>CM046436.1:7456565-8656565 GCA_025506505.1 Flaveria sonorensis
CAAGACTGAGTTAGAAGGTTTTAAGCATTAAAATTGTGCTTCAAGCGACTTTCAACCCGTCTCCTCTTAAGCCATTTTTTTTATTTCACCTGTTTAAGCTATTACAAATAAAGCATAACCTAAATCAACTCATTCAAAAAAATGGGCCAAAATAGCTACCTCTGATATTTTTAATAACAAACCTTTCAAGTTTAACATTTAGAAACCAATATCTAAATTCTAGTGTAACCAGGAGATAAAGAGAAATACTAACCATCCAGATCTAAAACAAGAGTAGTCGGTGGGCAACTCCGTGTTTGTTTGGGTAGTAACACAGGCCTAAAAGAGGGGACCACTGATGCTAATTCTGGCAAGTTTTTAATAAAAAAATAGGGATCAAATTCATCAAATTCTACATATTCATCATCATCCATTTGAACATCAGATGACGTATGATCATGGTCATGATCATCTTCATCAACACATTCTAACTTTGAGTCTTTCATGCATTGATATATGGCTGAAACTTCACTAGACAGACCACATCCTAAATCTGCATCACAAGGATAGCAACATAAATTATAACAGATGCATATCCGCACTTTATTCAATGGATTAATCCGTTTTTGTTCATACAATCATACATAACCAGCTTATAAAACATTCATTGAAATTATATATTGATTGCTTTAGTTAAACAATTTTCTCTAGCACAAAAGACCAAAGAAAATCATTGCATGTGTCTTTGTTACACAAACAGATTTAGTTGAGGTGCAAAGATGGTCAGCTCACAGGTCAATTGGGAAATTTTGGTACGGTTCAGGTTGGGTTGTTCCAAAACAATTTTTGTCAAATAAGAAGTGTAAACAGAGATTTATTATATGTAATGTATGTATCAATATGACTAAAAATATGCATTAGTGCAACATTAAACTAGTTTTATTTTGCATGAAGGGATTTAAAAAGTTTTGTACATGAAAAATACACTTTGGGTGACGTTCGAACCTTTCAACCCATTCGACCCATTTCCTTTTTGACTTGGCCCATTGATTTGATTAGTCAAAGCTAAAAGATAACCCACATTGAGTTATTCATAAGTAAATGAGTTGATCTCTTTGCCTCAAGGATTTATGCTAGTATTAAGAATTTAAGATAAATCACTTTATTCACAAAAAAGATAACCCGCATGGATTTATTAAGATAAATCAGTTTATTATAAATATATATATTCAGATTAGCAGCGTCCTTTTTTACCTCCATCGGTGATTTCTCCTTCAACGGCTCTGGAAATATGGAAGGTGGGAGAAAAAATGGTTCCACTCACAAAAGTTTCAGTAACATTGCATCCCTACAGCATATAGAAAAGTACTAGTGAGAACCATAATTTTTAGAATCTGGCCTTTAAGTATAACAATAGTCACTAGTCTATTGCAGACTAAAAAATAAAAATATAAAATAATAAATGACAGTCCAGAAATTATCAACGTAAAAAAACTAGAATCTTCATACATAACGTGTCCCTCTCATCAACTCTCCCATAAAATGCAATATACATCTGTACAAAACATCGTAGCTAATGGCCATTGTACTTATAATATTTTATCTCTCATGAGATTTTATTTGGTGTCCATACGAATTTATATACCAAGAAGTTTGAATGTTGGTGTTATACGTCTAATGATTCCCTGTCTCATTAATTTCTAAATCAAAATGGGTAAAAGGTGAGCCGTGCCCTGAAGAAAGGGTTGGTAAATTAAATTTTCAAACAGAATTAACAATAGCATTAAAAATAGCAGCAAATATGCTGTTTCCCTTCTATTACAATTATCTTCTCAATACAGGCACATAATCTGAGTCACAGTTTTATATCTTTTTTCCAACAATGCTATAGTCAAGAAACAATATGCGATGGTAGTGGAATAAAAGTCAAAAAAAAAAAAGAATGGCATGTACATGATTACCTCAGAATCCACGGACATGTTGTCGGTTGCTAGATAAGAATCTTTGTCCGAACATATAGTAGCATTTAAATTAGTCACATCAACATTTTCATTGCTATTCCTTGTATGGGTGACTGCTGCTGATTACAGTAGACATCACATGCCATTCAAATTTTTAATCATCAAAGTGAGAAGATAAAACAAGTCTATGAGTACAAGATTATTAGTTTACACCGTATGCACAGTATCCTGAGTAAGCCAAAGATCCACGGTTACCAATTTTTAAAATAATATTTCCAGCAACATAGCTTCATTTGGCACCTATAATCAGAAAAATGAACAGCAAAAGCCCGCGGAGGCAAAAAAAAAAATCGAGAAACAATCCAGGTTAACTTGTCAACTGTTACTTATAAAGTCAATTATACTGCAGCACTTATGACAGCATCACTAACATTTCAAGTGTGGGTAGCAAGCACGGATAAAGAAGTAATTTTACAAATTCTTAAATAGTCATTTATACTGCAGCAGGTATAAAACTGATTAGTTAACAACAATTCAATCAGATAATCAAAATCAGAATCACTTTATACAAGCACCGATATATATAGTTACAACCTAAGTCATAATAATCGAATAATCAGTTTTACAACACACACTGAACCATCCAAACACTCCCTAAAGATAACATACAACCACAGGTTAAGATAACCAACTTACAAGGTTTTGCTTTCTAGCAGAAGACGTAATTATCTGGGATACTTTGTTTTCTTGGTTGTTGACATCTTCTGGAGCCTTCTTCTGATTTCGTGAAACTTTTGGACTACCAATTGCTTTAGAAGAAGTCCTTCCCATTGCTACTTTCTTGGTCTGCATCTCAAACTTGAGGAAGATCCGCCTTTAGGTGTTTATCAACTTCAATCTTTCAGTTGATATGTGTGACCTCCCTCAAATTGTCTGAAGTCTGAACATCATAAAGTTTCCTACATTAAGTTTTAAGACAAATTAACTGTAAAAATTACATTTAAACCCTATCAATCTGCAACATTACAGAATCAAGAAACCCCCCTCCTTCTCTTTTCACCTTAAATTTGGTATTATCCTAAAGATTATCCTAAAGTCCCAATTATTAATCTTGCCTTTGTAATGAAATTCAATTCAACATACATCAATAACGAAACAGATACAAAAACCCTAAAATGCACCTGCAAACCCAACCCAATAGATGAGTTCAACACCATGAACGTAAACAAAGCGAGCAAATTACTGAATCCAAAGCATACGTAACAAGAATCACAACTCAAATCCCATCAATCAGCTATTAACCTTCAAATCTTCAGCATTTCAACCCTACGCAAAACCAAATCAACCCAATTCAACACCCAACAAACCCTCGATATCCAAACCCTAAAAAAACCCTACTTACAACAAACAAAATCAACCACACCAACACACAAAATCACACCCAAAAACAGCTAATTTCAGCTGTTTAGATTCACAAACCACCATACCTGATTCCTCTTCGATCAATCTCGAACCTCAGTGACACCTCCAACAGTAGCTGTGCAAAACACAGGTTAATACAAACAACGGTCAAAAGAAACAAGAAAGATGCAATAAAACCAAAACATAAATGAATTTAGCTGAAATATTTTGAATCTGATTACCGAAAACAAGCAAAAAGCTTCAAAAATTGGAAATTTTCCCTCCAAAGAAAGAGAGGGAAAACTAAAAGCGAGAACGAAAATTTGGGTTCCGATAAAAAAAGATTTTAGGAGATGGTTTTATTTATGATATTAATCTGTGGAGATACCCGTGATTAATAAGTTATGAGTGTTTGTTTGTTCCTTACCCACGCGCGGAAAAGGCGCGTGAGAGTAATGGTTTTGAGGTGATGGGATGATGTTGAACGATTAGGCGCGTGGGAAGAAAAGCGATTGATTTAACATATGTGCGAGCTTTGGGGGACCTTAATTTTCGCAATTTTACTTTCTTTTTTAAGCATTTTGGTCAATTTTGCACGATGGTGAGACGATAACAAACTTCACTTTACTTACGTTATAGTAAACTATAGCGAACGTGTTTTGTTACTACAATATTGATTTATCTTTTCTAACTCTAGCGAATACAAGAGTGTACCAGCGTTAGAGAGCGTATACGACATATATAGAGATGAGCATATACAAAGATATATACGGGGTACACAGGAGAATAAGAGTGTACAGACGTTACAAGAGTATATACTTGTATTCAACCTTGTATAGGCATCTTTTTAGAAGAAATAAAATTAATAGAGGATATAACAAGTAGTTCATGCAAACTAGTTTAAAACCGGGTTGTCAGTTTAGTCCCGAACCTGTTTTTATGTTGCGTTTTCGAGGTTATCAAATCTACCCTTCATTATTTAGTTTTATTCATTTGTTCTGTTTTTTTAAGGGATAGAATTTATTTTTCTTTTGTACTTTTAATAATGTGTAATGTAAATTTGAACACGATATTAATTTAGTCTTATTTATCTTCTTCTATATCTCAATATAATATTTACTAGATACCGAGTGATATTATAAAAATTATATTTGCCACAAAGCTGTGTTGTATGTTCTAATATATGTTTTTCACATCTAAACCTACCATTATAGATATTGAACCAAGTAGAGCTAATCCCGACATCTATCACATTACAAAATCAAATTCAATATCAAGATAAAGATGAATAACATGATGATTACTCTTGAGGCAAATCTGAGTAAAAAGTTCAATTTTAATTAAAGACCTAAACATCTTTAACCACAAAGAAAACTATACTTTTTCCCGATCAAGGGAAGCAATGTAAGTATGCAACTATGATTCATGAATAACAATGAAATATATAAAAATCCTTTTGAAAAGTAAAAAGAGAGTCACGGTTCAGACCAGGTAGGGCTGGGCCGAGAAAGACTAACGAGACTCGGTCTGACCCTATGGCTCCACCTCACCGCCACCAATCGGGCACTTTTAATCTCCGCGCTCTATTTACAGCAAGTCTTTCGAAAGGAACCCTATTGCGCACCTGTCTCCATATCATATTAACAGCGTCATCTTTTTTCGGAGGATATTGGTATTCATAATGATGCGTGATTTCCTTGAGTCCTTTCCACATGTCAAGCCATTTTTCTTTAGGGACTTTTCTGAGTTGTTGGACCATGTAACCAGGAATTAATGCCTCTTCAACAGAGAAAAAAATTGAAAATTTATTGTAGTCTAATTCATCTTCGAATGGTAGCTCAATTCGGTCACTCACAATCACGGGAACACAATGGCTCACGATAGCATCAAACAGTCGGTTTGAGGATGGAGTGTCTCCGGCTGGATTTAGACAGAATTTGGATGATCGCATACCCTGGGAAGACTGGAGCACCAAAAAACATATCAATAATAGTATTATTAGGGATGGCATGATGGGTAGGTCAGGTGACGGGTCAGATTATGTTCAGGTTAATATGGACCAAGTCAGGATCAGTTAGACGACCCACAAACAATTTGGTTGTCAATATAATTTTATTGTTTAAGGAAATTATTGTGTGAACTATAATTTTAAAAAATGGTAATCTAAATCTTTGGAATAAAGAGGATTAAGGTTTTCAGCGTGTATGCATTAAACGCATGTTTCGTCTTGAAGTTTCATAATTCATTGCAGTTATAGGATTTTAGCTATAACCTTTGAATAAGATGCTCATACTGCAAATAACTAACAGTGTTCACTCATGTCCAACAAATTCCCCCAACTTCTACTCCCATAAAAACACTAAGAAGGGTATATAGATGTCATAAATATGAGAATGGGTATATTTGATATTATGATTTTTTGTTTGGGTAATATGATATTATTCAAGTTTTGAGGGGTATATATAATATTTTATTTAATCTTTAAGCATTTTAATGTGTATAACATCCTAAATGTGCCCAAGAACTAGTTATTAGTGTTTGACATTTTATAAAAGTAACTTACAGCTTTTATGCTTTCTCCTGTTGCATAGCTACCTTCATAGTGCACGTCACTGTATCCTTTTAGTATTTTTTCCAACTTAGCTCGTACCACGCCTTCCTGCATACCAGTATACCACATTATTAGATCATTAATTTATTCAGTTTCTTAAAAAAAACATGTTTTGTGAAATACATGTTCTAGTTTCATGATTGCATACAGATTTTCTCACTGTTCTTCCTTGAAAGAAAAGAAGCGTAGTGCGTGAGTTGTAAGGGTCTAGAGAATTATCATCCGAAAAAGTCTCCATCACATGCATATAAGGGGCAACAACATCTTTTTGCAGATTCGACATGTCTTTAGAGTAACGCCCGAAATCTGCAACAATTAGAATTGATGCATTCACTTGCTCTCGAAGAAATCTGAAAGCATTGGGATGATGCATTGGAATTACATGGTCTCTTCCTTCACTCCTTTGCCAATAGATGGATTGCCTCAGGAACTTAAGGATGTCAGCCTGTAATTGTATAAACATATAATCATTTTGGTATGTACTTATACTCATAACAACTAGAGATGACAGCTAGGTGGGGTGGGAACAGATTATTCTAGTGCGGACCAACACAGGCCTGATTGGGTTGTCCTGCAAACACTTCTTTCTCCATCTCTTACGAATATCAATGTGTTCAATATGATCACAAAAATAGATCAATGCAATAAAGATTCATAGAATAAAACAATTTAGGAGGTTGTATGAACTAAAATTAGACTTTGGGCAAGTTTCAACATAGCAACTTTTGGCTAATTATTTGATTTGACTCAATTGAGAAAAACACGACCAATTTGACACATTTTCACAAGTAGAAGGGTTGAAATTGCCACTTCTACTCGTGAATAATAGTCTTAGGTATGGTGCAAGGCATAAAGGTCCAAATATATGTTTAGCTATTTTAATTATAAAATTTCATTGATTAACACCTAATCATCCAGTATTGATGCATTTTGTTCCTACATTAAGTGAGATCCATGTCTTCTTATGATCTACAATCTTCAAACAGAAACTTGACTACAAGTCTTGTCTTGGAGATTAATTATAATTAAATTTGAAAAGAAGACAAGTTCTTTATTTATATTTTGCTCCAAATTATCATCTTAGTTTGTGATCCATCAACAAGAGTTATGCATATCAACATGAACTCAGAAGAGCCCCTAATTTACACATTATTAACCTTTAACAAGGGTTACACATAACAACATATATTTGTAAGTTCTTTGCTTGTGGAATACAAATAAAACCATTAATTGATATGCCGCTTACAGAAGTAAACATTTACGCAGGGTAAGGAGTTTAATTTTTTATTAGTTGGGGAATACAAAAGCATAACCGAACAATTTGAATGCTTATTTAGATTCAAACTGCACCAGCCTACTAATGAACTGATCGGATTTAGCAGGACCTAAAGCTAATAATTGTTCAAAGCCTCCACAATCCAACCATGAATTGGAGATCATCTATGACATAATTTTTTTCTTCTTTTTAAGAACTGAAAATACACTCTAAAGGAAAGGATGCTTAATTGTGCTTAAAACAATGGCTTTCTACAATACCACCAGCAATTTCTCTGAATATAGTAGCCACGCACCAGCTAAATTCAAGCATTATATGGTTTTCTATATTGATATCAAGCGCACACATCACAAAACAGATAAGTAATCATTATATTAATACCAGACTATTCGCTGGTTGTATATGATGCCTTAACAAATCAACTGATATTCAAGTGAATTAGACAATCATATAGGACATTAAAGGATTCTTTAGCTGATATACCCTCTGTTTCAGAAGAATGGCTGCAGTTTCTGATATCAAATGAACAGGTCAAGTGAACTACTTTTCAAATGCAAAGGCGATGTAGATCAAAAGTGAATCACTAACATTGTTCTACTAAAATGCAGTTCGACTATATTGCTTATGATAGCCATAATGTGCACGAAATTAAGTCGATGATTCACCCTAAATGATTAAATAGTATGATACATAGCTACATCTGATACAATTAAAGTTCTCGACTGATTCTTACCTGCAATTGTCTGTCAATCGCAGTATCCGGATCCGTCATATTCCTCCCATGCGTATTAAAACTCAACGAAGAAAAAAACGGTACGAAGAACACATCCGCTGCCTCCGGATCCAAAACCCTAACCGCCTCACTACCATCAGTACAATTCTCACACAACAACGACGCCATCATCCAATACTCCACACTATGCTGCTGCTTCAGCCCCGAATTCCGCGGCCACGGCGGCAAATTCCTCGCCGTCACCGGAGAACCATCGTCCTCTCCGGCGAATCTCCTACTCAACATAGCAACATTAAACCTCTTCGGCAAATCATACATGAAGACTCTGAGCGGCGATCTGGTGCGACAAGGTATATAACTATCATTTCTGGTTGATGAAAAGAATGAGAATTGAGATCTGAGATTAACAGCTCCGATTCCTCCTGCTCCTAAACCTCCGGTGGTGATCAAGTACGTGATGAAGGTGATAATCAGGAAGATGATGAGTGATACAATCGATTTACCAATCATTTTTGCTGCTGAGATTCGAACGTGTTGGTTGCTTGCATATATGCATCTCCAGTTGTGTGAATTTGTTCGAAAAAGTTGATGATTTGAGTGTGTGTTTGAAGGCAACGAAGGTTTGATGTAGAAGGAATGTGTGATGTCGAAAAGGTGGACTTCGTGCACTGTGTTGACGACTCACGGTGGTTTTTTTGCTTGTTTGATGGTGTTCGGATCCGCTATCAACGCAAGGGATCTTGCTAAGGTTCGTGCGAGGCTTTTGTTGGTGCGTAACAATCTCATTTGCGGATGCCAAGGATTAGCCTAGTGATGAACCACGAACCAGATAATATTAATTATGACTTAGAGTTGGTTCGATATCATAGTCATAATTATTCCGGTAAATCTCATCAATAGTCAAATTATTGATAAAGTCTGGGGAGCGTGAGATGCAAGCAAATCTTACTTCTACCGCACTTGATGGATAGGCAGCTTCTAGAGAGATCCTAGACTCTAAAACAATCATAGGAACGTACAACAAATATCGTGTACAAACATCATATAAAAGACCATCACAAGTAAATCATGCATCACACTATAGACATGGAGCCACCAATAACTATAACTACACATTTAGCACACGGTGAGTGAACCATATACATTAGGTGACAAGAAACACAAGCTGAACAACGATATATACGAAATCATACGCCATCCATACATAAAACACATTAATGAATACATGTCTATGTATTTCCAGATTTTACATAAGACATCTATATACCATATACAATGCTCTAGAATCCACGTTTAGTGACGGTAGATGGTTAGATGATATCAATCATAGTGATAGCTTGCAGATGATACTAAAAGGATGATCGATCCATACTGGTCTTCTACGACATAACTATGTCGTGTATAAAATCATAACCCTCCTTTAAACGTCATTAACCTTAATCTTGCGTCTCCGTATACATCTATCATGAATCATGTCCTTTGAGAGGTACAAGTGTAGCAAATCATCTCTACTCCTTTCCTCCCACGTCGGTTGGGCATGCCTCTACTTCAACTCTCGTCTACCGTGAGCGTCTCGACTGCTCTAACAAATGTTGTCACATGTATCGTCTTGATATGTCCAAGGCATCTTAATCTTCATTCTCTTATCTTATGGGCTTTACTAACCATCCCTAACTTGTCCCTAAACATATCATTTTTTAACCTATCTAATCTTGTGTGGGTCGACGATAAAATTATTATGAGTTATATTGGTAAAGCTTTTGTTGAGATTAAGAGTTGGGTCCATGATAAAATTACCAAGAATCGCATTGGTAAAATTTCTCTTGATATTAAGGGTTCAAGTCTCGTTTATTATAGTTAATGTAAACTGGTTGCGTAAATTAAATGAGTATGTCAAGTATCATAACATTTAATTGTTCAAACAACAAATAAACATTACTTGCGTGGGTAAAAATCGGCTAACCTACAATTTTACAAGGTTTTTATTATGTTCTTGTGGGTAAAAGATTTGGCTAATCTACGAACTTTAGAGTGGCTTTATTTTATTTGTTTATTTATTTTGAACGGCATGATGCTTAAAAAGAAATCGACACATGATGCTTGAAAGATCAGAAAATTTTGTTACTAAAGGAGTTGGGAGTTGCTTTCTTCCGGTTTCATTGAGTTTCAACTGGTCTATCACAAACAAATATTATACGATGAGCAATTTTTATAAAATGTATTTTTATAACACGATTCCGCCAAACTTTACATTGCAGGTATTCCAATTCATGTCAATTTTACAAAGAGGGACAAACATCATATCACTATAACGTTTATAGAAATAACAATATTGAATAATTGAGAAGCATTGATGTACACTTAAACGAAATTTAATTATTGCATACGGATTGGTTATCAGACAAACACGTGGATCGACGTTCCAACGTTTCTCCGTCATTCAACGGAAAAGAAATTGACAAACTTATACACATGTCCCATGTGCATTATTATATGCTACAAATACTATATGTGTTATCTTCATCAACTATGGGGGGTTGCTGTCTATTCGGGTTTCAACTCTGTCTCATTGACTACTTTATAAACAATCCATGAACTCTTGTTTCCACACCAGGTTTGAACTCAAACAACTCGCTAACGCAATGCTTGAACTTACCCGATTTAATGCTTCTCTGTGAACTTGTTATTAACGCATCTTCATCTCCCATCATATGACGTGTCAGCCTCAATTGAATAAACCTTTTGACCATGCCAGCTGCATCCCTTCGCAGTTTCCTGCACAGCTTCCTCATCCTCCTCATCGTCACTGGGGACAACCATGTCAGCATCGGGTTGCTCCATACCCCTAGAACCTCCGGCTTCACCTCCACGTCGTGTGGTTCTCTTTCTTTCACTCTCCTTCTTCTCATCCTCCTTCATAGCTCTAATGACATCGGTCACTACAGTCGGCAGAATAGTCTGCATGACCTGCTGGACTTCCTCTGCCACTGCCTCCTTCATTGAGGCTCTCAGATTAGCACTCCCGTCCTCACCGTCCTGGTGACGAAGCGTTGGCTCATCAGAAGCCGTATCAGCAGTCTTAGCTCTGCTCCTCGTGACACGCGGTCTAACCCCACGTCCACCATGACCTCCACCTCGCGAAGCCTCAGAAGACTTACCGCCAGCCATCTAAACACTACAAGATTCAAACACCAACATGGTCAATCAAGGTAATAGCTCAAGATATATCAAGTATAGTAAGTCCCTAATCATAGTGGCCAGTTGTGTTTAGCCACTTACTTTACTCTTCATTCCCCAAACATTTCCTATCCTGACTACATCAGTATTTAAATCTACACCAAAGCACACAAGCCACATAACATGCGCACATAATACCGGTTAACATTAAGTAACATAAAACCTTTACATAAAACTTTTACTTAAAACTTTTACCTGCAGGCACGTAGCTACTAGGACTGGCATCCCTTTCCTTTTCGTCCCATTCTCAGTTTAAGATTAGGTTCTTTTAAAAATATTTACCCAATTCTCTTAAACTTTAGCTCTGATACCAACTTGTAAGGCCCCGTTTCCAGGACGCTTACAGCTGGACCGTCATCGCATAAATTATTTAAAATACTTATTTCTTTGCAACGGAAATTAATAACTTTCATTTATAATTAGAACATGTTATCTCATTACATAAAGCATTTACATTTCAAAAATACAATAACATGTTCAAAATGTGGATGTCAGTCTCAAAACGTCCCCAGTAGCGTATGCATCCATGCCTGCAACTCCTCAGCATCAACAAAATACCTGCCAACTATTATGCATACAAAAAGTCAGCGACGCTAAGTGAGTTCTAGTTTTATAAATAAAATACTTTACTTTCGTTAAAACATAACCTTTGTAATCGTATGCGATCACACATCATACGTATACATTGATAATATTATTATTATCTTCATCATTGTTCAATTCGTACATTTCGTACATTCATCATTATCTTTCACTTCAATATGGATCCTGTCTCATGCAATACCCGACTCATGTCCGAAGACCGACAGTACCGGGGTACGCGACAAGGATCCCCTTCGAGTCACAAGGACTCCCTTCGAGCCACAAGGACTCCCTTCGAGCCACAAGGACTCCCTTCGAGCCACAAGGACTCCCTTCGAGCCACAAAGACTCCCTTCGAGCCACAAGGACTCCCTTCGAGCCACAAGGACTCCCTTCGAGCCACAAAGACTCCATTCGAGTCACAAAGACTCTCTTCGAGCCACAAGGACTCCCTTCGAGCCACAAGGACTCCCTTCGAGTCACAAAGACTCCCTTCGAGTCATAAAGACTCCCTTCGAGCCACAAGGACTCCCTTCGAGCCACAAGGACTCCCTTCGAGTCACAAAGACTCCCTTCGAGCCACAAGGACTCCCTTCTGGTCAATCTCATGGATTAAACCCCTTACGAGTCTGTTGTGACACACAGTCACTCACCTCAGCCTGACATACAAGTCTGTTGTGACAACACAGTCACTCACCCCAACCATGGCCTACGAGCCTTTTGTGACACACAGTCACTCACCTCAGTCTTGCTTGCAAGACTATTATTACGTTCCACTTTTCATTATCGTTATCTTTCACTTCGTTATATAATACTTTACGTTCATTCATAGCCATACCACGTAAAGTCATACATCATACATAACGTATTATAAAACATAATACATATGTTTGAAAACCGTTAAACGAAGAAAGACAACACATGCACCCATACATCATAAACATCATCACGCCATCATGCACACATCAAACATAAGCCAACACATCCCAACGGGACCTATCTCAAACATCACCTCTTAAAGCCTTTAAGAAAGCCCTAAGTCAAAAACTAGGCACAACATAACATTCTGGGCGCATCAGCAGAAAATTCTAAGTATAAAACTTCTTGGGCGCATCAGCACTATTTGGGCGCATGAGCCCTCTTCGGGCGTCCCAACACTTAGCCACAGAAACAATTCTAGGCGCATGGCCCACACTTAGCCGTTTTCACTTTCTGGGCGCACGAACCACTGATGATTGGTTAATATGCATGCACTTAGTATAGTTAATATTGCATTTTTAATATATTTTATATGTTGAACAATATTACTTTGTTGCGTGTTTGAAATGTACGTCAAATGAAACTTAACGGACATTATTTGAGTAGGATACAAAGGATACGAAGACTACGGGTTGAAAGGTGCTGAAAATAAAGAAAACTGTGCAAGTTGCAGGGAGGTCGTAAGCTACGGCCTGAGGCCGTAACTTACGGCCCTGTATCAACACCGTCTGTGAACTCCGTAAGACAAAAGGTTTGGCCGTCTGGTTGAAGGTAGGCCGTAACCTACGGCCTATAGGCCGTAAGTTACGGTCTAGGGCGATATTTTAAGGGTTGTTTCAAATTTCAAAACCTATTTAAACCCTAACATTAGGGTTTCGAGAAGAGACTGACCCCCAACCCCAAGAACGAATCTTGGAGCATTTTTGAGTCATTAAAACCCTCTCTAATCATCAAGTGATCGAGGATTCGTATGCAAAAAGACAAGATTGAAGCGATTATGATGAAGATGCAAGGCTAAACCACCCGTGATCATCCCTGGGTGGACGGTTTGTGATTGGATTATGCATGCGTATGTGTTTACCTAGTCAAGACATAAACTTTGATTGTTTAACAACTTTTATTCGTTTATGTGTTTTGAACTATGTGTTGATTAAAGATTCGTGTTAGTTGATTTGATTATTACTTATCAAGTTATCAGTTTTACATTGTTAACCATTGAGTAGTAATTAGGTTATCTTCATTAATTGGTGATTGCAAATAAAGTTTCTAGATTGTGGCATTAGTTAATTTACTAGTTAATTTACATAATCGGATATCAAGTTCGCAATTACTTTTCAACATACGTGATAAGCAAGTTATGTCTATGTAACTTCAAGATTGGGTAAAACATTAGCCATATATTCATTTACATTCCTGAAACCCGGGTGTGATCCCTTTTCATCGCAATAGTTTTCAACCAAGTCCAAGTTTCGTCTTGCTTCATAAAGTAATCTTTTTTAGTTAATCTCATCCACATCCATTTACAGTCAAGAGACAATAGTTCAATTTTTTAAATTTGTAAGTTAGTTTAATAATCAAACGAATCGTGTAACACTAACCACATGCTCCCCGTGGATACGATACCTGACTTACTCTAACTACCTAGGTTAATTAGGTTTTTGCATGACCCCAACGACAGGTCATCAAAATGGCGCCGTTGCCGGGGAGCTAGTGCGCTTAGCGTTATTTGATTTGAATGATTTTCTTTCGTTTTAGTATTTGTTTAAGCTTCAAAATTAAAAAAAAATATTTAAAAAATATTTAAAAAAAAGTAAAAATTAAAAAAAATCGAAATATATTATTTGTTTTTCTTAGTTTGTTTTATTTGTTCGTCTTTACCCTGGGTATTCTAGGTTTTTTTTTGTAGGGTAATTTTCTTACAGGTTTAGTACAATCATGGATTGGGATTGGGATTGGGATTATGATGATGATTACGATCCATGTATTTGTTGCGAGAGTGATTGTCACTGAAGATTGTCCACTGTTCGAGAGAAAATATGAAAACATAGAAAGAGGATGTTCTGAATATAGGAGGAAAAAAGAATATGTGAGAACAAATTATGATGATGGAGAGACACCCTCATATTATTCACACTTTGAACCTCCTCCACCATCAAAATATCAAGAATATTATCATATAGACATTAATTACAAATATGCTCAAGAGTGGGATTTGAACCATTATGAAGCCGAGATACCACAATTCTCAAGCTATCAAGAGGAATATGATGACTACTATCTTGAATACCCTCAGTTGACATATGAAAAGCCTCAGGTTTCAATAAACTCTAAGCTTGATGCAATCATGAACATGATGGTGGAAATGAAGAAGGAAGACAAGTTAAGAGATAAATCATTCGAGACTCTAGTTAAGCAGGTTAGCCAACTCACTAAGGATGTAGCTCAACTTAAACAAGAGCAATATGAGTTAGATTGTGGCACCGTGATTGATATTGATGTGATAGAAGATGTTATGGGTCATTCAGAGCATGACTTGGGATGTTTTAAGTTAAATGAAGATGTAATACCTCTGAAAGAGCTAAAGCCTAACGTTTATCTAGTTTATCCCAACCATTCTCATATGCTTATTACTTTAACTATTAAAGTTGGGAAAGAAGATTTGAAGACCAAGATAAAAAAGGTGGCATTGGAAGACATCAGACAAATCATCATGAGATGGCACCACAACAACTACTCAACAAACTTGCTAAGCATGATAACACAATTATGGAACTGGCAATGTCACACCCCAACCTTAACGGCGGAAACGTCGAGATGTGAGGGTTAAGATTGTTCACAGCCACATAACACTACCATAAATTGTAAATATAAAAATTCAATAGTTGAAATAAACATTACAACCAAATATCTCAACAAACAAAAATAAACAAAGTTCACCTCTCAAGTCTCAAGTTATTTTATTTATTTTTTTCTAGGTCCAAATCCTAGGTGTAAGCATGCTTCAAAAGATAATCATCAACCTTGTGCATTTCCTGAAACATGTTAAAAATAAAAGGGTCAACTTTAAAAGTTGGTGAGTTTCCATGGGTTAAGCATACATATATATATATAAAAGTTTACAAGTAGCAATTCATGTCAATGGTTACGAATAAAGCAAGTTTATAGATAACATATAGCTACAATCAAACCTTGACCAAGAATATCATTTACAAGTTTAACGATTAGCTAAGTGTACTTGGTTCCCATGATGAACAAGCATACGTCATCAGGAGCCGGCAATAACCTCGGCTTTAGCACCAAATAGGCTTGTCAGGCCCATAGATCTATGACGTCGCCAGGCTAGCAATAGTTAATGATTGTCAACATATAATGTCCATCATATAAGACTCACATTATTACAAATAACCATGATAAAGTTTATAAATGAATTGCTCGTGCATTTACAAGTACCAAGATATTTACAAGTGCAAGTTTATAAGGATAACATGTTTCACCCCAAAAGGTGTGAAATAAAGTAAAAGAGGGGCATGAAAACTCACATGATATATATATATATATATAGGATGATAACAAGAAATAAACGGTGCTCCAACGATTCTTTTTCAAGTTACCTAACGTATATATTTCAAGGTTAAGATTAGAGGTAATATTAACGATTAAACGTGAACTAGGATTTCAATAGGAATTTGGGGTTTTTACAAATAAGGTTAACTATGAAAATCATATATATATATATATATATATATATATATATATATATATATATATATATATATATATATATATATATATATTTTAATCCAATGAAAGAAAAATACAATTTAGGTAATTTAATATGGAGAGGAAATAAAATCATTTATAATAATTTGTAAAGTTAAATTATAAAATGTAAATAAATTTTATAATTATCATGATTAAACTATTATTAAAGATAACGTGTTAACCAATAATAATTTAGTGATTTAAACTATTACTTAGAGTTTATTTTTATAAAAATAAACTAAGTATAACATGTGTTAAAAATATTTTATAAAAATATTAAAGTAACAAATTTACAGAAAATAATTTGGTGTCCTTAAAAAATATTTAAAGTTTACAAGAATAATTTTTATAATTATTAAAAATTTTCCATAATTTATTTAAAGGCTGAAAAGCCTTAAAAAAATGTTTGAGGTTGCCCGGGTTCGAACCCGGGACCTCAAGGATGACATGGGAGTTGTTTACCATTAGGCTAGGGCGCCTATGCCTGACAGAAAGTGGTTTTTAATTGTTAAAAGCATTAACTACTCGAAACCCCCAAATCCCATGAACCCTAACTTCGGATTTCATCAAATTGATCGATAATTCGTATGTTTCAGCCGAATTAAACTTAGGGCTTTTGTTTGTAATGATCATACGAACATGATAATATGTATACTTACCCGGATCAAAGTCGAATCGATGGTGAGCAAGACGAAGAACAAGTCGCGGCTATGTCGAGATTGGTTCAGGTTGCAAATGATGTTAATAATCAAATTCGTTGCACAGATAGCTTCTACTGGTCTCGGTGATTGAAAGCCCTTTATCAATTTTAATTAAGAACGACTGAAGGTTGAAGAACACTACGGTTGCAGTTCACGATGGAAGTGGGGATCGAATGCGGGGTTTGTGTGTTTCTCAGATGAAATTGCAGGTGGTGATAGATTAGGGATAGTTAAACGATTGTTCAAGTTTAATTAATTGGATTATTATTGAGTCTTGAATGCCGAACGGCTCTGTTGATAATGGCGACGGTTACTCGGGTCTTTCGAGTTCATATCCGTTGTTTAAAGGCGATTAAGGTTCTAAAACGGTTTCGAATCATGCACACGAACCGATTGGGATAGTTTGATGTCGAAATACGAAGGATTTCAAGGGTTTTGGCCTCGCCGGAGAGTCGGCCGAGGGGTGGCCGGAGTTGGCCGCCGGATTTACGGGGAAAGAGGGAAGGGGGGTTTGGGTTTTAGTACTTTACACCATTGGTCCCTCAACTTTGAATTCTTGTTATTTTATGCTAAAACTTTCATTCTAAGTTTTCAAATTGACATTAAAGCCCCCCAAACTTTTTTTTTAAAGTTATATATATATATATATATATATATATATATATATATATATATATATATATATATATATTTTATATTAGCTTACTTAACTTTTATAAATTATTTTTATTATTATTTTTTTTATTATTATTATCATTTAGGGTAGAACTTATAATAATAAACAAAAGTAATAATTTCAAGTATTATTATTATTATTATTATCATTATTATTATTATTAAATATAACAATTTATTAACTTGTAAATTAACAAGAAATTAAACATAAATGGCCCACATAATTTCATGGTGAGACTTTAAGAAGAACCATATCCCCAACTTGGAATTCCAACGGCTTGCGTCGTTTATCGGCATAACTTTTTTGTCGACTTCTAGCCACTTCAAGGTTCTTGCGAATCATGGAGACCTTATCGGTTGTTTCTTGTATGAGCTCAGGACCAGTGATGAAATTTTCACCAATGTCAGTCCAGCAGATCGGGGAACGACATTTACGACCATAAAGTGCTTCAAAAGGTGCCATTTTGATACTCGAGTGGTAACTATTATTATACGAAAATTCCGCGAGAGGTAAATGCGTATCCCAGTCACCACCAAAGTCAAGGACACAAAGACGTAGCAAATCCTCTAGGGTTTGAATGGTTCGCTCGGTTTGACCGTCCGTTTGAGGATGGTAAGCCGTGCTTAAATCCAGTTGAGTACCCAAAAGTTCTTGCATAGACGACCAAAAGTGCGAAGTGAAACGAGCGTCTCGGTCGGATATGATATGCAAAGGTACGCCATGACGACTCACAATCTCATCAATGTATATACGAGCTAACCTTGACGTTTTGTAAGTGTCACGTATGGGTATGAAATGTGCCGACTTGGTCAATCGGTCAACGATCACCCATATGCTATCATGACCACGAGAGGTGCAAGGTAATTTGGTTATGAAGTCCATGGATATGTGTTCCCATTTCCACATGGGAATCTCGGGTTGTTCAAGCAATCCACTAGGACGTTGATGTTCAGCTTTAACCTTTGTACACGTAAGACACTTAGCTACGTAAGTTGCTATGTCTTTCTTCATTCCAGGCCACCAGTATTGACCACGCAGATCCATATACATCTTATCGGAACCAGGATGAATTGAGTAACGAGTTTGATGAGCTTCATTCATGATAAAGGTACGAAGATTATCACGGTTTGGAACCCAAATTCGATTCAAGAAATACATCAACCCATTGGGTTTCATTTCTAGTTGAGATCGAAGGTTGTACTCCAATTCCTCTCCCATTTTTCCTCCTTCTTGAACCGCTTGTTGAGCCTCCATGATACAAGTCTCGATGTCATTCTCAATCCTCAAATTTTGTAGCAGCACCGTAGTCTCGTTAACATCCAGACGAATCTCAGTATCAAATTCTCCCAAGATATCAAACCATTGTCGTCGATCGCGAATTTCTTGAAACGAGACCATCTTATTATGAATCTTACGACTTAGTGCATCGGCTACGACATTTGCCTTTCCAGGGTGGTAACGAATGTCACAATCATAATCACTAATCAACTCAACCCAACGTCGTTGTCTCATGTTGAGATCCTTTTGATTGAAGACGTGTTTTAGGCTTTTGTGATCGGTGTAGACTATACATTGCGTCCCATAAAGGTAATGCCTCCAAATCTTTAAGGCAAAAACCACAGAACCAAGTTCAAGATCATGTGTCGTATAATTCACCTCATGGACCTTCAATTGTCTCGATGCATATGCTATGACCTTTCCTCGTTGCATGAGAACACAACCAAGGCCTTGTTTAGATGCATCACAATATACGGTGAAATCATCGTTCCCATCGGGAAGGGTCAAGATAGGAGCATTACACAACTTGTGTTTTAAGGCTTCAAAGGCTTCTTCTTGTTCAGACCCCCACTCAAATGGTTTATTCTTTTGGGTCAAGGAAGTAAGCGGTTTCGCGATTCGAGAGAAGTTGGCAATGAAACGTCGATAATAGCCAGCAAGACCAAGGAAAGAACGAACCTCGGTTGTAGTTGTGGGAACACACCAATTTTTCACAGCTTCCACCTTTGCAGGGTCAACGCGAATTCCTTGACTATTCACCACGTGTCCCAGAAATTGGACCTCCTCAAGCCAAAATTCGCACTTTGAGAACTTTGCGTATAGTTGTTCTTTCTTCAATAGCTCAAGTACTTGTCGCAGGTGATGTTCGTGATCGGTTTTGGACTTGGAGTAGATAAGTATGTCGTCAATAAAGACAATCACGAACTTGTCTAGATACGGCTTGCATACTCGATTCATGAGATCCATAAAGACAGCAGGAGCATTCGTTAAACCAAAGGGCATCACCATGAACTCATAGTGTCCATATCGGGTACGGAACGCAGTTTTTGGGATATCATCATCATGAACTCGTAATTGATGATAGCCAGAACGTAAGTCAATCTTTGAGAAAATAGCAGCTCCTTGAAGTTGGTCAAAAAGATCATCGATGCGAGGAAGAGGGTAGCGGTTCTTGATGGTAAGTTTGTTAAGCTCACGATAATCGATGCACATACGAAATGATCCATCTTTCTTCTTCACGAACAGAACAGGTGCACCCCAAGGCGATGAGCTAGGTCGGATAAAACCCTTGTCGGACAGTTCTTGGAGTTGACTAGCTAGCTCTTGCATTTCTGACGGTGCAAGTCGATATGGTGATTTAGCCACAGGGTTCGCTCCCGGAATTAAATCGATCTTAAACTCGACTTCACGCACGGGAGGTAAACCGCTAAGGTCATCGGGAAACACTCCAGGAAAGTCTCGTACAATCGGGACATCCTTAAGATCGTTCCCTTTGACTTTCGTGTTGACCACGTAAGCCAAGAAAGCCATGTAATTCTTGCTTAGACATTTTCGGGCTTGAGTACATGACATGAGTTTGAGTCCTTTGGATGATTTTTCGCCGAATACTTTCAATGTATCCCCCGAAGGCAAAGGAATTTGAATGCACTTCTCGAAACAAATAATTTCAGCATGATGTTTGGCTAGCCAATCCATGCCAATGATAACGTCAAAGCTTACAAGTTTCATAGGAATAAGGTCGATAAAGAAATCATGCTCGTTTAGGCTCAAAATGCAATCACGAATAACGACATCAACGGTGATGGGTTCTCCATCGGCGACTTCGACAGTAAGAGGTCTTTCTAGTTTCGTATGTGGCTTAGCAAGTATAGGCTCAAATTCTATCGAGACAAAACTCTTATCAGCTCCAGAGTCAAATAGAACGTAGGCATAAGAATTATTAATAAGAAACATACCTGTTCAGTTTTAAAGACGTTAACGATGCTGGTAAAGCAACATAAGAACTTAGATCATAAAGTTGGGGTTGGATTCGGCATACCGTTCACCACATCGTTGTTTGCTTGTGCTTGGTTTGCATTGATGTTGAAGGCACGTCCTCGGGCTTGTGGTACGTTACCCGCAAGACGAGGGCATTGTGGGCGAAAATGACCAGGTTCCCCACAGTTGTAGCAAGCACGATTAGCAACTAACGCGGCATTGTTTGGTGCACGGTGACAAGTAGCCACCAAATGTCCATACTTACCACACGGTGTACAGATACGGCACGGGGTATTACCCGCATGATGATACTTACAGACATTGCACAATGGTAAAGGACCAGCATAGGTTCTAGCAGCAGGTGCTTGTGTACCAGGAGCGGGTTGTCTTTGAGGTACCTTGGGTGTAGCCACGGCGAAATTACGCGCCGGTGTGAACTTGCGTTTCTTGTTGTTGTAAGATGGTTCATTCTTACTCTCCTTAGCTGCTTCAGGGACCGCCTTTTCAGTCTTTTTAGCCCCTTTGACAGACAAGGTGCCCGCTCGAATATGGTTTTCAGTAAGTTGAGCGGTGATGGTAATGGCATCTTCCAAAGTTGTGGGTCTACTTCCCACCACGGCATCTTGGATTTGAGGTGGCACCCCCTTGATGAACTTCTCAATGTTCCTAGGAACAGTGTCAACCATGTGAGGCAACAGGATGCTCAACTCGTGATGCCTAGTTGAATAGGCCAAATGATCTCCACCATCTTGTTTGAGATTCCAAAACTCCTCCTCCAGCTTTTGCAGCTCACTTCTCGGGCAGAACTTTTGGATGGCAATGTTCTTGAATTCTTCCCAAGTGAGTGCCAACACAGCATCAGCACCACGATTCCTCTTCTCACTATTCCACCACGTAAGTGCTCTTTGTTGAAGAACACTTGTGGCATAACGGACTTTGAGTGCCTCGGGACACTCGCAGTTGATGAAGGTGTTCTCCATGCTTTCAAACCACTCGAGAAGTCCAGTGGCTCCTTCCTTCCCACTAAAGCTAGTGGGTTTGCACGAGTTGAAGTGCTTAAACGTGCAGGGTTGGTTGTTTCTTCCTTGATTTGCACTATTCTCCCCTTGCCCATTGCCATTAGTGTTGTTACTAGCGTTGGTCATCAAGGTGCTACTCAGTTCGGCAACCATGGTCGGAATGACTGCAGCCATTTGACGGGCAATCATGGCGGCTAATTTGAGGTCGGAGCTACCACGCTTTCCATGATGACGAGACATGCTGGATATAAAATAAGTTAGTCACAGAAATTTGGAGGTAGAAGATAATAAATCAACAAAGATTTTTCAAGACTTGTAAAACACACATGGAATGATTCCATTTGGTACGCATTACCATTTGGAAACGTTGACACGTCAAGGTGAGTTAACTCCAATTGCCTTAGAAACTTGTGTATATTGACCATAGTTTATCACTCATCCCAGAAATCCCCAGGTAAGCATAACTAGTCCCACGGGATTTATGCGAAATGCTTACCTTAGCCCGAAGACTTTTTGCCAGGAAATCCAGAATACAGGTGTCTATGTGTCACACAATATTTCTTTAGGTTCATGGAATTAAAACCTTGATGAGATTTTCATAGATTAGTCATAAAGTCTAAGGATTTGAACCTTTTGATATAAAGCTTACGTTCCCCCGTGTCGTCAAGAATAAGTTTAAGATATTTCATCGTCGAGAGAATAAAGGATTAAGAATAAGTTTTAGAGAGGACAAGGCAACCAAGTTTCTCAATTATAAGGCAATCCTAACTAAAGGCATCAAGTTGCACATCAAGAGGCCATCCTTAACAAGTAGCATTATGTAGCATGCAACAAGATATATTACAAGATCATAAAAATTTTTCTTATGAGGTTCATGCATCAACTATAGTCTAGGTCACCATTTCTAATAACCTAAATCCCTATAGTTATGGGCTCTGATACCAATCTGTCACACCCCAACCTTAACGGCGGAAACGTCGAGATGTGAGGGTTAAGATTGTTCACAGCCACATAACACTACCATAAATTGTAAATATAAAAATTCAATAGTTGAAATAAACATTACAACCAAATATCTCAACAAACAAAAATAAACAAAGTTCAACTCTCAAGTCTCAAGTTATTTTATTTATTTTTTCTAGGTCCAAATCCTAGGTGTAAGCATGCTTCAAAAGATAATCATCAACCTTGTGCATTTCCTGAAACATGTTAAAAATAAAAGGGTCAACTTTAAAAGTTGGTGAGTTTCCATGGGTTAAGCATACATATATATATATATAAAAGTTTACAAGTAGCAATTCATGTCAATGGTTACGAATAAAGCAAGTTTATAGATAACATATAGCTACAATCAAACCTTGACCAAGAATATCATTTACAAGTTTAACGATTAGCTAAGTGTACTTGGTTCCCATGATGAACAAGCATACGTCATCAGGAGCCGGCAATAACCTCGGCTTTAGCACCAAATAGGCTTGTCAGGCCCATAGATCTATGACGTCGTCAGACTAGCAATAGTTAATGATTGTCAACATATAATGTCCATCATATAAGACTCACATTATTACAAATAACCATGACAAAGTTTATAAATGAATTGCTCGTGCATTTACAAGTACCAAGATATTTACAAGTGCAAGTTTATAAGGATAACATGTTTCATCCCAAAAGGTGTGAAATAAAGTAAAAGAGGGGCATGAAAACTCACATGATATATATATATATATATATATATATATAGGATGATAACAAGAAATAAACGGTGCTCCAACGATTCTTTTTCAAGTTACCTAACGTATATATTTCAAGGTTAAGATTAGAGGTAATATTAACGATTAAACGTGAACTAGGATTTCAATAGGAATTTGGGGTTTTTACAAATAAGGTTAACTATGAAAATCATATATATATATATATATATATATATTTTAATCCAATGAAAGAAAAATACAATTTAGGTAATTTAATATGAAGAGGAAATAAAATCATTTATAATAATTTGTAAAGTTAAATTATAAAATGTAAATAAATTTTATAATTATCATGATTAAACTATTATTAAAGATAACGTGTTAACCAATAATAATTTAGTGATTTAAACTATTACTTAGAGTTTATTTTTATAAAAATAAACTAAGTATAACATGTGTTAAAAATATTTTATAAAAATATTAAAGTAACAAATTTACAGAAAATAATTTGGTGTCCTTAAAAAATATTTAAAGTTTACAAGAATAATTTTTATAATTATTAAAAATTTTCCATAATTTATTTAAAGGCTGAAAAGCCTTAAAAAAATGTTTGAGGTTGTCCGGGTTCGAACCCGGGGCCTCAAGGATGACATGGGAGTGGTTTACCATTAGGCTAGGGCGCCTATGCCTGACAGAAAGTGGTTTTTAATTGTTAAAAGCATTAACTACTCGAAACCCCCAAATCCCATGAACCCTAACTTCGGATTTCATCAAATTGATCGATAATTCGTATGTTTCAGCCGAATTAAACTTAGGGCTTTTGTTTGTAATGATCATACGAACATGATAATATGTATACTTACCCGGATCAAAGTCGAATCGATGGTGAGCAAGACGAAGAACAAGTCGCGGCTATGTCGAGATTGGTTCAGGTTGCAAATGATGTTAATAATCAAATTCGTTGCACAGATAGCTTCTACTGGTCTCGGTGATTGAAAGCCCTTTATCAATTTTAATTAAGAACGACTGAAGGTTGAAGAACACTACGGTTGCAGTTCACGATGGAAGTGGGGATCGAATGCAGGGTTTGTGTGTTTCTCAGATGAAATTGCAGGTGGTGATAGATTAGGGATAGTTAAACGATTGTTCAAGTTTAATTAATTGGATTATTATTGAGTCTTGAATGCCGAACGGCTCTGTTGATAATGGCGACGGTTACTCGGGTCTTTCGAGTTCATATCCGTTGTTTAAAGGCGATTAAGGTTCTAAAACGGTTTCGAATCATGCACACGAACCGATTGGGATAGTTTGATGTCGAAATACGAAGGATTTCAGGGGTTTTGGCCTTGCCGGAGAGTCGGCCGAGGGGTGGCCGGAGTTGGCCGCCGGATTTACGGGGAAAGAGGGAAGGGGGGTTTGGGTTTTAGTACTTTACACCATTGGTCCCTCAACTTTGAATTCTTGTTATTTTATGCTAAAACTTTCATTTTAAGTTTTCAAATTGACATTAAAGCCCCCCAAACTTTTTTTTTAAAGTTATATATATATATATATATATATATATATATATATATATATATATATATATATTAGCTTACTTAACTTTTATAAATTATTTTTATTATTTTTTTTTATTATTATTATCATTTAGGGTAGAAATTATAATAATAAACAAAAGTAATAATTTCAAGTATTATTATTATTATTATTATCATTATTATTATTATTAAATATAACAATTTATTAACTTGTAAATTAATAAGAAATTAAACATAAATGGCCCACATAATTTCATAAATGACAGAAATGGTCCTTACAAATGCGTAACAAAGTTAACTTTTATTTAACGAAAACACGAAAGGTTACAGGCAAGTCAACTATCGAGCTTTTATTGGGAATTCGGTAGGTAAGTGTTCACTTAAACCACCATAACTATATCAGGTACGGTCTGGCTGAAGACCTAAAACTTAGCGGTAATCGGGAGGCAACCCGAAATTGATTTGTTTCTTTTAGTTTTTGGTTTTTTTCTTCTTGTTTTGTTTATTTTGTTTTTGAGCTTTAAGTACCGGATGCAAATATTCAAGTGTGGGGAAGCTCATGGATCTTTAGGAGCATAAAGAAATGTGTGTTTTGGCGGCTTTACTTATCTGAGTTAAAGCATAACCATCATATATTGCTCATCTATGATCAAGTCCATGTACTTTTTCTGTATCTTAAAGCTTTGCTAGTTTGGTGTCATTTAGTACAATCATGGTAGGCATAATGCGTCTTTGGAAAGTTAGCCTTGTAACTTCACTTGGGTAAAGGTTAGGATGTTTGATAGTACCCTTGTTGACATAACAATTTTAAAATATACATTGAGGACAATGTAAGATTTAAGTGTGGGGATGAAGGGAAGTTTGAAAATTTAGAAAAAAAATTTGATTGAACAAAATCTTTCAAAATGCCCCTAAAGCGACTTATTTATGCATGAAAGGTTAATTTTTTTAATTGAAATCGTGAAAGTATGTTTAACCTGTACACAAGCAGAGGTCCTCAGTCATAGCTATCTCACTTGAAAAAAAAAGATGAAATTTATTAGAATTATTAGAGATGTTTAACCTGGGGTAACAAGTAATATAGTGGACTTTTTATGCATGTTTTCACATCCTTAACCTATTTACCATCATTTTTTTGTGAGGATTGAGCCTATACATGAGCTTAGAACATCAACAGGTTAATTGCTCAGCTTTCTTTCATAAGTGTTTACCAGAACGATTGCATTATTCTAGAACTTGCATAATTGATACGTTTCTAAATCACGAACCAAACTGTTGCACATATATGATTAAGGCATTAGGATGAACCTTTGTTTTATTAGCCTTTTTCAATCATATTATCCAACCCTAAAATACCCCCTAGTCGCCGGTTTGAGCCCCTAACCTCTTTAATTGTTTAAACCCGAATCAACCCATTAGCCTTTTCAAATCTTTTTCACTTTTTAAGCCCATGTGATGAAATCTGATAAGTTTGCTTGAATTTTTGATATAATATTATTAGAAGCAGTGAAGTGTTTAGATATAATCATCATTCAAAAAAAAAAAAAAAAAGAAAGAAAAAAAATGAGTAAATAATGGGTCAAAATGACCACAATATCAATGTCTTGTTTCAGTGGTAGTAAATTGTGATATGGGTCAAGTTTACCCAAATTCATTGTGTAGTGTCGCTTTATTATTCAGTACGTTTCAACATTCTTGTTTGGATTTCATTACCTTTAGCCACTTCAAATTCTCTATCCGCACCCAAATCCTAAGCCTTACATTACAACCCTTTAAAGACCTTTTGATGTGTGCATGGTTTGTGTTAATTGGTGGAGTTGCGATCATTATGCAAGCTTATGGTAATTATAGTTGTTCTTGGTTGAGAGTACTACACTGATATACTAGCATACCTTTTGCTAGACCATATACTAAACCGAGAGGAGTGAAACTTGTGAGATGTGTGACTACATGCATAGGGAAGATTAGAAAGCTTGTTGGGCTTGGTTAGATAGATCATATTTTAAAGAGTAATATCTTTGCTTACAAATCTATAGCTTGAGATATGAAACTGTGAGTTGGGTATTACTTGGGACCTTAGCTAACAAAAGGTGAATACATGGCTGGATCGTATTTGTCTAATGATAGTTGTAGTGTTATAAGCAAGTTTGCTTGGGGGCAAGCAAATGATAAGTGTGGGGATGTGATGATTGGTTAATATGCATGCACTTAGTATAGTTAATATTGCATTTTTAATATATTTTATATGTTGAACAATATTACTTTGTTGCGTGTTTGAAATGTAGGTCAAATGAAGCTTAACGGACATTATTTGAGTAGGATACAA
Organism: Flaveria sonorensis; assembly: GCA_025506505.1. NCBI lineage: Eukaryota > Viridiplantae > Streptophyta > Magnoliopsida > Asterales > Asteraceae > Flaveria > Flaveria sonorensis. The sequence goes on from CM046436.1 coordinate 7,484,073, forward strand.
AGGATAAGAAGACTACGGGTTGAAAGGTGCTGAAAATAAAGAAAACTGTGCAAGTTGCAGGGAGGCCGTAAGCTACGGCCTGAGGCCGTAACTTACGGCCCTGTATCAACACCGTCTGTGAACTCCGTAAGACAAAAGGTTTGGCCGTCTGGTTGAAGGTAGGCCGTAACCTACGGCCTATAGGCCGTAACTTACGGTCTAGGGTGATATTTTGAGGGTTGTTTCAAATTTCAAAACCTATTTAAACCCTAACATTAGGGTTTCGAGAAGAGACTGACCCCCAACCACAAGAACGAATCTTGGAGCATTTTTGAGTCATTAAAACCCTCTCTAATCATCAAGTGATCGAGGATTCGTATGCAAAAAGACAAGATTGAAGCGATTATGATGAAGATGCAAGGCTAAACCACCCGTGATCATCCCTGGGTGGACGGTTTATGATTGGATTATGCATGCGTATGTGTTTACCTAGTCAAGACATAAACTTTGATTGTTTAACAACTTTTATTCGTTTATGTGTTTTGAACTATGTGCTGATTAAAGATTCGTGTTAGTTGATTTGATTATTACTTATCAAGTTATCAGTTTTACGTTGTTAACCATTGAGTAGTAATTAGGTTATCTTCATTAATTGGTGATTGCAAATAAAGTTTCTAGATTGTGGCATTAGTTAGTTTACTAGTTAATTTACATAATCGGATATCAAGTTCGCAATTACTTTTCAACATACGTGTTTAAGCAAGTTATGTCTATTTAACTTCAAGATTGGGTAAAACATTAGCCATATATTCATTTACATTCCTGAAACCCGGGTGTGATCCCTTTTCATCGCAATAGTTTTCAACCAAGTCCAAGTTTCGTCTTGCTTCATAAAGTAATCTTTTTTAGTTAATCTCATCCACATCCATTTACAGTCAAGAGACAATAGTTCAGTTTTTTAAATTTGTAAGTTAGTTTAATAATCAAACGAATCGTGTAACACTAACCACATGCTCCCCGTGGATACGATACCCGACTTACTCTAGCTACATAGGTTAATTAGGTTTTTGCATGACCCCAACGACAGGTCATCAACCACTGTTCAGGCGCATGACCCACCCTTAGCCAATTTCACACTTTCTGGGCGCATGGCACTATGCGGGCGCATGGCCCACACTTAGTCACATTTTTATACTTTCTGGGCGCACGACCACTATTCAGGCGCATGACCTGGGCGCATCAGCCCTGTTTGGGCGCACCACCCTTGGGCGCATGAGAACACTTAGGCACATAACAGTTGGGCGCATGAGGACATTCTGAAATATGTCTAACACTGCCAAATTCACCCGAACATCATTCTAACACCACCCAAACACAGATCTTACATACTAAGGGCATCTAAAACCTGCCAAGCACAATACTAACCCATAACAAGCCTAGAACACACAACCACATCACATAACATCGAACAATAAGCTGAAACATACGATTATCTTTAAAAACCTTTTTCCCGGTATGCATAATAGCCCCAAAACACTTTAAAATCTATAAAAAGAGGGGTTCTAGAAACTCACCTTGAAGCAGCTCTTCAAACTAAACACTTCCACCTGTGATTTCAGCTTCAAAATCCCGAGAACAACCTTTTTGCAGTTTCTTCTTCCTTCTTCTTCTCCAACAACCGATTTCTTGCTCTCCTTCTTCTTCAGCCGAGGCCAAAAAGCAGATCTGCTGCTTTATGGGGCGGCCATACCCTCGTTTATATTAAAATAATGAGTTTGTGCACCTTTTGCACTTTACCCTCTTCAACTTGTGCCCATTTACTTTCTTTCTATTTACTTCCTTTTTTATGTTTTCTTTTAAATGAAAATTCGGGGTGTTACACAAATTAATCATATAATATAACCATAACCAAAATTAACAAATCTGTTGAAAAGCAACAATTCAGTTGTGTTTTTTATAACAATTTCACACAACTAAGTTATGGGTTGTACGTGTATAAGAAACAAATTAATCATATTGACCCAACATTAGAAGCAATCTTTATAAATAACATACAATTCGTCGCATATTCACCTTCATGTATTTGAAACGATCACAACTAAAGCAAAATATAGAACTTTTTTTAAAAATGGGTGAATTTTGAAATTATTGTTGACATGGAGGGTTTTTCTTGAAGGATTTGGGGAACAACGGTGGCGGGTTCTGCAACAACTTCAGACACCCCAGAACTCGCCATTGGGGTTGGCGGGTTTTGGTACAACACTGCAGAACTCGTCGGTGGTGTTGGCAGAGAGATGGCGGCCGGAGACACACACTTTTCACTTACCTATTGGAGAATGCACGGTCACCCTTCAAGATGTCCAGGTATTATGGGGTTTACAGGTTGATGGTGATGTTATTTCTGGCACTGATGAGTTTACGAACAAAACTGAGATTTTAATGAGGTTTGAACATTTAACTGGTTATTCTCTTAATTCACATGCTGTGGAAGGTAACAAAATTAATCTTGCTGCAATTCTAAATGAAATAAGGAAAGACTTTCCTCACGATGCCAACGAAGAGCAATGTGTGCAACTTGCTAGATTAATTATATTTTACTTAATTGGGAAAAATTTATTCTCGGATACATCTTCCAACATGTTGCATGTTAATTATTTAACCCACATTGAAAATTTAAGTACTTGTGGGCAACCAAGCTGGGGTAGTGCAGTTTTAGCTTGGTTGTATAGACAACTATGCAGAGCAACAAAAATAATAGTAACTGATGTTGGGGGTTCGTTATTTTTGTTGCTCTGCAAAATTGTCTATACAACCACGCTAAAACTGCACTACCCAAGTTTAATTGCCCACATATACTTAAATTTTCAATGTGGGTTAAAAAATTAACATGCAACATGTTGGAAGACGTATCCGGGAATAAAGTTGCCCTAATTAAGTAAAATATAATTAATCTAGCACGTTGTACACATTGCTCTTCATTGACATCGTGAGGAAAGTCTTTCCTTATTTCATTTAGAATTGCAGCAAGATTAATTTTGTTACCTTCCACAGCGCGTGAATTAAAAGAATATCCAGTTAAATGTTCAAACCATAAAATCTCAGTTTTGTTCACAAACTCATCAGTGCCAGAAATAACATCACCATCAACCTGTAAACCCCATAATACCTGGACATCTTGAAGGGTGACTGTGCATCTCCAATAGGTAAGTGAAAAGTGTGTCTCCGGCCGCCATCTCTCCACCAAAGCAGTAATGAGACCACAATCAAGTGTATGATATCCACAATCGATAATACCTTCGAAACCCGCCAACCTTATGTGGCGCATGACATTATGCGAGATAGGCTTTTCAGTAATATGTTTCCAAAAATTTTTATCACCCCTTCTAGCTTTAAATATACCAACATTACTCGGTGGATTTTGAAAATAGTGAGCTGCTCTATGATCACCACCCAAGAATAATAACTTATTGTTAATAGGACCCGGTGTAATTCGCCAACTCATTTTGTAAGAATTTTTTTGTACAATGAAGATATGTAAAAAATGTATGTTAATGTGGGTTGAATGCGGTGTTTATAAATAAAATGAAATGGAGTTGGTGATTTGCGTGGTTGAAATTGAAAGGAAAAGTTGGTGGATTGTGTGGTCTCCAGGAGAACTCGCTCGTGATGTACCAGAACCCGCCAACACCACCGGCGAGTTCTGCAGCGTTGTACCAGAACCCACCAACCCCAATGGCGAGTTCTGGGGTGTTTGAAGTTGTTGCAGAACCCGCCACCCACGGTGGCGGGTACCCTTGTTCCTCAAATCCTTCAAGAAAAACCCTCCATGCCAACAATAATTTCAAAATTCACCCATTTTTAAAAAAAGTTCCAAAATATATATTGACTAGCTTTAGTTACCCGTGTATTACACGGAAATATGAAGAGTTAATTATTAAATAACATTAAAATAAAATAAAATCAAGTGTGTTATATATTAAATAAGACATAATAACTTTTGATTATAAGGTCACAAATGAGAAAAAACATATTTGTAAACTACATCTGTAGTAACATTAGTAGGTTTACATTTATTATCTAAAGCTAAAATCTTCAATCTATCTTTACTCTTAACTTGTAACAAGATGACATATAGCTGATCATACGTAAAGCTAGGCTCTTTCAAGTATAGACCAACACTTGACAGAGATTGACCTTAACTTTTGTTTATTGCTATAGCAAAATATACAGTAAAAAAACTATCTTTTTTTAGACTTAAAAAGAATACTTTTGATGGGTAAAATCGTGAGCTAGATATTGAGTGGGTGTAACGATATTAGTATAAAGAAATTAAGATTTAAATAATATAAACTAAAAAGTTATGTGCAATAATTAGATCAATTTCGAATTATTCTGACTCTGTAATCAAATATAGAGATATAATATTGAATCAGGTTGGATCGGGTTATAAATATTTATAATATCTCTGATTAGTTATTTCTTATTATTTATTTAATACTAACTTTAGTAAACCAGTGTATTATATGGGTTGAAAAAATAAAATATTAAATATAATAAAATTTTGTGAAGTATAAAATGATAATCTAAAATAAGATATGATTAAAATTACATATGAGCAATAACTATAAGTAATAAAATAACGATAACAATTTTTAAACTTTCTTTCCAAAAAAAGTAAAATATATTTTTCAAAACAAACCGTATTAAAAATGTAATTTTTTACTTTTTTAAAAATACCAAATTAAAATATTTTATATTTGAAAAAAGTTAGATGTTTAAAAAAAAATTTAATTGTATAAAAAATTGTTTTCCAAAAATAACATTAATAAAAAGACATATTTTTTAATTTATTAAAAAATTTAATCTAAAAAAGAATTAAACTTATTTAATATTTCTCAATTTAGGTAATTGTTTAAGAGGAGAGAGAGGCGAGAAAAATAAGCTTAGGGGGCTTAGAAATATACCAAGTGTCCCCTTAAATGACTCTTTTAGTATTATATATAGATAGATATATAGATATAGATATAGATTTATCAAATAAAACTAGTTTAAATTTATCCACATCAAAGTCAGGATTAACTAAACTGGCCGAATCATATATTCACACCCAAGTTAATCAAGCCGTTTATATTTAAACTAGGGGTGAGCATGGGTCGGTTTGGTTCGGTTTTAGCCTAAAATCAAACCAAAAACCGATATGTCGGTTTCTAGGTTTTTGAAATCGTTATGTTTCGTTTTTTTTGATTTTTGTTTTTCGGTTAGTTTTTTTTTGGTTTTATCATTTGCGCTTCAAGTTTGTAAAGAAAAGAAATAGTCTAGAGTAATGAATTTAGCCTAAAAACTACAGGCTTACATCATTTTGTTAACATTTAAATATAATTTACACATTCTTATAAATTACTTCACATTAAAAGAATTGCAATTCAAAAAATAATAACAAAAAATTCCGATAAAAATTTAATCTACTAATTCAAACAAATAGGTTTAAAGATTATTCTTGAAATCTAAATATTAAAAAAATAGATAAAATAGGTTAAATAAGTAACTAATAGGAGCTAATTATGTTTATAAGTATATGAATACACCTCCAAATTTACAAGTTCGGTTTGTATGGTTTCGGTTCCTTTTTTTTGGTTTTTGTTACAAACAAAACGAAACCAAACTGAAAAAACCGATTTTTAAAAAATCATCAAACCAAACCGTCGTTTTAGTTTTTTCGGTTTGGTTTTGTCGGTTATTTCGGTTACAGTTCGGTTATTATCAATGGCGGAGCTTGAAGCGCACCTTAGGGGGGACGGGGCCGAAAGTAAACTATTTTACGATGTCGAACTCTATATTTATTAAAATATTTCCACCACCGGACCGAAAATTTATACCGTCGAGCTGAAAATTAACACTGCTGGTGGAAAAAAAGAGGGGGCCGGGTGCCCCTGGCACCTAAGAAGCTTCGCCAATGGTTATTATGGTTTCTTGCGCACCTCTATTTAAAACGATCTGTTATGAATATCTAAAAACTAAAACATAAGTTACACGTTTGGTTTTACACATATAACCAAATGCGATGCTTTCTTTGCGGGTTTAGCAAAAGCTCTCCTAAAATAGCAAGTAGGAATCTGGCTGTTCGGGTTAAAGGGAAGGGCATTCGTCGAAATCATGCCCAACGCCACAGCCGTGGACCAACTAGACATCCATCTAATTGTTCATTTTTGTGTATGGTACGATCATTATTATTACTATTGTATTTTAAAAGCAAAAAAGACAACAATATACTTTTATATTTTCTTATTTGACACGAGTTTTAAGTATCCATATTTTAGCCACTAAAGATCAACTGAGTGTAATAGATATTGACTTTTTATTTTTGTGTTTCGTCCAAAGCATGCACTCTTTATTTTTATACCTTTAGTTTTCCTTTTGCAGGGCTTTTCTTTTGTTATTCGTTTATTTTTTACTCAAATACATGATTTTGTAAACATAATTACGTAAGATAAAATCTCTGGTTTATTAGAGTTTGATAGCATAAATCTTGGCTTTTGCATTCTCACATGATTACGTCACTTTTACATTAAAACACGCGTTAGAGTTTTACGATCGAGTAAAGACGCGGCATAGTCTTTGTATATATTTTGACGTCCTAAGGTTTCACACTAGAATATATAGGGTTCAAAACCGAACCGTTTTTTTTTGTCACGGGGTCAAACCGGTTCGGGTTACAAACCGGTTTGGCTCACTGAATGCTTGAACCTGTCAAACCGGTTTGGACCGATTTAAAACCGGTTTTTTAAAATAAACCGGTTTTGAGTGTGGGGCTACCAAACCGGTATACAAACCGACGGTTCGGATCGGATTACGATTTTGTCAAACCGGTCCTGTTTTTTTTCAAACCGGTCATATTTTTTTTCAAACCGATTTTTTTTTTTACATCTCTTCTAGAATATCAGTCCTGGAACCAGACGGCTCCTATAATGATAGGTCATAGGTTGGAATAGCGTGTCAAAATCAAGGACCCAAGGGTCAAGCAAGATGCGTGACACCATTCCACAATTCCAAAACGACACCACACTAATAGACCCCATCATTCACCCAACTCCCACACGCACTACATAAAACGCAAAACCCCAACGATCCACTCACTTGCACGTTTTCAAATCCCGCCGGCCTCTTCTCACTCCTCAAAACCTACAATCGCAATCTCGATCTCGATTCTGCTGCTCCGGTGATATTATTAATGCTCAGGTTAAGCTCCGGCGATGTCGCCGGATTCAAGCTACTGTTTTCGTTGGTGATTATGTATGGATTGATGTCAATGGTGGCGTATTACGTTATGCAAATGAAGTTTATTACGCCTCTAGGCGTCGATGCTCCTCTGGATCGGTTTTCTGAAGGTAGAGCTGTTGAGCATATTCGTGTTTTGGCTCATGAAATCGGCGGTCGTCAGGTGAATTTCTACACGATTTCACTTGATGTTTTGATACAGTTGATATTGCACTGTATACGCGTATGATTGTAAAATTGTGATTGTGAGTTTTTGCCTTATGGTGTTGTTTACTTTAACGGTAGTGTAATTCGGTTAATCGGTTTGATTGAGTGTTGGAGTTTATATGAAATACATACGTGCGTCTGTGTTATGATTTGGAACTGAATTGGAGGTAGTTGGCATAGAGGATTACCCAAAGTGGCATTGTTACTGCATCTGGATATAATTGATGGAGCTCAAATTTTACCTCCTTTTGGCGTTTAGGTTATTTACATGTGTTAACTTGCCATCATTCCTCTAGTTTTGGAAGCTTATGTGTTTCAAGTCCTTAATTTTGTGTTTTCCCTTCCCTTTTTTTGTTGATAATAGTTTGATTTCAATTTGATCTGTGAATCTGTATTCATTTACCCATGATTACACTTGTAACACCTGTGAGCAAAAAGTGCATGTCAGCACTTGTTTAAGTTTAACCTGACATGATGAATTTACGCCATTGGCATTGCACATGGTCTAAGAATGTAAGTTTTGTACTCGATCTGAAATCCAGCTGAACAATCACCTACCACCGTGGTCGTCATTATGATGCTCATTTAGTATATCATGTTGATGATGCTATACTATATGCTGGGATACCTCACAAACTCATTTCATTGGAAAAAAGAAGAAAAGAAATTCAGGTGTTAATGCTGAAAGTAATGAAAGTTTATATTTTTAATAATCTATTACAAGCTTTTGTCATCACTGGTGCACATTGTTGTTTTAGCTTTTATGAGTGATGGAGCCAAGTAACAATTCACATTGTATTAATCTGTATCACGGGTTGGTAACAAAAACACCAACCTACAAAATATTTTAACTGTATCAAAATCTGGTGAGTTATTTGTTTTTAATAGATCTTTTTATGTGCTTGATGATAGGAAGGGCGCCAAGGTTTACACGATGCTGCTAAATATATTAGGACACAATTGGAAATGTTGAAGGATCGTGCTGGATCCAATGTGAGGTTGGTATACAAACGCATGTTATTTTTTATAGCAAACATACAACTATTATTATTATTTTCGTGGAAAGGAAGCTAACATACAACTAACAAAATATTGTTTTCTTTTTGATTGTTACAGGATTGAAATTGAGGAAAATATAGTTAATGGCTCTTTCAATATGATGTTTTTAGGTCACAGCTTATCTCTTGGATATAGGAATCACACAAACATCGTAATGAGGTACCTTTATGTAATGTTTTTGGTCGTTGCATTAATTAATAATTCATTTAAAGATACATGGGTTTAATCTTAGCTATTTTGCAGGATTTCATCATTAGAATCAAAAGATACAGACCCTGGCATTTTATTGAATGGTCATTTTGATAGTGCACCTGGTTCACCAGGTGCCGGTGACTGTGGTTCATGTGTTGGTAGGCTTCATTTTTTACACTTCTTTTTATTTTATATTCATATTAAACATCTTTTATGATTCTATCATCTTTTAATTTCTTGTAGCATCTATATTGGAGGTAGCAAGAATAACAGTTGATTCAGGGTGGGCACCTCCTAAACCACTAATATTTCTGTTCAATGGTGCAGAAGAACTTTTTATGCTTGTAAGTAGTTTACCATTTTATATTTTACGCACGTCTATATTCTATAGTATTTTAATTATCAGTGTTTTTTTAGTAGCCATTAATTTGCTTATTTCTCAGGGTTCACATGGCTTTATAACAACACATAAATGGCGTAATACAATCGGGGCTTTTATAAATCTGGAAGCTTCTGGAACAGGAGGGCTTGGTAAGTTGTTGAAGTCTGTCCAGCTGCTAATGTGAAAATATAAATGGCTTATGTTCCCTTTAACAATGCTAAACTTTAAAACCAATATTACTTTCTTTATATTTCTATGAGAAGTTTTTCCTAGTTGCAGTATATTTTGTACAAACAAAAGCTATCTGTTTTTTCTTCTTAATTGAATAACTCTATATAAGTATTTGTGTTGGGTTTGAAGTCCTTGATGTAATTGGGTCGATAGTAGAAGACATGGTGGCACCACTTAATTAGAGATTGAAGGCCCGTGTTGATTTTCTTGGTCTCCGAGTTATTTAACCTAATTTGTCTCTCTCTATATATATATTCAGTCATTGTACTTGTAATTGTAATCGTGTGAAATAACCTAATTGCAGCCAACGGACGTACGTCCCCAGTGTGAACCACGTAAAATTCTTGTGTCATTATTATTTATTATTTTCTGTGTGCGAGTTCTTATCGCTTGTGTTATCATGTGTTGAATTTCCATCGTGAAACTTAATCCTAACAACCTGAATGATTAATTAAATTAAGTGAGAAAATGATAAATTTATCTATTGTTTATATGAGTTCTCTTAATATAGTCACTTTCTGTGTGACTATGTTCTGGTGTCATTATGTTTTCTGAGATATTTTATTTTCCAGAAATAATCATTATTCTATTTAAATTACAGATTTTGTGTGCCAATCTGGACCTGGGTCTTGGCCTTCACAAGTCTATGCTCAATCAGCTGTACATCCTATGGGCAATAGCGCAGCACAGGTTTTTTTTTTTTTTTTTTTTTTTTTTTATGTAGATCAAGTTTTTTTTTGATACGTTATATACTGTATTCTTTAATTTTGGCATATTACAAAGTCATGCTGATGATCATTATATTGAAATATCAACTATTATGTGTGAATCATTTATAATAAAATGTGTTGCTGGAGATAGTGTTTGGGTGTGCTTCTTCTGCTTAAAGTTTATTTATTGCTAAATTTATTTAAGCGTGAAATATAACAATCTATAGTCTATAATCTGTCATCTATACTAATAGCAGTGAGAAAGGTTGGTAAAAAGTGTCTATGATATAGTAAAAGTTTAAGATAATCAGGTGAACATGGTTAATATCACTTTATTAAAACACAAAAAAACTGATAAATGCCTATCAGATAATAAGTTTCATAATGCAAATTTGTTGACCCCATTTTACTTCCCATTTTCAGCATCTATGAAGTTAATTTTATTTATCAACTAAACATATATTTTACTGCTTTTTTTGTGATGCATGCAGGATATTTTTGGCATGGTTCCTGGGGATACTGATTACAGAATGTTTGCCACTGATTTTGGGAGCATTCCTGGACTAGATATTATCTTTGTCCACAGGGGTTACTTTTACCATACCTCCGCTGATTCGGTAGAAAGATTATTGTACGAATAACCACTGCTACTTTGGTACAGTTCCCTAATTTAAAATTTTATGATTACTCTATTCATGCAAATTCTCTAATTCGTGCACTTTTTTTTTATTAACTAGACCTGGAAGCATTCAAGCTCGTGGGGATAACCTATTTAATATAGTTAAAGCCTTCACTAATTCATCTAAGCTAGGAAATGCTAATGATCGTGGACTTACTAAAGAACGGGATGATGGACAGCCTATGTTTTTTGATTATTTGTCATGGTTCTTGGTATGCTACAACTACAACTTTCACCAATATCCTTAGAATTGGTACTTTGAGTTGTGTTTTATCTCTAACGGAGTCGACTAAATTTTCTTTTGCGACGAGGGAAGGGGTCAAACAGGTTGAAAACAGTAATTTTAGGGCATACATTTTGTATTGTTTTATTCAAATATCTAGATTATTATTATAAATGTAGTTCTCTAATCAACTTATCATAATTAACACATTCTTTATTAATGAAAGAAATGGACAATATTTGTTAGCACATCAACTCAAACCGACACACTCTAAAAACAACATATTTCAAGCTGAACCCATTTTGACATTTTAGTCAACATGCCCATTTTGCCACCCCCTTGTTATATTATTTTTCATTATTTAGACCAAAGCTAGTAGCTGAATGAAAGATGGATGAATATTTTTTGTATCACAAACGAGTCAAATCTTTCTTTTACAGTTTTTCTATTAAAGGAATTGGTCAAACATTTTGAACTTCACCAAAGTCTGTTTTTAGTGCGTACTTGTTAACTCATTTTAGTCAATGTTTTATATTATTGTTACTGCAATAGTAGTGTTTCTATAATCATAACTAGTACATTTATTTCTTGTTAAAAATGGAGTAAAAAAGAGTTAGCGGTCCTCCCATTACAACCTGCCTTCAAAATGACCCGGACTTGTTCTGACATGTTACCCAACCTACAGTTTTGCCACCTTTACTTTGTAGGTTCTTATGCATTATTTAGACCAATGTTGGTAATTGAAAAAATATTGTTTGTTTTCTAAAGCTTGTTATTCAAAACCAGGTTTACTATTCTAGAAGGCAAGGGATGGTATTTCATAGTCTTCCTGTAGTCATGTACCTACTTATGCCATTTTTCCTGCGGTTTTCAAAGTATGGTATGCTATGCTCGTTTGCTGCTTTATTTGACTTCATAAAAGGTGGTTACTTCTGCTGATGTTTAAGCAGTTATTATTTTCAGATTAACCCAAGCTTATAAGATTATTATTTAAGCTTTTGTTTATGTCATTTGGGCATTGCAGGAACTTTGTTTCATGTTATCGGGGTCATCCTTGGAGTTATATTTCCGATTATTTATTCTATCTTGAGATTGTTTTTCTCTGGACAGTCAATGAATTGGTGAGGCAGATAACTTTGTGAAGTTGCTATTTGGTACTAGTTATTAATTTGTAAAGGTGGCAGAATAGGCTGGTCGTGTAATTGTCAAAACAAGCTGGGTTGGGTACTCAGGTTAAAATTCTTTTTGTCAATAATTTTAACTTATGAATAATTAGTGTGTTAAACATGGTTACAGACTACTTACAGAAATTGAACTATGTCAGTAATAATATAATTTTCGAATAAAATGACTTAGGAGATTCTATGCATTGCAAATAAGCATTGGTTGACTTCAACGTGTTTCACCCTTTCAATCCATTTGACCTTTATCCTTTGAAGCTACTTTTGATTTCACCTGTTTGGGCTATTTAAAACCTGAACTGAATCAACCCACTTATAAGTAAATGGGTTAAATTTGCCACCTTTACTGATGGGATTCTAATTTAGAAGTTGCAAATTTTCATTAACTCCTGCTACATCTATTTTCGTATCTGATTTACATATTTTCTGGTTAATGTTGTTTTAATAATTATGTTATCAAGCTATTATCTTAGTGGGGATCCGTACTAAATTCTGGCAATCATGTATCATCAAATGTAGGTTTGCTCATCCTTACTTGGCTTATATGATGTTTATTCCATGCTCACTTGCTGGGATGTTAGTCCCAAGACTTTTTTGGAAATTTTTCCCTCTCTCTCAAGATGATTATGTTCTCAAATCATCAAAAGAGGTTTGCTCTTTGTTTACATGCACATCTAATTATTATATCTTGTTTATTTTATTATGTTTTTCTTTTCTTGAACTATGGTTTACTGACATGATATTGTTTCACAGGAACTTGCTGAGGAGGCTCGGTATTGGGGTGCATTTGGCTTATATGCTTCCATCAGTATGGTGTGTATTATTATATTTATTTTTATTCTATGGCATAATTTTTTTGGTGAAGGTGCATGCTTTAATTAGTTTTAATTCTTAAATCACATATAAAGCTAATATAGCCTTTTAAGATCAGGCTTATTTCTCTTTTGGATTAAGTGGAGGTTTCTTGACTTTGTCATTAGCTGCTTTTATGGTTCCTGCATGGATTATTTACCGTCTATCTGTCCAGTATTTTGGTAGTGAATCACTAAGGTAATACACTTGGCTTCTGTGTTTCGATTCTATATATTTTTCTGATGGTGACAATTTTGACTGATTTATTTAAGCATGGGTCAGTTTGGTTATGTTTTCTCTATGATGGGTAAAAGGGTAATAGTTATCTATAGAAGGAATGGTCAAACATGCTGATCCTCACCCAACATATGTGTGTAAGGCGATTGCAAAAAAATTCCTATAGAGTTTCACTGAACTTCAACATTAGTCCATGGCGCCAAGAATTACCTGCTTTGACCCGTTACCCAACCCATATGGCGCCAATTTGCAACCTCAAGTATTTTTTCTAAATTTATCAGGCATCTCTTATCAACTTGAATAAATTCAACGGTTCATAGATTATGTCATATTCCTACTCTATATTTTACTAATATTTAGGGCTGGTATTATGTATCTTTTGTGATTTTGATGTCTAACTTGAATTTGTTTTACAGGTCATCAGCAGTATTTGTTGCACCTTCAATACCTTGCCTTTTGCATTCTGTATATTTTTCTGGATTTTTAGCTCAGTTCTTAATTGAGAAAATGGGTATGATGGGCTCACTTCCACCTCCTCATGGTTAGTACCAAACAGCCAGTAAACTTATTCTTAATTGTGTACGCATTTTAGCTAAATCAAATCTGGGTTTCTGCTATATTTGAGTCTACTTTATTCCCCAAACTGATTTCCATAAACTTCAAATAATGGAATGGTATAGTAAAATGTATTATATCAATGCCAATTGCATTTCATATGTCAAGTTTTGGTGATAGCTAGAGGTGGCTAGTTGCGGGGCTGATTTCTCATCATATAAAGTAGTTTTCTTTAAAATAACAGTTGAAATCGTCTGGGACGAGTCTGGTTAGCCCACAAGCACTTTTTTTGACCGCTTTTATTTTGTTTGTACCAATTATTAGTGTTTCAATTCTTATCACATACATTTTCTAAAGACACATGCTCAATTTATATAATAAAAATGCTTTATTTTACCAACTTATTGCAATAGTTACAAATCAACTTATAGAAATAAACATAATTTGGTTATATAAAAGATTTTTCTTACAAAAATAACTTTTTATGGTTGTTTACGATATCCTAAGAGCTATGGTTTGCATTTCCCATTTATATTTTATGATAATTGTTTAGATCTTTGCATAAAATGATTCAAGAGATGTATACATTAAAATATGTCTTTAGGTGACTTTTAACCCATTTGGCCTAGTCTCCTAGTTTTTCTTCTAGCTATTTTTTTTACAAACCGTTGAGATGAAAACACAACCAAATTGACCCATTTATAAGCAAAAGGGTTGAAATTGCCACCTAATACTATAATTCTATTCTCCTAATCTCCTATTATTAAGGTAGTTTTTGGATTTGTAGTTGTGGGAATGAGAGTATAACTGTTTATTGGTGGGTATGGGTTTAAAAATGGATGTCAAACACACAAATTTAGACATACTTTAAACTCACCCATGATGGTGGGTTAGAGTCTATTCTTATTCTCGTTCCTCCATATTATTAAACCCATACCCACAGTTATTTCTAATTACAAACCAAACACTCCCATAACATGTTTAGCATTTAAAAAATTACTGAGATATTGTCTTGTTTTGACATTGCTTACAGGGTATTTTATTCCTGATGTCATAGTGGCAGCAACCATTGGAGCAGTGACTGGTGTGTGTGTGGGGCCCATTTTACCAGTTGTTGGTCATTGGTTAGCCAGATCATCTGTTGTGCAGTTCTTGCTGCATACCAGCGTGATTGCCATGGCCGTCACATCACAATTTTTTCCATACAGCACTGATGCACCAAAACGGGTCATCTTACAGCATACTGTTGTTACGGCAGGTATTATGTGCAAAGGTGGGTTCATTGGGATGTGAGTTTGGGCTCTTAGATTAAAACAACAAAGGGTCAAGATGTAAGTTATCACATTTGAATATATACGTGCAAGCCTTTTTCACTTGTGATTACTCAAGCTTGGCCCTTCATTTGTTAATCTAAGTCCAGTTTGGGGTTCTCAAGTTTTATTTTCTGGTTCTTATATAAACTTACTCCATGTATGCAAAAATATGTAAATTCCTGCACTATGCTTTCTTTGCTTGTCATATATTTACTACATATATTTTGTGATATTTAGACGGGCAAATGTAATAAATTGACCCATAATTCCATAAATACACTTTTCTCTTGCTTCTAACATCCGACTTAATATTAGGCTTAAAATAGTAACCAACTCACACTTTGTTACCAGTTCTAGATTCCAAGTTACAGTTTGTTACCGATGAATGACAAGTTCAATTGATTGCAGATCATTTTTTGCTGAATTCTCAAAATTTGTAGGCATGGCGTCGTATTTGTCATTTTAGTATATATGTATATATGCCACATGACGTCTGCTTTGACACATAATAATTAATTTTAAATTATAAAATAAAAAAAGGATTGGTTTTCAAATAGTTATTGTAAAATAATATTGGCAGCTAGGTAAACTTTGAATTTGGTTGCTATAATATCTTTTTATAACAACTTCTATTTCTTTGATCAACAGATTCAGGAAAAATTACGGATACCAGTTATGATTTGTCTGTAGTGGACTCCAATGCATTACCTTACCTATTCAAACATGCTCCTGATGTAGCAAATGAGCTGCATGTAGATTCAGATTTTTCATTTGAAACAGCTAATTTTTCTTATCGAGAAGCATGGATGGTAAATAAACTTAAAACAATAAATTTACCTTTTTGAAATTAGAGGTGGCAAATTGGGCGGGTTGAGTATATGCTAAAACAGTGTTTTTTTCCCCTCTTTATGCCTTTATGGTATGACTCGGGCCAGGTTGGCTCAACTGAGAGCACTTTTTGTCCTAAAAAGTGATTTTTTATAAATTATAAATAATTAGAATGCCAACTATAATTGCGAAGAAGTTCATATTTTTCAATAACAATCTAATCTTGAAATAAAATGATTTACGATTTGTTTAATAATTAGTGTGCCAGATATGGCAATTTCGTAAAGTTTTACTTATCAAGATGGCAGAATGGCAATTTCGACTTGTTTGACCTGATAGAGATATTACATAACCTGAACCACTTTTGGTTTGACCTATCAGGTAGTCGATTAATGTACTTATAACTGTTTTTTTAGCCTTATCTGTTTGACTCATTGTCAAAAGGATCCAAAGCACTTAAATGGGCTGATTAATATAATTTTGTTCCTTTAGGCATATTTTCTTTAATTTACACGGTCGAACCGTTAGAGATAAAAACCTCACTTGAATCACTTTTGTCAAAATAACCAGAATCGCTCAGATGGGTTTTTTTCTACAACCTATTTCTTGCTAAAAACTTTTAGTTTTACCCTTTTGAACGATTAGAGATGAAAAGAATTTGAAACACTTCAAAACGCTTTTTTATCCAGGTCAATGGTTCATTTGTTATATAGTCTAGTCCCTCTTAGCATTTATTTAATCTTTTACGCTGCCTGGTAGGGATAAAGTAACCTGAATGGACCCGCATGCAATCAGGTTGAAATCGCCACTTCCACTTTGATAAGGTTTACATATCAATGTTGTTCATTCTGACAGGGAATATATCCATTGTCTTTCTTGTTTTCAAGAAGCTTAAAGTTCCCTGCAAGTAAAGACGAAATCATGAGACATTATGCATCTTTTCCTCATATAGCAAGTACTAAGCAGGAGATTATTTCAGTTGATGGGTCCCGCAGAGTTTACTTGGAATTTTCATTAGGGTAGGTAAAAGTAACAAGCAGGCACTTGTTATACACAACCCTTTATGCAACTTTCCTGAGTTTCCTCGTATTTCTATACGCACGATTGAGGTGGAAAATGGATGGGGTCAACAGGGTATTGACCAGTCCCGTGAGTTTTCCTGTAACGGGCTCTCATTGTTATAGAAAAAATGATGGGAGGGGTCAGGCGGGCTGGAGAACAGGTCAAAATTGGTAATTTTCTGGTATAGGTCAAACGGATTATTATATATATATATATATATATATATATATATATATATATATATATATATATATATATATATATATATATATGTCCTAAACAATCCAACATAACTTTATTTCTCACACACATTTATACTCAATCCAACCCAACCTTTCAATAAATATATATGTATATATATGTGTGTGTGTGTGTGTATATATGTATATATATATACAGATTATTGAAGATTATTGTATGATTACAAACTTTATATTGAAATTATTTCAATAACAATCTTTTTTCTCAATAAGATGGTTTAGGAGATTTTTACAGATCAAAAATACACTTTAGGCAACTTCTGATCGATGTCTTTTTACTAATATATTTTGCTGGTCTATTTGACATTTTAGATACATAGAAAATCCTAATATACTAATAGCATGATTAATGAAAACCGATAGAACGACTAATGATGGTTTTCTGTTTTTTGTTCTTGTTCAGTTCCTTGGAGGAGGTATGGGTTTCAGTCCTCAACATAACGGGCCCAATTTCTGGTTGGTCATTTGCTAACAGTACCCTTCCAGGTAAACAAGTGTTATTATGTTGAAATCTTTTGACTGAGCACCTAGTTTTCTTTATGGAATTGTATGACTATTAGTCTAATGATTTGAATGCCCTCCAACAACGTAGAATATCCTGTAACGGGTGCATTAAAAATAATAGTTAACAATATTAATAAGCGGTTGCCCTATAAGTGTACCCTCTAAAAGTTTGATTATCTTGACCCTATACGCCTTTATTGGACCTTGTATAAGCTTGTACGCCTTGTATATGCCCATACACGACTTTTATATGCCTGTACAACAGGTGGTGCATTGTAGGTGGAAGGTATGTTTAAAACAACCCTAATAATAATAATAACAAATTAAACTAAACTATGTTAAGATTCTAATTTACTCTTTTTTTTTTCATTTTTTGCAGCCCCTGAGATTATTAAAGGTGCTCCTCCATCATATATATTGAGACTAAGTGGTGTAGCTAAGGAAAATTGGACCTTTTGGTTGGAGGTAAAAGAGTCTACCTCTATTTAGCTGTACTGTTAAAACTTAATAATGTTAACAACAAAAAAAAAACAAATAAAATGTAAGTGACACAATTTCAACCTGGTTTACTCATGAATGAGTCAAATCGGTTATATTCGTGAAATGATATGGTTTTGTGATTCTTTTTAATGCTTTTACTTATTCATTAAAAGAAGACAAATAGTTATTTTGGGTCAACTCGACTTTTCTTGGCTTATTACCCAAACTGCCTGACCCAAGAATACATGCATAACTCTCCTCGTCTATGAGACTCTTGGGTGTTCATTTATTAATTCATAATTTCTTTAATTTGCAGACAAAAAGTTTAGGAGACATACGTATTGAAGTCGGTGTTATAGAACAATACTTGATGGACTCGATGAAGATATTAAGAGGTCGTTTTCCAGAGTGGGTGGATACGGTCGCGTTTTCAAGTTTTTTGTCGACATATATCTTCTAGTCTAAATACAAATACTTTAATTTATCACATCAGAAACATTGTACTGTTGCACTCTAACTGTTTTCAACTTTAGTTTTCTTTTTATGAACAAGCAAAACAGCCATTGTGATTGGTTAAAACATAAAAGTGGTAGTTTTATAAAAATTTGTGGTGGTTTAAAAAATTATGTTGCTAAACACATGTGGGAAGAAAATACAAAATGATAAAATTTCGTTCACTTGAATCAACCGAAATTTATATTATCTCTAATGAAGCTATCGTGTAGCACATAGACTAAAGTATTTTTAGATTAAAAGCCGGTACTTCAGGCTAAAGCGCTCATCATTTGACACTTGATACTCAAGATGTATATTTCGTGTACGGCTGAATATATAAGGTTAAATGATACTTAGGAATCCAAGGGGTCACCATGTAGAAAAGTTGAGGTCATGACAACTCTAAGTTTCTCATTTTCTTCATCATCAAATTTATGTCTGTCGTTATAACACAAGCATTTAATCTTACAACTCTATGAAACTCTTGTTGGAACAATCAGAACAAAATCCCTAATACAACTGTTGCAAGTGATAAGACTATAAATGTGTAGATGAGGCGAATATAAACAAACAAACATACACAGTAAACATCACAGTATAGTAAAGCTATGGGCAGGGTCTTGAAATGATAAGTTGATGGTAAACTTTACCTCTGTCTCCAAAGATAGAGAGGCTGCATCCATTGAGACTTCCGGCTCCAAAAAAGCAGTTTTTCTTGATAATTCATTTGATTATTTTAAACATATAGTGATCCAAATACCACATAACTAGAATAGCGTACAAAGATAGTAGCATGCAAATTGAGGACAAACAGCGGTAGCAAGCAATGATATAAACATAGATTATGAGCATACACTAGGGTAACACGTAACATACGATGAATCTAGGCACTCAAAGTGTACACATAAGTTAGGATGAAGTTAAGAGAAGGCAAACAATAACGTATAGAAAAGCTAATGTACACATAAGGTGCAGGGTCACGTAAAGGCAATAAACATACAAAGCGATGACATGAAATAATAGCGACAAAGATATAGCATAGAACGTGATAACATATAGTAGGGTAAGATATGCTAATATAAGGTGCTCAAAGTGTATAAGCAATCTAGGGCCATGCAAAAGAAAAAAACACTATGTAGATCCTAGATAGACACGTACAAGTGTAAAAACATGCAAATGGGATGAATATACTTTATTAAATCAAACACAATGTTTATCTTTTTAAATGTTTGTAATGATTTAGATAATATTTACAAGCCTAAGCCATGTTGGCACAATGCAGGATGAATCACAAATGTTTTAGATTATATTAAGTTGCACAAACACACCATCCATAACATAATGGACAAAAAAGATTGTGCAATAGATAAATCATTGAACATAAAACATACGTATAGAAACGATGATGATTATATATAATATGTTGACAAACGACATAACAATACATAAATCAATGAACGAAAAACAAATAAATAGAAACAATGATTACAAGACATAACATGTTTTATTGGGGAAGAACTCGTCTCTTGCGCATATGTCAAGACCTAGCGTGTATATCACACGCTAGAGTTCTTGTTTCAACCCTAACACTATATTAAATTTAAGGGCCTATCGAAAATTATGTACAAATCTAATAGGTTTTTAACGTTTGTTAAAATACCAACGCACTATGCTTCGCAAAGATGCTAAAATTCGCAAATTCTAAAAAACAATCAAATCTATAAAACATATATAAAATGAACTAATCCTTATCTAAAATAAAAAGAAGTAAAAAAGAAAGAATGGACAATTGCATTTTTCCCTCCTCCAAACTTTTATATTTTTTAAAATCATGCTTGGAAAACATTATACATAATGCGATGAAAACTTTTGTTTTTTAAAAAACATATAATTTTAGAAATGATATATGCAATTAGCCAATTACCATGGGAAAAAAAATAAAGGAAAAACCAAAATTTTGCAAATAGCCCATTAACAGATGATAAACGACCCAATATTGAAATCAGCCCAAAAACAGATCCAACTTCATGATCCACCATCGTTATACTAGAGATTTAGTTTTAGTACACCCTAGGGTTCATACTTGTGTCGAGTATAAGAATCCGCCGTTGAATCAAAGCTTTCAGACACCATACCCTGCATACGCAGTGACTCCATTGAAGAATCAGCAGCAGCAGAAATGGTAGCTTTCGTATTGCACGTTATTTTGTGTGTATCTGTGCTAATATGGTTATCCCCAATAAGTTGTAAATGATTTTGTTGTGAATGTTTCAGGTGAAATACTCGAAGGAGCCTGGTAACCCCACTAAATGTAAGCAGATTTCTCTCGATCAATAATACACGAGCCACTAGTTATTTGATTTCGTATCTGCATCGTGTTTTTTCTTAGAAAACAGAGATTAGAGTTCGAATTGTGGTCCAATACTTGTATTGTAGATTGAGATTTTTTGATCAAACAGCCAAACAGGGAATGATTTGGGCACGATGTGAATTTTAGGAAATTGGAGGATAACAAACTCCCTAATAAGCATCATATAAGTGTTATTAATGTTTAGGCTTATGCGTTAGTAAATTAAAGTTTTACACATCACTAATTTAATTGGAATGCCTTCCAAAATTATAAGTTTAATGATTGATTTTTTGCTATCTGTGTGTTTTTTTAACTTATCTATTTTTGATGTGCTCTACAACCTTGAGTGAGCTTCCAATGATAAAAGTTTATAAGGAGGTGTATAAATGAATTTACTTTCTAATTGAGATCTATATGGTTTTCCTGTTTTGATTTGAAATTTCACCTTTGTTTCACAGCTTGCAAAGCTAGGGGTTCAGATCTCAGATGTCATTTCAAGGTACTTACTCATTTGTCCTCTAAATTTCTTAAGTATCATTCTATAGTAATGTTACACTTGTCTTGGTTTTTAAAGAGTTTTTTGTTATACATATATGCTTGTATAAACCTTATTTTCAGTTTTTAACATGCTATGACATTATAAAAAAACATGAAATTGCTGTGTTTATGGACTGTTCTCATGAACCATGTGATAATATTTTGAAGCAATTGATTGTAAATAATTTTTAAATGTTGTTTATGATTTTGTAGAACACAAGAGAAACCGCACATGCCATAAGGAAATTGCCTTTGATTAAGGCAAAGAGATATTTAGAGGATGTTCTGGCCCACAAACAGGCCATACCGTTCACTCGTTTTTGCGGGGGTGTTGGACGCACAGCTCAAGCGAAAAACAGGCACTCTAATGGTCAAGGTCGGTGGCCTGCAAAGTCAGCCAAATTCATTTTGGATTTACTCAAAAATGCTGAAAGCAATGCTGAGGTATGGTACATTGTACAAGCCGTTTTCTTTTTATTTTTAAATTAATGTGTGAACTCTAGTTAGAGGAGGCGGAATGTGCTGGTCAGGGTGGGGCTAGTTCGCTAACAGGTCAAAAGTTATGATATTTACTGTGTGGCTTGGATTGACCCAAAGCATTTTGTCTGATTTTTTAATATTTTTTTAAACGCTATGTAACAAAAGATATTTCATTCCATTAATGGCCAACTATTGTCCCGAAACCATTGTCCACCTGCTTTAGTTTAATTCATTTGAAAATAATTGCTCACTGTTATAAATGATGTGTTTAGATTTACAAGTTTGTTTTTTACTCTTAGTTTCCTTTATAATTAAATCTATTATTTTCAAATCACTTGGTATCCTGCTATCCAAGGTGGCATTAAATTAAACATATTTTGATATGTTTATATTTGTGTCTTCAGTTTTTTTTCCTTTGGTGACAGGAGTAACTTTTAATAAATTTAGTTGCGACTTATCATGTGCACCCATATGGATAGATATTACATGCATTGGCAATTTCTTGATTGATGGAACTTCCACATTTAATATATTGCATAAGAATTATTATTAAAGATTTGTGGTTTACTGGTTTTGCATTAAGGTTAAGGGCTTGGATGTTGATGCACTCTTCATTTCTCACATTCAAGTAAACCAAGCTCAGAAACAAAGGCGTAGAACATACCGAGCTCATGGAAGAATTAACCGTAAGTATATGTGATTTTACTTTTGTAAGGAATTTAGGATATATTTATAATGATGATGTGTTTTGATTGGTTGAAAATCTGTCTCACAGCTTACATGTCATCTCCGTGCCACATTGAGTTGACTTTGTCCGAAAAGGAAGAGCCTGTGAAAAAAGAGGTAATCCCATAGCCTCTTGTTCTGATGTTCACTTTTCAGAGTGCTTCATTTTTTTTTTGTTATCAAAGTATTAATTAATGATAATAATCATTTCTATTCTTTATTTATATTACTAATAGTTAGGATACTAATAATTGTTTTATTATTACGTTGAAAGAAAATCAGGAGTCAAAATGGGAATGAATTCCCAAGAGTTTTTTGAATCAATGCGGATTGACTCTCAAACTCAAACTCACTAATCAACAATCCCACTTTACTTTCGTTTCCTGCTTTACTTTCGTTTCCTACTTTACTTCCGTTTCCTACTTTACTTCTGTTTCCTTCTTTACTTTCATTTCATTCCCTTGTTTAAGAGCCCATAAGTGAAGCGTCAATCCATTTGAATAATATGTTGTGCATTTAATTAGGTTTATATGTGTACCCACTGTCTATGAAACCTGTCCCTGTTAAGATATACACCTACCTTGTTGTCTAGAACTGACAAAGATTAAGAGCAGCTATCGGTGACGTCTAATTATGTCACTGACTTCATGATTTTGAAATTAGAAGAAAGGGTTGAGGGGTTAGAAAGGTGTTGTGGGAGATAGGAGGTGAGCGTTGAGGAGTCTTGTAATTGCCAGACAATTATTCTAATATTAGAACTGAATTAAGTTTAGGTGGAAACTGGCAAGTAGGAATTAGGGGTGTTCATGTCCTGGTTCCAGCTATTACTCAATTCTTGTATTTCAATATCAAAAGAGGCTATTTTTATATAAACAGTTTTTAAACTGGGTTAAAATTTTATTTTACTAGCCCCTGAAAACATCTGTATTCTCCTTTGCTCTCTTTTTCTTACACTTTTCTTACCATCCCAAATCGTGATACGGTTTAGGGGTGTTCATGTCTGGCTCCGGCTGGTTTTGGTGAAAAGTTTGCGTCAGGTTCTTAACTATGGCTTAGGAAAAAGACTAACCAAACCGGCCAACTAGTTCTGTAAAAAGACAGACAAACTGGCCAGGTTGGTTAAGTGGGATAGACTGGCCAGTTTGGCGGATTGAACCAACTTTTTATTATGTTCTGAAAGCATAATTTTGTTCTAATATTTTAAAAATTATAAAGATGGCTCATGGATACAATACATTTACATTACTTTTTATCTAAAATAAAAATAGTACCTATCAAATGTTCAACTGCAGTCCAGCCTACACGGTCGGTTTCAAACTGTAAACAATCATACTGTCAAAAGCGAACTGTATATATTTTAGTGACCTATGAATTCGTCTATAGTAGGAATTCATGATGTAGGAACCTAGGAACAGAGTGAAGATAATTTAGATTTCTATGCATTTGAATTTTTTATATTTGATAGTTCACATTTGCAATTTGCTAAATAAAGTTAATCCCTTGAGAGTTTTTCTAATTGAGAGTGTTGTGTTAATTGTGTTACAGTCAGAATCTCAGCTGGCAACCAGTGGAAAGTCAAAGAAGTCCCAGGCTTAGCTTAGTGCATGGTTTGACCAGAAAAGTTTTGAATTACTTCTTGTCATTTGTACTGTTGACTTTTGAAGAATCTTTGTTTGACCATTTTTGTTTTGTGTCAACTATAACTGATTCATGGATGCGTTCTTTTGTTGTCAAATGAAAGATGGTATTTATGATTATTGACTGCTGTGTTTAACTGTCAGTTCTGATGATCAAGTAGATTGAAGTCCTGAATCTACTAAGCCATTTAAGTTAGTGACAGGAGAGATAAAAGCCTACAATGTGTGAGATCTAAATATGAAACTGTTTGCCAAATCAATGTAAGTTCATGGGGTCCACTAGTATTTTGTTATGGTTGAGATGGATTAACTCTCGATTTGCGTTTAGCAGATGACATTCAAAAGGTTAATGTGTGGAAAACTAGTAGAGATAGAATTTAAATATTCAGCCTTTGTTAGAGAAGAAATAGATACTTGCCTTTGATATGTCTATGATTTATAATACTTGTTATCAAGAACAAGATATCTATAAGTTAGTGGTTATTCATAACCCTAGTGAAGTAGTGATAATTCCATGACAAGAAATGGGTTGATTCAAGTAATCAAATTTGCTTATGGGTTTATTTATGCCTACTAAAGTTATTCAACAAGTTAACTTGAGTTTTTAAATTACAACGAATCAAAATGACTTAATATTGTGAAACTTGTTAAAACTGTTGGAATGAGTTGTGTACAGTATCTAGTAACTACGTTTAGTGATTTTGTATAAAATTTGAGTAAATTATTATTTGCATCCCTGACATTTTATAAAAATAACTAGTTGCATCTTTAAAGTTTAAAAACGTCACTATGTCCCCTGACTTTTTATTTTTTCATCAATTTGCATGCTGATTACTAACACTGTTAGGTTTTCTGTTAAATATTTTATGAAAAGACAAAACTACTCTTTAAATTTTAAAAAATAAAAAAAATTATGGGACCCACCTAACATATTTTAACCATAAACACATTCTTCATCTTCACTAAACACCCCCACCAAACACACACACACCCCCACTATCTCTCTCATCTCTTCATCACCACCACTACCACACTCAAACATCACCACCACCGGAATAGCCATCACCATTGGAACCGCCATCACCACCACAGGTACCACCATCTCCACAACATTCACCATAAAACACACACACACACACACACACACTCTCTCTCTTATTGTCACACACTCTCTCTCTCTCCCATACACGCACATGTCTATGGTGGCGGTGATGGGTCTGTGGTGCCGGCGATGGGTGGTTGTGGTGGCGGCGGTGAAGGGGGCTGTGGTGGTTTCGATGGGGAGTTATGGGTGTTGCGATAGGGGCTGTGGTGGTGGCGCTGGGAGCTACGGTGGTGGCGACAGGGTTGTGGTGGCGGCGATGATGGGGGGCTGTGGTGGTTCCGATGGGGACTGTTGTGGTGGCGTCGGTGGGCTACGCTGGTGGTGATAGGTGAATGACCGGAGCTTGTGGTGGTAGTGGTGGTGGTGACGGAGATTATGGAGGGGAGAGAAGAAAGAGAAAAAATGGGTGTGTGTGTAAGATGAGAGAGAGGGTATTTGTAGAGGTGAGTGAATAAGATTTGTTTTTATACGGGTGTAGTTTAATTTTTTTTTAAAATCTAACAGAGATTCTAACAGTGTTAATATTCAGGATGCAAATGGATGAAAAAATAAAAAGTCAGGGGACATAGTGACGTTTTTAAACTTTAGATATGCAACTAGTTATTTTTTGGAAAGGTCGGGAATGCAAATAGTAATTTACTCTTTGTGATTCAAGTAATCAAATCTGCTTATGGGTTTATTTATGTCTACTAAAGTTATTCAACAAGTTAATTTGAGGAGGTGTTAAATTACAACGAATCAAACTGATTTAATATTATGAAACTTGTTAAAACTCTTGGAATGAGTTGTGTACAGTATTTAGTAACTAAGTTTAATGATTTTGTATAAAATTTTAACTTTATTGAGTTGATTACTATTTACCAATATGCACCCTTTAACATAAACTAGTCTACTAAGTACTAAGCCTGTTACAAAAACAGTTTAATAAAATACTTAAGTCATACATAGATGAGGGGTTAATATGTAAACCCATGAAGTTGTCTGGTCAAGACATAGACCTAAAAATAGACTGTTCCTTCTGAAGGTATTTTTTTTTTGAACGGTGAAGTCTTCTGAAGGTATTATATAAGGTTTTTGGTGATCTTATGGTATTGTTGGTGGAGTTTCTTGTTTCTAAAATTCCGGTTGTAATTTTTAATAGTTGTTGTACTTGATGGTCCTAGAATCTTCTAGTGGTCTTTTTAATGAAATTCTTATTGCGGTTCAAAAGTAAGGTTTTTGATAATAACTTTTGTTATGTTGCTTGGTCTGTGTGAATGCTTGAAACAAAAAAAAAAAAGTGGGTTAGCAGTTAAAAATAGATTAAGTGGACATTAATGCATTATCACCCTACTAACGTTTGGCTTATAGTTTTCTTCTTTAGATAGTAACTTTAATCAAGCTTAACACCTTAAAACTAATTAATGATACTCATTTTCTTAAATTTTATAATCATTCTAAGACACATTAAACTAGCAACGTAAATAACAACTTTGAAAAACATAGAACATTTTTTTTTTAATTTTAACAAGAGACTTTAACTTCTAGGAGACTTTATTATTAGACTTCAAATAAAGTCTAGGGGCGTTTTATGTAAATCATTTTACACATTTATTAATTATTTAACTAATGCCATAACATATGTGTTTAAATCTTACTCTAATCAAAATGCTTAGAGTTGATACAATGATTTTTTTAACAATGAGTTTCCTATTAAAGGGTTGAAAGTACGATTTCGAATTAAAAACGAATAGGTGGAACCGATTATAATAATCAAAACAAGGACTTACACGTGTATTATACTGGGTCCATATATCCACCATTGTCGTCACTAGTTTAACCTTCTAGGTTCTTAACACTCGTCTGCCCACTCTCTCCGTACGCTTTCACAGTGAGTCCTCTTTTATCTCCATCAATTTTGATCTTTTTGTTTAAATTCATTCATGTTAGTACTTGTAGATCTCAATTTATTCACATTTTGGTAATCGTTGTTCATAATTTAACCTAAATCGGCAAAATTTCCTAATAAATCATGTATGTGTATCGTTAATCTGCAATCGGATCGTAGATTGCAGAATCGACCGTCGATTGCGTTTACTTTGTTCGATTTGACGTTATACATCGACCTCTTGCTTCGTTTATCCGTTCGTTTGTAGATTATTATTTTGTAATGTCGATTACGTTTGTTGAAGAGTGAAATTGAAGGATTTATGTTTTTGTAAAGGATAGAGTTTAATGTTTACTGGAATTTTCTAGGGTTCTGATAGTGTTTCAGTTTGTTATATTACTGTGTTTGATACTTTGATTTGACGTTATATGTTCGTTATCGTTTCGTTAGTAGATTGTTGTTCATAATGCCGATTACGTATACGTAATTAGAGAAACTGAAGTCATTGCTGAAGAGCGAGATCGAAGGATATACATTTTGGTAACAGACTAAAAGGATAGAGTTAAATGTTTGTGTTTATAGCTTTGTTGCATTAAGTTTTAACTTTCTAGGGTTTAGTAGTGTTCCAGTTTGTTATGTTACCTCACTAGACTAGATTAATTATATGCAGTCAAATGCGCTTCGTTAGGCGCACAAGCGCAAAACATCTCGAAAAATGCCTCAACCTCCACCATCTGCACGCGAAGTGCGTGTTCGAGTTACACCTCGGAAGTCTGCACCTATCATTAGGAGACCTGTGCAGCAGGCACAGAGAGAGGTCGCGCGGGGTGATCTTGAGCAGGAGGGCATTGGTGCAGCTCATATCAGGTGGCTAATCGATCGGGGGGATGATCTTGAGCTGCGGCTCCATTACCACGAGACACTGATAGAGGAGCTGAGTGCTCGGGTGGATGCCTTGCAGCAGCAGCTTCACGAATTAACCGCTCAGGCTAATGATTTCAGGAGGCGGGTTCAGATGATGAAGAGGAGGATGAAAGTCTGGGGCTTGTGTTTCTTGGTGTTTATGGTTGTTTATGTTCCCATCTTATGGTACTTTAAGCATAAGCATTGATTTTTAGTGGTTTGTGCTCAGATCATGTTTCACTAGTTTTTATCTTAGTTTTTATCTTTTGTACTAGACATAAAGCGTTATGCTTGTATCTATGTAGTTGTTATGCTAGTAGGTAATTAAAAGTTGCCATCTATGAAATGGAAATGTCATGTGTTGGCAATTTATTTACTCAAACTGTTATTTAATTTATGCTTCTTGTTATTTAAAAAAAATGCCACCAAGGAGAGTAACATGACAAACAATTATGTGTGAGGCTTTTTCGTAGGTCTCACACCTATGTATTAAAAACATAGTTCTTAAACTTTAAATATTCGTAAACTCATAGATGCGAAACTAAAAAATATCTCTACATCAACAAATGACCTTAATACATAACAATTAAAACATCAACTATCGAGCTAATGAAGCTTGGATGCCAGTCTTAGACGGTTTGACATGCCAATTAGCTATTCACATGTCAACTTTCAACATTTTTGGTCATGCTTGCTCAACCTGATACGAATGGTGTTCTAAATTTTAAGTTTAAAACATAATTTTGATAGTTATGTTATTTCATAACGTTATTTTAACACTTCATCATAACATATCATATCGTATTCATAATTATAAGCATATTACATCATGACATAGCATGATCATTTAATAAAATATCTTAGTCAAGTTGATGTCATAGCCTTTATAACATCTTGAATGCATGTAGAGTTGCGTATATCAACATACCTGTATAGGGTTTTAAAAACACTTTCTTGCATTAAGCTAGGATTTTTTTTCTTGTAATGTATGCAAGACTTACATTATTGTCCCCCTCTTGTAAGATTTGTATAACAGACTTAACCCTTTCTTGTACGAGGGGGAAACTAATAGAAATAGAATCTGAATTAATGATATATGTTAGAGAGAAACTAAAAATTAATCATTGTTATAGCTTATAATTTATAAGCACTTATTATTTTTAAAGATTATTTATTGTTTGGAACAATTTCATTTTAAGTTTACTAAAAGTTTTAACAAGTCATTTTGGTCGATGCTATAAAACTTCATAACTTTAAGGAGTCCAAATGAGACGTATATAACGTTTGGTAGTTAAGTTTGGTTAACTTAGGTTTTTAATAATTACTTTTCTTATGTTGTACTTGTTTTTTAATCGTTTGTGAATTCTCTACTACCTATAAACTCATTAAAAATTGACTTACTTTTGAAGTAGAAAAAAATGGGTTAACACTTGAAATAGATTATGTGGGCTCTGTTCATCTTATTAGCTTCTAAGGTTTATCTTATCGTATTTTTTTTTATATTTATGGTAGTAACTTTAATTAAGAACACCGTAAACTTAGTTAACTATACAAATTTTCAAGACTTGAATAATCTTTCTAAGACACATTAAACTAGTAACGTGAATATTAAAAATTGAGTTAATTGTTATTTTCGTCCCTGAGTTTTGATATAGTTTACCATTTTCATCCATTTTTATATATTTTCGTATATTTTCGTTAACTTAATTAATTGTATAATGACTTAAAACTAAGTTAACAAAAATGGATAAAAATGACAAAATTTTCAAAATTCAGGGACCCAAAAGAGAAAAACAAAACGTTTTTGGATGGAAATAGTAAAATAGACCAACAATCAACTCTTCAACTTTAAGGGGGTCTTTTTAGATCTCAAATGAAGTTTAGGGGTGTTTTATGTAAATCGGTTCACCCATTTCTCATTGATGCATATATCCACCATATGCCGTCCGATTCAGTTCTAACATACGCCTACATTCTCTCGCCGTCGGCTTTCACTGTGAGTCATCTCTAAATCTCCATTACTTCTTAATTTTTGTTAGAATTCATTCATGTTAGTATACGATTTTCACTTAATGTTCGTTGTAGATCTCAGTTCGTTGAGATTTCGGTAATCGTTTATTGTAATTTAACCTAAATCGGAATGATTCCATGCTAGATTGTGTGTTTGTGTTGATTAATCTGTAATCGGATCGTAGTTAGGGGAATTGATCGATGATTGCGTTTACTGTGTTTGATTTGACGTTATACGTTGACCTCTTGCTTCGTTTATCGGTTCGTTTGTAGATTGTTGTTTCTGATGTCGATTAGGTATACAGAATGGGAGAAATTGAAATCGTTGTTGAAGAGTGAGATCGAACGATATACGTTTTGGTAACAGGATAGAGTTAAATGTTTGTGGCTATAGCTTGGCTGTGTTGAATTTGAACTTGTTAGGGTTTAGTAGTGTTCCAGTTTGTTATCTCACTTGACTAGATTATTAGTAATCAAGCCTCTAGGGGCAGCTCAACCAAACCGCCCTATGTTCCCCAAGGCGCACAGGGGCATAAGTTTTGGAAAAAAAAAAGGCTAAATTCTGTAGAAAACTGGTCTAAAACCACCCTGTATTCACCAAGGTGCACGAGCGCAAAAGATCTGAAAAACTATGCTCAAGTTCTGCTGAAACTGGTCTGAAACGTTTGAAACAGCTAAAATTGGTCTAAAACGGCTAAAACTGGTATGGAGTAATGGAACCACCTAAAACATGTCTAAAACCTCTAACAATGGTCTGTTATACACTTACACTGTTTTGTCTTGCTTAAAAAGGCCCTTGCTTTTTTAAGCGACTTGCATCGCCATCTAGGCGACTGGCACACCCTTGAGTGTGCTTAGTGCATTTGACTACCTAGACTGAGTTTAAGTGTCCAGCGATTATGATTTTGATTCTTTAAGTGGAATCCTCTCTCTTATAAAGCTGAATCAATTTTCAATTTTTATTAAAAAAAATATCCAATATGCAACTGTAAATTACGAGTTAACCACTTGTGTGAGTTTCTTGGTCTCATTTCATTAGTCTCTAAATCAAAGTATTTGGATCTGTTTGTAAAATGACATTCATTGACTTCATTCACAAGTGAGTATTAATACCGTTGCTCTTCTAGGTTTTTCCTTACATCTCTGCCATGATTTGCATCTATTTGCGAGTGTCTTATTGCTAGAGTTTGTAATTAGATCCATTCACTCTAAGGTAGATTGATTTAAGATAGCTACGAGAGTTTCTAACGGGTCAAAACTCACCCAAGG
Source organism: Flaveria sonorensis (assembly GCA_025506505.1). NCBI lineage: Eukaryota > Viridiplantae > Streptophyta > Magnoliopsida > Asterales > Asteraceae > Flaveria > Flaveria sonorensis. The sequence continues at coordinate 7,515,661 of CM046436.1, forward strand.
TGTACTGTAATGCAGTAATGATTAGAATCCCCTAAATTGCTTTCTTTATAAAGTTAATTATTATTTTACAAATAGAAGTATAATTTTTGTAATTGCATCTATTGCATTAATATATATAAAACGAATTACACCAACATATAACTTGACTTCACAATCTTTGTTATTGCATGTAAAAAACACGTCCTTTTCATTATACCTTACAGGCGTTCATTTTTTTGTGTCATGTCACCATTTTACTTGCTAAGGTTACATTAGAAAGCTAAAAATAATAAAATGACAAAAAGGTGGAAATAAGTCATCTTTTGGTGTACTCGATCCTTATAGGCGAGTCAATCTGTTACCCAACTTGCAAAATGCCAAGTACTTATAGAATCCTTAAATTGTCAAACTAATGATGCTTATTACGATTTTGCTCTCGGACAAATAGATGGATTGGCAAGGACAAAAGGTAGCAGAGCAACTGATGCAAATAATGCTGGTAGTGTTTGCAATTGCAGCATTCATCACAGGGTACATTGTTGGTTCATTTGAACTAATGATATACATATATGCCGGCGGAGTTGTATTGACTGTTTTGACTACCATTCCTAATTGGCCGTTCTTCAATCGCCATCCGCTCAAATGGTTGGATCCAAGCGAGGCTGAAAAGCATCCTAAACCACAGGTCACAACCGCGGTTTCAAAGAAGAAAACCACCAAGAAGTAGGTTGTTCGGATATCTTAACCTCAGTCTAGTTTGGTTGCTTATATCAAAACTTGTGTTTTTCGGTTTTTAAAAATGTTAGTGGATAAACCTATATAACTTCTATGATTTGGTTAGAAAGTTGAAAGAAAAATCCTTTCTGGATTAAAGATTTCTAGTGGTGAGCAATGAAATATGTCTTGTCTTATCAGGTGGTTTATATTTGGTTCAATGTTTTTCAAATGGGTGTCACATTGTTTTTAATACATGGTATAACTAGACCAGTTATTGAACCGGTCACACTAATGGTTAGCCATTAGTTTTGAAAATGGATCTTTAGATTACTTCATAAGTAGTTTTGAAAATGGATCTTTAGATTACATTTTTTTAAAAGAAATATATCATTTTTTTAAAAGAAAAAAAAACTACAAGAGTGAAGGGATGCCACTTAAAAACATATTAGATTAGTCGGCAATCATTTTCATTATATGCATATTTAAAATTTGCAATCTTGATTTTTAAAAAGAATCATTTTAAAAATATTACTTGAAACAGGGCATCTAATCTAGTTTAAGCTATGCAATCTTGATTTTAGTACCATTGTAGAATGAGATAATTTAAGAGGGGTATGGCTCCCAATCCAACTAGCTAGTTGGATCTAGGCTTTGGTTAATGGGACATCTTTTAATAATAAATCTAACACCTCATATTTTTATACGGGTTGTATGGCATCATACGCGTCGTATAGCATCATACGTGTTGTATAACCCCTCATAAACCCCTTGATTATTTCCCCGTAGTTAGTGGCAAAAGTTGTCATACGCATTGTTTCCCTCTGACATGCCCCCTGAATTTTTCTCGTTTTCAGTGTCTTCGACCCTATACGCCGCGTGTGGTAATATACGAGACATATATGAGGGTGTCGATTTATAATGCGGGTTGTCTGTATATTAGGATGATCATTTAAGAGGAACTTAACCGCCAAATTCTTTTAACCTTTCTACAATAAAAGAAATAGTTCCAAAATAATCCCAATAAGAGATTCGATATTTGACTGTTTTAGATTCAGCTTTCAAAAACTAGTCTCTTTAAACTGCAGAGATCTTGACCTTTACAAAGAGTGGCTCACTATCGCCTATTTAAGCCATGTCATCCTCAGAGACACCAAAAGCATACTAACCATGATAAAACCTAGTTTATTTACGATGTTCAGCAAGTGGCAAGTTTTAGCGAGCTACTGTTTTTCATTCTCCACTGCACGTATGATTGGATCATCGTCTAAAAAGCTTTCGTCATCATCATCTTCGAGTTCATTCTCCAAGTCATTTAGTAAGGATTGATTTGTCGTCTTACGTGATTGCCTCCTATGTTTTTTGGGCTCCAGCCTTGGTTCCGCTTGCTTGATCCCCATATCTCCCATTTTGAATCTGCGCGTAATTCCAATTATTCAGTTAACACCTTGATCTCAGAAGAAGATTAACCATCAACAGTAGAGTTGGGAAAATGGGCTAGTCAAACAGGTTAGAACATGTCGGGTCAGGTTAGTTGACCAAAATGTTTTTGTCCACATGTGATTTGTACACAATAAAGCTGGACAACTTTACCCTTTCTCTTTAAAAACTTTGTTTTGTCTTTTCTTATGATTTAAGGGTAAAAATTGTCAAATGGCCATTGCAGTGTGTAAATCACTTTTTGTTGTGCAAAATTAGCATTAGAAACAATGTAGCATTTCAGTAATAATACAATTATTTTAGTAGAATGATATACAAGATTTTATACTTTCATCAAACGACTTATGACCCGATTGACCATTTCCCTTCTAGCCAACTTTTTTAACGTTCACTCGTTTTAGCCAATAATGATGAAACATAACATGATTCGATGTTCGTAAGTAAATGGGTCATAACTGCCATCTCTAGCTCCAGTCAACAAAAAACAAGACATTTTGAAGGAAACAACAGAAGAACAAAGGAGTGTTGACTGGTGGCAGAGGGTGTTTGGGATTATTGCGTATTAAAACGGGCTACATGCTTATACTTATAAGCATAAGCACATAATCAGCATAATTTATCCAAAAGGTAAACTCGTAACTTATAAAAAGTAATCAGTTTGGAGTAAGCAATCACTGACTGGTATTGAATATATTTATTTTCACAGTGTTTATCTGCAGTTAACTAAGGCAGTACGCAGAAAAACTGTTTAAATAAGCAAATCCAAAACACGCCCTTACAAGATTTTAAACATTGGCACAGACCACTAGACCTAGTAAACATTGCCATCAAGAATGTAGACGAAGCTGGTTATAATATCATACTTAAAACTTCAAATAAATATCTATTCGAGAAGATTATGAGCATACCTGACATCACCCTCACGTTTGGTTCCTAGAGTTCGCAGTTGGAAGTCTTCTCTGATTTTGATCTCATCAAGCAACTGGAAATAGTATGGATATCTTTCCCAGTCGGTTTTCACAAGGCACCCTGGTTCCCCAATATGCAAACAGTTACTAAATGCACACTTCAATGGTTGACTGTCTGAAAGAACTTTGCGAACCTTATAATAACATAAGATCAATGAGTCAACAAAGAATAAATAACCATAATAATGATAGAAGGCAGGAGACTTCTAGGTTGTTTGAAGCCAAAATTAGATCTCAACAAGAAGAGGTGGCAACAGGTCACACGGGTTGTGTAACAGGTCAAACGGGTTGGGTTGACCTCCCTAAACACTTTGTCCAGAAAATTTTTACATACTCAACTTCTCAGCAACATTCCACCTGTGACTTGTCTTAACACATTTATGTGTTTTATTCTCAGCTACTATATTTGTCATTTTGTCTTACCCGTTAATTACACAAAAGTATTAATCAAGACCCCAAATCAACCCATTCATAGTTTAGGTTGAAATTCCCACTGTTACCACCAAGCTTAGTCTGAGAACTCAGAAGCTAGCAAGCAAGTTTTACAAGACAGACCTCAGGGAAGCAAAGTGCAAGGGACGGTTTTGTAACTTTTAACAGACTCGGTTGATTAAAACCAGGAGTATCTGCGATATATCCTCCACCAGATAATGGAAGCAAAGAAACATGGCGAGTTGTGTGCTTTCCTCTGCCACTTCTTGCTGACACTTCTCCAACTCGTTGATCTTCAAGCCACTTGCTTCCTGAAATCTTTTGCATGTAAAATGGAGCAGATTAAGTACAGTTTGAAAATTCAAATGCATGAACTACAAGCAGAGTTGAGATCTTACAGAGTTAGGCCAATCATTCAATTCTGCAGGCCCGAAGCCAAAATGATTGCTTCGTAAAGCATTAATCAAACTGGATTTTCCAACGCCACTTGGACCCACAATTACAGAGGTCTGATCTCTTAAGTTGAACTGCAGAGTATCAAGTCCAGTTTTGGTCTCGACACTGCAGATGATCGGTTCATAACCCCAGCGACGAAGCTTGGATTTCCATGAAGTCACAGTCTGCATTAAATAGGAAATCTTACCACAATCCCAGAGAAAAAAAAAAAAAAAAAAAAAAAAGCTTCAGCAAGATAAGGGAAACACTGATTCATTTTCACGGTACTATACACCTAAATTAACAATATGCCCCTCGCTAACACGTAATGAAGCTAATCACATATCAAGCGACTCTTGCTATCCAAAAAGTAATGCAGACATCTTACAGGAAACTAAATGAATAAAAAAATTGACCTGATCATATGTGATAATCAGAATCAGATAGTGTCTAATTCTAGAAGCTAATATACCTAGAAACATCCATGAAACGAGCGATACACTAATAAATATAGCAGGATTATTGTATCATCGTCATTATGTATACCTCTTTATCTACGAGTTCAGCTTTGTTCAAAGCAAGTGTAACCGGTATCTGAGTCGACTCAGCCTCTACCAGAAACCTAGTGAGCGAAAACTCCTCCAGCTTCGGTTGATCCAACGAGAACAAAACTAACAGATGATCCACATTCGCCACCGGCGGATCAAGTATCTCAGTTTTCCTCTCGAACACGTTTTCAATCATTCCTCTTCGATCTACCCAATCGATCGAACCTACTAACACCTTATCCCCTACCAAAACTCTCCTCTTAATCTTCTTCAACAAATTCCTCACCACACACAGCAATTCAACTCCACTCCCTTCCTCTGAAGCCGATTTCTCCGATTCCACCACAACGCGCATGAAATTCGCTTGAGCTGAAGCAACTTTTCCGATCGCTTGATCCGGCGAGAGGTGGAGCTTATCGGCGGAGGTGAGCGACGGCGACAGCGACGAGAACTGCTTCACGGCGTCGCGTGCTTTGAGTATATGCTTGTTCGGTTGCTGAGCTTTTCTCGAGACGTTTTCGCGGTTTTGGCTTCTGCAAACGGCGATCGAGAGTGTACGGAAGGCGGAGGAGCAGCGGCGGACGGTGGCGGAGATGGACGGTGAGTGGTTGTGGCGGAGGATTGAAGACGAAACAGAAATCATCGGAGTTTGTTAGGGTTTGTGCGGTGGTGGTGGTGTGGTTTCCGTCATCGGGGGTTGAAGAAGATGATGATAGTGGTGTTGTTGCAGTGATGTGGTGGTACGGATGTTACGAGACGTCGTCGTTTGGTTGGTTTCTTTTGGTTTCTACGTTTTTCTTTCAAACATGTGGATAGGGGTGTACATTCTGTTAGCATTTTGAACAGAAACATATGTATGAAATAAAGGAAAATTATCACGATAGACATAAAATGATTTTTGTTATAATTTATGTGAGTTTTTGTGTTAATAACGTGTTATAATTTAACTATAAATAACTAAAGAAGTTTAAAGAAAATTATAGAGAAAGATAAGGAAAAAATATATAACTTTTGAATTTACTTAAGTCGATGTATTTTTCTCATTACAATGATGGTAGTATTTATACTACAAATACATATACTCTTTGATAAATAATTATTTAAGAGTCAACTAGTAAATGATTTTACTCTTTAGGTTTTAAAATATCACATCTAATAATTCATGATATTTCATAACAATTTTTTTTTTATTATCAAACATTGCTTTTTTAAGTCATTTTTTGACTCTTGTCTACTCTAATTAATAAAAGAGTAAATTACATGGATGATCCCTAAGGTATGCGTGAATTACAACTTTAGTCATCATTTTTAATAAATTACAGATGTGAGCTTAAACTTTGCATGGTATGCCCATCATTTACATTTGTCTGCTTATTCACATCTGCTTCAATAGGATTATCATTCAAATCTTTTTGAACTAACTTATCAACAGCCACTTCATTTAAATTTATCTTATCATTCATATTACTTTGATTATTCACTTCTACCTGTTCGGTATCAACATCTACATGTTCACCCCTATCCATGCTATCACCTATTCCTTCTTGCAGATGACTTGGTTCTCCATCCCATGTTAAGTACAACTTTCTAGGAGGCATAAAGTTATTAACATCCTCTAATTCCTCGATCACAACTCTGAAATTTATGCTTCGATCATAAGTCCCAACCCTACTTTCCCCATGTTTAATGTATACATTAATGATCTTATGCTCTCCAACATACTTTGCCAACAGCATAATATCACTATCATTTCCTAAGGTCAATAACCTAAAATCTAAATTCTTACTTGGAATTCGAAAATGATAGTACAGGCGCCTCCCATCTTGAGTTAACCCCAACTCATCCATCATAAAATCTATCTCAAACGCAGAAAACTGATCAATGTCACAAATATCAACGAATGCAACCCTACCATAAGTGTATCTTCTTCCAGGGAAGTTTATAAGAACACCACTATGATGAATCTTGAGAGAAAATAGTTTTGGTTGGTTACCTGTTCATCAAAAGAGTAACAGAAACATTAAAAATCATAAAGTTTTTGGTATGAAAGAAAGAAACACAAAAATAAAGGGTTTTTAGACATACCATAAGCTTCAATAAGATCCTCATTGGTAATGTTGGTATTCACAGCTCTAATATACCAAACCATCCTTGATCTTAAAGCTTTCATAAGAGTTAGCAAGTAATGGGTAGGGTTTTTTTGATGATTTTCAAAGTCGATGAAGGAAGAAGATGACGGATTGAAGGGTTTTATGGAGCAAAATTACTAGTATCGATAACTATAGAGTATAACATAGGTCTGCGCATTATAAAAGGGGGTTTGAAATGATAAAAGTACCCTCACGTGGGGGGCACGTGTTTTGACTTAACGTCAATATTTAACGCCCATCCAAAGTAGGGACTGAAAATGTGCATACCATGTAAAGTTCAGGCACACATATGTAATTTATTAAAAATAGGGACTAAAGTTGCAATTCACAAATACCCCGGGGACCAGTGTTGTAAAAATCGCTAGGAGCTAGTCGGGTGGTGAGGTGGGGACTAGGGATTAATCGAGATTAATCGAATCAGACTTTTGTGTATAATTTTGCAAAATTATATATAATTTTATGCTTTTTTATGAAATAATTTGCAAGTTTGAGGATAATTTGTAAATTGATGAATATTGAGGGGTTAAATGCAAAAATTAAAAAACTTAATTAAATAATCTAACCCTAAAGATAGAACCCGTTCCCCTTCCATTGTTCCATCACCGCCGGTCGCAGCAATCCGCCATTCCGGTCACCGGAGTCGCACATTCTCGCCGAGATCAGCTAATCCGGCGCCGGAATGGGAAAATCTGGCAGTTATCATCGCCGGAACACCGCCGATTAGGACGATTTGGTCCGGCTTTGACCAATTTTTACCGACTACCGCCTAGCACCTCCGATTTTATGAAATCGAAGCGGCTAACCTCAGATTAGCGACTAATCAACGACTAATCGGAGGCTAGTCGCGATTTTTACAACACTGCCAGAGACCATCCATGTAAGTTACTCTTAATAAAATAAAGCTTGACAAGGACCCAGTTATGAAGGTTATGGACCTAGTTAGTAGTTAGAAACCCAAATAGGTGAAGGGGTTCATGGGATTGGTGAAACAACGCTAACATGATAATAGTATAAAATCATCACTTTTCATTCTTTATTTTTGTTCTTATAATAAAAAAATAGTTATTATCTTTTAAATTAGTTTATTTTTTCTAAAACCTCTCACATCTCATTCCATATATTTTTATTTATCTTACTTAAATAATACTTATTTATATCTTTTTAAATACCTTTTCTATTTCTTCCATTCATATTTATTAATAAAATATATTAAAAAAGATATGAGGAATGAATAGTAAACTATTATATTTGGAGAATGAGATTGATTTCTTTAAAAATTAATGAAATAGAGTGAATACTTGTTAAATATGATGACGGGGATGAGAATGAAGATGAAGGATGAGATGAGAATGCTCTAATGCTGCAAAAAGTATAAAGAATGAAAACATAGGGTTATGCAAATTGTTGGAACTTGTTGATCTCTTCTTACCATCCTCGTTTGATAATATGTTTCCCATATCCCTTCTATGTTTTATTTGTATTGCTTAGAATCTTTATTTACATTCGTTAAGTTAAATCAATAGCAATTTAGGCCATTATATCTTAATTTAATTGCTTTTTTAGTTGTGTTAAAATCAGATCACTACAAACCTTAAATCCACTAAAGGGGGTTTGAAATCTTATAAATTACACGAGCAGTGGCGGAGCTTGAACATTCACGTAGAGGGGGGCGGGGGTGAAATTTATTTTTCTTACGTTGGGCGAACTCAATATTCATATAAAAATTTACACTACCGGCCCAAAAATTCACACTACCAAACTAAAATTTAACACTACCGACAAAAAAAAAAAATCCACTATCCTCCACCAATGTACACGAGACAATGTGTAGTTTTTTTATACATATAATAAATGATTATAACATTCTTAGTTAAGTGGTGCTCATAATTATTTTAAATAAAATCTTAAAAGTAATTATTATGAAAGTAAACTAATATACAAAAAAGACAATTAGGTGCTGTTTGTTTTTCCTGCAGGAAAATGTCTGCAGTCTGCGGATCACATCTGCAAACATCTGTAAAAAAAGAGGTGAACAAACGTCTGCGATCTAAAAAAAAAAACTGTTTGTTTTTTAACATTTGCAGACTAAAAAAAAAGGTATTACTTTTATTCTATTTTCCATTTTATACTAAAAAACATAAGAAATTTATCATTAAATATCACCATATTGGTGATAATTGATGTAGCTTAATAGTGTCGGCAATAAAGTTGCATTTTGGTTTCCCCAACACACATTAAATTCTCTGGTGACAAATTGGTGAGAGTAAACTTTCAACACACAGCATCATCGTCATCGTCTCCATCTCACTCCCGTTTATCGGAGGATACCAGCTTCCCATTCCGACGACGTTCACTGGCACCGGAGAGATCGCCGGCCGTCCGGCCAGATCCGTCGTTCTATCATCATCCTTCGATTTCATCTCCGATCGTTCATCTGTTGTATCACATGTTGAACACTGATCTCGTTTTGTTGCACAATTGATCGGTTGTTGTATCATATTTACAAAATAAGCACACATACGCACACTTAGGTTTTATATATTGACGGGATAATGGCGAGGACCAGATCCGCATCGTCGATCCGGTGGAGATACGTGAATCCGGCGTATTACTTGAAGAGGCCGAAACGTTTGGCTTTGCTTTTTATGGCGTTTGTCTCCATCTGGTTCTTCGTCTGGGTCGACTAAATTCGTCTGGGATCGGCGGTGGCGGTGGCGGTGGCGGTGGCGGTGGCGGGTGGGCTGGCGGTGGCGGTGGGGGTGGGCCAGCGGTGGCGGTGGCGGGTGAGTGTGTGGCTGATGGTGAAAAAGAAGAAGAGGTTAGAAGATTGAAGAATGATCGGGAATACCTTTTTTAATGAAAAGTTTTTTAAAAAACAAACAGCCTGCAGAACTTAACGTCTGCGTGTGATCTACGTCTGCGCGTGATCTACGTCTGCGTGTGATCTGCGCGACGCAGACAAAAGAGGTCAGGAAGTACTTCTGGCAAAAAACAAAGACCGTTTTAGACATATAGTTTGAATATTCTATTAGTTAAAAATAACTTAAAATTCAACACGCTTAAGTCTAAATTTTCTTAAGATAAACAAGCCGAACTCGAGATTAGACCGCTATACCCCCAATCAACTTGTTTACTATAAGGGTGTTTACAGTATGTTTCGATCGATTTTTGGTGAAAGTTTCAGCCTGAACAGCTAACTAAGGTTTTGTGGAATGACATAAGCTTGTGTAGAATGCAGCTTGGCCAAAGCAGATGTTTTATTGGTTTGAAAGCTTGAACCGGTTTTCCTCACAAGTAGTAGTGGTTTTAAAAACTTTAAATTGATACATACAATCCATTATCATAATACGATACATAACTACATATTCCGAAAATGAAAATTTAAATAATAAAACTTAAACGACCAATTTCAAGTTCCAAACTGTACCAAAGTGTTAAACTAGTTAATAACCAAACCGAACCATAAAACGAACTACTTGAAATCTTGAATCTTACGCCCGCCAAACAAGTTGGACTTACTTCAGTTTAAATAGTCCAATAAGTTTAGATTTTATATGTAAGCCAACTATGTAAACACACCCTCTAGATCAACATTATCCATACAGGCCATCGCGTCCATTGGGTTGCTTCAGCCCACCAGCAAAACTGCAACCCGGCCCAACAGTAAGACTGCAATTCAGCAGCCCAAACGGCCCAACCAAAAACCCAGCTCATCAAATATTAAAATAATAAAATGTATGTGTTACATATTTATAAGTTACAATCATGTCATTATGTACGTTACGTCCTTTTCGTTTACTTTTATAACAAAAATAAAAAAATATAGTGAAAAAATTTAGGAGTTAAACAAGTAAAAAGTCAACGGTTTTAAGATGTTTAAATAGTAGCAACTCCATTGATGAAATCTAACAAAACATGACCTTTATATCAAATGAACAGCCGTTTTTATGTTTTATTGGTAAAATATTTAGTATTGTATTATTGACTTTATCCAAACGCAACATAGGTGTCATTGGACGTAGGTCCAGTGGTGTGGTAAGATTTAACCATGGTTAAATGTATGCTTATGTGGCCATAGTCGTATATCTTTGTGTATGGCCGAGCATGTTTCGGTTCGGCTCGGATCGGTTATAAACTAAGTGACACCTACAACCGTCAACTCGAGTTTTGATTTTTAGGTTTCGGCTTCGAGTATAAGAGGCTTGGCTAATTCGATTATTGGAAAAGATATTTTGGTTGACTCTACTTTAGACTTTAATGGAATTAAGATAACCTTGGTTATTAGGTGATTTAGGTCCGATCATATTGAGTAAAATAAGAGAATTAACAATTATTTTAATCTAAAAAAGGGAATAAACAATAACTAGTAAATATGTTATTTATAGAAACTTTTAATAAATACTTATTTTAACGTGTAATGTATTACTAATTTTAATATTGATAATAATAACGATAAAATCTATATGGTTTGAGAGTTATTTTTGGATAAACGAAGCATTGACTCGGTGGTGGATGCCAAACTCACCAATTTAATATGTTAAATGAATGTAATCGCCACGTCAATATTACAAAATTTATAATTACCCCACCACCAGCCCTAAATTAATATAATCACAGAATCTTAACTATTTTATGTTTAATTAAGACTTGTTTACCTGAAATATAACGCATGGATTATTGAAACATAATCTGTATGTTTAACACGTCCGAGACAATTTCAAAGATATGATCAAATCAAGATATAGAAAAACAATGCAAAAATCATATTTCAAATGTTAAAAACAGCTTATACTTAACTCCGTTATTAGTGGTGATAATCTGTAATACTATGATTTTGAGGATGCTAAATGTGCTGAGGTTCTAAGCAGACTTGACTCATCAAGGCATTTTAGTTAAATTATCGCCCTGATGGTTTAATATGTGAAAAAAGAGGAAGATGACGACACCAGTAGAGCGGTGTGAATTCTTTTGAACTCCAAACTACTCCAGTAAAATTCTAATTAAAAGTTATTGCATCATATGTGTAAAACTATTTTAAAAATACTTTAGAAATGATTCAAATTAGGTCATTCGGTTTTTATAAAAAAACTCAAGTGCTCTAAAAAATATTTGAATTAGACTGAATGTGTCGAGGGGTAACTTTATAAAATAATAACCAACTTTTTAAAAATGTTCCGATTAGATAACTTAAGTTTAAAAATTATTCCAATTAGATCGCTCAGTTTTTATTTTTTATTTAATCAAAGAATTTTAACATGTTCTTTTTAACATGTTATTCTTTTTGTTTCAATTAGAATATATATATATATATATATATATATATATATATATATATATATATATATATATATTTAATGTTGATGTGGAACGGTGGCCTTAGGTATCTTTTTTTATTTTTGATATAATTAACATGTTTTTTATTTTTAATATAATTTAATATATTGAAAATTCCGACCCCACCTATTTTACTCCGTTATTTTCTTGATATAAGAAATTCGATAATGACTCAATTTGATGGTTTAGTGGTCAAATATGGGAAAAATATGTCTGTGTGACTACATTTGAATACTTTTAAAACTTTATTACTATTCTGTGATAAATTCCCTTGTTTTAATACCTAGTGTCACACTGTATGTTATATGTTATGTGGTCAAACTATTTTGATACTAAACCTGAGAATCAAGAGATGACATTTAGGGTCGGGATCCTCAACGTGAGTAATTTCTTTATCCATCGGTATAAAGAAAATGTTTGCCTCCACCTACCATCTCAAAACCCTACCTCAAATTTTACTTATTACATTTGTTTGTTTTTGTTTTATATTATCATAAAACAAAATTGTAATCTATCTCGGAGCATCTCCAATGATTCCTTCCGAGGTCATGACATCCAATGTGGAGAGGAGGAAGAAATTCATACGTGACGGACACCAAACAGGAGACCGTGAGGAGAATGATAAGAAAGGACAGGAAAATTCGTCAGTATCCACAAAAAGATGGAGAAATTTAGATTATTTTAATGACAAATGTATGACACGCTGCGTCGAAAGATAGATGATATTTTAATCGAACTCACATATCCTTTTCTAGTCGGGACCGCACCCCCAATCCACTCAAAAGAAAACTTGTTACTGGGAAAACCACTTGTCTCAATTCTGAGCAAGACCTTCCTATATTTACACGTTATGAGTATCTCACCTTAAGCAGTTGAGTTAAGGATAATTGATGCTTCGTCCGGAAAACGCCAACACAAAAGAGAATGAAAGTTGACGTTAGCCTCATTAGAGATGCTCCAAATGGCAGAATATTGCCCATGTGGGAATCAACATCGAACCCCAATATTGTTAAAGAAAACATCAACCCCTAATCTCTTGTATGGGTGGTAGGAATTATTGTAGGCCACGAAATGGGCTTTCACACCCCAAATTAATCGTCTTTTACTATTTTAACTTTATATGCGTGTGTTTTTCCTTAACTAGCACTTTAAATATCTACCGTTGAATCTCGATATTATATTATTCTTGTGGTCCTACAAAAAGCATGGTATCTAATTCAACATGTTCTAGATCTCTTATTATATTTTACATGTTTCATACTTGTTCAGCGTATATTTCAAATAAGTTGTATTGTAATAAAACATCACAATCTAAGAGCGTTAAATGGATCATATATAAGGTTAACGGGTCAAACCTGACACGAATCTAAAAATCATGTCTAACAGATATACCTAAATATAAATGAGTTTTTATGCGTTGACACGAACACAACCCATTTAACATGATTTTTTTCATATCTAAATTACAATTTTACAACAAAAAAGTTACAAATATGTACAAATTACGTTTACACTATAAAATGAGATGCTTCATTTCGCTTTTATCATTCGTTTTGTTCATGAGATACCCAGTCAATTTATGTTGTGATTAAGATAAACGGGTTGACTATGAATCGGTCGGTGTCCCCCAAGTACGAGTATATTTCTTTTATATAAAGATGTAACAGAACTTTATACTAGTATATTTGGTATTATCTTATTTAATTGAATATATATATGATATTATGAAAAATATAAAAGAAATATAAAATTAGCCTTTCTAAAGGTAAGTCGCTAATTAAGAGGAGCCACACCGCGTGGGTTAGGTAGAAAGCATAGATACATCAATAGTATTTTATAGTTTTTATTTTTTTGATTATATTTATAAATTTTGTCCAACATTTTAAGGTGTACAGAGTGAGCGCCATGTGCGTCCTGCTTAATGACGAGCAAAATGAATCGAAAAACGAATGCAAATCGAAACTATTTTCAAATTCACTTGTATTATTGATTCTATATGATGGTACCTATTAATCACATCAATCCTATATTTATACTGATTAGCTATACAAATTGTTGTTATAATCTCAACTATCATCTTACACTAACTATCCTCACACTTACAACATATACAACAAAAACCTTTACATGTCAACAGTATTGACAGATTCAACATTTATATTTTTGGATCAATACTATAAGCTTCGGAAGAAACTTATACTTCGAAAGTTTAACTTTGAACTTGTGTTTCGGAAGTTTTTTGTGCTTCGAAAGATTTCCTTCGGAAGTTTAACTTTTATATTTTGAAATTAATCCAACACTGCTTCTTTCATCTTGAAACTAGGAAATAGGAATGGTGTATCTTATTTTTTATATTTTATTTTATTTTTTATCTTTTATATATATACATATATATATATATATATATATATATATATATATATATATATATATATATATATATATATATATATATATATATATATATATATATATATCTAATCGAAATAGTGCTTCATGTTGCTTTTACCTGATGTATTTCCTTCACGTTGATTTTTACACATCAACTTCGATTCAGGCTTGCTGGCTCCCGTCTCTCTCCATACCTAAGCCACTCCATCCCCTTCATGGCTTCATGTTGTGTTAAAAGTTAATGTTTCGTAGAATGTTATAGTTAAGGGTTGCTAAGATTTGTTATATTTTTTATTAAGTTAATAACTCGTGTATTATATGGGTAGAAAAAATTTAACATATTAAAATCATTAGATTTTATTAATTTTTTGTATGTTATATGTCATTATCCATTAATAAAACAATAACTAATGGATATTTAAAAAATTATAAATAACAAATAATAAAAATCAAAAAAATTTAAATTATATTTGAAGATAATATATGATTATAATTTTTATAGTTTAGTATGTTTTAATAATTTATTATAATAAAAAGATTTATGTTTAAATATTTAATTATTTAGTTTACTTATTTATAATCATGTTCATTTAATAGGATAGAGAGAAGACAATGAAAGTTTATATTTCACCACAAGTTGTCATGTATCCTTAGAAATTTTTTTTATTATATAATATAGATATAGATTTTAATCTGATAAATCTATTAGAAATCTATTTGTTGATAAAATGGAGATTATTCTAGTATTTACTTAATTTAATAGAAAAAGGAGTTGTATTGAGTTTACAAATTTTAAATTTATGCAAACTAATTATCTTTAACCAATTGTATATTAAAAAATAGAATTGCTGTTACTTTTTATTATATAAAAAACACATTAAAATAATATCTTTGATATTACTATATCAATTTGAGTCATAGATTTTAACTACATAAAAAATTAAGGACCAACCGGTTAACTTGAAGATTAAATCTTAACGAAACCCTTTGAATAAATATAAAATCAAATCGAATCAGATGATTGGTTTTTAGAATTTTTTTGGTCAAACTAAGGAAACCAAATTCATATGCATCACTAATTACAATGCCAAGATCGAAGATCTAATTGTGAAACCCGAGTAACCCGAAACCTGATCGATGAACACACTTGTTGTTAAAAGTAGGGCTTTTAGTTTGAAACCCAAACCGATCCAAATTCAACTTCAATATTCAATTCGATCTTTAACATATTGAATACGGTTCGTCTTTTGGTTTTAACCGAATAATTCGCAAACCAAGAAAACTAAAACCAAAACTGATGAAAATTTGAACAAACCAAACAATGAATCAAGAAACATTTAGTGTATTCAACTTAATTACAAGATATCAAATAAGACTAAAATTCACGATCAGTTATAAAATAACCAATTATAACCCTTAAAAACACGTGGAAGCGTGGAACCAATTAAACTCTAAAAAACACATGAAAGACGTCGACACTTTTTCGATCTTATTGTTTTTTAAGACCGGTCGAACCGATTAAACCCTCGTCATATCAAAATCATCTAATCTATTTTTTATTTTGAAATTATAAGAAAAAAATGTAGCCATTGAAATGGCTAATAATTAAACACCACAAATCCCCCAATTTTATTGGTCAGATTTAAAAATTGCAGCAAAAAATGCTGGTCACTGTCATTACCGATTAGGTCGTAATCTCATCCCAATTTTCATCCCGACATCGACTGACTTTGGGTCTGATTCTGTCAAAATTTTATCCCTTACACCTTGATTTTAGGCTCTTTAAATCAACCCATTATATCCATTTAATCCAATTCCTCACTCCCATAAGCATCAAATTCACTCCAATCCAATTCTATTCTCTTTAGGTAATCAATCAATTCCTGTTTTCTGTTCATCATACTTCTTGTTTCGATGTAATTCGAGTTGGGTTTCGTTTATTTGATTTGGGTTTTACTGTTTGTACTGATTTGTTCGTGCATTGTATGATTTGGTTGATATTTTATTGTCGGAACGGTGATTCAGTAACTTGATCTGTGTGTGTTGTGATTTGGGTTTCTAATTTTGTTTGATGTTTATGTTTTGATATCGTAGGGTAAGATCTAAACTGTGTGAATGCTTTATTTATTCGTATTTTATTGGGATTTGCTACTCGATCTGATGTTATATTATTGAAATTCTTATATTTCCGCAAAAGATGTGGTGTTTTCTTTGATTTAGGTCTGTTGATTAAAGCCCTTTTGAATCAATTTTGTTCATGAATTGATTTGATGTCTGTAGGGGATGAACTCAATGCTTCTGATTAATCACCCCGTGTGAAGAAATAACTGTATACTGATCTGATGACTGATCTAGTCCTTTTCTTTGAAATTCTATTGTCAATAAGAACCCTAATTGTGTGAATTAACGTCTGATTTTGGGCTTCTTTATGCTGTAAATATAGAAATAAAGTATCTTTTGTTGTCAAATACTGATGTTTAACTAGTCGAATATGTAAATTTTTCTGAAGAGTAAAATACTTCGTAATCTCCAAAGTTATGGTCAAACTCATTATCTTTTTCTTTAATGCTGATTAATGATTTTAGTATGAGAAAAAAGACCAACTTGATGGTACCTTTAGTGGTTGCTGTAGATTTATCTATATGAAATGGAACACAGATCTTGAAGGTGTGGCATAAAACTAATTATTTATGTGATTTGGGTAAGTTGTAATGCAAGTTTAATGGACTCATGACTTTCATAGTTCTACCTTCTTAGTTTTTGTTTTCCTTTTTTTGACTGAATTCATTATTGGGTATTTGGTGTGGTAGGTGGCTCAGTGGCTGTGATTGTGGTTGGTGGGTGTGTTTGAGGGTCTACCCTTTTGGGTTGTTTTATTTATATGTTTATTGTTGTGATAGACGCGTAGCAGGCAAGAAGCATGTGTGGATTTATGTTCTTTGATAAGGTGTTAAGCAATTGACTTTGACTACTTCCTAATATCATAGATTAGCCTTGTCTCATATTTAATGTCAAGCACCCAAAGGAAGCAACATTGATTGTGGATTTGTGGCATCATGCATATGATAATCATTGACGTGAGTCACGTGATTAGTCAGTCCATGATTACAACCTACACATAGCACTTGATTGTTGCTAATTATGTCATATGCTTTGAGTGTCAAAAACAGGTTACAAACATTGCTTTGATTATGTTTAATTTTACTATCATTTTCTTTCTTGCAGGTGATTTTGCATATATAGATAAAATGGAAGATATAGGGGGTTAAACCAATTTCTATGGCCTTGGCTGGTATAATCTAATTCTATTTGTTTACTTTCATTTTCAATACACACTTTGACTTTTGGGATCAAAAGCTAATAAGTATTGTATTCAAATATACAATTTTTCAAGGAAATGTTGATAACCCTGTCAAAAATTTACACAAGATTAATTTTGTTCTTGAATATGATAAATAATGGTTTTTTATGATATACGACCCTTGACATATTTACTTATTAATAAGTTGATTTAGGCTATGTTTAATTACATAAATAGCTAAAAAGAAAATGGATCAAGCGAGTTAAATATGATATAGCTTAAAAGAAAACGAGTCAAATCAATAGAATGGTTCGAAATCACCCAAAGTTTGTTTTTAATAGAACATCATACGACATTTTATCAAAATGATTGTTATTGAAATAATATAATTTTGAATCATATTCTGCACATTAATTATTTACAAAAAAATAAAAAAATTGGACAAAAAGTGTTTTTTGAACCCAATCCGGGTCAACCGCGGCTCAACCCACCAAACCTGGTTGACCCATCCACTTTTCTAACTGTAGATTTACCTTAATGCCAATGTGCATATCTTTCTTACAATTTTTTTAAGTCTGATTCATGGTTACAATTTAATTTGTAGATTATTCACTGTGTGTGGTTAGAAGCAAGTCTGGAAATTTAAGATTTGGGGTTATTCAAGGTGATAGAAAGACAGAAAGTAACTCTAGAAATAGGAAAACTGGTATGGAATTTGAACCGGATTGTACAAGAGACAAAAAATCATCTACTTTTAAAACTCAAGTGATTTGTACTGCAACTTCTTGGGCTCGAAAGATACCTATAAGTGAAGGGTATCATGAGTTTCAGTAGTCAAGATCTTACAACTTCAATTTCTTTCTCATTCTTTTCTTCTTATCAAGAAGAATAAATTAATCAACTTTGAAAATTTAACCTTTTGCACTTTAATATGCTTGAATCTGTTTGTGGAGATATTGGTGACATAAATCCAAGTATGAGCGTCTCCAAATCAGTTCGAAAGAACGATTCTTGTTTACATCCTGAGGTCAATGATGACCTTGACTCTCCGGTCTTGCCTTGGCTGCCCGATGATATAGCAAAATACTGTCTTGCCCTCGTCCCAAGGTCATATTTCCCAAAAATGGGAGGTGTGTCAAGGAGATGGAGGTCTTTTATTAAAAGCAAGGAGTTTATTGTTGTTAGAAAACTTGCTGGTGTAGTTGAAGAATGGCTTTATGTTCTGACTACGGACGCTGAAGGAGATGGGACCCACTGGGAGGTCTTGGATTGCCTTGGAAATAAACTATCTGTCCTACCTCAGATGCCGGGACCCATGAAAGCGGGCTTTGGGGTTGTGGTTCTTAATGGGAAGCTTATTGTCATGGCTGGCTATTCAATGAGTGATGGTGTGGGGTCGGTTTCTTCTGATGTGTACCAATATGATTCTTGCCTTAACAGGTTTGTTCCATCATTTATCTTGTTCGCAATTATGAATGGGTCGATTTAAGTTGTGTTTTTATCTTATACAGGTCAAATAATGAGTTTCAAAATGCAAATTCAAACACCCCATACGAATACTTTTTGGTTATAGAGGTTTAATGTAAAATTATAATTCTGTGGTTGCAGTTGGAGCAAGATCGCAAACATGAACATGCCTAGGTATGATTTTGCATGCGCCGAAGTAAATGGTGTTGTGTATGCAGTTGGAGGCTATGGGGTGGATGGAGACTCTCTCTCATGTGCTGAGGTGTATAACCCGGAAACTGACAAGTGGACACTTATTGAGTCCCTTCGTCGCCCACGCTGGGGTTGTTTTGCATGCGGGTTTGAGGGTAAACTATATGTTATGGGCGGGCGGTCAAGTTTCACTATTGGAAACTCAAGGTTTGTTCATCTCATGTCACATTTTTATTTCATAAGAAAGACAGTTTAGAGGTGTCAAAACAGGTGGGTTGGGTAGTGGGTGATTGTGGGCTCGGTTCAAGACGGCTATCCTCAAGTTCAGGTCAAACAGGTTGGGTTGGTTGACCAGTTATCATTTTTCTTGATCTTTTATGGAGTTTTATAAACAATGAATAGATCAAATATAGTAACAAATATCAACTTACAAAAGATAATAATATACTTTTTTTTTAATCAAAGAACAAAGTGTAACGTCATATCAAAGGTGATGATTTCATGAATAGGTTGACAAGGGTAATGTCATCTCAAAGGGGTCAACTGGTTGGGCTACAAAGTAAACATGTAAAATGGATGTTAATGGTCGTCCTTAGTGTATTACTGAAATTATATAACATTTTATTGATATTTGACACACTAGTTATTTATATAACAGGTAGGATTTTTCTGATAAAAAGGAATTTAGTCAACCTAGCCCAACTTTTTTTCAGCCCGCGTCAAAAGTTACTGTTTTGATTTGCTACACAGCTTGCTCGACCCTCCTATATTGCCACTTCTATAAAATAAAACTTGGTCTGTTTTCATATGGATGAGTTACAATAGTAGAATGTCACTTTTGGTTGTTTATAAACAAAAAAATCGTATCTACGCGGTATCTTCTTAAATTTGTCAAACACTCAGTCACGTGTTATTGCGATCATTACATCTTCAAATGCAAAAGATATCTATGCAACATCTTCTACTGCTTGTTTTATTACAGCTGGTTGTATGATTCTGATTATCGAGTAATACTTTTTTTTGAACATATGTACAACTAGGTTCGTTGATGTGTACGACCCTGAAGAGCACTCCTGGTGCGAGATGAAAAATGGATGTGTGATGGTAACCGCTCATGCTGTGGTGGGAAAAAAACTATTTTGTATGGAATGGAAAAACCAAAGAAAACTTGCTATTTTTAACCCTGAAGATAACTCATGGAAAGTGGTCGCGGTCCCAGTTATTGGAAGCTCAAGTGTTGGGTTTCGGTTTGGAATACTCGAAGATAAACTGTTGCTTTTTTCACTTGCAGAAGAACAAGGAGGATTTAACACACTTTTATATGACCCAAATGCAGCACCTGGGTTAGAATGGCAAAATTCAAAGATTAAACCATCTGGTATATGTTTGTGTTGTGTGACAATTAAGGCATGATAGATGATTGATGATTAAGGTTTTTAAACGATTGTGTTTGAATGCATTGTTTTGTAAGAATAAGGGGTTTTATCAAGTTTAGAACTCAGAAAGTATATTGTTGTTTTGATGTCACTTTTCTAACAGAAGATCGTTAGTTGTTCTTGTGAATTGTGGTGATTTCTCTAGATGTAATGAATTATATTAAAAAACGCTAGATTTGTTTGAGTTTGAGTTGTAACTCTAATGGCTTCCTGGTCTAGTGTCATCTACTATTTATCACTATCAAATTGTTGCTGGTTTGCATCATGATGCATTCCACTTTTAGCTACATTTTATGATTTCACTTGTTTTGGTGTTACATATATAAAAATATAGCTAAATTAACTTTTAACTTGTACACAACAGTTCATTGTTTTAATTGAAACAGGGACATTTGGCTTTTGTGGACAAGGCACTATTCATACTCAAAAGTGGCTCCCTTGCATTGGTTCTTGCATACTTTTTTGTTTGTAACATATGATGTGATTTTTAATTTGTAAAAAGTATGCTAGAATATAATAATGCTAATTAGAACGAAAAGGTTTAAATTCAGATGCATGGGACGCTAAAAACGTAAATCAAGAAGAAACGTCAAGAATCTAATAACGTATATCAAGAAAAAACATCAAGAATCTAATGATCTTGTGTGATACGACTCTTGAGGATATATCAACCTTTGAAAAGAATCACCAACAACTATACGTGAATCGAAAAGAAACGTCAAGATTCTAACAATAAACTTGTGTGATACCGACTGTTGAGGATATATCATTTTTTGAAAATGATGACAAACTATATAAATAGTGACCGATCTATAAATTTTTAACAATGTGATTAAAAACAAGGTTTTATATATAAAAGAAATATAATAGATGAATAATATCATAATACGGTAGATGATGTCTTGTATAAATTATTAAAACTGATTATTTATTTATAACGTTTTTAGTAAGCCTAACCTTACTTTTAATATATTTACAAACTATTTCAAGGCTAATTAACAATCATTTAAAAGGAAATGTAATTATTGTTTGTTAAAATAACTAGTTTTAAAAAACAGATAGTAAAATAAGTTATTTGCCCATACAAGATTAGTTTATTTGATAGATGTTTTGTTTCGTAGAAAGAAGTCTTGTATTTAAACCTAAACACAATGTAACATAATATAATTTAATAATAACAGGAGTAAGATAGATTTGTTGTAAAAAAGAGTTAAATAAGTTATTTGTATGAGGTTAGCAGGAGATTTTATGGGTGCCAGAAGATAATCATTTACGTCCCAAACACCATTAACCTTTACCACACACCCCATTAAACCCACTGGAATTAATATCCCAAAAAATTGGCGGCAATACACACAAATTTCTTTTAGGTATCCGCCCCCCCTCCGCCGTGCTCCGTCGCAATGTTCGGAGCTCCGGCGTCTTCCTCCGCCTTCGGCACTCCCTCCGCCACACCGGCGTTCGGCACACCGTCGTCCACCTTCGGCACTCCGTCGTCCACCCCCGCATTCGGCACCCCTTCCTCAACCCCCGCCTTCGGAACTCCGTCAACATCGTCGTTCGCCACCGGCTTCGGTTCATCGATCTTCTCCACTCCTGCATCTCAACAACAGCAGCAGCAACAGCAGCAAACGACGCCGTTTCAGCAGCAGAGCTCGAGTGCTTTTGGGTTTTCGACGCCGTTTGGGGCGACAACGCAGGCAAATAGTGGTTTGTTTGGGCAGATGACGCCTGCTGCGACGCCGTTTAATGCTCAGTTGACCACTCAGATGGCTCCTGTTGCTCCGCTTCCGTTCTCTCTTGCTGATAGAGACATTCAGGTGTGTAAATAGTTGTATTATACTTGCAGCAGTTAAAACCCTAACCCTAATTGTTTAATTGGCTATTTGAATTGCTTTACTTATGAATTGAATTGTTTGTTGTGTTTCATTAGGCGATACTTGATGCTTACAAGGATGACATTGCGAACCCTAAGTATGCTTTTAAGGTTGGACTTCTTTTCCTTTTTGTGTGATCATGTTTACATAGAAGTGCGCATGTTATTGTCGTGTCTTGTTTATGGATATGCTGGAGTGGTCTTCCTATGGTTGATAATATTCTTTTAGAATTTAGTTTGAGCGGTTTTCTGCCATTTTGTATAAGCAGTAAGTTTAAGGATTCATTCTTGGAGTGAAAGTAGAAAATTGTATAACATTGAATAGCTATAAGTTATAACCTATAAGTGTAGGATTATTTAAGCTTGTTTTTTTACACAAAAGCTTACAAGATTTTTTTGTTCTGCAGCACTTGTTGTTCAGTGTGACTGAACCACAATTTAGGACAAAGCCTGCTGGTGTATCAGATGTAAGTTTATTAGTGTCAATCCTTGTTGGTTTCACATTTTGAATCTGTTGAATTTTGAATATCTTTACATATTTTTCAGTGATTTATTTCTATAATGGTGGGTTTTGCTAAGATGGGTGGATAGTTTATGTTTGCCAGATTATGTGGGCAGAGGCAATGGGTAAGCTAGAAGGCATGGAGGCTTCCAACCGTGAACGTCTTTGGCCCCAACTTGTTAAGGGTTTCAAAGATCTTTCTGAACGCCTTAAGGTATCTGATATTAATATGAGCTTGCTATTTTTCTGAATGAAACAAGTACATATTTACTTATTAGGTCTTGCTAGAAGCCTAGAACTATTATGATTGCTGTTTAATAGCATATTTATATTAATATAAGTATGCTACTATTTTGGTAACTGCAAAGTTCTATAATGCTAAGATGGACCGTAGATATTATTTTTTTTTCTGAAGAATTGAGTGAGCAAGTTATAATGGATAGGAAGTATACTATGTTTCATACTTAAGAATTTGCAAATATATGACTGCTTTGGTATATTTGTACATTTATGTAGTACAGTAAAATGCTCTTTTACAAAAGCTTTCATTCTGCCTACAACTTATATCACTGAAACTGGCACTTAGAGTAAAACCTTGGTTTAGTTAATCGAAAGATAATGGCTCTGTTTTTGTTTCGAATGCTATGACAAAGGCAGTATGCAGACACCTATAATTCTACATTATAATTATGAGGTTTAGGATAGGGTAATTGTGTGAATTTGAACATGATTTGTGTGAAAACAGGCATAAGTTTTATAAGTCAAGTTGAATTTACAGTCGGGCTTTCAGAAATATTTGTTTTCAGAATTATTTGCAAGTAGATTGGTCATGTAGCAATTGGATGTTTGTAGGAAATCTAACTTTTATTCGCTAGACAAACGTGTAAAAGTCAAAATATTACATTTAGAATGAAATATCTTGTTTTTTGACCAGCAACACTTAGAATTTTTCTAGGCTAATTTTTCCTTCTGCAAGGTTAGAACCCACAACCTCCTGGTTGTTGGACTCCCCTCTTACCAGTAGGCCCCAACGAGATAGTTGTAAGTTTGATAGTTGAATACACACAACATTCACTTTTGATAGTTGTAAGTTTGAAACTAGTGTTAAGTTTAATATGTATATATACTATAAAATATACTAATAATAAGCTTTATAATGTAGTATTTACCCACACAAATATAATTAGTTCAATCGAATAACAACGTAGATTCAATTAGTGTTTGATGAACATGAATTCAAACTTATAGAATGCGGGTATTCTACTTGTTGTTGGTTTCATATTTCCTCGATAATCAGAATTTTCGGTCATAGTTTATGGTAGTGAGTTCTTCCATTATTCTTACTCTAGTGTGAACTAGCTGGTTCCTCTTAGATATGAAATGTGGTTGCAAGCTTGTATTTAACTAATTCAGACATTGTCATTTTGTGCAGCTTCAAGATGAAGTCATAGTTTCAGATGCAGAGAGATTGCAAATGACTCAAACCAATGTGAAAGTGGTACAGACGTCTAGTCTTCATCTCTGATACATGTGGGCTTTTACTGTGACCAAAAACACACATTTTAGCAACATATTAATACTTTTTTTTTACAGCTTCAAAGGCATTTTCAAGCTGATACTTTTCCTAGGATAGAGAGATTGAGACAATCAGAAAAGGCTCTGCAAAGGCGCCTCTTAAGGGTAATTGTTTTCATGTTCTTTTCATGGTGGGTGGGTCGGGTAACTGGTCAAAATGGGTACAGGTTGAAGGTGGTTGTTTTCTTATAGTACATAATTTAGAATCACTTACTTATGACATTATGTGCTCTATGCTGAGTGATTCACAATGATAGCTTTGTTTTCTTATTGTATTCAGTGAATCAGTGAAACAGACTGTTACAAGTAGCTGAGTTGTTTTGTACTAAAATGGATAAGTTTGATATGTTTTTATGTTTCAACTGTATTAATATGATATTATGTAATTTGTAAGGACATATATGAAATTTCGAACATGCAATTGGATATATATGAAACTAACCTTTTTATAAAAATTATATCGTTTATTGTAATTTTAAAACTATTTCATTACAATAATAACAAAATCTCATTAACAACTTTTAGGAGATTGTATGCATTAATAATGTACTTTGGGGGGGCTTCCAACTTAATTGTACCCATTTGATCCATTCTCTTTTTAGCTAGATCTTTTGATTTGACATGTTTGAGATAAAACACAACTCAAATTGACCCATTCATAACCTCTAGTATAGATTCATATGTTTTCAACTTGTTTTTGCCTTGTACCTTTATTTAATTGTATATTTTTTTACTTGCAAAAGTTGATGAGAATACTGGAAGCATTAGAGGCTAAAGGCTTTCGGTTGCCTTTGACCAAAGGAGAAGTTGAACTTGCTGAAAAGTTGATCACAATAATCAGACAGGTTGGTATTTGCTTTTATAGTTTTATCTACATGCTTATTATCTGTTCTAGGCTTGAATTTACAAAAATACCTTTTCAGTTAAAAGGATCTGGAGCTGAACTTTCTAGAAGGGTTCAGAATCTGCTGACTATCGCACGTGTTCAAACAAATGGTCATGGTGGTGCCTCTGTGTATATACCGGGATCAACTAAAATACATGAGCAGAGTCTTGCTGATATGCACGAGGTACTTGTTTGCTGCAACCAGTTAATTATATTATTATAATGATTAATACTTTGATGATGGTTCTAAAAAAAGCTGCCATTCGGTTCTGGTAAAATGGGGGGTTGAGTAGCGGCCAACACTAGTTCTGGCTAAAAACTTGAATTTGACTAATCAGTTGCATGGGTCAGAATGGGTAGGGTTGGACTCGTCAAACACTTTTTTAGTTCATAAGTAAATGTCGTACTAAACATGATTACAAATTTTAGTATTCAAATGATATTTTAATCTTTATAAATAAAATAATTTACGGTCTTTTAAGCATTTAGGTAACACTTTGGTCAATATTTGATCCTTTTTATCAATTTGACCCGTTGGAATAAAGTATGACTAAAATCAACCTGTTTTAGCAACCTCTATAATATATACATAATTGTTTTTGCCTCTAAATTCTTGCCTATATATTTCCAGTCTCTACCTGCAAATCTTTTACTATGTTTATATCATCTCCTTTTCTGGAACACTTTTGAGTTCAAATGACTTGTTTACATTCTTTTCTTTCATTTGGGATTATGTCTGTGGAGGCCAACCAAGAATTCAACTTTCTTCATTAAGGTCACCCATCTATTATAGACAAAGAACATGTCAAATGACGAAATGACCTTACGTTTTCTTTAATAGATGAGTATATTTGATGAGGTGTTGATATATTATATGTTTAACTTT
This sequence comes from Flaveria sonorensis, assembly GCA_025506505.1. NCBI lineage: Eukaryota > Viridiplantae > Streptophyta > Magnoliopsida > Asterales > Asteraceae > Flaveria > Flaveria sonorensis. The sequence continues at coordinate 7,542,173 of CM046436.1, forward strand.
TTTCCCAAAAAACCCAAAGACGTTTCACAATTGGCATAAATGTCACAAGATTATTCCGCTCGTTCCCTATGGTCGAGCGCTTCGTATGTGCCCACTTGGTTGGCAGCCTATGTGGTTGCATGATAGTTTTGGTAAACGAGTGGCCTTAATGAAGAAAAGTTGAATACTTTGCCGACTTCCGCATACATTATTTGTCTCTTTTTTGTATTTATCAAAGGCTACATTACATTAGATATTCACAAATAAACAAAGGTTGTATCTAAAACTATATGTCTCAATTACATTGTCACCTTGATATTCCTCTGAAATGAAATGAAATAAGATGATTTATAAATTGTTACTTTAGGTTTTACAACAGCAAACAGAAGCTGTTGCAAGGCTGGCAAATGTGTTGAAACGTGACATAAGAGATATGGAGATTATAATGGCTGAGGACACTTAAATGGCAGATGTGTAGTCATAATATTGTATTTTGATTTTTTCTGCAGTGCAAGTGAAGACTAATGTAGTAGTATTTGTTGGTGAAATAAACCCTTACGGGTTTTGATTTTTGTTTTTGTTGAAACATATTTATTGGTAACGTTTATAATTCTAATTTCAAAGACTATACATTAGGCTTCGAAACTAAGGTGAATGCTATCTGTCAATGATGGATTGATGGTGTCTTAATATCAATATATGGGTAACTAATTAGAACCTTTTCGAGTAAATTATGGGGTCTAAACGATTTGTGTCTAGCTTGACTGGTTTTGAACTCAACTTGTTTAACTTAAAAGATTTTTGACACGGTTTGTTCTTAGTTTTGATTCTAGTTTGTAAAATTTTTTTAGTTTAGTTAAAGTGAAAATACATCAATAATAAGGTAAGAATAATAAGATGATAGAATTACCAAGTAATTAAAACAAAACACATAAGCAAAAATACAACTAATTCATAATATATTTGCCAACAAAACTTGAATTTTACAAGGGATGAGATTACGAATACATGAGACGTAATTAACACGACGACAACCACAAATACATACAATTGATTTACATCAGAACGTAATTAACATGACAACCACCACAAATACATATAATTGATTTACATCAGACCTAATCATACTTTTCTTCTTTACATTAGTTTGGGAGATCGTTATAAAATAGCCTTGGACCCTTTTATTTATGAGCCGGTATAATATGAAGATTTAAGGTTGACTTCGGCTAGATTAGACTGGGCTATTTGATTGTCATAATAACTTAATTTCATTAGAGCAAATTTCACAAGTTTTGAAGAAAGAGAAGACCAGCTTTATCTTTTGATCTTTCAACGAAAAATTTAATCCATCACAAGTAATATTGATAATAAAAAAAATTAGATTCATATAAAATATGTTATAATGTAAAGTACAAAGAAAAACTTAAGTGTTGCCTATTATGTGTGGTCATTTTAAACAAGTGATCTAGGCATCCCTTTCAACTTAGCCCGACCGTGCCGGGACACAATCTAAAAAAACAAAATAAACTATAAATAAACTATTTAAAGATTTCAACAACATTAAAGAATAAGATTTAAAAAGAAATCAAGTTTGTTTGTAGTTCTAATTTATATAATAGCTTGCTCTTGATAAAAGGTTAATCGAATTTAGTTCTAACTCTACCAACTTCTAGCAAATTCAATGATTTAAATGCGATACTAAACAATAAATTACTGAAAGTTTTAGTAAATAAAACAGAAATTGATGTTTCTTTCTTTCAAAATATGAGGAGTATATGCTTCAGTTTCTTGTTACATATGTCTATGTATGCCTTTATCTATGATTTATAGTACAATGAACATGACGATAAAAATAGGGATATAATATAAAGAAATTTAATAAGTTTTATACAAATTACCATTATAACTTTTAGGACTATCTATAAAACTATTATTTTCCTTACCTCCAATATTTTTTTTTTCTTTTTTCCATTTTTACCTTTCAATAGCTTTAAACTACTACTACTACTTCTTCTTTTTTCTTTTCCTATTTATTTTTAGCTTTTATGGTCTCATTGAGAAGACGACCGGGGAAAATGGTTTGACATAGAAGATGACCGTCGTGGGCGAATCTACATAGGCGTGTGCCACGTAAAATAATTTGTATATTATATAATATTGAGTACTTATTTTTACATGTTATATACTTATCTAACACTCGAGTTGCAATGAATTAACGAACATTGTTAAGTAGTGACTTCAGTATAATAGATCTTGAGGCAGTCATTGATGGTAAGTTGATTAAAAATTAAGTTAAATTGGTTGTAATGTGGCTTAAGTTAAATGATAAGACATTGTAAGTTGATTAAAAAGTAAGTTAAGAATTTGTTGTATACAATAACAATTATAATAGATTTTCAATCGTCATATTTGAAATTTTATAACCAACAAACACCTACCTAATTTGACCCATACAAGTCAATTTGATTATGTTTCCTAAACTGAATTTTCGATGGTTAAAGTGCTTATCTGAGTACTGTTTATACTTTTCATACATCTTGACAAGTGAAACGTTAGAAATAATATTTTATGAAGAAGAAATATTTGGCATCGGTAGCGTCACGAAAGAAGGAATCTTTTTGACGCATGCCCCCGTCAAAAAGAAAACATCATTTTCAAGGTGATTGTCCAACCTCACAAATATATATTCGATCCTTAATTTGATTAACAAATAAAGTATCCCAAAATAGAGAAATATTTTACCCTTGAAGTATTTGATTAAGTGTATAATACTTTTAAAATATATTTTAGGACGCAACACTAATATATTTAAGTGGATCTTAATTGCTAAAAGTGCTAGAAATTAATAAACTTTATATTCACTCAAAATCAACTCATTAAAAACTTAAATAAATTTAACTTGAGAGCTCACTTGCCTCGACATAGTTGGTTCAATAAGTTTCAATAGTGAAGGTAGAAGATAAATTTTAATTTTTGATTCTTGTGTATTGATACGTATATTATTACTTTGGCTCATATGAATCGAGACATGTATAATTTGATATTATTGTTAAGTTATTATTTGATACTTGTATATAACGAAGCATAGAAAATTGTCAAAATTGAAAAAAAGGGTCAAACTCATTGAGCCACAAGGGTACTCAAGTTGAATAAAATCCGAATACGAGAGTACAATTTCTTGTAATATTGAAAAGATCAATGGCTATGAATAAACACATATGATCAAATGTTTATCCTAGTGATTTTTTTTATAGTTTTCGCACTAAAATACATAAACTTGTAAAACTTTTCAAGTTTTTAAGAATGACTAACTTAAGCATATTTAAAACATACTCCTAAATCTATGCTTACATCTACAATGGCACCAAAGTTAACCTCAACTACTTGATGATAAAATCTTTACTGCATACTTAAGAATGTTAGATAAAAAAAAATAAAAACGAAAACTTTCCTAGTACAAAAAGTAAAAGGTATCCATGAATGTGAAAACTCCCAATAAATACAAGTGAGGCACTAGTATTAAAAGGGTAACCCCACATTTAAAAGCAAATCATGCCTTCACACACCACAAAACCAAACACAATTTCACTATAATCAATGTTGGAAGATCAAGGAGATGGTCTAAGAACCAGAAGCTTTAGGAATGAAGATTACACCAACAGAAGAGTGTTTTTGAGAAGTTATCCTCTCCATTTCGATAACGATGAAGATCATCAAGAAACTCAAGCACCTGAAACTGCAACCGCAACTGCTGACAGTAACAAAGCTCGTAACAGGCTAAAAGGTGAACACGATTGTCTCCTTCAAACGGACTACTAATACGTTTGTTGATTTTATGTCCCTTTAACGGATTTTATGGCTTTGTTAATCTTGTTTGCAGATACATGTGAATCTTGTCATGGTTTGAAGATGAAGATGAAAATGAAGATGAAGAAAGAAACAATAAAGAAGATTATGGTCACAATAGTTGAATGGGGAGATGAAAGAGTTGTGGTTATAAAAAGGTTTAAACATAAGGTTTCTTTTTATGTTGTTGCATGTTTTCCAATTGTCCTCAAACCTCCTAAAGCCTTAATTTCGACACGTTGAGTTGCTTTCATCTATGTGTCATCTATATATGTTTTCTTATGGATGCATATTGTATACGACTAAAAGAGTGCATTGGGTTTGAAGATATGCATGTATGCATATAACCTGATCCAATAGTGTTTAAGCAATTGTCACACTTTCACTTTGACGATGTATAAATTGTGCATACTCAATAAAAAGTTATAGTAAATCAAAATAAGTTAATTTATTTTTGCTATGATATGTAGAAGGTTATGGGATATGAGTTTACAAGTTTAATATCTGATAAGAACAAATACTCAAGCTAGACACAAAAACCCTAACTCGACTCGTATATTGAGAGGAACACAATCCATTTCACTTTATTGTATTTGTTTTTTACTTACTACTATAAAATTACAAATTACCAATAAAAAAGAAATGTTAATACAACAGGTAAATAAACTATTCATTTTGAGATTTGATATAAAATACCTGTTGAAAAACTTATGAACATATACAGGTCATTTATTAAACCAAGAATAGCATGTTTTGTTAAATGTATTAGTGTTTTGTCCTTGACTTGTTTATATTAAATACAAACATACATATTAAGTTTTATGTTAGATTCATGTGGTATCATGAATTTACAAACATAATCTAATCTAACGTATCCTCAACGTATCCCGCCTAAATATGATAGCAACCTTGGGATTTAATTCTACAATACACAATTGTAAATATGAGAACACAAGCTTTAGACCATCTGAAATAAAATTCAACCAATTAATCAACGTCAACTAAGCATCAATCAAACTATTTGAAGCAAAACTTCTTTCTCTAGAATATTTGTATGACTAAGCTTCAATGTATTGATTTCTTATCTTGAAAACGGAGTTTGGTTGATATGTATTTGTAATTTGTAAAGGTTGCGTTAAAAAAAGAATACTGACACAATATATGACACTATTAACATATCACACGGGTTGTATTGTCCATATGACAGGGAGAAATAGACGTACAAGTCATATAACATGTGTAAATGACACATCGTATGAACCATAACTTTTTAATGAGTTGGTGTAAAAATATATGACTCGTATAATATGGTTATTGATACAAATTTGATTGATGTAACCACTTACAAAGTCATACAATCCGTATGATATTTTTTCTGTGTCATACATTTGTATGATGACTTGATCTGGTATATATAGATGGCAGCCCTTTTTAAAACTTTTGTTAAAATCTTCTATTTAATAACATAGTGTATATTATATACTACAAGCAAGATAAATATGAAATAATGAAAGAAAAAACCATAAATTTGATGGGATTTTAATATCTTCTTATTTAAATAAAATAGTTTTAGTGTTTGATTCTTATGATTAACTTATTTTACTTGACATGGTAGAGGTCAAAAGTTATAACTATCTATTTGAATTTGTTGTAAAACCAAGGATTTTCTTTGATTATTAAGACGAATATACCCTTAGTGCTTTATACATGCCATTGTAATGTTCAATATTCGATAACATTGGCTTAAATCCAATTACTATATTTTTATCAAAACTCACATGAAAAAGAAACAAAATTCAAACTATTCCAAAAGGACAAAAAAATCTACTAAACTTTATGAAAACTTACAAACGAATTTTAGGAAGGCTCTAAGAGTTTGTCACGGTTTACCATACCCACTTTATGTGTGTTTGGTACAAACATTCAAGTAGATACATGTAATGAACTAATATATATTTCGTATGTTATTCATATAAGATATAGTTGGAGAAATAAAAAAAGTTAGTTATTTTGTGACATAACATAATTATATAGCACGGTTAAATATGAGTTTTTTTTGCTGTTTCCAACTTCAAATTAATACTGTGTGAAACATGTGTTTAATGATGGCAAAACAACTTAAAATTGATGAGAAAGCCCAATATATCCAGGACGGGTGATGGAATGGGCACTCACGTATGTGATGGAATATGTTATTTTTTATAAAATTTTTCACGTTGTTTTTTAAGATGAGATAAAGATCAGAAGTGTATTTCAAAGAATAAACTTTAACCACATATGACCATAAATAGCTATACCCGAAACCATGGGTATACCCACAAACTCAATGAATAATATGTAAGAGTCTCAGATGAGCATAAAACCATATATGAATTATGATGCTAAAGGTTTGTCATAACTTATCATATACGCGACGCGTTCTCATCCATACATGTACTTGTTTTCTTTGCATTGATTGTACTTATATTGATTCGATCATAATATGACTAGAAAGATGTGGAATCAAAACTCAAACGAAAACCAAAATAATGATTAATGAAAATAACATCAATAAATCAATGAATCCATATCTACAACTACATCTACATCCATTAATAAATCCTTAAACATGTTACATTATGATAATATAACAACACATGAACTTCAAAGCATCATAGCTTTAAACTCGTCAAAGCTAAGCACACCATCACCATCAAGATCAAACCGATTAATCATCCCAACACAATCATCCACACTTCTCGACTCACCGAGTCGACTCAGCATCCGATTCAAGCTCCTCGGAGTAATGCACTCAGTTCCCTCCATTTCATACATTTTAAAAGCTTTCTTCAAATCTTCAAGCCTCTCATCCTCCATATCACTCTCCATCAACTTGAAGAATTCATCAAACCCTAATTCGTTGCTTACGTGTAACGATTCGACCACAATCTGCACCTCTTCGATTAATATCTCTTCGCGGCAAATCATTCGGCGGTGCAATTCCGACGGAGAGATCGTGCCGTTGCCGTCTTCGTCGAAGTGGTTGAACACACGCTTGTAATCGCTTGATCTGTTCATGATTTTGACGATCTGATGAGCCAATTTTCGATTGATTTGCAGAGATTCAGATGAACAAATGGATCAACGATGATGATGAAATTGGGGAATTGGAGTGTGAGTTATATAGGTATGGATCTACTCGTGGTTGCCGCTAGTTTGAATTATGTTAGATGAAACGAAATCAGAATGAATTGCGTGTGAAATTCTTAAGCAGGTTCTTCATGAAGGTGCAAGGAAGATGGTGACATCAGTTTCATCACGAAAATTCGATTTTGACATTTATGGTTGTCTTCATGAGGTTTGTGTTTTTTCATTATGGTGTCATGATTTGCTAAGAGCATCCGGAGTGGGTTTTCTGTTTTCAGTGTTATTACGAGTGTGTTTTTTATATTTTAGGAAATGGTTGTAAATAGATGATAGTAAAATTGTTACTGTTTATTTGTATACTAGTTTTAGTAAACCCGTGTAATACACGGGTTAAAAATATAAAAACAACATAATTTATAAATGTATAAATATTTCGTATGATTAAGTTACTTATTACTATAACAATGAAAAAATAAAAAGTTACATTTATAAGTTATAAATATTCGAATACTTTTTTGAATAATATAACATACAACTGACCTATGTAAAATTAAAACCAGTTGTCTTAAAATCACACTAACATAAAATATATAAATATATCAATAAATATTTTTGTTTCATTTTATTTTTTTTAAATTGAATCTTATTTGGCTATAATAATATGTATAGTTCAAAACAATATGATTACACAATAAAGTTTATAATATAAAAAATTAAATTCAAAACAAAATGAATTATTATTATTATTAATTGAGTTTCTTAAAATAAAAAACTTGACTAAATAATATATTAGTTTAGGCGGAAATTTTTTTTTAAGGAGTAACATGAGAGTGCCATATGGCATCCTAGTTACTCTTTTATTATATACTATAGATTTGGAGAAAACACTGTTTATTCTTATAGATTTTTTAATATTTTTTAAAGTAGTTGTGAGTGGAGGAAAAAAAAATTATAATAAATGTATAGAATGTATTATTTTATTGAAAATAAAAAAAATAATTAGTTTTAATGTAATGATAAAAATAAGAATAGAGAATCTGATTTGAATCCTCTAAACGATTTAAAAACCCATTAGATGTAATTGCAACTAGCGGGTTTGTCTAGGTGTTGTAACATGGTTTTCTTTTGTGCAATATGGTGGAATTATGTAAAATGCAACGGTGGTATTAGGCATAATTATAATAATAATTGTAGTAAAAGTTGATAAAATAAAGTTATCTTGAGAACTATATATATATATATTTTTTGTGAGAACTCTACGAATCAATATGAGACACACATTTAAGTCATATGTATTTTCATCTTTTTTTTAAAATGTTTATAATTTTTTTTCACGACTTTATTTTTTCAAAAAAAATTCACCATTAATTTTAGTATTTTTTATCTTTCCAACGCATACCATATTGATATACTTTTTTTATAAAAAAAAAATCGTCCACCCGTTATTTACACATATGTAAATTAGTCATTACACATGTGTAAATCTTGTTTTACACATATGTTTTTCCAGGTATTACATATGTCTTTCCAGGTATTACATATGTGTAAAATGACGTTCATAATTAAACGAGTTTTTTTATTTTTTATAATTTTTCTTTTATTTTTTTATATATAAGAGGGAAACATGGAAAACATTTTTGTCATTTTACTTTTTTTATTATTATGTTATTTTGTGTTTTATAATTTTTTTATTATGCTATCATTATTTACCATTTTGCCCTTGGAAATGTATGGCTCACATTGGTTACTAGAGTTCTCACAAAATAAGTAAGTTCTCATTTGATTCCTCCCATGTATCAAATAATAACTACAAAAGTTATTATTATTGTTGTTGATTTAATTAAAAATAATATCAATAAAAATAAAAGTAATAATAACAATAATGGATATAAAGAAAGATATGATAAGGGAAATGGGAAAAGAAAAACATGACAAACTCTTTTTTATCAGATTTTCAAGAGCTCGTCTTAACCTGTAGATCATCTGATCGGTTCAAAACAAAAATGACATCATCATAATCAAAAGTACTTTAAAAGTGATTTAGTAAATAAGAGATGGTATTCTGGAGGATTCCAAAATTTTGTATGTTGATCTGATGTTTGTATAAGATGGTGTGAGAATTTTTTATTGGTGTGTGGGCTCATACAATGATAACTCGGATGTATGAGTTATAGATGCCAGAATTATATATCTCGTGTGATTCATTTACCCTCACACTTTGGAGCTGTGACTATCTTGATAACTGCTTACACTTCTCATGTCTTTAAGATAGTCACACGTTTCAGGTATGTAAGTCTCAACAGGTGTCGTCATATGCGGCTTCTAAAATCTAACTCCTAAGGGTTATATTTGCGTTGTTTCTGTTATACTAGATTAACATTGACACAACATAGATCATGAAATGTTTATGTTATCTTCTGTCATACATAAAACATGTGTAAAACACACCCACACATATACTCTATTTTTATAATATTTTTTGCCAAATGCATCATTAAGATTTATTAGATTGTGAATTTGTGATATGGACCTTTCATACGCGGGCTAAGATAAATAGATGTTTTCAGACACAGGCCTTTCTACTAATTGTTAGTCCATTAGTCATTTCGTCATACAAAATCACATCTTTTGCACAACTATTCAAGACAAAACAAATACCTCAAAGTTACAATAAGTTTTAATTTGAATTCTTCAAATATGAAAACTATAAAATTTAAAACAGGGCGGAACAAGAGGGCTTCGAAGGCATGGAAACCCTCCGACGTAAGTTTCTATTAGGATATCTAACATCATCATTTTTCTTGTCGTTCAACCTTCAAATTATATTCGATAGAGTCGTTATAATAACATAACACATACAAGAAAAACAAGTAGTGATCAAAACTCATGATAAAAAAAATATTTGATCACAAGACATATATGATATAATATAATAATATATTCAACTTCCAAAAGTAACAGCAGTGTATAACTAAACAGTCCTCCAACATAATGTACCTTTCTTTCCTTAGAAAATAAGAGATTTTGTCAACAACCAATGTGTGACGTCCCATCACCAAAAAAATATAACTTTCTGTTACACTACAACGAAAAATAATAATAATAATTTGCCAACATTAACTAAAACAAAAATTAAAAAAAACATAATTCAACTCTCAACGTCATAAGTTGAATTATGTTCTAATCTTCTCAAGACTTTCAGACACGGCTTTCATTCTGGGCCGAATGTCAGGGTCTCGTTCAGCACACGCGAGTGCTAAGTTAAACACTTGTAGCACTTCTTTTTTCGCGTGTACCTCTTGAAGCAACATTGGGTCTACCATATCCGAAAGTGGGGTTTCCTCCTCAAACCCCTTTCGGACCCACTTTACTAGATCCGAGATCTCTATCGATGTCGAGGTTGTCGGAGAGGAAAACTCTGGTGACTTTCCGGTTAGCAATTCAAGCAAAACTACACCAAAAGAGTAAACATCCCATTTTTGTGTAGGCCGGCTAGATGACACTCGGGCTTCGGGTGCCTGGTAGTTGTTGACTCTTTCGGTTTGGGCCAAGTATGGGAGTGCCCCACCCATGAAACCGCCCGAGGATGATGGGTTGTTTCCAGTGATATTAATTAGACGGTTCAAACCAAAATCAGATATATGGGGTTGGTGCTCGTTGTCTAGGAGAATGTTTGAGGGTTTGATGTCTCCATGAACAAATTTTCTCGGACTACATTCGTGTATATACGCTAATCCTCTCGCGGTCCCTTTCGCTATCTTTAACCTCATTGACCATGAAAGAATCGCAGACGTTTGACCTGTTATAGTTAAAATTAATGTATCAACGCCTTTAATTAAAAAACGTTATAAACCAAAAACTAAATACGTACCTCGTAGTGCCGACGCCAAGTTGCCATTCGATATGAAATCACTAATCAGTAGTTTTTCATCGAGTGCCCAGTAATAAGCTCTCAACTTCACCACATTCGGATGCTTCACCCTCCCGATCGCCTGAACCTCCGCCACGAACTCCTTATACCGCTGTTCACCGCCCTCGCCCAACCGCCTCACCGCCACCGGAACGCCATTCCCGAGCACCACCTTATACACAATCCCCAACCCACTCTTCCCCAACACATAAGCAGAAGCTCTCAACAACTCATCCAACTCAAAACTAAACCCTTTATCAATGGCAACAAGCTCTCCCCCTTCACCACCACCACCACCGCCACCGCCACCGCCGCCACCACCGCCTCTAGCGGCATTGCCCTTCTCCGACTCCGCCTCGGAATCCGTGTTCGGAAATCCAGTCACACATGGAAAAGAACAGAATTTCGATTTCTGATTTCCCCCAAATCTCCCTTTACATGTGCAACTGCACCCATTGGAATCCTTTCGTCTCCAATACAAATAAACAATCACCAACCCGATCAATGCAACTCCGATTGCATCTGCGACTGAAATCAGTATAATCAACCCCGGTTTCAACCCCTTTTTCGATTCATCATCTCCAGTCGCCGGAGTAAAGCTCTGTGTTCCCGGAGGAATCGACGAACTATTATTCCGGCAAGTTTTCTGCAACGGAAACCCACAAAGCAACGGATTGTTCAGAAACGCCGTCGGCCCTTGATTCGCAAACGAACCCATTTGGGGGATTTCACCGGAGAAGTTATTATGCCGGAGATCGAAGCTTACAGTCAACGGTAAATCACCCAACGACGCCGGAAGTTTTCCGGTGAAATGGTTGAATGATAGATTTAAGGTTCCCGATAACGACTTCAATTGACCGATATCGTAAGGTAACGATCCGTTGAGGGAGTTTGAAGAGAGATCAAGTTGAACCAAATTAGCTAGCTCCGGGAACACCCCCGACGGAATTTCGCCGGAGAATTGGTTTCCGGCGAGAACTAGCCGCTGTAGCTGCCGGCAATTGCCTAGAAACTTCCGGAATGTTCCGGAGAGTGAGTTGTGAGACAAATCGACGTTTTGGAGACGAGGGGGGTTGCAGATAGACGCCGGAAGTCCACCGGAGAGATTGTTGCCGTACAGGAATATGCTGTGAAGCGACGTCGCATTGAAGACTTGATCGGGGATTGAGCCGTAGAAGTTGTTGTCGTGTAGATTCAGTCGCCGGAGATACACTAGGTTTCCCAGCTCCGACGGGATGTACCCCCGGAGGTTTCTTCCGGCGAGGGCGATTCCGACGACACGTGGGTCGGAGTCGCCGGAGATGTTGGCGCACGTGACGCCACTCCAGTGGCACGGGGTGGCGTCGTTATCATTCCAGTCGGAGAACACGGTGTCGCCGCCGTCGACGGCGGATTTGACGGAGAGTAGAGAGAGGCCGTCGGTGGTGAGAGCGATGGTGTAATTGAGGAAGAAGATGATGGGGAAAACGCCATTGATGGAGAGCTTGAGCATGGTGAAAATTGGGGGAGGTGAATTATGGGGATTTGTGGAATTGTGGCATTTGGGTATTTGATGGGGTTGGTGGTGGTGGTGGTGGTGGTTGTCGGCGGCGGCGGCGGTGGTGGTGGTGGTGGTGGTGGTGGTGGTGGGTGGTGGTATTTATGAGAAATAGACAATGAGAAGGGGATAGGTTGGGACCCACCAGTATTGGTTCCTAGAAGTAGAAGGGAAGCAAAGAGCTTTAAATGTGGTTGTATTTCTACAAACTATAATTGTCTTATGATGGTGATGAGTTATTTTTTTTTAACTGTAAATCTAGATCTTGTTTTAAAATATAAATGTTATTTTAGTCGGACACGTCTGATTATTTTTCCATCAAAGTCGCATCCGCAAACCCCTTAAAGAAAACCTACAACTTAAAAAAACTCTGTGACTCAACGTAACATTTTTACTTTTAAAACAAAACCTTTTTATTTTAATTATTTTGAGTAACTCAACTCAAAATCTCAATCAATTATGATATGGATCATTGGTTGCTGATAAGCTATATATTTATGTATATTTTAGTAGTATCACTTATATTATTTAAAATATAATAGAAATACACTTAGATAATATAGGATGAATTGTCATCTTAAAAACTCAAAACTCATAGTTTTTATTGTAGTGAGAACATAAATTTAACTTAAATAAAACTATATATTTATATGATGTTTTGAGAAGATGTCTTGAAAGTTAGATGGACTTATAATTAAAAAGTCGAGAGTTTAAAGGTAAAAATTATAGTGTAATTATCTAGAATATTTAGGACTTTATGTCAAAAAAATAAATTTATGTGATATTTTAAATGTTATGTTATGGTGTGTGTAATTAAATATGCACGTTTAATGATAACGTTTAAAATAGGATAATAAAAATATAGCAAGGATAAAAGTTTGGCTAGTATATATAGACATTTCATTATACTATCAATGTTGTTATTAATATTTTACTATAATCGTGTGCATTTAATGTTAATCATGCTTATCTTTATTAGGCAAATCTAGAATAATAATTAGTTATGTCGATTTCATTGACATAAAAATTAAAATTGCCTTACGAATATAAGGGTTTGTTTTAGACACAGGGTATCTAAAAATGTGATTAATTTAAATCTCAATCAACGAGTGACATGCTTTATTAGAAAAATTCACTATATGATGTTTGATCAGTTTGATTGAACTCTTGCTTGAGCATGTGAACTGATAAGTATGATTTAACTTTCACATGATGCATCAGTGACAATTTGACATGAATCGGTTGAGGTAATTAGATCAATCATTTTGAGGAACGAAAATTGTGTTTTGGTATAGTTGTCTTGTTTATTTGAATTTGTTTGTCACAGCTTTTAAAACTTTATTAACAAAATTATTAGTAGAGTTTAAATGAAAAGGAAATGATGTCGCTCTTGCTAGGTTGAAGACAAAAGGTCAACTTCACTCTAAATAGACCTTTTGCAATCGTAAAATATCATAACTATTTGCATAAGGTGTGGTACCATAACGTACTTGCATTGAAACTTTATTAAAACGTCACATTCTTTTCATACAAAAACTTTGGCTTAAATACTCTAACTTAATTAGATCATATATCTAGTATGTTTTCTTAAATTGATCAATGATTTGTTTGACATTTGATAAATATGCCAACCAAATGATATCTCCTTAAATTTGATGCGACTTCACTAATTGCAAATTGTTAGTATAAAATACATATGTGTTTAATTTCTAAGAATAATTGGTTAAAACTTAAAAAGCGATTAACTTCCATGTGTTTAAATGAAAGCAAAAATTTCTTTATAAATAAATAATTAACTTATGCTCGTTGAAACACTTAGTTTAGTTTGTGTTAGATATAAAAAATTAGAAGCATATATATAATTTATGAAATTTCAAAATGTGATTTAAAGTGTGTAATATGTATGAAATCGCCCTTTAAAACCTACCATTCATTTATCTTACCGCATCTAACACAATAACACGTTAAATACTAATCTTATATTGGTCATCTTACCAATGAAACGTGAATTCTCAAGCCGATTTGTGACCCCTCAGAACATGATTGCTGTTGCACCTCTTTCGTCATGATCGATTACTTCGTTCTCCTCTTTCGTCCAACTATATGCACTTTTTGTACAAAGTCTCATCTTCTACTTCCTTCTATTTCATTTCTCATATTACACATAAGATATATATTGCTAAAAAATCTTAATATATGAACGATGTGATGTACTACGTGGTCTTAACATGTCTAAAATAAAATAAACATATGTTAATAAGTGTAATCAATGTTACTTGTATGATCAACTTGAGTATAAAACTACATAACCATTGGTGCCGAAATTTTAACGGAGTGCATATGTTACAGATGACTCTTGTAGTAGCGTAATAGTTTGCAAAAAGCTTAAATAAATATGGTAGGAAGGTAAACTTCAAATTGAAATTTAGTATGTGTTATAAAAGTTTATCATACCACAAAAATTATCAATCAAACGCTTATTATAACTACTTTCAACAAAGTTTACGTAACATATTGTAATTCTTTTCGGCAATTCGAGAAAAAATACGATCAATCAATAATAGTATATTTTAACCATGGTTGTTTGCATTTCATTACTATTTCGGATATCAAGTGTTAGACAATTTGCATTTCGTTAATTTTAACTACTTTTATAGATGTACATCTCCCAAAAAAAAGGAGTAACATGGTTTTTGTTATGATTTATTACTATCATTAGTCTATTGAAAATTAAATACTTCTAGAAAAATCACTTTTATCATTATATAAAATCAACAAAATAAAATGAACTAAGAAAACAAAAAAACTTCAATATAGCCAAAATTCATTATCCGACTTAATAAAAGAAAAACAAGCATCACTTCGTTGGAAACTTTAGTTAATTCGGCTATAAAAAGTTAATGATCTAATTTCCAATTTTAAGTAGCCTCTGTTTGAAATTCGGGGAATAAAACCAAAGCTGCCAACCCAAGACCACAGACAATTTCACTTCATAGTTCATATACTAATATTTTCGTATGAAATGAATATATTGATTTTGTTATTTGTTATTATTCTAGACAGGTTAATCATATTTTAATGTATAGGAAATAAGTTATAACTTAATAAATTGAGATAACAAGAGCTAATTTCCAACAATTTATTTATGTTTTATTTGTCATTCAAAAATTAACTGTAAAAGATTATATGGTTTCATGTTTAAGAGTGGATGGGGTCGAGCTCAGGTTTTTGGCTTAGGTTTTTTAAGCTTCACCCCATCCACTTTAATTAGTTAATTAATTATTTTATCTCTTTCAACTAATTATGATTTTCACCTAAAATGATTTTTCTTTTAAGGGTGGTTTCAAGTTTAGGACGGACATATATAAGCTTATCTTTGGGAACGTGTTAACCTAAAGCCTCAAAGTTTCGTAATTAAATATTGAAAATATCAGATGGATAGTGGTAAATCAATGATTCACGTTACAAAAAATATTATCTCATTTCTTCCTTCTCATCTCTCCACACGTGTGGATAAAATCAATCGTACGTATGTACGTCCCCAAATGTTTTATATTCATGGTTTGTGTTCTTTTTTAAAATTTTATACTTCATCTATATGTAACGCACCATCAAATCAATTTGTTAACATTTTTTTGCTTTTAAATATTTGCAAGACATGTGTAGGTGATATAACATACAAACGACTCATATATATTTTATGTTTTATCCGTGGTTCTTCTGAATTTCACAATATATGAAAAAGAATATAAAATTTCAACCGGTTTCTTATATGTTAAAAGGTTTTAAAAATAAAAAGTAAACGATTTATATTGTTCTTCGTTTTCTTTCGCAGGTCGATATATGTAGTGTTTTAATTGATCATAGTTTTTATTTATTTAACAACAATTCAAAATTTTCTTTAGGATTAATACACTACTACATATTAGGATTTGAACCCTAACATTTTAATTATGCAACACACCACTTAATTACTAAAATATTATTTTGAAAACATTCATTGTTTTTATTAAATTACATTTATTGGTATCTATTCTAAACACTAATATATGTAGATAAATGTTTGAAAATTTTATTCTAGTCATTTGCTTTGACTTTTTTTCGCTTCGTTATGTGTTGTTTAATTTTCAATTTAAATCACGTTAATTAATTATACCCTCGCTTGTTATTATATTTATTTTTGCTTACCGAATCCTGTTTGCGACAAAATTTCATTATCAAACCATTAAATATTATTATGTTACGAAGTAATTAAAAAATGTTAACTAAGGGTTTCACAGTAATCGTTGGTCAATTATTCGTTTTTCACACATTGGTCTAGAATAATATGAACAGAGTACACATCCTCAATATGTAAGACAAAGTGGTCCTCTTATAATAAAAGCGTTGTTATTGGTATCCTTATTATTAAGTCACACTTCTTTTTAAATCTCTCCACATATACATGTATATAGTAAGAAATAGAAAAGAAAAAGTGTTCTAATAATTAAAATGAGTTCAAATGATAAAAACCTATCTAAATCGTATAAAATAATAAAAACGTATAATATGTAGGTATTATCGATTAATAATAAACGACAATAAAACTATATATTAAGAAACGGTAATAAATAGGAGGATTTAAGGTTTTAGTCAATGGAGCCAAGAACAGGTCGAATAAAACAATGGTCGAGCCAAAAAAAATTGCATTAAAAATTTCCCAAACCTATAACATATTATTCATATTAGTACTAAAAAAGCTTTCAGAAAACAATTCTAGTAGATAAAAACTCATCATTCATTCATAAATTGTTTTGCCGTGTCATCAAGAGCTTCAACTATATCTCTAGAATGTGTCTTTGTTTCATCGATAATAACTATCCATCAATCTAGGTGACCTCACCCGTGACCATGCCCGCCTGCTTTGGAGGGTGGCCTTTTTGCGACACTTCACCTCCTCACTTGCTCTTAGAACCATATCCCCTTCCTGAATATAACATTGTATTTACTTAATATTTTATTATGTTTTTGAAATTTAATTTTAATAATTCAAACTTTAACTCATAAGCCGATAGTAACTGAAACTATCAAGTTCACCAATAAATACATATTTCGACTTCCGTTTGCAAGTGCAATATCACTCGTATAATTATCATAGATTTAAACTAAATTTACACTAAGTTTCACTTACAATGATAAGTACACTAAGTATAAGTCCATAATGATTATGTGAGTGTGATTCTCTTTGGCAACAAATTAGTGGTCAAATTATTAGTACGAGTTATCATAGAATATTGAGCTGATTTTTATAATTAGATTTAATTTATCTACTTTTTAACCATTTCTTCTAGTTTGATGAAAGTTAACATAATATAACTTCAAGATTTTATTTACGTTGATTAAAAATTGCAATGGGTAATTGTCTTGGAATCCAACGAATTAATTAGGTCACTTACAAATTAGAAAAAAAAAGATATAGTTTTCTCATTATTATAAGATAATAATAAAAAAACCCGACATAACGCAACTAAAAAACACACATACTTCTTCATCTAGAACAACAAAAGAAAATTTAAAATAATGATATCATATGATTTTTTAAAGACGAAACACATGGTGCTTAATTTTATATTAGTTACATCATTTAAACATTATTAAATAAATAATTATAAAATCACTAATCTAATTACTTTAACATTTCTACTATACCAACATATACCTGTGAATTTTTTTTTTAATAATATAATCATCAAAACAGGAAAAATTTTATAATTTATTTTCCATCAACATGCATAAAACCTAACGGTTAAAGCTTGCTATAGTTGCAAGCGAACCACACTAACCACTTGTCACTACTAGAAAAATAATCCTAATACAACATTTTTCATATTAGATATGTTTTCATCAACATGCATAAAACCTAACAACGGTTAAAGCTTGCTATATTTGCAAGTGAACCATACTAACCACTTTTCACTACTAGAAAAATGACCCTAATATAATATTTTTCATATTAGATCTAATGTAAATTCATCTAATATAACCTTTGATAAAAAGATTATTTTAAACTAATGCAATCCTTTTAAAAACTAATGCAACTTTTTTAATACCTAATACAACATATTACAAGAGTTGCATTAGTTTATTTTGTTACAGTGTGTAAAACGTAGTTATGTATAGAAGAATGTTCTTACTTCATTTTGAATTGTCATAAAACTCTGTAAAATTCTCGTAAAGTTGAACCAAAAAAGCAGCAGTAAAACAAGTTGTTGCATTAATGTAAACATGTAACTTTTTACAAATGTGATCATGAAATGTACACGTGAAAAACACACGTCATGTTGTGGTCTATAAACCAATACAATAAAGAATTTCAACTTAAATTTGACCCGTGCCGATACAATTTTTTTTAAGTAAGAAAAAACTGCAAACCATTTTCAGTTATTCATTGTCCAAAGTTATACCGTTTTATATTCTTTATTGAAAGTTAGAAAATGGTTATTAGAAAATGGTTATTATGTTTTGCAGTTTTTCCGTACTTAAAAATAAATTATATTGGCACGGGTCAAATTTAAGTTGTATTTTTTTTATTTTTTTATTTTTATATAATATAATCGTTTTTATTAGTCAAAACGAATAAAAATGTATATTTTTATTTTTGATTTCTAATTGACCCAACCCGTGTAATACACGGATTACTAAAGCTAGTTTTTAATAATTTTAATGAACAAATAATAAAACCAATCATACATATTTTTTCACATATTATCTCACAATATAACATTAAATATGTAATAATTAGAAAAACATAAAATAGGTAAGGTTTTAATTGATTGTCCCCAAAAGTTTGTCTATAAAAGGTCAACTAGAAGTGCATTTGTGTCCATTTCTTCCAAAGTACTTGAATACATACACCACACTTTGTTTTCTTTTGTTAGGCTTACCTCGGTTGGCTATTTACATACCCATTGGCCATCTCTTTCATCCAACTAACACCACCCATACTTACTTCCATTATGACGGATTCATTGATTCCAAACAATACCAAAATTATATCTTAAAATAATAGTTTTATTATTCATCTCCTCACACCTTCATATAATATCATAATTTAGAAAAATATCATACCATCAAATATACATATTTCTTTAATCTGTGACACTCGTAACCTTCACTTAAAACCTGTATTCGATGTCTCTACTAACACATGGTTGTATCGGCACCTTCACAGACGTATTTGCTCTCTCTGCAATCCAGCCCAAACAACCTCTCACACTATCCATCCATGGTTGTACGTAACTAGAAATATTTGCCTTGAAAACACACCCCTTACATAGAAAGTCACCGTCACAAGAGATCTACATTTGCCGTGAATGGCCCATGGATCACCCTTTACAGGTGGTCTTAGGACATGAGAGTTAAAGTGTAAATAGGAAATGAAAGATATAATGGTCATATTATAGGTATCATTCATAACATACATAAAAATAAACTTTGAATCCTATATTTGATATTAATTTTTTTTTTGGGTAATGTGAGATCATAATCTTTTAAAGTATATATGTAATTTGCCTATTTCTATCGAGTTTAATAACTTGCGATTTTTATATTGGTGATTTTGTATTTCCAAAAATGTGCTTCGGATAAAACCAATGTTTTAGATAATATTAAACATTGGTTTGAGGTTTTGTTGATCACGGTATCGAGAGCAAAATCTTTATTAAAAAAGGAACCTGTTTGTAGTAACCCATCAAATCATCACATGTACATTATTTAAAACTTTTTACAAACCCCGATTGAAAATTTTACGTCCATAACTATTAATAAATTAACCGTGTTAAGTTTTCCGATCCTACACATATTATCATAAGAGAAATATATAATTTTTGAAACAGGTATACAATTAATAAAAACTATTTAAATGCTAATATAGAAATTTCAACCTTTTAGACTAAATGAATAAAAGTTTTAAATTAATAAACAAATGTTTAACTTTATGGAAGACTGCCATAATATTTGGCTTGGCTTGGCTTGGCTTCTATGCAAATTAAAGGCTTTCCATTTCAATTTTTCAATGATCATATGGGAAATGTTTTGTTTAAAATTGTTAAAACAAAATCAGTAGACAATAAGAAATTGCATAATCCTAACAAATATATAAGTTATATTTACCTGAGGTTAATCGATGATACATCATGATATGACATATTTTGTCAAACTATCCTAATATTTTCTGCTATTTTAAACTTTATATATGATATCATGCATTATAATTTTATCCGTAATTTTTTTATAGCAACAATTTTATACACCTAACATGAAAAAATTCGTTTTATATACTAACTTTCCCATAACTTATAATATAAATAAGAAAGGGTTATTGGATTTTAATAATCCTAAATTTCATTTATTGGTCGAGATTAAACACAACTAAGAAATTGTTGGCATACACTCTTAACTTTAACCTTATTTTTCTCTAACGATCATCTAGTAACTGAGACTTAACCCCGTTATTTTTTTGATAAAATGGGGCTAGCTTTGAGCCATTTTTCATCTCCGCTGCCGCCCAGCCTCCATCATGTCTGTTTTTATTGTCTAGCCTCTATTGTCACCTAAAATTTACATTCAACGAGTCAAGTAGTTCATATTAGAAGGTGGAGATTGACGGGTTTTAGGGTGCAGATGTTTTAAATTGAAAGACCAGATGGTTGATTTCAACTTTCTGCTTAGTGTTTTGACCATTAAACAGTCCACGCAATAAAAAAACTAACTATGTTAACTCTTAGTTAATAACAGATCGTTAAAAAAAAATAAACTTAAAGTTAGAAGTGTCTGTAAATATTTCCTGATTTGGGATTAATCCCTTCCAATAAATGAAAGTTGCGATTACTAAAATCCAATAACCCAATAAGAAACTGCAATCTTAAAAAAGTAACCTACTAATTAGCTCAACGTGCTCTATTGATCTTTATATTTTAAAATTTTGATATGCCATAATTCATCATACGTTTTATATAATACTAGGTTAGTACCTCGTGTATTACACGGTTTGAATCAATAATTAGTAGTAAAAATTTATGAATTATAAAACCATGTTTGAAAATAAAATATGATTATAATTACGTATAAATAGCTATTTTAAGTAAATAAACAATAATGTATTTTTGTTAAACTTTTGTTTTATAAAAAATTATAATTTTTAAATATTTTGCTTTAAGAAAATTATTTTTTTAAAAAATAGTTAATTGTATTCTATATTTTATAAAACTTTTGTTTTTAAAAAGTGTGTTTTTAATAAATAAATAGGTTTTTAATTTATTAAGTTATACATTATTTTATTTGAAAATGGTATGAGTAATATTATTAGTATTTAATATTATTATTAATAATAGAGAGAAATTAGAAAGTTAGTATGATGAGTCTTACAATTATGTCACGTCTTATCTTAGTTTTTTTTTTATTATAGATAGATAAATAGGCTAGAAACTCATTCATTAAATGAATTATTGTTAGTAATAAATGCGAAAAGTTACAGTATGATGTTCCAATATAAGATATGATTAAGATTATATATACGTAATAGTTCAAGAAATAAAACAATTATATTATTTTTTAACTCTCTTATCTAAATAGTTTATTTTTAAATATTCGTTTTAATATTTTTATAAAAAGTTTGTAATTATTCTGATTGTTTTAATAAGAATGTTTTTAGAAAATTTCACCTTTTTATAACTTTTATTAAAAAGGACCGATTTAAAATATTTTGCTTTAAAAAGATTTAGTGTTTTAGAAAATTTCATATCATATAAAAATTTTTGTTTTTTTATTATTACTATTTTAATAAAAATATGTGATTTTTAGTTTTCTTAATAAAATCTAATTTAAGAAAGATAGCTTGATTTTAAAAAAATTTAGATGAGAGAGAGAAATGTAGCAATTAATAGAACTAATTTTTAATAAAAGATATAAATTAGATTGAGTATTTAAATTAATGATGTGAAAATATCTAAAAGAATAACAAGTGGCAAAAAGTTGAATCAAGAGAAGAACAAGTGACGTAAAACATCTTTTTTTATTAGATATAATAATAGATAATAGATTTAAGTTGTACCGATGTCAAGTTCCTCAAAGTATGTTTATAACCGTAGAGCGCTTTTAATAAAATAATAATAATAATTTTACTCTATTTATCCAACTTCATGTAATTTACACGACAATTAATTATATTAACACGTTATAAACAAAGTTTGAACTTTTAAACTGAATGGAGTTTCATCACTTTAATTTCAAATGAGTTTCACATTAAACCCAAACCCCCACTCTTCGGGCGCTGGTCTATAACCGTAGAGTTTTACTTTCCTTAGTAAGCAAGGTTCTTACGATGAATTGATGATAGAATGTGGAACATTTCTTATTAATTAATCGTCATTTTTTTGTTTATGATTCAGACTGAAGGTGTAATAAAAACTAATAAACAAAGCAAAATGAATTTTTTTGATCGTATAGTTTTTAGTGTTATATGTTGTTTTCCTGTCAATTTTTATGTTATAAGATAATAATAATCAAATAGTATAATCGGTGGCGTATCTAAAGCCAAGAGAGGGGGGCAGCCGCGCCACCCTGAAAAAAATTTAGCGTTATATATACGTGAAAATCCCGCCCGCCCCCCGCCCCCCCTTAAAATTTTATAATCACCCCTCCCTTTAAATTCTTGAAACTAAAGAAAGAGCAAAATTATCTCAAATACATTGTTTGGAGCGGAACTACAATGGGGTCCGGTGATTTCCGACAAGCCGGCAAACCATATTTTCTCACTAGTTGGGTCTGTAATCGAATGGATTTTTGAAATTTCACTCTCAAATAATCATTTAATTAGTAGGAAGAAAAAAATTTATATCAAGATAAATATATTTGATAATAATACAAGTTGAATTTAAATTAGTTTCAAGATTAATCTCAAACATGTTGAACATATCACCAATTTTGTAAGTATAATTGTTTCAAATATCACATATCACCACTTTCATGAGTATAATTGCTTCAATACGATTCTTGTTGTATATACATATACGCAAATTCACGAGTTTGGGAACCATTTTATCGATTTTTTACGTTAATTAACCGACCCAACCAGATCTAATTCGAACCGGACTGAAATCTATATATTATATTGCGATAGCCAAATGACCCTTAAATTTTTCGCCACTAAAAAAAATCCTGAGATACACCAACGATTATAGTTCTAATAATTTTGAGTGGGGAAGTAGATGGTTATTGAATTATGAGGCATCAATGATGAGAACATGCTTTGAAGCTAAACGTACTCTATGCCCTAATGATGACATTGATTTCGTGAATGAGCGGAAAGGTATTTATATTAACAACAACAACAAATCGACAAAAGTAACACAATTGGGACTAATGTTAAAAAAATACATATTTATGATCTTTGATTTCAATTAAAGATATTAGTTTACAAACTATGCATTACACTAGTTAAATAAAAATATTAAATTAATAGTTATTTATTAATATTAGAAATTATAAAGTAATTTTTGAGACAAAATATAATTAACATTACTTATAATTAACTACTATAGGTGATAAAACAATAGAAATATTTTTTTTAATTTTTTAAACCTTCATCTTTGAAAGATGTTTACTTAAAAAATTGCTTTTTAATACTCCAATTCTTTTTAAATAATTTTTTTAACAATGTTATTTTTTAAAAGTTCTTTGTATTAATAAAAACTTCATATTTCATAACCTTTTGGTTTTAAATAACTTATGTTTTTTAAATTAAAAAAACATGTTTTAAATATATCAAAAAAATATATTTTATAATTTAAAACTATATAAATAATCATTAACATTTAATGTGTCAATAAATGATTAACTTTTATTCTACTGTCAATACGTGTACGAATCCTAGGTGGAGCCTAGGTGAATTGTATAGAAACATGACTTGTGGCTTATAAAATTTTTGATTTATTAGTATAGACTTAGGTTTTAATCCTAACTTTTGTTAAAAAGTCCATAAAATTAGTGTAAAATAACTATTTTACTTCTCAACTAAAATCAAAATCGATCAAGTATGTTACCTAAATTAAGTAATATACTTGCAAAAAAAAAACACCAAAGCACCATTGCATGTGAGTTTTTCAATCGATCTTTGTATTCAATTCTATATTCTTATAATTTAAATTTTTATTTCTATTTTACAAATTTAGATCTAAAGATTCAAGTGATTGTGTATTATTCCTTTCCCTCTACGCATATAAAAAATAAGAGTAGGAGAATTACTTTTTTTTTTATCACATCATATGTTTAATGGTGCATTCATGTGAAAAAAATCATCGATGTATAAGGTTTTTGATTCATTGCAAGTCAACTCCAACAACTTGCACACACCTAATTAATCATTTTAATATATTATTGGGCTTGTGAGTGCCTTTATATTCTTGGATATTTGGTGTTTATACGACATTAAAGAGTTGTAAGGACGACAACAACAACCGCATAAACACAAAATGTGAGATAATAACGAAGTATATTAAAAATAGAGATGTAAAAGAGTCGAACACATCGAGTGTTCAAGCTCTTAAAACATTTTATTTTTATTGCAAGGTAAAATACAATCTTAAACCTTATCTATATATCAGTATAAAACATAAGATACAAAGTTGTCTAATATCTATCAAGGTTACAATTAAAAACATAAGAGTTTAAGATATTAAACATAAGACATTGTCAAACATCAAGTTTATTTTGTTACTTTTTTAACGATGGATTTTATAAACACCATGTAGCAAATCATAGCCAGGAAACATGGAAACTATCACAAAAATATATTTGCAGATATTTTACCCAATCAATGAGATCTCTCGGTTGCATGGAACACGAGAAAGGCACCTCTAGTCATTTTGAAATAGCATGTCATGGTTTCCTAGATAAGTCACAATCAGTCAGAGTATGATCCAACGACTCTGCGACCAAGTTATAAATCAAACTCAAGAAAGAATGCACGTTTACTCCTTTTTCAACCAAATTAGATCGCTTTAGAATCCTATCTATAAGAACACTCAAGCCAATATATTAACTTTCCTGTGAATGAATCTATTCTTAAGTTTCTTGCCAACATATGATGTACTTCTTCAACAGGCTGAACCTATTGATGTGACAACAAGGGAGGCAACTAATGTGACCATGCGAACATTTATAACGCATAAACCAAATAACGTGATGAGCTAGTGTGTTTGTGTATAAAATACCGCATGAAAGAATAAACATGCTAGATTAATGATTCGAAACAACATACAACTTAACTTCTAACTTTGTAAGGATCCTCATGATTGTGTTATTGTGTATTTTGTCAAGATTAAATCACTAAGAGGAAGTTAGACTTCCAATATTATCTGAAACCAATATTAAAGGTTTCACTATTCTTCTAATACATAATAATAAATTTTCATAATCAAAACGAGAATAATAAATCCTGAACATACAAACGAACGTAGCTTAAAATCATTAGAGCATTTTAACGGTCAAAATACTTTAAAAACATCCCAAAAACGTCCCCTCTCACTATCTCCTTCTCTCTTCCCCCTCTCACTATCTCCTTCTCTCTTCCCCCTCTCACAATTGTCATTTGTGGACGTTTGTGAGCCAAGCGCCTCTCCTCTCCTACACATCAACTACATCTTTTTCCTTTCTCCTTCACGCCAGCTTAAAAACGCCCCCAAAAAACAAGCTATGGAGATGCTTTTTTAGAATAACTAGATAAGACATGCCAAACGTGAACACGTATGAGATTGATAAAAAGTTCACTGGTTCACATACAAG
Organism: Flaveria sonorensis; assembly: GCA_025506505.1. Classification (NCBI taxonomy): domain Eukaryota; kingdom Viridiplantae; phylum Streptophyta; class Magnoliopsida; order Asterales; family Asteraceae; genus Flaveria; species Flaveria sonorensis. The sequence goes on from CM046436.1 coordinate 7,568,392, forward strand.
TATAGCATTAGATGATACATATGAAACGATTACCAAAACCATATAATTATTTACCCGAACCATACACCAGAAAAACTTTATTTTATTTTCATGTGAAAATGAAAAATTCTTTTGAATATGTATTTTGTGATATTATCTATTTTGTATCGTCTTAAGTGTGAACTTACTTTTTTAATATTTATATTATCATCAAATTTATATATTTTATTCAAACTTTTTACGGTGACAATGATATATGTTATTTATCAAATATTAATATGTATCAACTCATGAATCTAGTCAAGCTTAATATTCATAGCTTGGCTTGACCCATTTATTAGTGGGCCCTAATGTAAGCTCAAGCTACTTTAATTAAGCTTGGTTCAAATCAAGATTTTAACAAGCCAATCATGAGTAACTCACCAGTAATATAACTTATTTACACCATTTCAGATGATAAAATATAATGTTGTATCAGTTTAATCGTTTTTGATAACTTTTAACCTGATTAACATGTTAACGTGTTATCGTCATAAATAACATTTAATTATAGTTTACCAGTTAACCATATACTAGTGTTTTTTTAACAGTGGTTATGTCCCAATCTCTGACATATAATTTGTAAGACTTTTGAAGCACTGGCACTTTATTTCGGTTTCAAATAAGAACAAAAAGAAGAATAGAAAGTATATAATAAAGCTGCAATTTTCATATCTAAAATAATAATAAATAACAATAATAATCCATAAAGACTAATAATCGTAATCCATAAAAGTGAATCCCTCCCGATTACTTTCTTGATGTTCGTTTAGTAATAACGATGAAAGATATTTTAATAATAAAATGATAAGCATGTGCATTTTTAGGTATATTTATAAAACAGGTGAGTAAGTTTTGTGTTTATATATTATTATATATTCACTTATCATCATATAATGATTTAAAATATATAAATATATACAGCTTTGTATTTTCTTTAAAAATCAAACTCTCAAAAAAAGTTAATAATAATAAGAAAGTGGTTCAAATACAAAGTGTATTTTTGCTACAAAGTGTATTTTTGCTAAAAAGTGTAAGGTGCTGTTTGTCAACTTCTGAATGAATAAGTGCTGAACCAGTAAGAGGTCTGAACCAGTAAAAGGTTTGAACCAGTAAAAGGTCTGAACCAATAAGTGCTGAACCAGTTTAAGTCTGTTTGGTTGGATATCTGAATAACTTTATAAAATGACTATTTTACCCCTCTGAATTATTTCTTGTTGAATATAATTTATCTGTTTGGTCATAACTTCTAATAATGAATAATTACTAAAGAAAAAAAATACAAACCGTTATAGAAAATCCAAATTACACATAAATCCTTCTTGAAAACATATTAATCAAATTACACATAAATCCTTCTTTAAAACATACTAATTCCAAGTAGAAATTAATAATTTGCGTACAATTTTGGTTTTAAGCATTTGACATTAATTGAGTTGTTATCTCGTCACGCAAAGTAGTCATATGCTCAATGCCTTGTGAGCCCCATTCCATGTCATGAACAGACTGGCCATCACTTTCATCCTCTTGCATTTCTCCAAAAAAAGTGTTCTCGTTGTATGCCATAAATAACCGATCATGAATATTCTATTTCCTTATAAAGTTATGGATAGCGAAACACGCAATCACTATGTCTCTTTGTATTGGAAATGAAAAGGGGGCCATTTGTTTTAGGATTGGGAATCTTGCCTTCAAAACATCATATGCGCGCTCAATTACATTTCTAAGCTGTGTGTGAGCATGGTTGAATTTTTCTTCCTTAGTCAATGCACGCTGTCGTCGAAAATCGGTTAGCCAATATCTAGTAGCACGGTAGGGAGTCATAAACCCACGAGTGTTGGTTTATGCAGCATCGCAAAGATAATATTTGTCTGTAAACATTAGAATCAAAACTATTACATAAAAAACTAGATAAACAATTACATCAAAGTTAAGAAACGGATAAAAACCTGGTGGGGGAAAATAAAAGCCGGAAGTCGGATTAAATGCAACTTCTTTCATACAAACATCAATTGCATACAAACACTCATATTCCAGATCCACAAAAACAAACAAACACCAAAAATTATAAATCTTCAAAGCTTCATCAGCTCAACCACAATCGATCAATCTCTAACAACACATCAATTGCATACAACGAAACCCACAATCGATCGATCTCATACAAGCAATCACAGATTATAGTGTTTCTTAACTGTCGACAAGCAATTCCAACGAAACCCTAGAAACGACACTGAAGGGGGAAGGACCGCTGCCGATGGTGAGGACGCTGAAGGGGGAAGGACCGCTGCCGATGGTGGTGCGGCGTGAACGGCGTGAAGAGGAAGGACCGACTAGTGGAATCGGCGTGAAAGGGGAAGGACCGACTTGCTTGTGGCTGTTGTGGGGTGGTAGATGAGTTGGTCAGATAGAAACTCATGTCTGACCTAATAAGTGGTCAGTCAGACATGTTTTTCAATCAGATGTAGCCTAACCAAACATCCATGTCTGATCGAGTCAGACATAAAGGTTTGAATGAGGTCATTAAGACCCAACCAAACAGGACCTAAGAAGACACAATGAGTCAAAAAGGTCACAAAAAAAATTATATCTCACAATCTAAATCGAATTTCAAAAAAGTAATTCCGAGCTTTTGTTCTCCTAGCCGTACTCACTAAGAAAAAAATAAACAAAAAATAAAAAAATAAAAAAAGTTAACGTTTTTTTATTGTGTCATTTATGAAAGACACAATGACGTCATTGTGTCATTATGAAAGACACAATGACGTTATTATGTCATAAAAGACACAATGAATTTTTATTTTATTTTTATTTTTTTTCTGAAAGAGGACGATGAGAGGAACAGAGACTCCGAAGTACTTTTTTGAAATTCGATTTAGATTGTGAGATATAATTTTTTTGTAACTTTTTTAGTCTCATTGTGTCTTCTCACACTTTGTAGCAAAAATACACTTTGTAGAATAACCTCACTCTAATAATAATAACTAACAAAAAAATTATGCTTAAAAGTAAAAATTGTATATATATGAAAGTAAAGTATATACATGAATTTAAAGTAGATAGTCGATAAAACTAAAGTAAATACATGAAAATAATACACGATAAACATTTTTGCATACTCAAAAAGATTCAAAAACAATAAAAGTAAGCAAGTATTTTACTTTTGAAGTGAATCTATTGATTCGTAGAAAATATAAGTATAAAGTAAATTATATTCATTTATTTCATAACTATGAAGATATAAGGTGTATTCAATCAACACTGATGTATAAAGTATAATTATAAAAACATTTGATTTTGTAATTTGAAAAGAATTGATAAAGGTGCGATTTTCAACGCCATCTACAAACATAATGGATTGCTTTTATAAGGAAAAAACAAATATGATAAAAAAAAAAGACTACTAATAAAGTTTACCAACTTACATACTCTTGGAGATTATTAGTTTCTTGATGTGAAGGATGCGAATTATCTATACAAAGGTTAAACCACAAAACAAATGATGTATGATAAGAGTTTAAATGTATTTATATTATAAGTATTTATGGTGACTTATATAATACCCATAAACACAAATTAAAGTTTAAAATATCAAATAATGAACTAAAGTAAATTAAAGAAAGAGTTAATAAAATAATTAGTTGTTGTTTTTTAAATATATAAATAAGATTTAAAATATTTTGTTTCTAGAAGATGGGTATGGGAGCTCAATGCTTAATCTAACTTGAAGTTCAGACATGAGTTATGAGTGGTAACATGGGCCAATTGCTAACACTGCAAGCACTACATATCAAATAATACATATTATATGGTTGTTAATTCTAAGAGAGAGAATTTTAAAGCGTAAACTATAATCAACGGTTTGTGTGCATTTATTTGAGATTTATTTTTGGATCTTAGTCTAAATTTTATATTTTTTACTATGAAAAAACCGAAAGACAAGGGTTGATAATGACTTAAAAAAGGTTTTTGACTAACTATAAGCATAAAACTTGTTTTAATACCGGCATATTTTTCATGATTAAACAACTCAAAAATTAGTAAGCATTAAAAATATTATAGAAAATAACAAAGTATTTACACAATAAATTGCTAAAGTGTATTAAAAACAGTATTTATAGACTCATTAACTGGCCTATGGTACATTGCCTTAGAAATTCATAGAAGACAAATACGGATCACAGCTTTACCCAGCGACAAGACGTGAGTTCAAACTACTATCTCTGAGCCCATGTCGCGTTATGCTCAATCCCTTATCTGGTCTTTTGATTATCCTTGTGAGCTGGCCATTTAATATGCTTAACTAGTATGCGAATTGAACCTTTGTTTTTTTTAAAATCTCAGTATCCCACCACCAAACATATTAAAATGGTTATTGTTAAAGTATTAATAATAAATGGTTAAAACTTTATACCTAAAATTATAATGATATATATTGTATTTATTAAGTCATATTGTTTGACCAAAAACCAAGACTACACTATCCTTTTGGTTTTCTGACATTTTTCTCCATTCCCAAAGCGGATTTGGTGAAGTTGTTCCATAGGTCAATATTCCATGAAGAATACGCTTTATTCTCTTTTATTATTGTTATATACTTAAATATTTTCATATTATACTACATATATATGCATTTTCGTTGACATAATACTTGCGTTTGCACACTTCACAAATATCCGTTCCTACACACCTTATTTTGCCAACATGCTGTAAGACTTCGATCAATATCAGATTCGCCACCAAGAAATAAGAGATTCTTGATTAACATAATTAAATTAGTAGTAGTTCATATGGACATTAAAAAAAAAACAATTGAATTTTTCAAGAACAATGTGGTGGTGCAAGAAAGTCAAGATTTCTTTTAGAACTAAGAAAACTTTTTATGCTTAAAAGAGCCAACATACAGTAGTTCTCATCCATGTTTCATTATTGAAGTTAAAAGTGACACATTTGTCCATAGTAGTAGTTCATATGCCAAACAACAAAAGCTAATGCTAACCATATAAACTTTTGCATCCACTTTTGCAAGCATTATGCTTTGCTTCAAAGCAAAACCAAGCACATTGCTACAGAAATGTTCATATTTTCCATGAGTGTTACATCAATCAATTTTGAAATCAAGACGTGTAGATCTCTTTAAGTACTAAGACTCGAGGAAAACAAACAAAACTTAGCTGTGTTATCAAAAAAAGGCACACTTAGTGCTTGGCTTAACTCTCGCTTTACACAGGAGCCGGGGAGGGTCGGTTCACTTTGATTTAATGTAAGCAACTTAACCCTATTCACATAATCATATTCAAGAGCAAGTCAAGCTATTCACATAATCGGATTTAAGAGCGAGTAAAGCTATTCACATAATCGGATTCAAGAGCGAATAAAGCTAGTTTAAAGAGATCGTTAGTACGTTTATTTAACATAGAGATTGTTAGTACTTTTTTTTAACATAGAGAAGCTTGAACAAGTGTATTTAAAGAAGTTATTTCTTGAACAACAATATAACATAAGGTTTGATATATGATCCGGTTAGTATGGATCGGATAAGCCCATGTTGTTTTGATGTTTTTTCTCACTTAGGCCCGTCGTATGACCTGGGCTTTGACCCATTGATTACATTAATTTCGAGTAGAACATTATATTAAAGGTCTTGGTTTTTTTCTTGTTAAACGGTTCTGATTTGGATCAACGAAAGTCAAAACTTGTTTTTGATGGAACTAGTTTGGGTTAGGAACTTGATTTTGGGAAGAGAAGTGACTAGTTCTGTTTTTAATTTTTTTTTTAATTTTTTTACGATTTGAAACATGCTTGAGCATGGCAGTTTGCAAACTTGTATCAAACCGATGGTTAGGGTAGGAACCGAAAACTATTTTTGACAAATCGATTTTTCCTACTTCGGTTTGTGTCATAAATTCCGAACTTCCTGTTCAATAGCTGGTTTTTTGCACCTCTAACATATAGTAAATTCTCGACTAACAGTTTTAAGCCACTGAAAGTTGAATAGAGGATTAATCATGTGTGTGTGAGCTATATAAATACATGTTTATTATTTTAAATATACAATTCATAAGAGAAATGTCACAATTCTATAACTTTTTGTACATATGTATAACTTGTTTAACTATCCTTATATTTCTATGCTTAAAACTTAAAAGTTACACTTGTATTATTAGTGTCCTTCGTAAACTAACCATAAAACATCTTCATTTACGAAAGAAAAAATATTTGCCCCTATAATTCTAAGTGAAGGCGCTTAAACCAACATCTAGTCTAGTTGTATAGAAATTGCAATGATTAATTTCCAATCAAACAAATATGATGGTAAATCTATTTTGTATTTTTAACAAGTACAATGATTGCTGAAATATGTGTGTAGTCAAAGTCAAGTTTCGCTTGGATCATTCGTGATCTCCTAAAAAAATCTTGAAATTTTAATAAAGTTTTATTTTAAATTTCAGTTACTAAATATATTTCAAGTTTGTTTGACAGGTCAAAAATATTTTAAAATATAAGTCATACGAAATTTGAACATAAACCAAACCTTTTTGTAAAAAAAAACAGCAGCGAAGTCAGACCCTTTTTAGCATGGGGTGAAACTATAAACTATTAATATTATAATAGTATTTATAATCCAGTATTTACATATATTTAAATGTATGCATACTTTACATTATTCCCAAAAAAATATATATAAAGTATAACAATAATATTATTTATTAGTCTTGCATTTTATGAATACTTAAATACATACATACTACGTAAGTCCTAAAAAAATGTATAGTTCGACTTGTTTGCAGCCTTATCAACAGGTAACTTAAAAGCAGATTTGATCCGATATTAAGCATAATATTATAGATTTGATAGCAACAACCCTGAAGGTTGTGACTAAGATCTAGATATAATAAAAAAAAAAAAACTATATTATTATATTTAAAAGTTTAAAACTGCTTATCTATTAAGATATTTACGCTTATGTGCCCTAGGGTATACATGACATTAGCACTTAATCATAACCATGGGAGATGTTAGTAATATTGTATCACATCTTTAAAGTTATTTGTGTTACACATGAAGGAGAAAAAAGGAAAAACAAAAATATATGCATTTAAGAAAGTAAACATTCAAAAACTACCAATTTAACCATAATCATTTAAGACTTGGAATATCTCCAAGTATGTATACCTATAATTAAGTGTTAGTAAGCATAATAATGGATCTAAATTATACTTACTTAGCAATTATAATTTAGAGACTGAGTTAACCTGTCTATTGGGCCTAGAGACCCGTTATACATAATGGATCAACCCTATTATCACGTGGGTTTAAATGTTTAATATGTTTAGTAAGAAATACGCAGTGAGGATCTATTCAAGTTAGTAGAGACGAATTGAACGCGTAATTCCTATGGCCCATGACCTTTTTTCAAGGGAATTTTAAGGTAATTTCATTGTTTTCGAATGAGCTAGTGTACAGTGTTCGCGGACGAGTAAACGCCGTAAACAACATCAGCATTACCACACCATATACAAAGATGCATATTGAGATATTGTATCTCGGTGGCTCGCTAATTAAGTGACTACCAACCACACCATATGAAAAGTCAAGTCATATATGACTTGTTTGACATCGGCTTGCTAACAACTCGAATTAAACCGAGCTTAAAGAGTTCAAGCTGAGCTCACTCTAGTTTAGCATATCGAAGTTGGCTAGGCCTTTGAGCCTAAATACGCCTTATATTTATATAAGTTGCATATAATTATTATATATAAAGTTGTAGTAACAATCATTACATAATATATTATATCATATAAAAATAATAATTATATTATAAACATGTATAAAATTGAAAATGCATATAATAGAATAATTTAATAAATAATAAACAACTCAATTCCGAGTCAAGCTAGACATGTAAAAACAACTCAACAGTTGGACTCAAACATAAGAAATAGAGCTTTAAACGAGCTGAGCTTGAACTATTATAAGTTAATCATGCTAAACTCATGCTTAAACAACCCTACTTTGGCTTGTTTCATCTATAACCCCGCATATAACCTTTCCACTATTTATACCAAATGTCACTATAAGATAATAGTTTTGTAAAGAAAACAGAAACAGTCATTGAAGTTATATAAGTAGGGTTTTGTACATTCAGAACAAGTATTTTTAAAATTTAATGTAACAATTATACAATATTTAATACAAGTTAAAAACTTATAACACTTAATTGTCCTATTTATCACTAGTAAGTGGAAATATATACTTAACCTTTTCATTTGTGTGAAGAAAATAGATGTTTTTAATGTTTTAATAATCCTAACAAATTTAAGTTTTGCTTTAATTAATGATGTAAGTATGTAACTCCCACAACTAGTAAAAACTAGTCCAAATACATTATTTTTAACTACTTTTACCTATACGATAAACCATTATTTGGTTTTCTCTACTTAACGTACGATTTAATGCAACATGGTATAAATTTTTTTTGTTGCTTTTACAAAAGTGAAATATTTTCCTTGATTTATTGTTTTATAAAATTAATTCACTAGTTTAATCTTATTTACTTGGCATAACTTCATCGTTGCACAAAAAGACAAAATAAGTGTAGAAAATAGAGGGGCCTGTTTTATAAAACTGAAACTGCATGTTCCCTTTTAAATATTGTATAACCTTGGGGGACTAGATATGTGCTAGTCAATGAATTAAAAAAATATAAAAAAGCTGCTGGCTATGGGGTTCGAACCCATGCGCACTTATGTGCAGAAGATCTTAAGTCTTCCCCCTTAACCTCTCGGGCAAACCAGCTATTTGTTGATTAAAATGACTTTATTTTATAAAGACATATTTAATCAAATAGTTATGATATTTTTCTTTTATAGAATCTTGTTTTTATTAACTTTGTAAACTTTAAACTAAATAAGTTTTATTAGTTAATTCATTTTAAAAGAGTTATAATAAAAAAATTTCAAGAACTATTGTTCTCTTTGAGTGTGATATTGTTATATTTAACTTTTATAAATAATGTTTCTTAGAGTTAATGTTTCTACAAGGAGCGTGTATAAACATGAAACAAGATTGTACTTAAACATGTATATGGGGCGTCCAAGGTCTGGGTTTGTAATGCGTTTTGATTACGCATTACATGGTTATATGTTATTTACCTGCATACTTAATTGGACACAAATATCCATTGTATAAAAAACCAGCTTATGTAAATGTATTATCACCTTATGTCTTGTTACTTTTTTATCTTAAAAAAAGTTTTTTAGGGTAGGTGTATGTTTTGTGCAGGCACTATAAATTACGTATGTTTTTTTACACAAAATGTCAAAATCTACCATCAAATTCAATTTCTGTTTCATTTACTGCCGTAAAACCTTTGAAAGTTGGAAATAAACCTCATGAAAATAACGTGGATCGTTTTCCAATCATACTTTCATGTGGGATCACATGAATTTGATGATCATACCCCACCATTATTTATTATATAGCTACTCATATTAATTTTTCTTATGATTTATAAATATAAATAAACATATATATGTGTGTATAACAATGTTGTTATCCGTTAATTTCAATAGCTTTGTTAATTTGATGGGGCATTATTCTAACATATAAATTTATAACTTTTATGTCATTGAAATATATTTATTGCTCATACAAAATATTTCCATAGACTAAATGATGTAATCAGAACTCTTTTAATTAAGAGACCATAACATAACTTTTTATACATTTGTTTCAACTAATTTAGAGACGATATCACGACAAATAATGGTCAAACAGAAAAAGGACAAACGAAGGATACCAAGAATATCCCTTAGTCATTTGTTGAATAGTTATGTCCTAGAAAAAAAAGTTTGTCCAAACTAAATATTCCCACATATATATGGATTGTTGGATATTGGCCATAAAGATTTATAAAATTTTTATATGAGTTAAAACCGTGCCCATAAATTCTCTCGAGTTAAAGTTTAAAAAAATGTTATTTTTTTTGTCGGTTCATACGATTAATGGAATTGCTTGGTTATAAAAGGTTTGCAGGATGTTTATGCATTTGCAAACATTATAAAACTTTTATCTGATAAAAATAAAGGTAGGGTTATATTAAAAAATATTTAATATAAAAAACTTACAAGAAAATGATGGGCCTGACATATGTCCTTCTATTGTAATAAATAGTAGGGCATTTTGATGACTGAGTCAAATGCGTCAGTTCATTACGTCTTATATTTTCATTGTGTCAAATATCACTTCATATTATTCATCATGTTTTTAATTTTTGTTATATTTTACATTATATTTATATGTATCTTTATTATTATATAATATAAACACATGGGTAGATTGGTAATTTTTTATTTTTCGTAGGACGCCTAGAACAACTATTTAAGCATATGCTACAAGTGTTTTATGCAAGTGTTCCTAAATTGTTCTCATTTAATAAACTTATTCTAATTAATACACGAGTTAATGCATATGTTCAATTCACTATATTAAGTATTACTTTATTTATAATAATTTAAATTAACAATATATTTATATTTTTCATTTATATTTTTACTATTTAAATTAGGTATTATATTGTTAATTAAATACTATTTACCAAATATTTACATAGTTATAATAGTAATAATAATAATAATAATAATATAATAATAATAATAATAATAATAATAATAATAGTAATAATAATAATAATAATAATATAATCAATATTTAAGGTTGGTCGGAAAAAAGACTCAGTAGCACCCGCGCATCATGCGAGCAAATTCATTTTACATAACATATAGAAAGCAATAATGAATATTTATATTATCTATACTATTTATAAAGCATTTTAGAATGTAAAAATAATAAATTCATCTTGACCTTAACACAATATAGGGTTAGTATGGTAACATTATGATGGATTTTAATTTAATTCTTTTGATTCATATGAATTTATTGAACTTAATAATAATAATAATAATAATAATAATAATAATAATAATAATAATAATAATAATAATAATAATAATAATAATAATAATATTTAAAGATTATAATAGCTATTAATAAAATAAAAACAATTTTAGTAATAAGTAAAAATATGTAATAATATACAAGTAATCAAATTTAAAATATACAAGCTCTCAAAACTACTTCAAAGTTCTGAATCTTATATCATTTTTCTATTATAATCATAAAAATATGATGGTTTATAAAATCTAAATTTGTCGTTATGATGTGCTAAATTATGTCAACATTTTGACATGATTTTTTTTCCAAACAGAGTTGTTAATATAATTCTTATCCATAACTACGGATTGAATAGTAATACTACGGATTGAATAGTAATGTACAAATAACCGAAATCAAGTGTTATAAATTTTAACAACCCGCGGCAAAGCGTGGGTTCACACACTGGTTAATCATTGTGTTTTACGTCTTAGATCATTTTGTGTTATTTTTGTTATTGTTTATATAGATTATATAAACTTGTTATCTATTATTGTGTTTTACAATTAAAAGTACACAATAATATATTTTTATCAATGTATCTTTCAAAACTCATAGTGTTGAAGATAACATAATTTATTATTTTTCTTATTTTTTATAGATTATATAAAATTGTTATCTATCATTGTGTTTTACAAGTGTAAGTACACAATAATGTTGTTTCAATAATATATTTTTCAAAACTTATAGTGTTAAAGTTAATACAATAACGATAAAAAACACAATGAGATATTGTGTTATTTTGTCATAGTTTATAACATATTCGATTAATTAGTTGCTAATAAATTATTGTGTTTTACATATTACAAATACACAATAATGTTATTCTACCATTATATTTTTCTAAAATTTATCATTTTACAAAACACAATAGTATTCAGAAAAACAATAACAAACAAAAAGACACAATGAACTGCAATAAATACACAATGACGAGATATGAACTTAAAAACGTAAAGAAAGTTATTGTATTTTTATATAACAATATTGTACTCGTTTTAAAGATAAAAAACACTCGTTATATGGTGTAATTTTTATAAAAAAATAATGTCATACATAAAAGTTATTGACATTTTAAAAAAATAGGGAAAATTACAAAAAGTCAACAAAATTGGTTATTTCTAAAATAACCATCTAACTAATTTTTTCCTATAATTTAATCTCAGTCAGTAATTAAGAAGATTAATGGTTAAGATTACTAGCTTCCTATATTTTTTTTAGTTTTAAGTGACTTTTTTGTTTAGACATTTCCCAAAAAATAAATGTTGGGTCTGTAGATCGGATGCAAAGATATAATTGGTAATATAGTAACATAAAATTGACTAGTAACTTATATCGTAAATTTCTATTTTCATAAAAAGAACAATTAAATTGAGAGAAAATAATATTTGGTTGGCTAAGCAGGATGAGATATATCACTTTGTTGTTTCAACCTCAGACTTTGTTTAATTGTTCATGAATGATAAGATTTCATTTAAACTAAATGCAATTTATGTAGCTTTTGTTAAAGTATTTTCAATATTACTATGGCATAAATCCATAAGTACTAGTTGATAGAACTAAATTTCGGTGAGAAGAAATTAAAAAAAGGTAAACTTTACTTTTGTTTCTAGAGATTTGAAAATGTTTTAAAATCATGATTTTACTGGCTCTGGTTTTCAATTTGTTACAACAAATCCAATTCACTAACACCAAGCATTTTTGTATTTTCGCATATGAAAACTAGTTGTGTAATTTATCAAAGGTGTGTTATTTTGAAGGGCTATTTTTGTAAATTACTTACATTAATATTCAAAATAATTAATGCCCAACCTCCCTCCTCACTCGTTCATCATTTCGACAAAGACACCACCAGCCATCCTCCACCATCGTTGCCACCACTGCCAGCATTTTCATCTTCATTATCTCTAAACATGAATCTCCTTCCATTCATCATCTTTAGTTGAACGCTCACCACAACCATGAATCTCCTGTTTTAAAGCAACAGATGTTATCACGATCTAATGATTAGTGGGTTTTATGATGCTGATAAGAAAAGCATCGAAGGGTGGGTGATAGATCTAAGGGGGAGAAGAATGGATCTAGGGTATGTTTGTTTTAGAAAGAGAGTGCATATAGAAAGAGGATATGGTTGGTGGTTAGAGAATGATGATGATGGTGATGGATGATGATGAAGGTGGTGGCGGGAAGATGAGGTGGTGTTGTGAAAGTGGTGGTGGTGGTGGTGGCAAGGGGAGGTGGAGGGGTGTAGGACGGTAACTCACCTGAACTAAGTAAATTGCACAAGTAGTCCCTATGTTTGTTTAACTAAATTAGATTGTTAGACTTTATACGTGAAAAAACTAAAATTGTCTTATTCTCATAAAATTATCTAACAGTGTTAGTTGGTTGAAGTTAATTAAAAATAATTAAAAACCTCATGAAGTAAAACCATACATTTAATATATTTGAATGAAAACTATTATTTACATTATGGAACACAAGTGAATTTAACTATAGATAGAGGTAGCAAAATTATTAAATAAAATATAAGCAATAAATTGGTTGGCAAAGGGATATGAGAACCACAATTTGTTTTTTTCAAACGATTGTCATAATTATTGGGGTAAAACCACTCATGAGTCATTTTCAAGGGTCATTCATGTTCTATATGTAATATATCTTTTTACCTGCGTTACTAAACACGCGAATTGCCGTTCAAAATAAAAACAGAGAACACGCGAATTATAATTATAATAATAAATATACAAAAATACAAGTAAATGAAATAGTGGTTTTATATACTGTCCACATGGTTTTGTTTTTTGCCAATTAGAAATAATTCATTTCAAAACATTTGATGAATCAAAGTTGGCTAGTAGACATAATCATGAAACAAATTATTTATGCATCAGAAGTATATAACCAACATCTTTATCTTTATACTCTAATATAAGAGTAATTTGAGATGACACATGGCAGCATCACAATCATCCTCATCAAAATTTTCGTGCCTCTTTCTCATATTAAATAATTACCTTAATTATTAATTAAATAATTACCTTAATTATTAATAATATTATTTAATACTTTTTTAGATGTAATAAATTAAGAAAGAAATCTATTCATTAATGTTATTTCTAAATAAATAACTTTTTATAAAATAATAATTTTTTCTAAAGCATAAATCTTTTTTAAAAATACGAAATATTTTAAAATTGGTATTTTGGAAAATGCAATTTTTTTAAAAACCAAAAATAATCAAATTTAGGAGTTATAATAGGAATTTTTTTAAAAATGACATTAAGGTTTGTTTTAGAACAAAATGTTTATTTTTTTGAAAAAAAATTTAAAAACAAAATTTTAAAAAGATTGATATCACTGTTTTATTATTTATAGTCATTTCTCATATGTAATTTCAGTCATGTTATATCTTTGAATATCATTTTAAAATTTATTAATTTTTATTATATTAATTATTTATTTATTCAACCCGTGTAATACACGAGTTTACTAAATCTAGTACAATTTATATAATGTAAAATACAACATCATCAAATATGGTAAAGAGCCAGATAAGGTAATGTAACAAATAACACGTTCCATAAACCCAAGTTAAAGACCTTTAAGTTTAAGTAAAGAAATAACTTTCACCTCACCTTAGAGAATAACATATTAAAACTAATCACCAAAAAACTTTTAATTAATCAAACGTTTATTGAGCTTACACAAACATTCAAATATGTTTCTATTGGTTTCTTATATATGTATGTATGTATAAATACAACTTAAAATTAATTATAATAGTAAATAATTCATTGTTCATACGGATAAATGAATTTAATATATACATAATACCACATTATTTATAAAGAGTAAAAATATTTGGGTTTTCATTACATTGAGTATCACATTGATCCTATTGATAGTCTTTTATGAAAAACCAAAAAATTCATGTAAGATAAAATTCTGATCATGTTCCAAAATGAATTAATTTGGTTTTGATTTTCTTTGAAAGATTCTAACCTAAAGAATATGAACCTATATAAACGAAAGTAACTAGTGTTAATCTATTTTAGAAAGAGTTAAGTTTGATTTTACTTTTTAAAGTTTGTTAAAAATAATCATTTTCCTTCAAAAGATTAAAAACATCAATTTACCTTCAAAAGTTTCATAAAATGATTCATTTTAGTACAAAAGTTTTATTGGTTGATTAAATAATAAAACTTTTGGAATGAAATTGAAACAACAAATGAAATTTTTGAAAGTAAATTGATGTTTTTAATCTTTTGAAACAAAACAGTTAATTTAATCAAACCTTCGAGAGCAAAATTGAAATTAATTTTTTTTCAAAATACCATAAAAGTATTATTTTGAATTAAAAGCAAAAGTATTAGGAATATATTAGCTTCTCGAAAGTAGGGGCAACAAACCCAATTCTTTGTACTAAAAATTGTAGGTGTGTGTATGGAAGGTGTTTAGTAATATATCTCGTTCCATTTTCATTGGCATAATAAATGCAACAAATGTTGACCATAAAGAGAAGTGTTTTTCATAATTGACTAGAAAATAGCTCTAATTGACCAGAAAATAACTTTATGTGGCTATAAACATTTGTGATATATAAAAAATGATATTTGGAAATCACTGATATTTTCTTTATTCATTTTACATTTCGATGATTTTAGAAGAGGAAAAATAGTATATCCTCTTAAAATGGCCAAAAGAATAAACCGAGAGAATTATGAATCTTCTCCTAATTTTTAGACAAAGATTAAAGTCAGCTGCATGTTTAATTCTTTAACATATTCTCTTATGAGTTTTAACTTTACCCCAAAAGATGACAATTTTTAATTTCTTTCAAAATTGACAGGACATGGTAAAACGAAAAGTCAAAAAGCAAACCTTTATGCAATGCATCATTTTAAACTTAACAACATTCCTTAAATTTTTTAACATGAAAGCAAAATAATTATAACGTTTTCATTATGAAACTGCTTTTGGTGTATTAAGATCCAGAAACATATTAAATGATGACAAAATAAGTGAAACTTAGCATGATAGAGTAAATTAATAGTTGGTCAACACACGTTAACAGTTTGTAACATGATTAAATCATTTCTTTTCACGAAAAATATATCATATTAAAAAGAATTGATATATTGTGTACATACTTCTTTTGAAACTTTTGTAAGGCAAAACTTATTTAACATGTAAGCAAGAAACTAGCAAAAGACAACAACATACAAATTTGCCAGTAGGACGACACTAACAACAAACACACAAAAGCTACAGAATCCTTAAAAACAGCACTAAAACATGAATGGACACCACTTATTTCAATCTATAGAACTCATTTTACTTCTATTCTTGATCCACAGATAGCTGATCCTGGAAAACGGCACTTCCTTTATAACTCGTTGTCTAAATTTGACATTAATGCCCTTAATAGTAGATTCAAGTACGGAGTATGTGTAATTTTTACATCACCATATGTGTGTACATATATATGAATTTTGTGAGTTAAAGAGACGCGCTTCTGTTGATAGCCTGATGTTATGTGAGTGAAAAGTGGATGTGTAAAATCTTCTTCACCTACAAGATTTGTAGCATGCATGTATCAATTGGACTAAAGCAATATACGCAAGCAATAGTAAGTACACGAACAAGAATTTACGTATTTCATGGGGATAGACATAATTGTTACATGACATCAAGGTATTAAATATATAGTATGTCATAAAAATAGCTACTTTTATAAATTTCTCTTTGAAAATATACAAAAAACAAATTTAGTGACTTATGTTTGTATAAATCCAATTTAATATAGGAGACAAATTTCTAACCCAAGGGCTAAAGAAACATCTACAAATACCTCTACTCAGATGTCACGTTAGATTTTTATTCATACCAAGAAATACTAAGAAAACAGTGATTTTTTCTATGATCCTACAAAAGCCTTAAACATCTTGTTTTTTACATCTATTTTTCATTATTAAATTTTTCTTATAATAAATCAAATTATTTATAAAAATTTAGTCAACTTTGTTGGTATAATATTTGTACATATTAAAGAGAAATAAAAATATTGTGAAAAATTAATACGATAATATATTTAAAACTAAAACATCACCTACCAATTACCATATTTAAAATGATTTAACATAGAAAAATGTGATATACAAAGTTATTAATACACACATGACTGGTCCCAAGAATTCCCAAGAGACTTTGAGCACGAGACGAGAACAAAAAACAGACCCCTATAATACAACGTATAAAAAAAGGCTAAACCAAATAACTTGCATATAAAAAATTTATAATACGACGATAATTGTTATAACAATAAAAAAATCGAAAGTATTGTATCAAAATAATCTTATTTACTGAAAGGAATCGGAAAGTTCTCTTAGCATTTTTTAAAACAACGTCCTCGATCAAGTTTTCATATTAAATTGAGTTTGGATTGGATAAATGGTATTGGACTAAACTATTTAAAATGTTAATGAGCTCTAAGTAAGGTTTAATAGGTTGAAATAATAAAAAGGTTATTGAATCTTTTACTCGGGTTTATTAATAGTTTATAACTTAAAAAAATACATATATATAATATATATTTTTAAAAAAATACATATATATAGTATATATTTTTAAAAACAATTCCGGGCCCCTGAAAAGATTTGGCCCTGGGTAGTCACCCACTCTGCCCCCCTCAGGGCCGGCCTTGATTACACATGATACAAACCATGAACACAACAAAAATCTACTCTAAACAAAATTAAAATAGAATTTTTTTTTTAACCTGAGCTCACCCCGTCATCCGACGTAACCCTTCACGAAGACACTGGCGAAGCTTCATAGGGGCCGGGGGAGAGGACCCTTTTTTTTCCGTCAGTAGTGTTAATTTTCTGCTCGGCAGTGTAAATTTTCGGTCCGGTAGTGAAATTTTTTTAATAAATATAGTGTTCGCCCCCCATAAAATAGTTTACTTTCGCCCCCGTCCCCTATAAACCGTGGTTTAAGCTCCGCCACTGCACGAAGACGTCTCCCTCGAGGGCATTCCACGTTATTACAAGGACGTTCAAGGGCCATACGTGGGACATTATCTAATTAATTTGTATATTGATATAGTACAAAATTGAAAGCATGTAACACACCAACTTTGATAACCTGTGGTATACGTACAATGTGTTATATGTTATAACTTTTTGATGCTTAAAAAAATACTTTCATTAAATGAGTAGCTTTATTAAATACTAAGCTATTATTGTTATCATCATATATAAATAAATAAAGTTCTTAAGATAATACACGTATTTTTAGTTCCAACTTCTAATGATCGGTTTGATTTACTGAATTCATCAGAATTAAGATGGATTGCATAAAAGATTATGTACGGTTAACAAAAGTAAAGGAATTAGAATGACCCTTATTTCTCTTAACCACTGCACGCTCCAGTCGATTTTCATTGCCCTCGACCTTAGGACCTCAAAAATACGTATATGACCCGTTCGTTTTTAACTGCTCTTGATCGTAATTAACCATTGTTTCTTGTGACCATTGCTCTTGCAATTATGCATGGACTCTCCATATGTATAGACTTTGGTCACCTCTCTCCTCCTCGTCCTTCTTCATGTCCATTTGCCTCTCTCTTTTAGGGGTGTTCTTCGATTCAAATTTAATTCGAGTCAATCGAACGAATAAGTCGAATTTTGAAATTTTTGATCAGTATTGGAATTCGAAAAAGATAAGATTTGCATTCGATTCGTATTCGAAAAACATTTCGAACTCAAATCAAATTCCAATTCATTTGATTCGATTGGCAAAAGAAATAATTAATCGAATAATATTTTTAAAATTCACTCGAAAGATTCAGTTTAAATGATCAAAATAAAAAAATCCAAGCATAACATAAAATTGTTAATTTCTTACATACATATTTATAGATTAATATATAAAATAAATAAGTATAACCGTGTGTATTTCTAATTCGAATTGACCCAAATTGAAAATTACAATTTAAAATTCGATTTTGAAGGATAATTAGACTTCTAATCGGATCAAATTCGAATCAAATTTCGACTTGAATTGAATCGAATTTCGAGTTTTTGAAATTCGATTCGAATATTAACACCCCCACTCTCTTCCATCTTATCCCATACGCCTTCCAACAACCCCTAGTGCACATGCTTTTGGACGACTGACTGGTGGAGATGACAAAGGAGACAGTTAAAATGATATAATTTTTCCAATTTAACTTTTTTTACATTCTAAGTTCATTCGAACTTAAAAGCAATGCAAATTTTCCTTCTAACAACTATAGCTTTCTTACATCTAAATTATTTGAAACATTTAGGTTCTTTTAGAAACATTAGGCAAACTAAACGTCTTGTTTTTTATTTACTAAGTTCTTGTTGAAACACGTGACCAAAAAACTCCATTGGTCAGAACAAAATGCATGTATTTAAGCATATGTATGTCATGTGGTTAGTCCGTGATTGCGTTGCCTTCCTAACGCGTTTCACAAATAATTACATGATACTACATAATTATAATCCGGTATTAGATGTAATCAAAATGGACTATATTAGATGTATCCAAAATATGTGACACTTCACTTTATATGTCTTAAACTCAATTTTAATATACTTAGAATTAATTAATCATCTTTTAGCTTAATGTGTCTTAATATAAATTGAAACTTTGATATCTACAGATAAATTTATAAATCCTAGAACATGATATTTTAAAAAGGATAAATAGTTCCTTCGTTACTTTTTCTAAAAATTGGTTAATTATACATGTTTTTTAATCTTTAATAAGACTTGAACCCATAACTTTTCGAGAGGGACGCCATCATTTGCTGCAAGCTCTTTGGTATTTCCTTCGTTACTTTGATCAAAGATTCAAAGTTGAGCGAATACTAAATAACCACAGGGTATCACTGGGTGTCTTGGTCTTGGAGGATCACGTGTTGTGGAACATACCAATAAGAAATAACACTAATACCATGTTACACATTTTACACCAAGATAAACACAATTATAATTTTTTTTAATAAACAACTTATAAGAACTTACAATTAATCAGTAAATCGTTTTATAAAATCTATCCTAGAGACAAAGGGTTCAAATAATGCAAGGTTTATGTATAAGTAGTAAATTGAACTAAATTATGAGCCGTTCTAAACAAAATTGAACAAAACTAATATTCAACAAAAGACGATGCTATATGTTTATTGATCATGTATAAGGGTGTAAGTCAAGCCGGCCATAGCTACTCAGGATCAACTCATGTAATAAATCAGCTCGAGCCCGGTCAGGGCGTCTCAAAACTTATAAATTTGTTTCGGGACCTTAAGCGAACCAAAAAGTATGGGACCATTTTTAAAGTTTACATTGTAAATCTCATCTTTTGTCTCGTCTAGACACAAGCAACAATTAACTAAAAAGAATTATTATGGAGTTAACCTTTTTTATGAATATTTTTAAATTAAACCCAAAGATATCTCCCAATCCACATACATACATTTACTTTTAACAAATTTAACGTCCTATAAATATTGAGAAAAATATAAACCAATAAAATGGTACTCTAAATAATTAAAACTAATGTGGGTAATCCAATGTTTAGGTCCTAGCTTTAAAACACGAAAATTAATACGCACGTGCGATTCACATGTGTGGTACATCCCGTACTTTCATGGCCAACTTGTTCTTTACCCAATAATTCAGTGTCACGTGGCACATTCTCCATGTGTCCACGTACTATGCAAATGACACGAACAACGTTAGGAGCTTCATGTCCATAGTATATTAATTGAATAAAATAAAATATTTGCTTTAGAGGAAATTGATGTGAATTTTTGACATCTTATTGTTTATGGCTTCAGTTCAATCTCTTATTATTTTCTGCACCTTTTGACATTTTATGTAAAATTTGTGAATTGAGAGCATCCCAAAGTCTAGACGTGAAACACTCATAAAACGCGTCACCTCAGCTGTCAAATTATATTAATTTGTTTTCTAAAACACTTGTTTTGCTTTTAATGTTATATCCTTTTTCAAACCCTTTTTATTGCATATTTAATTTAATTGACCCTATGAGAAGGCCCCGCCATCTAAGACGTTTGCCTCTCTCTGGAATTCTGGATGAGACCAAACGAAGATCCAACAAACTGGCTTCTTAGATGGTGGTGTTTGATTTTTAGTACTTGTGTTGCTTTATATCCTTGTTGGCATTTAATTTCATACCTGATTCACAAGCCGATGAAGTGAATGGACCTACTATGACAACCAGTCAAGTTGGTTTAGTTTTCTAATTATATTATAATTAGTATGATAATTTGTGGGTCATCAAGTTAAGGTTAGATCTATAAATCATGTTTTGAGTTATATTTGAGGTCATGTGCATCACATAATCACATGAATATTAAACCAATTATATGAAATATACAAGTCTAAGTATCAAATGGTAGTAGACAACATAGATTGTATACCTAAACTTTACCTATGTTTCTTGATGTAGGAGTTGTTAGTGAGCGGAGACATGGATGGAAGCAATCTTGATTGAGGATGGTGCATCACTCACTTCTTGTCAATCAGCAACGGTGGAATTAGAAACATTTTCAATGGGTCATTAAGACAATAATATTCTGTATTCCCATGTGTCACTTGACTATATAATTTTCGGGTCGGGTAAGGTCAAGTCAAGTGGTGATTTTATATAAGTTCGAAGGATTTTGAACGTAATTTCATTGTTTTATTTTGAGTTTTGAATCAAATTGATAATCTAATAAAAATAGATTATATTAGTGGTAATCTCAAAACAATTATAACTTTAATTATTTACATATGCCTAGATGATATTCAAATGACATATAGTCTAATGATATCAATATATTATTATGATGCTTCTCTCAAATTATGATAATACAATTTCTTTTGGGTAATGGTGTAGTTTTAAGAGTATGCTTGTTGAATTTGTGAATTTATCATTAAAAGAGTCTAGAATATATAATTTACAAAACTCACACATTATAAAAGGTTTTATAAAACTGTAGGGGATAAAAACATAAAATTATTAATGAATTATAGATCAGATTCATCTAGGCCAAAGGGAAAAAGATCTCGGAGGGCAAAAAGAGCCATTGTGGAGGGATTAAAATTTAAAACACTAAGATATGAGGATTTAAAGTTTTATGGGGTCAGATTTTAGAATATATTGGGGTCACTAGATTTTTAATGTAACGCTTCATAGATAAAAGAGAAACATAATTGGGGTCACTTGACCCCATTTGAATATAAGTAGCTCCATACTTGTCGATCAGTAGTGGGTGCGACATTTGAGTGTGTTTGTAAACATGGCTTATGCAACATATTCTATTTATGGTTGTCTTTTATTTTTCATTAGAAGTTGAGTGTCGTATGATATCAACGGTTATGGGGGCTTTTGATTTAACCATGATGTTCGTAAATACACATTTTTTTTTATTATGTGGATGATTGCACCATCCAAAGGTGTGGCTTATTACATTGACATTAGAAGATATATATTTTAATGAGTGTACAACTATAACATTTATGTTAGTATGCGTTGTATCCGGAATATATGGATAAAAGATTGCCTTTCAATTGCATGAACTTGTGTTAGGCTTCTCTACATGAACTTTATTAAAGATGCATATATCATCTTTTGAAACCTCTGTTTTGTATGTTCATATGTGACTCATTCTAGTTATTTCGAACCAAACCTTCATCATCTAGAGTAAAAGTAAATAGAAACAAATAGCTTAAGATGTGCAATCGGCTATGGGTGTCTATCAGGATGCACAAGCATAATTCCTTTGTCTATCTACTAATTTCAACAGAGGGTGCCGATTGATAAATGCTTGAGTTATAAAGACAAGGTATCATGTTTGATTCTCACCGAATTCATTTCTTTGGTCATTTACTTTTTCTAAAACATATTTTTTGATAATATTACGTTTAAGGAGGTAATCTACAATAATATTTTTATACAATATAATCATATTTTTATGATAAGCATGTATCAAGAATATAAATGAATTACAATATGATAAAGACTTAACGTAAAGTTAATTCGATTCAGAACATTAGACATAATAATAATTTTTGGTGAATATGAAGGGCACCTGCTTTTATAGCTATCAATCACATACCTTTATATAAAAACAAAATACGTAGATAGTAGACCCTATTGAAACCCAAGTACTCAAACAAACATCATGTACGGACTTAAGCGTGTTATTATTTCATACCAAAGTAGTATTGAAAAAAAAAGGAATGATGTTACCAACTAAAATCGTTCAAAAATTATACACACAATATTTATATTTCTTTTCAATTCGTAAACTTCAATTCTATTGGAATCTAAATTCTATCTCTTAATATGTTCGATTTTTTGTTTGTTAAAGTTTTTAGAACTGAAATCTTGATTTCAAATTCTTAAATTCTTTGGTTGAAAAGAGAATCGGAGTGGGAGTTAATTCTTGAAGGATTTTAACATTTCTTTAAAATTGCAATGGAATTCAGAAAAATTGGAATAGTCGACCACTTACTATCGTCATATCTAGCGTTTTTGCGCAATCGTCACAGTCGTCACCCCACCATCACAGTCATTGCCATCAGCATCGCCATTATGCCACTCTCGCCATCTATTAAGCTTGTTGGAAATGTGGATTAAACTTCAGGGTCTGAATTTGTTATTTACTCAAAGTGTAGTTTCTTGGGTTATTATGTCTATTAATAACTACAGGGGCTAAACATGTTAATGTTTAGTTATGGGGTTTTAATTGTAATGTAGTTGTTAGAAGTAGTTGGCTTCGGAAGCTTATGTTGGCTTCGGAAGTTTTGTGTTTAGCTTCGGAAGATATATATCGGAAGATATATAAATGAGTTGGGTGATGATCATTTGATAGATGATTCTTGTTTTCATTCTTCATTGTATTCTTTACTTCATAAAAGTTTGAGAGTTCTTGTTAATTGATTCACGAGTAATTTCGAGTTATTGTTCATCAATTGGTATCAAAGCCAAGGTTACGGCTCGAAATTGAAATTCAGCGATCAAGATCGTGAAGGGCAATCGAAATCAATCAAGGGTGAAATTGCTTGATTGGAAGAATTCTGGTGAACATCATGGTGTCTACTAAGTTCGAATTGGAGAAATTCGATGGTAGAAATGATTTCGGACTATGGAGGTTGAAGATAAGGGCCCTGTTGGTGCATCAGGGAGTTGTAGATGCTTTGAAAGGCGGTGAAGCGGTGATCCCTGCAAATACAACTCCTGAAAAGGCACTAGAGATTCAACAAAGGTGGAAAGAGATTATGGAAAAGGCACATAGTGCAATCATCTTGAGTTTGGGAGACCGGGTGTTAAAGGAAGTCTCAAAAGAGACAACTGTTGCTGGAATTTGGGTGAAATTAGAGGGTCTTTACATGACAAAGTCATTGGCCAATCGTGTGTACTTAAAGAAGAGGTTGTATACGTTTCATATGACCGCAGGTAAAACAATTGAAGATCATACGGATGAATTCAATAAGTTGATACTGGATCTAGGCAACATTGATGTTACTCTAGATGAGGAAGATCAAGCTGTGATATTCTTGACTTTCTTGCCCCAGTCTTATTAGCACTTTGTTGATACTCTTATGTATGGACGAGAGACATTAACAATGAAGGAGGTATTGTTAGCTGTTAACTCAAGAGAGTTAAAGAAAAGATCAGAAAACCAAGAAGAAACAAGCAGCAGTGGACTTCTAGTCAGAGGGAGGTCTGTACAAAGAAGTAGGTCCAAGAGCCAACACAGGTCAAAGTTCAAGTTCAAAAGAAGATGTTATATCTGTCAATCTGAGAAGCATCTCAAGAGGGAATGTACAAAAAGAAAGAATAAGAAAAATGAAAGTCATGGGGATAAGAACCAAGGCATTTCATCCCCAGAACCATCATCAGATGGGTATGAAAGTTCTGAGGTGTTAGTGGTGTCTTTGGGAGTTGATAATGAGTCATGGATAATACTCAGGGTGCTCATATCACATGAGTCCTTATAAAGATCAATTCAAAGATTTAAGGATAGAAGATCTTGGTGTAGTGAAGATGGAAGATGATAGAGCATGCAAAATTCAAGGCTATGGTTCAATAGTCCTGAGTCTGAACAATGGCACCACAGTGGAATTACAGAATGTAAGGTATATTCCTGAACTAACTAAGAATTTGATTTCATTAGGAACCTTTGAAAAGGCTGGGTACAGTATTAGTTTGAGAAATAGCAAGGCTAAGGTCATTAAAGGTTCTATGGTAGTGTTAACTGGGTTTAGAACTGGTAATAACCTGTATCTACTAGATGGTCATGCTAGTAGTAGCCTTGTGTCTATGGTGGCAGCTAAGACTGAAAATCTGTCTATGTTGTGGCACAGAAGATTAGGCCATATGAGTGGTCAGGGTTTAGCTGAGTTAATCAAACAAGATGTAGTCAATGGTTTAAAAGGATGTGAGTTTGGGTTCTGTGAACATTGTATAATGGGTAAGTCTCATAGAGTAAAATTCATAAAAGGAAAACATTATACTAAGGGTATCTTGGAATATGTTCATGCGGATTTATGGGGACCTACTCAGACTACATCATTAAGTGGAGGTCATTACTTCTTGTTAATAATTGATGACTACTCTAGGAGACTTTGGGTGTTTATTTTGAAGCACAAGAATGAAATATTTGCAAAGTTTAAGGAGTGTAAAACCATGATAGAAACTCAGACTAGAAAGAAAGTAAGAAAACTAAGAACAAACAATGGTTTAGAGTTTTGTAATGGTGAGTTTGATCAGTTATGTAGAGAACAAGGTTTGACAAGACACTTGACAGTTCCTGGTACCCCTCAACAGAACGGGTTAGTTGAGATGATGAATAGGACATTAATTGATAAAGTAAGATGCATGTTACATGAGTCAAGACTGCCTAAGAAATTTTAGGTAGAGGCATTGAGCACAACAGCATACTTGATTAACAGATCACCTTCATCAGCATTAAACATGATGGTTCCTATGGAGAAATGGTCAGGTGTTAAAGTTGACTACAACAACTTGAAAGTGTTAGGTTCTCAGGCCTATGCTCATGTTAAAAGGGATAAACTTGAGCCTAGGGTTGTCAAATGCATATTTCTTGGGTACTCACATGAGGTAAAAGGATATAGGTTATGGTCAATGGAGAAAGAAAGGGTAAAAGTACTGGTGAGTAGAGATGTAACCTTTAATGAGGAAATATTATATAAGGACCTATTGAAGAATGCGGGTAATAGTAGTGAAAGTATTGGTGATCATGAGGTTATAATTGAGGTGGAGAATGATGAGTTAAGAGGATACTCAATACCTGGTTCACCTGATAACAACAAGTCAGGTGGTAACTTTGATGGCAATGCCGAAGGAGTTACAACATAGAGACCATCTAGTTCTGTTTCACATAGCTTAGCTAAGAACAGAACTAGAAGAACTATTATTCCTCCGGTTAGATATAGATCAAGTACTACTGAAGATTTGACTGCATTTGTGTTTATGTCTGCACAGCAAGAGAGCATGATAGAGCCTTTATCATTCCATGAAGCTGTGAGATCAGTGGATAAGGAAAGATGGATTGATGCTATGAAGGATGAAATGAACTCTCTGTATGAGAATGAGACATGGGTCCTTGTTGATAAGCCTAAGGATAAAAGGTTGATAAACTGCAAATGGTTGTACAATTTAAAGGAGGGTGTGTAGGGTGAACCACCCAGGTTTAAAGCAAGACTTGTTACAAAGGGGTTCACATAAAAGGCAGGTGTGGACTACAATGAAATCTTCTCACCAGTTGTTAAACATACATCCATCAGGTTGTTATTAGCATTAACTGCTCAATTTGATTTTGAATTGGAGCAATTAGATGTTAAAACAACATTCCTACATGGATCATTAGATGAGACCATCTATATGAAACAACCACCTGGGTTTGAGGTGGAGGGTCAAGAAGACAAGGTGTGCTTGCTTAAGAGGTCATTATATGTACTTAAGCAATCACCAAGGCAGTGGTATCTCAGGTTTGATGAGTATATAGTCAATCAGGGTTTAAAAGGAGTTGTTATGACAATTGTGTGTATTATAGAGTGTACACTGAAGGAGAATTTGTGTATCTTCTCCTATATGTTGATGATATGTTATTGGCTTGTAAAAGCAAGGATGAGATCCAAGTTACAAAGCAATTATTGATGTGTGAGTTTGATATGAAGGAACTTGGAGCTGCCAGGAAGATTTTAGGCATGGAAATAAGCAGAGATAGAGGTTTGAGACAGTTGAAGTTGACCCAAACTAGTTATATCAACAAGGTTCTAAGGAACTTTTGTATGAAAAAGTCTAAACCAGTGATTATACCTCTAGCTCAACATTTTAAGTTGTCTAAAAGGGATTCACCTACATCTGAGGAAGAAAGAATTCAGATAGATAAGGTTCCATATGCCAAGGCAGTTGGGTGTTTGATGTATCTGATGGTCTGCACAAGACCAGATATAGCGTATGCAGCTAGTATTGTAAGCAGATACATTGCATGTCCTGGTAAACTTCACCGGGAGGCAGTGAAATGGATGTTTAGATACCTTAATGGTACTAAAGAAGTTGGGTTAGTGTTTGGCAAGGATCATAGTGTTGAAGGTACTCTACTTGGCTATGTTGATAGTGATTTTGCCAAGGACCTAGACAACGGTAGATCCATGACAGGATATGTTTTCACTTTGTTTAGAAGTGTTATTAGTTGGAAGGCAACTTTACAATCCACAATTGCTTTATCAACTACTGAAGCTGAGTTTGTAGCCCTCACAGAAGCTGTCAAGGAATCTATTTGGTTAAAGGGTATAGTTACTGAGATGGGTATTAACTTGTCTAGTAATGTGATTTTGTGTGATAATAGAGATGCTGTGCAGCTGGCTAGGAATCAAGTGCATAATGAAAGGACTAAGCATGTAAGGGTGAAGTTGTATTTCATTAGAGATGTGGTGAAGGCTAAAGAGGTTGAGATTAAAGAAGTTGATACTCTTGATAATGGTGCTGATATGCTTACAAAGTCATTACAAGGTCCTAAGTTTGAGTATTATTTGGAGATCTTAAAAATTGAGTGAAGGTTAATCCAAGGTGGAGATTGTTGGGAATGTGGATTAAAATTCAGGGACTGAATTTGTCATTTACTCAAAGTGTAGTTTCTTGGGTTATTATGTCTATTAATAACTACAGGGGCTAAACATGTTTAGTTATGGGTTTTAATTGTAATGTGGTTGTTAAAAGTAGTTGGCTTCGGAAGCTTTATGTTGGCTTCGGAAGTTTTGAGTTTAGCTTCGAAAGATATATATATGAGTTGGGTGATGATCATTTGATAAATGATTCTTGTTTTCATTTTTCATTGTATTCTTTACTTCATAAAAGTTTGAGAGTTCTTGTTGATTGATTCACGAGTAATTTCGAGTTATTGTTCATCAAAGCTATTATTATATCTAATCTAGCTAGTTCGTCTATAATCTATTATCATATCTGATATTAATATTTTTTCAAATAAAGTTTTAATTTAATTGTTAAATATACATTATGCCTTGAATATAATATAGGAAAATAAGTTTAAGAAAAACTACCGGTGATTACGGATCTTGGAGGTTTCGGCAAGTGTTTTTTGGCTTCGAAAATAGAGTGACGACGACCACAATCACGTGTAGTCCTCGTGTATGCTACTATTTATCTTTATGTTTGTTTATATATTTATATATCCTCCATGAAATCTGAACTACTCCATTATTCTAAAAATATAAAATAATACATTATAAAATAACTTGTAGAAATTGTTTAATTTCAAGAATATGCCTTTTAAATTCTGCCATATAAATTGGATCTATAATTGTTCTTGTTAGGACATTTTAATGATAAATGATGTTCTCTTAATTAAGTAGTGAGAGGTTAAATCTCGCAAGTGGTGCTCGGAGGAATTAATAGCGTGTTTCTTCAATTAGGTGATAAACGATAGAGCTCGGGGTGTTTTAGGTCACGCGTTCGATTTCAACTTCGGGGGTGTTATCATAGTGGTGTGGGTTTCCTTCGGAACTGGTGAGACATGATCGTGTCCTGGTATACCAGTTTCCCTTTAAAAACGTGTCGAATAATCGATTTTAACCGTTCCAAAGAATGTGATGAAAATCCAAATCCCATAATGTGCAAGTTTTATAGTGTTAGACGAAGCTAATAGTAATAAATCTGATGTTAGCTCAAGTGATTAAGATTAGATACCTAACATCTTGTAAAAATAAATAAAGATCTTATGTTCAAGTCCTATTTGTGACAAATAAAATAGGGGTTTCAGGTGGGTCATAAATTTTTCTCACCTAATTGAGTTTTCTTCTAATGGTAATCTCAAGTTTCATACTTGAGTAATAAAGATGATCGGATGAGTAAGTGACCAGTCAGTAATCCAATTAGTCTTACAAATAATAAAGAATAAAAATAAATATTCGGATCTATAGTTAACACTTCCATTAAATGCTACCGGTAATCGAGGTATTTAAAACTTAACCGCAAGAGTGAGGGCATAGTGTTGAATTAACATAATAATAAATGGATTAATAATTGAATGAATAACAATTAATTATTGTGCAAAGTTCTAACAATTAAATTCTAAAAAGTTTTGTTGTACTCAATAGAATAAAAAATACCAATAAATCCTAGATCAATTGGTTTGGGAGACGTCATCCCGTGACTTTCCAAGTGTAGGTAATGGGTTCGAGTCTTATTTGGTGTAATATGTTCGAAGTGGACCACAGGTTTTATCACAAGTAAACCTTTGGATGATGGGTTTCTTCTAAAATGATGGGAGTGGGTGGCGGCAGTGGTGCCGGGAGGCACCGAGATTCATGGTGGCCTCACGCCTCACGGTGCCTGCGCCCCCACCACTCTAAACGTATTGATACCATTGTATTACAAGCTCTTTGGTGGCTTATTTGTATATAATAAAATAAGAAAATGATCAAATCACTTTTCAAAAATATGTGAGTTAATATTTAACTTCTTTTTCTTCACCAAAAATTTAAATTCATTTTCTGCATAGATTCTAAATCTTTGTTACTGTCGTTTATATTTTTATGATTTATGTTACAAAATTTATTGTGTCGCTACAGTATAATTACAAAAAAATATGTATATTTGCATGGTTTTTTTATATTAATTTATTAAAAATATTACACCATTCCTTCAAAGTGGAAAAAGAACTAAACAAACGTCGATTAGAACTTTTTTTCTAATAAGCAACTAATATCCTAAAAATATGTTAAACAAGTTTTTTAAGTTCAAAAAAAGAAAGAAAGAAAAAAAGCATTCCAAAATGTAATTAAAGCAAAGGTAAGGGGCATTTTGGGTATTTCGAGCCGTAGTTATGAAGACAGATTTGTTAACCGACAAACTTGGGAGGTCGGCAACTGTCGGCCTGTGAACGGGGAAATATAAAAGCGGGAAAAGTCCTTCACTTTTTTTCCTTATAATTTAATTAAAGTACATTATTTATTATTATAAATATATAATATTTTTTTATTTTTATTTATATCAAAAAATTTGTTAACCGTTTGAATAGGTTTGATTCAAACTATCACGCTTGTTCAGTTTGGATCTTGCGAGACAAAGATCATTAAATAATAGATATGAAATAAGCAATTGAAATATTTAGATCTAGTGAAAGTGATATAAAATAATTCAAAGATTAGTAATGATGATTGAGATTGTGACACCAATATTATTTAATTCAATCATATGCTTACTAAACATACCTTATTTGAAATAATAATAATGTTTATGATTTCACTTTCAAATCAAGAATCAAACCATTCAAGTAGAAGTATAAAATAAATTAAAGTTATAGTTCCGTTTTTTACACGTGTCAATACTATATGTGGTTTTTTAATCAAAGGTCATATATTTCTTTAAGATACTAGTTGAATAATTTCCAAAAAGTCATCAATTTAGGTATTTCTATGCTCGCTAACAAAATATTGAAAAAATCTAAGTTGTATTTAAAATCATATCTTTTTTATAAACTCAATAGGATTAACTAAAGTCCCACAGTAATCAAGTGTATTACATAGTCATTACAAAATAATTACAATAAATATTGATATTGCATCACATGAAATATTTGTTGATGCAAATACTACATTTATTATACGATGAGAGAAATGCTTAATTATTACATATGAAACTTTATTCACTTTAAACATTAAAAAGAAAGACTTATGAAATTAGTACTTTGTAGGACCAAGGGTAAATCAATAAATCATAAATGTCTTTCTCAATGATTATTAATAAGGGTCAATAATCTTACAAAAAAATATTTCTAATATGTACTCAAATAAACGTTTCAATTCTCAAAAATAGTATATAATAGTGTTTAAAAGTCAAAATTCAAACATTATATATGTAATGATTGTTTATTAATATTCCGTTATTCGATCTCCATTTTGTGTTCATTTCAAAATATCCCCTTTAACCTTACACCCAAAGCCACCCTTCTTCATCATCTTCACTCGTTATCTACACAACTCTGTTTCGATTCATATTCACCAACAATTTCATCTGTTTGTGATTAATTCTTCAAATCATGTGTGAATGATGTGAATCGAATGGATTTGATTGCGTATGCGAAACCCTAAGCAATTCATCCATTGTTTCATTGATTTCTGTCCAAATGTTCGTTTGATGAAGCTTCGTTGTTCATCTTGGTGAGTTTTTAGGCAAAATTCTCCGTGTAAATCGTCGTTATTGCTTCGTTTTTGGTCTAATCGGGTGTTATTGGTGTGGTACTTTGTGGGTTTTGATTTTTGATGGGAACTGTAAAGTTTAAATCTAGGTTTTTTATGTGTTCGTTGATTCTAGTGATTTCTGTGAATGTGTTATTGTGGGTTTTTGATTTGTTTTTTGTTTGTGTATTTTATTGATTAAATTTTTGCAGATGGGTTGTTGTCAAATTGATGTTTTGGTTTTTGTATTTGTTTTTTGTGATTTACTGATCAAATTTATGAGCTTGATTGATGTTAAGTTCTCATTTTGATTTTCTGCAATTTACTGCTCGTGTTACCACAAATGGGTTGATGTTGATATCAGTTTGCTTTTGTTTTTGATGATGTATTTTATGGTCAACTCCTCAAATGATCATTATTTCTTATTATAAAATAATAGTAATCTGTTAACTGTTATCATGTTCAATGATACCGGTGATTCTGAATTGTTTGATGGGCTTTTGATGAGCTGAATAAGCAAGAAAGAAGAAATGTAAATACCATTGAATGCTAATCATAAATCATTTCAGGTTATTTGAAATTGAAGAACAATCATCTTTTGGTGAATGTGAATCATGGAGAATTCTGAAATCGAAGAGAATTTGTTTGCACTTGGTGAACCAAAGGTAAAATTAGGTTTCCTTTTAATGTAATCTGAATATCTGATTATATGATTCTTTACAACAATAGTCAATCTCGCGGATTCTTGTTTGTACTTTGTACATGTATCTTTGTGAGAGCATTCATTTCACTGGCTTTTTTTGTATATAGAATTTTAGAACCATATTTTGCAATCAATCACTAGTTGGTTTAATGATATTGATATTGTAAGAGGGTGTTTGGAATTGTTTATTTAAACAACTCACGCTATACGCAGATCGGATGACCAGCTTATTGAGATCGAATAATTACATCGTAAGGGTAAACTGGTATTTTTAAATCCTTTAAATCGGTTTGAAATGAGCAATATCAATTACTTGTTGAAAACAACTTATTTCACCTTAAAGTAAGCAACCACTTTTCTTCATCCAAACACTACATAATGCTATCTACTATTAAAAATGCAATAAGCAGAAAAACCTTTTTAAATTAGCAATGTTCAAACTCCCACCAAGATAATATGTGTGTTTGAGTCTTTTATGTATCGGTGGATGGTGGACCTACATGGGGATAGTGCTACCTTGATTTCTCTTTTCTATTTTAAGCAAGTTAAAAAAAATTATTTTTCTTCATCCATTGCATCTTGTGAAAAAAATTATTAAGGGATGTTTGGGATTGCTTATTAAACAACTTATGCTTATAAGCAGAAGCAGATAATTAACTTATCAGAAGCAACTTATTTCAACTTAAGGGTGTGTAACGATGGTTTATCTATAAGACTGACAACGTTTGTCATTGTAGCTACATGGAGAAATGTGCAAAACACTTTCTTTGATTTATGTCAAAGTATTAAGTGTTTTTCCCGAGTTAGAAGCTGCTCGTCCCAGAAGCACTACAGGGATTCAAGCATTATGTTCTTTGCACATCGCATTAGAGAAAGCAAAAATGGTTCTTCAACATTGCGCCGAATGTAGCAAAATCTACTTGGTAAATTCTCTACCTTATCGTGTTGGTTATTTCATACTCCCACCATGGCACCATCCCAATATAAGTTAAAATGGAGCTTAGATTGTTTACATGGCATATTATTTTATCTCGGGTGCTCAATGTTATCGTTTTTGCGATTTTGAACCTTAAGGGGTGTTTGGGATTAGTTAATTAAACCACTTATCCTTATAGGCAAATCAGGATGACAATGAATCGGATATGGAGTTCGGAAGCCATATCCTGTTTCATCCATATCTACATCCATTTGACTCTTTTTGTTCATTGGCATCCAAATCCACCGGGTGACATGGGTAAATGGATGTCACATGGATAGTGTATTAAAACCATTGTTTAGATTTAGCATTTTAAATTCAATTTTTGTTTGTAGTCCTTGTGTGCATTTCTTACGATCATGGAACCAAAATTTGCAGCGCTAAGTTGAATTGTGTTACATTATTATTGTTAATCTACACACACACATAGAGCAATCTGAAATTGTGCCAAATGTAGCAAAATTTGAGATGAGCAATTTAAAATTGCTAGTTGAAAACAACTTATCTCAAACTAAAATAAGCAGATAACCACAGACAATTTTCTTTATCTAAACACTTGAACCTGCTTATCTACTGTAGAAAACACAATAAGCCGATAAGTTTTCAAATAATGAGTCCAAAACACCTCGAAAGATACAAAGGTTGAAATCAACCTCGTTTACTCATAGTAAAGATAATTTTGGTCTTAATTATGCAAGTAGAAAACAAAGGTGGAACCCACAAAATAAAGTATGAAGCTAAATGATATAAATGAATGACATCTTATTCCATCTAGGTAATTGCCATTTAGTGTTCTATTTTGGGATGGATGAGTAATGTTTTTATTCCTTATTTTCTTACACATACATTTTGCAGGCTATAACAGGAGACTCTGTTGTTTCGAAATTTGAGAGGGCAAGATTGGCTCTTGAAGATGGTCTTAGAAGGGTTGAAGATATAGTTCCACAAACTATAGGTTGTCAGGTATTATAATAAACCTTTATATATTAGCTTTTTAACTAAAAAAGTTATTTACATGTGTGTGGGTGGGTGTAGTTAAGATGTTACATATATGCCACTATGTAGTGGTGGGTTCAACTGAGAACCACTAAATACTGAGTAACCATTTTATTCACAGGTACTATTGTGGAATGATTAAGAACCAAAGTGTATTCACTGATGAAGAGAATACACAATTCATTGATGAGTAGAATAGTTCATGAATTATTATTTTTTAATTTATTGGTTCTCGTTTGAACCCATTGCTAAATATTTGGGTTCACTGAAAATACTTTTTGTTCAAATTTAATATCTCCTTAAATAAGTTGTGATTAAAAAAGTTCATATGATAATTCACTATTACAATAACGATCAAAGTTTCTGAATAAAACTACTTCATAAGATTGTATGTATTAAAATATATTTTGGGTGCCTTTCAAATTGTGTATTTTATTATTATTATTATTATTTTTAAAAATTTTACCTGCTTTTTAGCTGAACTATGTGTATTATGATCCAAGTCTGATGATTAATTCCCATGTCCCAGATTTCTGATATTTTAGGCGAACTCGAAGGAATAGAGTTTTCACTTGATCCATCAGAGAAACAAATAGGTGATGAAATTATTGGATTACTTCAACAAGGTAAAAACTTCTGCAATAATAGTGACAATAATGAACTAGAAATATTCCATCAAGCTGTATCTAAGCTTGGGATTACTTCTTCACGGGCTGCCCTTCGCGAAAGACGGGCCCTCAAGAAGCTTGTGGAAAAAGCCAGAATCGAAGAAGATAAACGAAAAGAATCAATTGTTGCGTATCTCTTACATCTCATGAGAAAATACTCAAAGTTATTTAGAAGTGATTTCTCTGATGATAATGATTCACAAGGCTCAACCCCATGTTCACCTACAATACATGGTTCTTTTGAGGGTTACAGTGGGTCCGGGACCCAAGTGTTCGAGAGACAGCTCTCTAAATTAAACTCCTTTAATTTCAAACCAAATTTCAGGCGGTCAGGACAGGTACCAATCCCGCCCGAAGAGCTAAGGTGCCCAATTTCATTACAACTAATGTATGATCCAGTGATAATTGCATCCGGGCAGACATACGAGAGAATATGCATTGAGAAATGGTTCAGTGACGGGCACAACACGTGCCCGAAAACTCAACAACAGTTGGCTCACCTCGGTTTAACTTCTAATTACTGTGTCAAGGGTCTAGTGACCAGCTGGTGCGAACAAAATGGAGTCATGGTTCCTGATGGACCACCCGAGTCACTTGACTTAAACTACTGGCGGCTCTCACTGTCTGAAAGTGAATCAGTCAATTCAAAACCGGTGGAAAGTGGTGGGTTGTGTAAATACATGGGTATGAAGGTGGCACCTTTACCTTTTGAAGAAAGTGATGTAATAGAGGAGGTTGAAGGTGGTGGTGATGGCGTGGCGGTTGACCACGAGGGTGAGGTGTTTGACACGTACGATGAATTCTTGATGGTTTTGAACACTGAGGAGAATTTGAGGAAAAAGTGTAGGGTTGTTGACAAAATAAGACGGTTGTTGAAAGATGATGAAGAGGCGCGGATCTACATGGGTGCAAATGGTTTTGTTGAGGCGTTATTGCGGTTTTTGGAATTGGGTTTGCAGGAAGAAAATGAGTTTGCTCAAGAAAGTGGAGCAATGGCTTTATTTAACCTTGCAGTCGATAACAACAGGTAAGTTTTTGTTTATTAATACGTGAGGTCGGGTTAACCCTATTAATGAATCTTGTTCATTTTTTGTGAAGAATTAATCTGTTAGTTATGACTATAGGAGGTTGTATCCATTAAATTAGACTTTGTGCAACTTTCAACGCGATTGTCCCGTTCAACCCATGTGATCCTATTGTGGGGAAATAGTTATATTTGACCCGTTTGAGATTAAACATAACTCAAATCAGAAGTAAACGGGTCGAAATTACATTGTCTAAAATTTATGTTGACCTGTTAAAAATTTTAAACTTGGTCTAACTTGTCTTTTATTTTTCCTTTCAGGAACAAAGAAATGATGCTAGCAGCAGGGGTACTTTCTCTACTGATGCAAATGATCGAAGGGTCAAAATCGGTCAACGCTGCCATAGCCCTGTATCTAAACCTTTCATGTTTAGATCAAGCCAAACCCATCATAGGCTCGAGCGAGGCGGTCCCATTTCTAATCAAGGCCCTTGAAGGCCCGTTCGATACCCAATGCAAAACCGACTCACTTCACACTCTTTACCATCTCTCATCATTCCATTCCAACATCCCAAGACTCATCTCATGTGGAGTCATACCTGCCCTACTACCCTTTCTAACCGACCTGGGATCAAACTCATGGACCGAGAAGGCCATAGCCGTGTTAATAAACCTAGCCGTGACTAACTCAGGCCGAGCCGAGATCATAGCGAGTCCAGGTCTTGTTAGTGGGCTATCCATGTTGCTTGACATGGGTGAACCCGAGGTCCAAGAGCAGGCTGCAGCCCTTTTATTGATATTGTGCACTGGAAGTGATAAGTGTTGTGAAATGGTGCTTCAAGAAGGGGTTATACCTTCTTTGGTGGCGATTTCAGTTAATGGCACAATGAGAGGGAAACAAAAGGCGCAAAAGTTGTTGATGGTGTTCCGTGAGCAACGACAGAGGGATCCACCCCTGGAGGCGGTTCAGGGTGGTGGAGGGCGGTGTGATGGCAGTGAAGAGCAGAAAGTGTTGAGTAAGTCAACGTCGAGGAGGAAGATGGGACGGGCGTGGAGTTTTTGGCGTAAGAACAAGAGTTTTTCGGTTTACCAGTGTTAGATTCTTGGTTCTTATGGTTAAAATCTGTAAAAATGAAGAGATTTCGGTTATTTTTTGTATGTTCATGTAGTTTTTTGTTGTGATTTTACCACAGAAGATGTACAGTTTTTGCCCCTTGTAACCAAAGGATTTTCTCTCTCCTTTGACCTTACTTATCGGATCGTCTAACCGACTCTGTAGGTCAAACTTTAACGGTTTTTTAAAAGAATGAACCAAACCTGTAATAGAAACCAAGTGACGTATAGATATTTTATTTCATCATTCAATGCTCGGTTTTGTTAAAACGAGTACTTGTTTTAACAATAAACTCATATATACATGATCTACCTACACATTACCGTTAGCATGAAACTTGTTAGAAGTGATTATTCTAAGAAACAACCGTTTATCTAAACATTAAAAACTGGTTATTGTGACTTTAGGTCACAACAATAAAGATATGGTCCAACACTACCATTACATGGTGCAATCAGGGGTTTTCATGTCGACGACGTGCTCGAGAGGGCCCTCGGTGACATGTGCCAACCTGCTTCAAACAGGTCAAAGATCGGATCGTCTTGATCCTGATCCTTTTCTTGATCCTGAGATTGAAGTATTTCGTCAGCACTGCTCGTTGCTCGTGCAGTATAAAGAAACTCTGCATTAGCATCTTCCATGTTCTCGTTTTCTTTGTTGATTTCGTCGATAGCTTCCTTGAGGCTCAAGTTACCACCCGTTTTTAGCGTGTTCATAACGTCATCTTCAACAACTTTCTCATCTTCAAGACCTGGTTTCGCCACATCTTCGTATTCAAACGCCTTCTCTTCCTCGACTCTGTACCCGTGACACGTGATATCAATCACGATCTCCTTCTCGTCCTTCTTAAACATCCGATCAAGCAGCGGTACCCGTTGCATAAAAGCAGGCACCTCATGATCAACGAAATCATCAAACTTCAAAGGTAAACATTCCAAGGCTCCAACCATCTCATCAACCTTATCAAACACACGAGCCGATGCTGGCCAAACCGCCTCAACCAAATACTCAATCACCATCACATGATCATCAACAAACGATAGGATCGCGAGCCAATGCTGCCCGATCCCACACAAAATTCTCATTTTCTTCCCCGTCGGTTTTGTGGGAACACGCATTCTTTGCAAGACCTTTTGGAGAATGGACACGATCAACGTGGCGAAAGTGGACAACACGCGAAGCCTTTGGGGTGTCATTGGGGTGTCGGGTATGGGCTCGAGGACGGGGGATGGGAAGCCGTTGAATGCTAAGAAATGTGTTCGAATTGAAATTGAAACGAGACCCATAAAAGTAAAACTAATTGGTGAAATGAAGCCATTGATGGAGGTGATGTTTTGTTGTCGATACAGACATGGGTTGTCGCAAAAGTTGAGGTACGATGAAAGTGTCGGAAAATTAGGGGCCAAATGACAAGGGGAGATTGAGGTTTTTTAGTTTATGATCGTTGCCGATAGATTCGGACAATGCTCGAAGCTCGGATCATGAAACGTGTCGTTCTATATATGGTGAAGTCAAACATCCACCATTTACATTTACATACTTCATATAAACCTCACACATTTGGTTTTAACTTGAATCACTAACAATAACTAGCCATTATATTACTAGCAACTATAATTTCATGAATAGTGTCTCTTTCACTCAATTTTCACAAGGTGAAATACATTTTATATACTTTATGTTTGGGATGAATAACATAAAGAGACGATTACAACTGGTAAATACACACGACTATATAAGAGGAGGTTAGAAGTTTGAAGCCTACGCATTATTATAGTTACTTTTATTATCATATAAATATCAATTGTAAAAATCC
Source organism: Flaveria sonorensis (assembly GCA_025506505.1). Classification (NCBI taxonomy): domain Eukaryota; kingdom Viridiplantae; phylum Streptophyta; class Magnoliopsida; order Asterales; family Asteraceae; genus Flaveria; species Flaveria sonorensis. The sequence goes on from CM046436.1 coordinate 7,607,476, forward strand.
GGTGGTGTGAGATGATGAGTTGATGACATTTGTTCCTTGAACAGTGCGTAATCACAACAACTGAAGCTTTTAAGTACAAACGTTTGATGGTTCTTTTTCTTTCTTTTACTCTTATGACATTATATTTTCTTAGATTCTAAAAGTTACTTTCATCTATGTTTTTCAAAATAAACGTTGTGCTAGATTGACTTGCGGTGAAGTACAGGAAGTATCATAATAAAGTTTTTTTTTTACATAAAGTTTTAAAGACGTAAATTTTTTCATGATTTAACATGCACAAGATAAGGGTTTTAATATTAATTCACTATCAAAATGATAATTATTATTATTATTATCTATAATATTATTGTTATTATTTATTTTATTATTTTCATTGTAGTTATTATTATTAACTTTTTTTTTCGCGCGATCATCACATTAAAAATATGAAAGACTGTAGTATAATTTACGTGTGAATTTCCCGCCATTTTTCCTGAAAATTTTTTAATGTTACCATAATCTAACTTAAACTCGAATAATCAACTTTGACTTTTGAGACAAAATCACAATTACCTTCGTTAAACACTAGTGATTTGAATAATCATTGAACAATGATCTACCAAATATCATGAAAAAGATAAACACATCAAGCGAAATGATTCAATGAACGTAAACCGTACATAAGAAGATTCACCACGGAGAAATATCGATCAGATCGAATTCGATTCTTCTATCACTCCACTTTTGACATTCGAATCACTGATTGTTCATCCCTCAAGGTAAAATTTTCCGTTTCAATTTACATATATTTGTCGATTAACAGAGTTTGAATCTCTGATTCATGTCAAAACCTAGACAATTATCGATCGCTAGCGATTTCCGTGTGATTAGTATGTTGTTCTGTTCTATCCGATCTGTGCGAGTGAATATGTGTTGTTTTCATGAGATTTGTGCAATTATGCTTCTTCAGGCGCTGTAGATGAACGATTTTTGTTTGAAATTGATTTTTGAATAGGTATAACTGGAGATGGAAGATGCTTGTTTCAATCTGTTGTTCATGGTGCGTGTTTGAGAGCAGGGAGGCCGGTTCCGAAGGAGAATGTTGCTCAGGAGCTTGCTGATGATCTGAGAACCAAGGTATTGGGCAATTAACGTTTACGACTCAATTTTTATTTTAATTTGTTTTAGCAATTGAATGATCGAATGACATCGTTGACTGTGTTTATGCAAATTGTAGATTAGTAAGTGATTTGATTGAAACTTTCTGACTGTCTTAGTGTGAATCTGATCTAGCATTTTCAATTTTAATCTGGTGATCGATTTTAGAACACTATGTAACGTTAGGTTTGAGATTGAAATGAGTGGAAATGATTCTCAGAATTTAAATGTACCTCTTCATCTGAAGCATAGGGAGCACAGTATATTGAAAGCCAGTGATGAAGTTTCATTCGTTATTTAGAGGAGTTTTAGCCACTGGGTTGGTAACCAGTAAGACTCTTTGGAGAAGACCGGTGTTCAAATCCTGACATGAGATAGATTAGGAGTTGGTGTAGTTTAGGAGTGGTAGTAGATGGGTGTGTGAATCGCGGTTCTAAAAATAAATTTAGAGGGGCTATACTTTTGGGCTGCTGAAGTTGGAATTTGGAGCTGTTTTATCATTGTTAAGATACTTTTATTTGGTTGCTTTGTCTTACTAATGATGTTGCTTTTCTTTAAACCATATATCATCTTATTTTGATTAACTGATAGGTTGTGAAGGAGTTGATTAGGAGACGGACTGAGACTGAATGGTAAGACAAATCTTTGATAGTGATTAGTGGTTTCATTTCTTGAACTGTAGTGATTAAAAGCATTATAAAGCAATATTTATCACATATATTATTAATATCTATAAGAAACTGCTTCTTTTGACCTAAAACAAATGCAACTTGTGAGAAGACACTTAGTACAACACAAGTGTTTGATTACTAATCTCCTATCTCTCTGTAACACACACATAGAAAGAGAGGCGTTCAATACAAAACCAAGAGAACCATGCTGCATAAAGGTACATGTTGCTTTAACTATGATACATGGCATAATTGCCTCTATTTTTCCCTGACACTACATCCAACAAACACCATATACAAATGTTTATGCGGTTCTCGTGGTTGCATACTTCAATTCGGTTTTGTATTGGAGTTGCCCCTATATATAACTTCTCTCATTAGCGATAAATCTTTGGACCAAAATCAGTGCTATGAATGTATAAAATGTGTATTAATGGATAAATAGGTAATTCTTTGATGGGGTTTTCAGGTTTCTTGAAGGTGAGTTTGAGACATATGTCTCACATATGCAACGGTCACATGTGTGGGGCGGTGAACCAGAACTGCTCATGTCATCACATGTCCTTAAGTAAGCATTCTAATCTATTTTCTCTTATATACTTTCAAGTCACCAAGCAGGGTTACTAATTTTTTAGCATGTTTAATGTATATAATCTGATGCAACTCTACTTGTTGCCATGATTAAGTCTCAACTAGAAAAGATAAATATAAAGCATATATGCCATTATGTAAAAACCTTAAGGTACTTAAAAAAATTTCCCTGATTTGCTTAAGATGCATAAAGCACAATTCAAACCATGGACGGCCTCAAGTGTTGGCCTGTTTAGGTATGAGTCAAGTGTCCCCAAACAATATTTTTCTTTGTAGTGAGATTAAGTGTCTGATACTCTTTTTTATGTGTTAATATACAAAGCTTGACCATCCTTCACCATATATATATTTGAAAAGTGACCCTGCTAAAATAAAATCAAATTGGGTCTGCCTGTGATCAAAGTTTCTGATCCATTACTTTATAATTTATTTACAGGATGCCTATAACAGTTTACATGCGAGATAAAAAGACAAATTCTTTTAAAGTTATAGCGGAATATGGACAAGAATATGGGAAGGAAAACCCAGTGAGTGTTCTTTATCATGATTACGGGCATTATGATCTCTTAAAGGTCATCTAAGCTGAAATTTACAACTAAGGTATGTTCTGCAACACTTCAAACATTGTTCGGCATTGTCCTTTTCTTATGTTTGGCGTGTTAGTACCTTTTAAAAGTGCGTAAACCGGAGAGAAAGCAATCGCAGGAAATATCAATGTCTTTAGGAATTAGTACTCAAATTTCTGTAAACAAGAATTTGAAATGTGATACGAACCCAAGTCCTCTTGTATGTAATGATACGAACCCACTATTGGGTCCAATTGGGTCGGAGCAGACCCGTTCTCTGCTGGATAGAGGGAAACGGGTTGGAGGGAGACTAATTGGAGGGAAAGCATTTGAAATTCAGAATGTGGGGGGTACTCCACGAAATCAGGAGGTGTGGCAGCAACCTTCTAACTGTTCCCACCCAATCTTAGTTTAAGTATTATTGTTTTCATGCATTTGCTTCTTGTCTAGTTTTAATATCAGTGTTATCCTCCGTAATTGGAGTTCTACCCTGCTCGAATTGGGTTGTTTTTATCATTTATTTTCAGTAATATGTAGCCTACTTTTCTGGGTTCTATCAAAATGATTCTCATGTTTTCTTATCTCCACATATGTTTGCTAAAATTAAATGACTCTTTATAGCTAACATCTCATCAAATATACTTTGTCTTTTCAAGGTATTTTTAATTAAACAAAAATAATAACTTGTATTTGTTTATACTTATAAAAGATAATATATGTGGGGACCACCTAATTCTGTTATTGTTTTAAACTTTTCAGGTTAAAGATAAAGCATACTTTGCTTGAAAATCTTGATGAGCGATTAGACTCCAACAAGACATTTGACAAAAGGTAAGACCACCTCTTGCCTTAATGCATACTTAACCTATTGCAAGATCTTTCTAACGAAAGTTTTGGTATTGTTGTAATATCTGTTAGACTAACATACTTTCCAATTGTTTTGAATATGTAATTTTCTAATTATATTTGTAATTCATACGGTAGAAGTTAACATGCATCCATGTGTACATGTGAAGATGATATCTATATTTTAAATCCTAAACCTTAAACCTTTTTGTTCCACGAGCATACTAAGGTTTACTATAGACATAACAACGTGCATGCTATGTTATACAATGTAATCTTATAATGTTTTTGATACAAAAGGTGGGAAAACACATTTTGTTTTTCTGCGGAGTAGACTAACTTTTCTGGTTACAAAAAATTATCATGAAATTTCATTATCTTGGTCGTCTGAGACTAAAAGAACACAAACAACCGTGTTATACAACCATCAATTGGACAAGACTCGTCAAGCTTTTTTAATATAATGCCCGTGGTTTAGAATCGATAATTAGCTTTTGATACAACAGATTAGAGATATAAATAGTTTGGTTTGGCTGGTGTAGGCTAGATTATCAACTAGTAAAACCATTCAACATCCACTATATGTACTAGAGAAACCATTCAATATATGTGCATATAAAAGTAAATAAATTGCAACGGTTGGCCCCACACCTTTTATACGAGTTCCATACACGCATATACATTAAATTATAATTACACCATGTCACCATCTTCTGAAAAGTGACATGATATATTATTGGTTTCTCTAGTAAGCTTTGTATAGTTCACAGTTTAGCCCTCCAAGTTTATAATTTTGCAAAAGTCCTTCAAAATATATTCCAATAGCTCCAAATAAAAGTTTTTTTTTCTTTTAAAGAAAGGTCCTTCAAATTTTTGGAGTGGTTTTTAAAATATAAAAGGGTATCTCTTCGACCTTTTTCATAGTGGGGTGGCGGAACACACCTGGGTTTAAATCTCACTCCCCTCATTTCGGCAATTTGTTTGTTTTCTTTTAATTCGATTTAGTATGGGTTTATAAGTATTAATTGCCGCTAGGTTTAAAAAATATGAGCTTGAAGGAGTTGGTTTACACTTCATCATTTGGGTGAGAGAACCCACCTCTGTTCTATCCGCACTCCCATCTTTTTAGTGATGCCATTGTGTTTTTTTTTAACGTTTATGATTACGTATAAAAAAACAAACCAAAAGAGACTCGTGGTAACACGCGGTCTCAATTTCTAGTTTCTATGAAATAGTGATAGCCTTTATCAATTGTCACAATAAGTGTTAAATCTATCTATTTTAATAAAAAAGTAATTAGGGTTGCCTTATGGCAACATCATATTTATTCTTAACAAAATTTTTCCGTTTCTCTCTCCTATTAAATAATTTCATTAATTACTAATTATATTATTTACTTTTTTGATTAAAAATTATTTTAAAAAAAATTAAGAAATAGATATTTTTTAATTTTTATTTCTAGAGAAACAAATTTTTATAAAAAGAAATTTTTCTAAACCATCATACCTTTTTTTAAAACACAAAATATTTTAAAAATGATATTTTTTAACATGTTTTGTTTTGAAATGAAATGTTTAATTTTTTGTTTGGGAAAAATAAAAAAAGTTTAAAAACAAAAAATTTAAAAAGTTGATATCATTTTTTATTACTTATAGTTTTTATTCATACATAATTTAAATCATAAATTATTTTATAATTAATAAAGTTTTATTATATTTAATATTTTATTAATTCAACCCGTGTAATACACGGGTTTACTAAAGCTAGTAATTCATAAAATATTCTAATTGCAAATAGGTAACTTACATAAATGATTTCTATGGTTTATATATGGTCATGTTATATGGGCGCCTTAGTTATACGTCACCGACACCAATACAAGTTGCGTACTATACGACTCATGTAGGTGTATATGACTCGTATAAATGTTAGCCATGTCAAATGTTGTCTGATGACTGGACTATACGACTCATATAGACACATATGGCTCGTATAGATTACTTTCAACAGATTATTTAACATTTTCAGAACATTTAGACCTATAAGATTCGTATGGAAAAATACGAGTCATATAGGTTGTTTATTTTTTTTTTAAAGGTTGAATAACTTTAATTAAACTAATGTACTTTTTGTATTTTGTACTAATTAAAATAATATAATATAATTTAAACCATAAAATTTAAAGTAAAACGTTATATAACTTAAATGTTAAAAGTATATAAAGTAAGGATATCTCATAATGACCTGTATGAATAGAAACAAGAATAGATTAACATGACCAGTGGCATCTTTGTTGGTTGAGTACTTGAGTATAGAGTACTATCAGACTCGTATATCGTATAGGTTGCATCCAATTAACCATCTTGGTGTATCTTTAAAAACTCCCTTTATTTGTGACTAGGGATTTAATCCTTAATTATTTAAATATATGATTAGGGATTTTATTTATAGTTACATTAAAACATAATATCATGATATAATATGTAAACTTGTTATCAATCAAACGTAATTTAAAGCAAACTAAAACCAGGTTTATTGCAGTCTATATTTATTGTTTGATAATACAAAGGAATGAGGTTTGTATAACTAATATTTTTAGCAGCATTTGGCGTCATAAGTTTTATTCTTTATTTTAGACCTCAACCTTTTTACCAAAAATGCAGGAATGATACCCGATAACCATCAACCAAACACCAGTTAAAGCCTAGAATCGACACGCGAAATAACCATCCTGATCAACTCCTTCCTCAACACCTTTCCAGGTGCATTTTTTGGAATTGAATCTATGAAACAAACTCTTCTTAGTTTCTTGTATGGTGCAACCTAATTCAATTGTTTTGGTGGGTTTAATTCAGCAATTATATTAAACAAAATCAATTAATAATTAATAAAAATACCTACCTGTTTAGCCACATAATCTTTCACTTGTGTTTCATTAATTGTGCTTCCTCTTCTTTTAACCACAAACCCCATGGGTACTTGCCCTGCTACCTCATCTGGATAACTGCAAAATCACACTCACACACACATCATTATTATGTATTTATCACTTATCTTCTATCTTTAACCCTTTTGAAGGACATTTGTTCAGTGCAAACAACGTTTTACTTGATTTCATTTGTTAGTAGGATATAACTAGTGAGGTTTAAACAAGTTTTCCCGTAATGAATTCTCATGATTACAAATAAAAAAAGAGAATAAGGGGTGAAATATCATGCTTACGGAATCACAGCTGCTTCAGTAATGTCGGGATGTGAATGCAAAATTTGTTCCAATTCGGTGGGTGGTACCTATATTCACCTCACTTAGCTTAGAATACTCAACAAACATTTCAATACACCAAACTGTAGTCATAATGCATAATTACAGGCCTGTTTTTTTATGAATTCAGGTTTATCTCCAACAAGTAAATTGAGCTGAAAAAAGAAATGGGTCAAATACACTTAATCTAGCCCACATTTGTTCATAAGAAACGTTTGGGCAGTCTAACCACACAAACCCTACAAAATGGGAAAATTTCATAGATGGTCCTGTGGTTTAATCAAATTGTATTTTTAGTCCCCAAACTTTAAAACTTGCAAAGTTAGTTTAAAGTTTTGTGTATTCATTGCACATTTGGTCTCTAATATTAAATTCATTCATTTTTAAGTACCTTATAAAGTGTGAACTAACTTTTAAATTTAATTTAGGTACTAAATGTGCAAAACCCACATAAAAGTATAGACTAAATTTGAAATTATTAAAGTTTGAAAACTAAACTTGCAATGACGACTAACTTTGCAATTTTATAAATTTGGGGACCAGATGTACGTTCTGATAATCTGATCAAACCATAGGGACAGTTTTCTCCTACAAAATTTCTCGTGATAACTGATAACCACAGTCCACATGTACACAGTGGCCCAGTGCAGAGCGAACTTGAAGTAATAAGGCCCATGACCCACCTAAAAGTTTTTACAAGCCCAACAAATGTGAATTAATTTGGTCCACTTGGCTCATCCTACGACCTACATTCCCAAATTCCATTGTAGTGTTTTTTGCAATATTTTTCACTTTTATATCCTATAACACCTAAGATTGATTCGATTATTCACATTTTATTATCTTTCTGGCTGGTTTTGTTTTTGTACTTGTTAGTGTTTGATAAGCTGTTGGTTTGTCACGAAACCTAAATCCTGTTTAACCCGTTACCTAACTCACATAATCCTGTTTAACCTGTTACCTAACTCACATGACCTGTTTATTTTGTCACTTCTACATTTCCTTTAATTATTTAAATACATGAATTCAAGGTGTACCTGATAACCTTTATATTTGATCAACTCTTTCAGCCGATCCACCACAAACAAGAATCCTCGATCGTCAAAGTAACAAAGATCTCCGGTTCTCAACCATCCATCCGAGTCCACCATTGTATATACCCCTTGTTTATCATCAATATACCCTGATCACTCGAATCAAAACCGACCTTATATTTCCAAAATGTTTAATTCAAACTAATCAACATATCAAGAGTTTAATCATAGTATAGGCCTATAAATTGTTTTCTAAAGTGTTCCTAAGTGTCCATAGGACAAATCGAAAACGTAAGTATTAGGAGGCAATGATGAACATGCAAGTATGATAACTTCTATATCTTCATGAAAGTAGACTTTTGCTTGCATTTATTTGGTCCATATATTCTAAGATTAAGTGGCCATAGTTTCTTTCTTATTTCACTCACAAAAACTCATGCCTAGAAAACGTTCTAAATAATAGAAAAAAAAAAGAATACAAACTTGCCATCAGTAAACATATCTCATGACGGGACAAAACAATCATACAAGAAATAAATAAGATAGCTTAGCAGGCTATACATGTACCAGACAAAAAATAAATAAAATAGCTTGACTAACTATACGTGTACTAAACAAGACCTTACCCAAAACAAGTTGCTCGGGTTCATGAACCCGCACTACCCGTTGGTGCATGTGATCGTTGAACAACATTAATAGCTGTCGGGACCAACCCTTACAACATTTAAAAAAAAAAAGTTATATTTGGGTTTAAAAGGTTTCATCCCCTTCTTTTTTTAGAAGATAACTCACATCCATCTAATCTAATCATATATATACTATAATTAGTTTACATCAATCCGTTATAGATGGGCTTGAACCCTTAACTCAAAAGAAGCATCACCACTCTAAATCCAATTGATGTATTAGACTCAACCCCCACCCTAGTTTTAGGATACTTTAAAGTTAAATGATGTGATACTTTTTAACTAAGATACGACTATGATAGTTTTAACTTCAAAAGGTTCACCCCTTCCACCCTCACCGGCGTAACATAAAATTTCCACATATGAATAACCATACCGTGTTTGATTTGATTGGTTTATATCATATAGAATCTTACCATAAAGTTGTAACCGGTACATTTTGCTATCGATTGCCATTCATGTTATTCTCTTAAAGTCAAACATTGAGTAGATTTTTTTTGAACGGGAAATGTGCGAGCCTACTTCAAAAAATATGTGTTATCTTAATCGGGCAAACTTATCGCTTTTCAGCCTAGACCGCACATCCAACCCCATCAGGAGGAAACCCATTACTGGAAAACCCCGTGGCTCAACTCTGAGCATTTTGCTCAGAATGAGACTTGAATCCATGACCTCCCGATATTTAAATGTCATGAGTACATTGAGTAGATAATAGATATTTGGAAGCTACTCAATTATTTAACATCTTATAAAGTCATAACATAATAAAATTACCTTATACGTTACTCAAGAATGTATACACTTTCGATTATACAAATTTTAGTATAAACAATTGAAGTAAATGTCTATATGATTCTAATATATGGACAAGTAGAATTGTTTTTAACATATATCTTTTACCTTTCATAATGGATGGACCTCTAACCCATAGTTCACCATGGTTCATTGGAGGCAAAACAACCCCGGTTTTGGGATCAACTATCTTTGCTTCACAATGAGCTATGAGCCGCCCGACGGTGCCTACTATTGTGCTCTCATATGGACTTGCAACTCGCGTAAAAAAAACACACCAATGTTTTGAGTAAAGAAAGTTTTTATGATAAATCATTGCTAGCATGATAAGTCTCTTCTAACTATATAAACGTTTACAAAAGCTTGAACACATGTTTAGTAATACAATATCTTTAATGTACAATGTCATTTGACGTTGCAAGGTTGAGGGACTATGAAGAACGCATGAAGGACCCGACAAAGAAGAAGATATTCATGGGTGGTTAATTTTGCTAAAAGGGAAAAGGAGAAAAAACACGTGTGTGAGCATTGTGGCTATGGGAATTCAGATCGGGATGACTTTAGACGTGGCCAAGGAAGAGGTCAACGTTCCAAAAAAAGTCAAGATAGTGAACAGTTCAATAGAAAAAGCGCCATGTTGAATGTTTCTGGTGTGGTGAGCTTTGATATTTTCCGAATGAATGTCCAAAGCGGGAGGAGAAGAAGGTGGGTAACTTGACATGGTACGAAGAAGACAAACCGACATTACTATGAGGACTAGAAGTGTTTAAATCAATATCAACGGGTTGATTATTATGTTAATGTTGATTAGTTTATTTTAAGGGTGTTTGGGATTGCTTATTAAAACAACTTTTGACTTTTGAAATGGATGAAAAGTCAAAAATGCCCCTCCAAAAGTCACCAAAAGTCGGAAATTCTAACTTTTGATGACTTTTGGAGGGACATTTTTGACTTTTCACCCATTCCAAAATTCAAAAGTAGTTTTAATAAGCAATCTCAAACAGCCCCTTAGAGTCAGTTAATTTTAGTTGAAGTCTATTTCTTTATTTTGAGTTGTTATTTTATTTCAAAGGTAGAGGATTTTATTTTTTGAAGTAAAGATCTATTTAGATTTTGCTTAGAGGCTAAGTAGTATTAGTATAAAATATAATTAGGGTTGGGGTTTTTCTTTGTGGTAGTACAATTATTATTCTAAATAATACAAGAGTCGGAAGTGTTCTTCCATATGGTGTTATGAAAAGAAAACATTGATATGTTATTGAAACTACTCGCTCTTTCTATTATTTTCTAAGGTTTCTAGTGCATTTTGGGGAGAATCACTCCTAATCAATTTTCCTATTATCAATCAAATCTATACTCAAGTCTTTATGAGGTATGGTCTCAGACAGAAAGAATATCGCGGTTTTGATTGGCAAGTTGGAAACTGTATATCTCACAACATGTCACTTTCCTGAAGCATATATGTTTCATTCTTTTCCATCGTGGCTCAACCATGACATAACAAATTCAGATCGTCGGGCTATTGATTCTTTCAATATTGGCATTGATGATACCACATCTGAGGTTCAAGTTTCTAATACATCCACCTATTGCCAGAGACCGCTTCCTCATATGTGATGGTTGTCGTAGGTATATATGATAAAAACAAAGCTTGATGAGTCAGTTGAGTGATACAAGACCAGACTTGTTGCTAATGATACTCACAAATTTAAGGTATGGATTATGAGAAGACTTTGACGAGCATTTGTACTTTGATAACAGTTACATCCATATAGAAATGGAAGATTTGAAAATGGGTGTCAAGAGTGCATTCCTAAATGATGATCTTCATGACAAGGTCTACATCAATCCTCCCCCAAGTATTGCTCACGGGCAGGGTGAAGTTTGTCGGGTTTAAAAAGCGCTATATGATCTCAAACAAGCTCCATGTGCTTGGCTTGAGAAGTTATCTATGATGATTACTTCTCTTTGTGTTCTTCCTAGTAATCATGGTTTAACGTTGTTTGTTAGATGCACAATTGCAGGACAGATCCTCTTCTCCTTATGTGTAGATTACATGATTATAACTCATGATGCCTATGAAGACATTGAGTCTTTGAGGCATGATTTGGCTTGCTAGTTTTTGTAACATGTGATGCAGATTGGAAAGTGTTATATATTCCATGAGCGAACGGAGCATATCGAGATTGACTGTCATTTCAATCGTCATCTTCTATGGCTAAGAACCATTACAATACCATATGTTTCATTAGCCTTCGAGATTGAAAATATTTTCAAGAAGGATTGTCTAACAAACTCTTGATGCTTATCATGTTTGAGGAGGGATGTTGGCACAATAAGTTATATTTTATATTGGGCTCTCTTTGTATTGGGTTGTTATTTAGCCTTTTAGCTAGATTAACCTAGATCCACTTATCTTCTTATTTTAAATTTTTGTGTAATTAGTTAGGTTTTTTCAGATACTTACATAAACTGTTTGACATTTCAAGAAAATTAAATTTTGATCAAAAAGTTTGGTTCTTCGTTGTCTGTATAATCTTCACAACGGTTCCTTTGCTTGAGGAAGGACTACTAACAGATGAGTAACGACCTTTGGAAACCTCTTGTGAATGTTTTGAGAGCGATTTACGATTTTGGATGATGATGAAGAGCTTTTTTTAATGTTGTGATTAAAACACACACATCTATGTATACTAACATATGGGCCAAAATGATCGAATGATCATAAAAAAGAGGTCAAAAGTAACTATTTTACAGCTACTCCAATTGCTAGTTTTTTTTTTTTTTAAATCAGTTCAAATTGGTTCGTAAACTGGTTTCCGACAACTCGGTTCCAAACCGGTTTCTTTCTCTGGATGCCCAAACTTGTTTCAAAGCAACGGTTTCAAACCGGTTTTGTTTTCTATTCGGTTCGGATAACCTGCTTTTTTCGATCTTAAATTGATCATTTCATCTAAAGCCGTGTTTTCTTGATCCATGTCCGACTTGTGAGGCATAATTAATCACCTCATTACTATACTTTAAAAACCAAACGACTTTCTATTTTTTTCGACGTTTCAATGTTAATTTATTAAATGGTTTTGTTTTTTTATATAAAGTTTTGAATTTTATTAACATAAATTTACAACTTTGCACGTTGTTGTTTTTACTTTAATATATAGTGAGTCGTGTTTACATGACAAAATGTGATAACTGAGTCCTATTTATGCTGCAACGTGTGAAGGAAGTTGTAGCATGTGAGGAATCGACATACTTATTTTTATTAGCGTTTCTGATGTCAAACTTTTTACGGTTCAAAGTTGTCACCGTAGCGCGCGGGTCTAATACTAGTTTATTCTAAATGGTACCATATTCAGCTTTTAACAAGACACATCAATACACTATGCGCCGTAGGATGATTATTTTTAAGTTGGGGACGTACTTGATTTAAAATTACTAAAGAGTTTTAGTTTAACTTTTAAACTTCTTAAGCCATATTTTATAACATCGTATTTTGTTACTTGCTTTTAAACTCCTCTTAGAAGCACAATTTACATATAAACCTTTTGATACTTATGATACTCTTACAATTTACATCTTATAAAAAATTTTATACATATTTAATTTACAACTTTGTTTACAATCTCATTTTCTAACTAAAAATATTATTATAAAAAAGGTATATAGAACTAGAATTTATGTGTTATTTAAAACCCATTTCATAAATCGGTTGTTATGTAAGTGACACAATTATATAAAATCTAAATTTATATCAGTTAATAATCACTTATGATCCTGCATATATGATCGTATAACATACCAAAAGGCTTGCGGATTAATAATATATTTTGAAAAGGTTGAGGGTTTTTTTTGTCCTATGATAAACATTAGTGTTGATTTAAGAGTAGAATTATATAAATATATAATCATAAAACCTAAACCATAAATGAGAGTGTATTTGTCGTCCTAACAAAATAAAGCTAGCCTCCTTTCGCCAAGATCAAAATTTTATATTAAAAAATTAACCAAACAATCACATCACACGTTCATAAATGATTTTGACTAGGCTACGATGCCACAATTTAACAATAAAAACTAAAAGAACAAAAATAAAAACCCTGATATTATGATTCGATAGAAATTGTGGTATGTGGATGTAACCGATTAGAGAGGTCAACCTTTGCGAAAAATGAAAATAAAGAATAAAAACAATAATTGAAAAAATTTTAAAAAATCGTAAGACCAAAACCCACTGGGCCCTTACCAGTTTGGCCTTTTATCTTAAATTATGAAATCCGAACACGGTTCATTCTGGTCCATCTGGCTATAACTTATAACTTTTTTTAGTTTTGGCCACCCCCAACTAAAAACATTCTAAAAGTAGCAACTTTTCAAGCTTGAATTAGTTCTTATATTTCTCTCGTGTCATTTTTCTAATATTACATAATTATTTCTTATTTTTCTTAAATAAATTAAATATTTTAGATATAAATAACTTTATAAATCAGGTAAATTATCACCAACTAAATTAAGAGGTGCTAGTCTGCTAGATAAGTTGATATGCTTATTATTATTTTATAGTAACGTGCCCGCGCGATGCGGCGCGTGCAACACTTTTCATTATGGTACTCGTCTCTGGTTAGTTTTATATTTAAAAAACTGGATTCCTTCTTTTAAACATATTGTAACAAACATGAAAAAAAAATTGTATATAATTAAAGATACAAGGGTCTAAGTGTAAATAAGTTTAAAGTTTTATTTTTTTAATAGGGCTAGAAAGACATAATTACCCTTGTTAAATTGATTCTTTGGTTGTTCCTTGTACTTAAAATTTACAAATTTCTTAACTTTAACCGAAATCATTCCTTCGTGTATTATAATATAGTATAGATATACTATATTTGTTTATTTCATCTATGTTTTAAAAAAAGAACTAATCATTTAAATTTCACTTTATATTATTATTGCTTTTATGTTTATTTCATTAATATACGTACGAGAAGTGGGATATCATGCAACAAACCTGCACCAGTGCCACCTTCGGAAACCGACGTCTGAACTTACGAATCACCGCCACCGTGAGCGGAGCTCCGCCGCTGAACACCGTTTCCAGAGAGCTCCAATCAGCTTCATCCACCACCCGATCACCGCCACCGTCCACCAACGCCACCACCACCGGTGGCGCCGACGCCACACAACAAACCCTAAACGCCTCAATCGACCTCACCATCAGCCCCAAATCGTACCTCGCTATCGACACTAAACTTTCTCCACACGCCACCATCCTTATACAGAACGTGAATCCATAGACATGAAAATACGGCACCGTACAGATATACACCGCCGGAGAAGACCCAGTTTGCCGTCCGGCGATTGCTCCGGCGACCGATGATATCAGATTCCGGTGAGTTAATCTCACTCCCTTCGTCTTCCCCGTAGTCCCCGAGGAGTAGAGAATCGCTGCGGTATCCGATTGCGAAACGTCGATTTTGATTTCGAACTCATCATCGTTTGATTCAACTCTCATCATCGATTCAAACTCATTCGAATCAATCACAACAATCCGATTACCGGATCGGAGCTCCGGTAGCTTCCGCACAGCCTCCGCCGTAGCGAAAACGACCACAGGTTTACAGATCTGGATCTGGCGCCAAATCTCCTGAATCGAACTAGCAGGATTCGCCGGAGAAACGATCACACTGACGGAAAACAGAGCTAGATACAGAATCGGAAGATACGAAGAGTTGTGAGAGATTACAAACGCACAGTCTCCTTGTGAGAGAGACACCGGCGATCGGCGGAGCGCGGCGGCGAGGTTCCGTACGAAGAGTTTGACGTCGGAGTACGGGATTGAACGGCCGGTGGTGGCGTCAATCAACGATGCAGCTCCGCCGGTGCCGGTGGCGGTGGTGGTGGTGGTGGTGGTGGTGGTGGTGGTGGTGGTGGTGGTGGTGGTGGACTTGAGGAGAGTGAAGATGAAATCTGTTACTGATAATGGTGTTGATGGTGGTGGTAGTGGTGATGGAGGTCGTAGGCTATGGTAGATTAGGGTTTTTGAGCAGAAGCCATTTTGGGGGTTGATTAGTGAATGAGAAGTTGAAATCGCCATTATCGTTTGAAGCTGATTTGTGGCTTTGGTTTTATGGGAATTTAGTTGACGAAGAAGATATTATTATTATTGTTGTTTTACAATAATTAGAGGAAATTTGGCCACAAAATATTATTGGAGTTTAATTTCTTAGATAATAATATGAAAAGATTCGAACACGTTATGATGATATTCGGACATATGCTAATTGTAGTGAAGGAGAGATTTAGAAGAAAATAAATAAATTGATTGAGATCGCGTGTGAATTTGGAAGGAAGTAAATACGATTGTAACATCCATGAAGTATAGCGAAACGTGTATAAGGTGATATACACCGATTGCGGTTGTGTGGCACAAGATCATATGATATTAGGCACTTTTAGCCCCCATGAATGTCAAGAAGGCACATGAGGGATCAAAGCCACGCGAGTTTTACGTTGAGTGTGTTTGTTTATGGTTTTTCTTGAAACATGCATTCGCCTTTTCATATTAGAAGAACGCAAGGAGTATAACGGGATGGGTGAACGCAAGGAGTTGAACGGGATGGGTTATACTCTTTTTTTTTTAACTTGTTTTATTTAGATATCATTTAAACACTAGTTTATACATGTATGAAATTATAAATTATAAATTATAAATATTAATTATTTTTTAACTTTAATCAAATTAAAAAGTACACCAACTTATAATATTAACTTGAAGTAGATTACACCAACCGTTTAACAAAAAAAACAGACGTTTAAACCTAAAAGTAGTTGGTTATTAGGTGCGATCCTAGCTCATAACACAACCTAACCATGCTCACATCTACTTCTAGTCGTGTCTGAAACGTGAGCATTACTATCTCTTGATCATCCCCTCCGGGATCCATTTGTGAATTGTGCATCATACTATTGTATTAGAAGGTTAATCAATCAAGTTTCATACTAAATATACAGATTATAGAATATAACCATTTTGTGTTTCAATTGATACCTCTAACAACCGGTGAATGTTGAAAAGCTCTATTGATTACTAGTTTGAACTCAAATTTTGTATTTTTATACTTCCATTTTTATTGCAATCAACAAATGCATTAGTTTTCTTTGCTCAACAGAAACTCATTCTTAGAAACTACTTTTGATCCATAATTTAGATGGCGTCTCTTCAAACCCCGTTGGTTCATTACATATTTACATATTACGTATGCCTAGAGTAAAAACTGTAAACGTAGTCCTGCCCATTGAAAAACATGTGGTACAACTCATAGTAAACATTCTGGTTCTCATCATAAACTTAAAATATAGCTTATCAACCTTCATGTAATTTCAACATCTTCATACTTTTTAACTATACATTTGGTTTTAAACTAGTTTTTAATGTATACATCATTTGTTCTCTATATGTTTTTTACCTAAACGCTTTAAAAAATGGCCGAAATAAGAGTCAGCCCTTCCATTGCATCAGGCATGAGTGGGGCGAGCTCTTCTATTCTGGTTCATGGTTCTCTTGGCTATATGGTTCATCCGGGGGTGACGCAATTCACTTGTGATTAATTCTGACCAACATAGAAGAATAAAAGTCGAAGGCGTTGCACACGTCACAAATACATAAAACTTAAGCTCTTTACTTCCCGTAATTGTTCAAAATATATTTCATGTACCATAAAAAAAAGGAAGTTTACATCGTTCATTTACCAAACCATGGTTTACTTCAAAAAAATTTGATTGCACTTTTTTATATTTCCAATAAATTTATAAAAGATTTTACTGTAACCCTATAAGTAGCAAGGAGTTGTCAAAAGGTTGTAATGTAAAAACAAAGAGCTCAGGGTTTGTCCAGATACACCATGTTTTTTTGGGTTTCCACATTAGCGTCAAGTCAAATTTCCCTATCTTTCAAGAACTAAATATTTTTCGTTTTCTCACATACATCTTCGAGCACCAGCAAACATTCCTTGGTCTTGGGTGTTTTTTTTTTTTCATTTTTGTAACCGGATCTGGCGAGGTGGTATTCCTGTCATGGTGTTAAAGAAAAACCACCAAATGCTACCTTTTCTCCCCACTAGTTTCCCCAGAACCACTCCATGTACTCTAAGAAACATATCAAGAATCAAAAAAGATTGAATATATTTATTTTCAAAGTGAGTGGTGGCGGCACCAGAGCGTAGATGGCAGTGTGGCGGTATCATTGGTGACACGCATTGGCAACAGCAAGAGTGCTACCACCCAACAAGAACTAGTAATGATGTCAAGTGGTGGTAAAGAAGACAGCACAAAGGTGGTCGTACTTGCAGTATTCACCACAACCAGTATGTAGTGACGATCACAAGAACTTCAGTAACGGTGGTGGCAATGCTGGGGGTTGTGATCCAGATTGAAAATCTGAACCATGATAGTAGTCAAAACCGAACATAAAATCTGTTTGTTATGCCTAATCATCAGACAAAATAGCTTTATACCGAACACACTACACAATTTGTATCTACCGATAACAAGCACAAGACAGATCAAACAGAAATCTACAAGTTTTTCTAAAGAATGATCAAAGTAACACCCGAAATAAGAGAGCGTATCCACAATAAAAATAAAAAAATAAAAAAAAACCATTAACCGGTTGACGATATCAGGTCCATGACATGCAGATTTACACCCAATATCCATGTATCAAGCACTTGCATCCTCACAAGTAGAGGTTGCTATTTCACACATTACGCATTTATGGTTTCAATTTGAGTCGTGCTTTGACTCCAACAGGTAGATTTACAAAGTTGGTCTACAAAGTTGGTTATAAAGCAAACCAGATACACAGGTCACGAGGGGTCAAAAATCACGAAGAACGTATTCAAAATGCACTGCAACTGGTAAAGCATTCGTACTTAACCATTCGGTCGGCCTTACTTAACGGTATGTAAAAGGACTAAAAATACTGCTGCAGGTTAGCCCAAACACAACCTGCATGTCCCATTTTGAATGTTGACCTGTTCTATAAAACTGCCCATTCTGACCGACCCACCCATTTAGCCACCGTTTTACTTAAGAGTTACAACGGTGGCCAAAAGGTGAAAAATGACCAGCCCATACCACAAGCTTCCTTCTAACTGCAGGCTTATTTGATTGTGCACTAAACATGATAAGATAAAGACTAAACTTATGAAAAAAGAGGCCCTGTGGTTTTATCAAAATTATGGATTTCATCCCTAGACCTTCTCTATTTCAAAGTTTAAGTTGTAAAATGTGACATTTTGATATGTTTCTTGAATTTTACAGAACAGAACTTAATAAAGAAAGAATCGAGAGGAAATTGAAAGGATGCAAAGTTGAGGGTATTTTAGTCATTTTACTTTGATGGGAGACTGAAAATGGTACCAAACTTCAAAATATAGACGCTTGATGTCATAAACAAAAAATCTAGGAGCAATCCACAAAAAATCGAAGGACGATCCACAAGGATGAATTTTGTAGTTTAAATAACTAAACATCAAACTAATTATCCCTAGAAAAGAAAAATATTAACTGTTATATCCATATATCATGTTAACCTAAAAAAAATGTTTCCCTGTTACCAAATCAGCAGACTTGTTTCCTCTAATAATGAAAAGAAGTTTCTCAAGGTTAATAAGACCAATGTTTCAGACTACATGTAAAATTTGATCAATGTTAATATAGAAAACCATGTTATATATCATATTGAGATATGCCCATGTCTAAGACACCAGGTGGCAATATCAATTAGCTTAACTTTAAACAAACATACCAAGTAATATCACACTCACAAATAAGGGTCTAGGGAGGGTGAAATGAAGGAAAACCTTACCTCTATCCTTCTGGAATAGAGGGGTTGCGCCTGAGGAGACCCATGGCTCAAAATAACTTAACAAACAAACATACCCTATAAAACTCCACTCATACGGTCCTATTATGGACTCAAAAAAACTTTGAACGGGTTAATTTATGTTCAAGTGTTACCTGGCATGTCAAAAGACTAGCTACAAAAGGAACGGTCAAAAACTGCCTACACGTACTATGAATGCATAAGATCTTTTAACAAAACATATCAAACCATATTTGAGATGATTATTGTTAAAAAAAACAAACATTATTTTGACAAAAAGGCGTTTAAGGTCAACTCCATCAAACCGGTGACAAAATTACCTGTTTTGACCCATACCCGTTACCAAACCTGCCAAGCCAGCTCATTTTGCCAACTTAATTCAAAAACAAAAAAAAGAATAGAGAATTTCCTAAAAATGGGAAGGACCCAGCATCCCAGCATATTTAGAAAAGTAACTTTTGGGCATAGAGATGTGAAGTTATAATGAGACTTAAAGGCCAAAAAGTACCTGATTAATGGAAAAATACATGAAAATTACAAAAGTTCCAGGCTGCATAGGGTGACCTGACCTCCACAGCCTACTTGCTTTTCATACTGCAGTGACAGTTGCAGATACATGTCATAAGAGTTCAAAATCAAAAACCTTACATCTTCCACACCATTAAATTTCAAAAGCATAGAAACAAAATATACAAATCCGATCTTTGATGTGTTTCCATACTTTATTCATGGGACAGATAAAAAGATGTAACAAGGGCAACCATGCAAAAAAAGGCTTCTTACTTATATGCAATACAACCATCAAAGAATCCCTCAATTCTACAGTTACCAGTTCTACATCAGGTAGTTAGAAACTTATTAACTCACTACAAATGATAGTTCAAAATTAAAAAATTAATCACATGGTTCCTATGATTCATGAACTAGTCCCAAAGTCATGAGATGGATACCGGATAGTAAAACATTATCCACACCCGTTGTTATACAATTATACCATCATTCGCTTCGAGTACTTGTTACTAGTTACCAGTTGAGACTCCCATTGCCTGAAAAACCAATCTTAAACTCACCACAAAACCGGCTTAATATCAAATACAAAACTACACTTCTTTCTAGCACTTCTGTATTTTTAACAAGTTCATGTTTCTAGCAACTTCAAAATAGTACTAGTTATATTTTTGAGATTATAGAAATATAGAATTTATAGATTCTTGGGTTTGTGAAGGCTTTGGGCTTGGGCCCATGTTTAAGTTTTCTTGTTCATTAAGTTGTTAACCCTAATTAGTCTCTATATATATCCATGTCATGCATTTGTAATCTTTGTACTGAGCAAATAAAGAAAAACCCTAGTTGCAGCCCGTGGACGTAGGTCACACAGACCGAACCACGTTAAATTCTCGTGTTCTTATTGCTTTCGTGTGCGTACGAGTGTTTTGTGTTTATTTCCGCTGCGTAAAGATACCTAACAACTGGCATCAGAGCATCAGGCTCTTGAAGATTTCATACGAAACACGCCGCCGTGTACCTAGGGTTTCTGCCGCCGCCTAGGGTTGCCGCCGTCGCACCTCCTAGGGTTTCTGCCGTCGCCGCCTAGGGTTTCTGCCGTCACCGCCGTTGCCGCCTAGGGTTTCTGCCGTCGCCGCCGTCATCTAGGGTTTAGCGCCGCCGCCTAGGGTTTTGGTTGGAAGTACCGGATCTGGTTTGTCTATCCTTTTGTTGACTGGTTATCAACTGTTCAGCGCGCTTGTTTTTTTGAAGACTTGTCTCTGTTTTGCTATTATGGCTGAAGACGGGAAGACTGTGATCGAAAAGTTTAATGGCACTGTTTATGGTTGGTGGAAAATGCAAATAGAAGCATTATTATGTCAAAAGGATTTGGATATGGTACTGGAAAAGAAACCGGAAAGTATGGAGAAAGCTGAAGAAACAGTTTGGAATTCCAAGGACAAGAAAGCTAGAGCAGTTATTATGTTATCTTTGACGAAGAGCGTTGCTTTTAACATCATGAAAGAAACCACTGCAAGTGGTATGATGTTGGCTCTGTCAAATATGTATGAAAAGCCGTCTGCTGCTAACAAGGTGTTCTTGATGAGGGAACTGTTCATGACGAGAATGAAAGAGGGAAGCTCAGTCACCTCTCACATTAATGATCTGATGTCTATTCTTACCAGATTAGAATCAGTGGGGATAAAATTCGATAATGAGACTCGAGCTCTGGTGTTGCTATCTTCACTGCCTGACAGTTGGTCCGGGACTGTAACTGCTGTTACAAATTCTATGGGGGCTAACGAAATGACATTTGAAAAGATCCGAGACATTGTGATAGGTGAAGACACACGTCTGAAAAGTGCAAATGTTGGATCATCTTCTGAGATGTTACCTGTTGGCAGAGGAAGGGAAAATAGCCGAGGCAGTGGGAGTCGGGGAAAGAGTTCAACTCGGACTCGGAAAAATGTGAGGTGCTGGAACTGCAACGAAGATGGACACATTAAGAGTCAATGTCCAAAGAAAGGTCTGAACACTGCTGCTGAGGATGTCAATGATGGTGACGAGTTAATCCTTGAGGCTGAAAACAGTGTGGACTCTTGGATCATGGATTCTGGTTCTTCGTTTCACGTCGTGGGTGAAATGATGGTGAATCTGAAAACAGGCGATTTTGGGAAGGTACGTCTCGCTGATGGCAGAATGCTTGATGTAATGGGCATGGGTGATATTGATTTGGTGACTCCATTGGGAACTACATGGAACCTGAAGAATGTCAAGGTGATTCCGGGTTTGAAGAAGAAATTAATTTTTGTTAGTAAACTGGATGAACAAGGATTGGAAGTCAGGTTTGGTGATGGTAAATGGAGGGTAATCAGTGGAAACCGGGTGATTGCTCGTGGTGATAAGCATGGGTCATTGTACATGGTGGAGGTACCTGCTGAGGGATTGATCAACCCGGTTAAGCAAGTCAAAGTCGGGTTTGCTAAATCTGCTGCTAAGAGAGTAAATTTTGCAAACATGAAGTCTGGAGCAGAGATTGTAGCTGAATGGGGTCAGAAGTCTAAACCAGTCAGAGGATTTTGTGACAGTGGGAGCATGGGGCATGTTTCGGGTACAGTCAAGAAGAATCGTTGGGTTTTGAAGACTAAGACTGGAAAATTCTCTCCTGGTGATTGTTTGCTGAATTTGGAGAGTGTTAGTGGTTCTCGGTGTATCTCTGAATCTAGTGGATCGTGTAAACCAGTTGAGACAGAGGATGGGTCGCTGGTGGAATTTGTCACGACTGAGTTGGAGCTCGGGAGAGCTTCAACTGGCCCTTCTGGTACTTGATGATGAGGGGTTGCTGCAACTAGGAGATGTGATGGAGTCTTAGCTTGTTCTTTGAGAACTAGAGGCTTGGAAGACTTGTTTAAAGATTACTGAAGTTACTAGACGACTGGGTTGCTTTGAACTTGAATGGCGGGCTAGAATTTATCGCAAAGCCTTCAAGTGGGAGATTGTTGGGTTTGTGAAGGTTTTGGGCTTGGGCCCATGTTTAAGTTTTCTTGTTCATTAAGTTGTTAACCCTAATTAGTCTCTATATATATCCATGTCATGCATTTGTAATCTTTGTACTGAGCAAATAAAGAAAAACCCTAGTTGCAGCCCGTGGACGTAGGTCACACAGACCGAACCACGTTAAATTCTCGTGTTCTTATTGCTTTCGTGTGCGTACGAGTGTTTTGTGTTTATTTCCGCTGCGTAAAGATACCTAACATAGATATATACAGTTTCAATGCAAGTACACAATTATTGAGTCGGTTTTGGGTCACCTAATATCATACTCATACCAAACCTGCATTTTTTATGAATAATCCCATACTCGGTCCAGTATCCGAATACCCATCTGATTGCACATCCCTACGCAGTCAAAGGCAAGTAATGCGTAAGCCTAGGTGCAACAAACAAACACAAGGCGAGACAACCTGTGTAGTCAGAATTAACTAAAAAACAGCCTACAAATTTAAATTAGGTTGGCCATGGTCTTTCTTAGCCACGGCCCACGGGCAAGAACAAATTATTGCCACAAACTTATCTTTCCAAACTTTTGTATGACACTTAATCACTAACAAGTTCATCCTTATCCCCAATACTCACAGCAATCCCAAGCGATTTAAACTCCACGCAACACTATATGAACAGATGAATGTTTTGCATTACCTGAAAACACAAAGAGCTTTACAAGTGATTTTCAAGGTCACTTTCGAGTTGCTTTGACCAAATGAGACCTTCCTGTATCGTTGATCTAAACCTATTCATACAAGAAGTACATACAATAACCTAGGCTCCTACAAGATCCCCCATAAATCCTCCTTGCTATTTAATGATCTTCACAGTTCGCAGAATCATCTCTTCTATTCTTTAAGGTTAGAAGTATGAGGAGAGGTCTAGACTACCTTTAGGGCCTTGGATAGTTAAATATTCAAGATTGGTCTAGATTTCCATATATAACAATCAAAATTAGGCGATCGTGACATTATGATTCCTTGTTTTGATCTCCTTCCATTTTGATTTAGTTCAAAACAATCAATATGTAGAATCAAACCAAGTCATTGCTGAAATTCGCGCGACTACCATCACCCTTGCCAAATTTCTCATTTCTTTACATGAATCAATGTGAAATGAAAAAAAAATTACTTTTATATTGAATATGATTTTAAAATAGAACTATATTTGATTTTTACATTTTGTAAAACAATATTATATTTTCATGTATAATAATTTTAATGCATTTTCTAGTCTCTGAACCGGCGTGCACTTTTTTGTGTCTTGCACCTTGGACCCGTTTCAGGTTCGAGTTTTTCTACCAACCCTAATGCCTAAACCTTGCACCAAACTCCTTTTGAAATATTCAGTAATATCTTTCGGTTCAGCAAGAAACTGATAAACGAATAATTGAAAAAACGACTCATGTAAAGAAACTAATAATTATTTCCTCCCTTACTATTTCAAAAACTAACTTTAAACCCTTGTTAATTCTAACAATTGCCCAAACCCCGCCACGCCAGTTCATATCTTTACTCCTTCCCTCCAAATCACCCTGTAACTTCATGGAGTTTTGCTATAAATTCTTCCAAACACATTGATATATTCCACCGCATGCTTCTCTTCCCCTTTGGAAAATATACTACCCCAATATGTCATCTATGTCATTGTTAATCAAGAACCCATATCATCGTGTAGGAGACCCTTGTACTCTGGCTGTAGTTAGGCTGCTCAGATTGTCAGGTTGTCAAGTTGTTAATGGTCTCTAAGCACCTCCTTGAACTTCTTAAGAGTTCTCATGCTTCATTATTCAACATTTATGCAGCAGCTTCTAGATTTCTTCTGTTTTGTGCCATAATCATTACCGCAGAATCGCAAATTTAGTTGATGAAATCAGAAAACAAAAGAGAAGTACAAGATAGTTCCTAAGATTCAAGATGTACGCTCTCCTAAAGTCCACAACTCAGCCTAAACCTCGAACCCTAATCTCCAATTAGTCAATTACAACTATTCACTAAGTAATGTAACAAAAAACTTGATAAACAAGAATTCTAAAAGAAGGAAACCAACCCATAAAGGGAAACTAATAATTCATAATTCATCACTTATAAAATAATATAACGACTTTAAATCCCTAGTGGTCCAGTTAGATATATAATAATTACCCGGTTCAAATCACATTAATTTGTTACGCTTAAAATACAATCCCACTTGGCTTCTAGACATTAAAAGCAAAATATTAACTAGAAAAATATTAAGCGCTCCTCAAGCAAAAGAAAAATAACTGAAAACAAAAGCTAACACCGAATACAAACTTATATTGCAAACTTTCAGGCAATCATATATCCTTTAGGGAGTTCCATGTTATTATGGTATTACCTTGAAATAGCATAATTTCTGATAATATACTCCGTCAATGAATAGCTAAGAATGCCAACTCCATGCTACACTGACAAATTCTTGCAAACACAACACAAGGATTAAAAAGAATAAAGCACAATATAATAAGAAGAAAAAACCTATATAGTATTAAAGCCAATTCCATGAACTGTTTCACAGTAACCAACCAAAAATATGTTACATACAAAAGTTCCAAAAGAACAACTGCTAAAAAGTAACATCTTGCACAAAGAAGTCAACCTGCCATGTATTAAGTTGAGAGTCGAAGCAGATATCAACTCCAGGATGATGATGAAGAGTGCCTGCTAAGAAACAGCATTGATGATAATCATCTCAAACCAACGTTGCCAATGCCACCTCAGCACATGGACTCTCACCTCAATAATGTCAATTTTTAGTACATCATAAAATTGAAATCAGAGATATTAAACTCTTTATCCTATCCAAATAAGCCACCTGTCCCGAATTCAGCTTGTTGCAGCTCCTTCCTACGCAACTCCTCTAAGGGATCAGGACTTTTCATTACCCTCCGTGTACGCCTGGAGTAGCAAACAAATAAATAGAAATAAATTTTCAACTCTCCAAAACATTAAGATAAGTTTATGGCTAATGCATAGAAAGGTGACCAACTTTACTCATGTTTCTATTATAAGTAAAATAGTTTCTCTTTCCTAAAAACATAGATGTGAAATAGCCATTTTAGGCAACACCCGCCCACCCAATATAAAAAATGGAACTTTGTTAGAAAAGAAGAACTTGGTTACCCAACGTGGAATTAGAATATGGAATCTATAATACCCGGAGTGGAAATTTGAGAAGAGTTGGTAATCTATGCAATTAGCCATTCATTGTACTGTTGTACATCAAAGTTCTGCAATTTACAGTTAAGATACCTGTCTTGCGCATGCTGAGCTGGAAAAGTCGGCATAAAATCTTTAGACTTTGGAAGAGGAACTTCACGAAACCACTCATGGTTGAGAGCTGCCTCAGCTGTGATCCTCTGAGCGTATTCCAGAAATTTTAAAAAAAAATACATATGTTATGTGTAATATTGATAGAGGGACGAAACTTCATAGCCAAATTAACTTGTCCAATTATAGAATAATACCTTCTCAGGGTCATACGTTAGAAGTTTATTCAGCAAATCAAATCCAGCATCAGACAGGACAGGTGATCCGGTAAAAGATGTAGCAGGGAATTTTCTCCGCAATAAATTATACCTACAAAACGATGAAAAAAAGTAAATGAAACCAACAGAATTTAAAATGTAAATACAGTTGTCACCAACAGATGCTAGAAAGCCAGACCAGAAAATCACCCAAAGCTGGAAGCCTGGGAAAACATTGGCAAAATAAGAAAATGTGAACTTTTTATATAAATTGAAATAAATTCAAGAAAGATCACACTTACTGGTGTTTGACAAAGTTCACCTTGACTCCAGGAAGTTTAGAGTACCCAGGCCAAATAGTCTCATTAGGTGTGCCAAGTGTTTTGAATATCTGTTATTAATATTATAAGAGTCCAAAGTGACCAAATGTTGATGACAGTACAGTAAAACACAACCAATACGTAAATTTACCTTGTCAAGCTGGTCAAACTCTGTTTTCCCATTGAATAATGGTTGCTTCGACAACAGCTCAGCCATGATACAACCCAATGACCACATGTCAATTGCAGTAGAATATAGTTTTGTTCCCAGCAGAAGCTCTGGAGCCCTAAGAAAGTAATAAACCACAAACAAGATTGTCACTCACTATAATAGCAGGATATACCAATGTCAATCATATTATATAATTTAGATTGCTATACTATTCAAGGTTCCTAGCACAAATCTAATCAAAATGATTGCAATTAAAACAAAAAATCAAATATAGCTTAACATAAAAGCATGACTATTCATGAAGATGATAAGGAATACTGGTAAATTATGAAAATGGTATTTATATTTAATAGAAGAAATATTGCACAAGTGCTGGCTGCTCACCTGTACCAAAGAGTAACCACCAAATGAGTGTATGGTTTTAGAGGACTCCCATATTGACGAGACAATCCAAAGTCACAGATCTTCAGTTCACCTCGATTATTCAAAAGTAAATTTGAGGTTTTCAAATCACGGTGAAGAACCCAATTGTCATGAAGGTATTTTGTTCCCTCTAATAGCTGGAGCATGAGACATTTAACTTCACTCTGGCTAAATGGTTGTTTCATTGTCTCCATTAGTGCTTTAAGATCATGTTCCATGTACTCCATTACCATAAAAATACTATCAAGATTACTCCCAACTACCACTTCCTTCACATCCACAATTGAGGGATGATGAAATGACAGAAGAATGTTTATTTCCCTCAAAGAAGTCAAAGGAAAGCCTTCTCTTTCTTTCTCCATTTTTACCTTTTTTAAAGCAACAATTTCTCCTGTTTTTTTATCCTTGGCCCTGTAAACAACCCCATATGTACCTTCATCTATCTTGTTCAATCTCTCAAACTCATCAACGCTTCTACAACCTTGCAGCATATTCACGCTTCTTTGAGGGGGGCCACCAGCCTCTGGTGTACCTTGAGATCCATCTCCATTCTCTGAATCAGAATCTGATAGGCTCAGATCAGTACCATCTTTTTTTCGTTCGTCTTCTATCTCCATGTAATCCTTCCCCTCCAAATCATTGTCAGGAATATCATCCATGCTTGCTTCATCAGTGTCAGCCGATCGTCCTCTGATTCGTTCAGAGCTTTCTCTATAATGCTCCCCAACCTCTGGACTTGATGACGGCTTTCTTGATCTAACTTCAACAGACCCACGTATAGATTCTTTCCTCTGCGGGATCATGTTATCATCAGAAAGTTCACCGTCATCAGATGGAGAATTGGCATCATTTGCCCACCGAGAGGATCTTATTGTCCTTGTGGGCATGTAATCTTCTTCAAGTGGCCCTACATCCTGATTGTACCCAACATGCTCTTCCTGTGCAGGAGAAGAAGATAAACCAACATGGGGTTCAAATCCAGGAGAATCATGCTTCCCAATATGGGGTTCAGATCCAGGAGAATCATGCTTCCCAATGTCAATTGGAATATTATCTGAAGACTGAATCTTATTACTTTCTACATGGGAATTTTGTGCAACGGCTGCAGAAACAGTGTTAGGTGATTGACGGTATGATTTAGGCAATGGAGGTGGAGGTAGAACAACATTTGCTGGCGAAGATCTAGCCACCGATGAACCACTAGTTTCCCTGTCATCTCTATCCCAAACAATAGGTGAAAATTTCCTCTTTTTACTATTGTTAGACTGAGAATTATTTTCTATCTTCGAAACCTCACTATCCTTACCATTTATTTCTGACTCAACAGCTTCATCAGACCCACTAGACAACTCACCAGGTTCTCTATCCCCAGTTCTGAGGCGCTGATCGCCATGCCTCAAACCGCCACCATCACCACTTCCACCCGAAAAACTCCTAGACCCAGAACGATAACCCCCACCATTCACCAATTCTCTATCTTTAACATCCTTATGCCTAACCCTAGCCCGCACCTGATTCTTACCCCTATCATAACCCTGGTTACCACCATTCTTCAAACGATCATACTCCCCTTTGGAATAAGCAAACTCCCGCTTAGAGACATCATAATCCGATTCACGCTCCCTAAACTCATTATCACGGTATCCCCCATGTCTCCCTGCCGCCATATACTTGCTCATGTATACAACAGAACAAAAATCCACCCACTAAAACCCTAACCCCCAAATTTCACAAATTTTCGATCTTTTCCCCCTTTTTTTCTGGAACGAACAAAGAACTACACGTCTATATGTACTTCTAGGTCAACAGGCACAGATCGAACAACAACGACACACAAATCAAACAAAAAGATACCAAATCAATGTATAATTGAATCCAGGACCTCAATTTCACCAAATTCGGATCAATTACGAAACCCTAGAAATCGAATGATATGATAACAAAAGAGGGGAAACGGGGAATTGAGACCTCGAAGGTTCCACACATGAAGTGGATAGTTTCGATCTCTTCGTCGGAGATGTTGTCGGATGGCCGGAGGTTCGCCGGCGGTGGCGGAGGCGGTGGTGGAGCTCCGGTGGTTTTAGATATTTGAGCGGTGGTTTAGAAATCGGAATTGGATCCCTTTGTTGTTGTATACGCGTGATGGGCATAGATTTTTCTCGAATTAATATTTTATATTTTTCATAGCTTTCCCTTGAGCTTTGTTTGTGTGTATTGTTGCCCTTTATAGTACTAGTTAATATTTTGTTTATGGCTGATTAATAAGTTTTTGAATGATTAAATGCTGAATTAATAAAATATTTGAAACATTAAAAGTTATTATATCATTTAACTATTCAAAGGTAAATGTTTAATCAATTCAGATAAGTTATCTTAACCATTTAGAGGCAAATGTCTGAATGGTTCAGACATTTGCTCGCGAAACAAACAGTCTGAACCATTAAGTGTTGAATCATTCAAACATCTGAACTATTAAGAGGCTGATTCAGATGCTGCCAAACAGCTCCTTGGTCTTTAAATTAGCTTAAAGTGTATGTAGTTTTAAAATGTTCTAAGAAAATGGTTTTTATATAAGGTGACATTTGAAAACTTGTCTATATTACTATATAAAACAAAACTTTGGCACACAAATACAATTTTATAAAAAATTAATATACCTAATACAACTTCTTAAGCATTATGTAGAAATGTTTCATGCAAATATTTAAATTGTGGCTCTTATTTAATAAACTTCTTCAATTAATATATTGATTAATACATATTATTAATTAATATGAGATTATTTAATTCACTATATTAAATATTATACTATTTATAATACTTTAAATTAACATTAAAGTTTACAAATAAGCATTAACTTATTTGAATACTTAACTATATCATTCTAAATACTTTTATAATAATAATAATAATAATAATAATAATTAAATCAATAATAATTATTATGTTATTTGATTATAAAAATGATGATAACAATAATCTATATCTATATTATTAACACTATTATATAAAACATTTGAGTAAGACATACTTGTAAACTTACTCAAAATTTAAGACACCTAATACAACTTTTTAAACATAAGAGACAAGTGCTATATATAATAATTCCTAATTTGCCCATTTTAATAAACTTATCCTTATAAATGCATTATTTAATATACAATTATTTTTAGTATTATCATATATATAATACTTTAAATAAATATTAAAATATATACAATTTATATTTTTATAACTTAATATTATTTGATTTGAGTATTAATTTATTTAAACACTTAAGTATATAATCACTAAATGTTTACATAATTATAATAATAGTAATACCCAAATATATCAGTCTTTAAGGCAGGTCAGAAAAAGTTTCGATAACACCCACCGCATCACTATATAGAACAAATAGATAAGATTATAAGTAGTGAATGTGTAGGTTTTTTAATATTACCACAATAATTTTTTTTCTTCAAATTAATAAAAAAAACCTATTGTGTTTTTTATTTTGTTTACGTTTAAACCTCTAAGGATTTATTGAAACTAATCATAGCATTTTTTTTTATTTTTTTTTTAAATTGATACCTACTCATTTTATCATTTTTAAATTTTATATTTATGCATTCAAGTTATATTAAATTTATATTTAATCACCTGAACTTTTTAAAAATTATTTACTCAAGTCTTTGAGTTATGTCAAATTTATATTTAATCACTTGTACTATTTTTAAATTATATACTTAACATTTTGAGTTATTTCACATTTTATATTAATCAATTTACAATACATCTCGTTATTTATAATAAAGTCACCCTTTATGCCTTTGTTATTTTTTTTATGTTTTGAGGTATCTACTTTTTATAGTATTTTTTTCTATTACACTTTATAAGCATTTTGCACGTAAATATTTTTTGAGTGGTTAATACTAACGTATAAATCATAAGAATTAAATTTTCAACTTTTATAACATTCGTTGCATAGCGAAAGTTACACCCACTAGTAGAATAAAATGTATATCGTTTATTTGAACAATTTAAGAGTTAAAAAGCCATTATTAAAAAAGATTCAAAATTGTTGTATATTAGACAAGGTTTAAAAAAAGAAAAAAGTTCAATATTGTTGTATTTTAGACAATGTTTTGATGTATAAAGAAATGTTTGGTATTTTTTCTAATATTATTTACTAGTTGCTTTAGTGTATTAAAATTAAATTGAGATGTGTTTCGTGAAAAATAAAAAGTTTATTGGGTTTTTATAGTGTTAATATTTTATTTTTCAGTTTAGAGTTTTTTAAATCTAGGTTGTTTAAATGCGTTTTTTAAGGGATTGTTATATGTTCATCTCTTTTTTATAATCATGTAATTATAATTACACGACTAAAGAAAACAAGACATGCGTAAGTCATGTTGAATGAAATTTGCTTCAGATAACTAATACAACTTGGTTTATGTTGTCCTTTAAGTTGTACTTAAAATCGTTTGTTAGAACTTCATTGAGGAATTAGATTATAACTATAAGATAGGTCTTTTGATTTGTAAGTGAAACCTTAAGTGAAAAATAAATAACATTTAGTAAAGTTGAAGGATTTGGTTGAATCTAGTGACAAAAATAGATGGATTTTATAAAAGCTATATGATGTTTAGTAAATTTACCCATTAATAATATTTACATAAATTTTTATCTAGAGTTTTATTTTTTTTTCCTAACCAGGATCTAAGTTCTACCCACTTGTGAAATTAACATACGTGAACCTTTCGGCACATTACTAGAACTCGAACCATTTAAATTATTGATGGTACCAATATGATTACGAGCTAATGGACATGACACAAATGAATTGTTTGTTGTTAACCAAAGCAAACAAAATAAGTGAATACCAAAGGAAATCACCAATACTTGTCTTCTTTGTTTGTTAGTCAATCGTGTCTGAATCCTCGTTGTTCAGTTAAACTGTCGAAACTCCCGATTAAACAACCGTTTTTTTGAATTATTATTGTAAAGATATAAGCTAATTACCTATTAGTTATGACAGAGTAAGAAGTCATTTCATGATGCTCAACCATCAACATCTAATCCTTTTGTCATTCTCATCTATTACCATTTAATACTTGAATCGTACACCCTGGAAAAATAAAAGAGATCATTTTCATTTAATACTATTTAATAGTCGACTCAAGATACTTTTTTGGAACAACGACATGCAATCTTATTTAATCATAAATTACATCAATTCAATTATCTTGTGGCATGTCAGGATTTTTACTGTAATCTTCTATAAAAAGTTATTGACTTTTACATTGGACTACTAAGTCAAGTGACACTACTAAATTCTAAAAAATGTACTGGTCATCATAGTTATCTTCCTTATAACTATGGTTTGTTAAAAACCTAAAACTATAAAGTGCGGATAGTGTCATACAAAAGGTTCACACTCGACTTGAAGATTTTGGGTGGTCTCGAAGTGGGCGGGGCTGTGTTCTTGTTCGTCACGACTTGCCACGAGCCTTTATCCCCAGCCTTCCTCACGCTTCCCCTTTCCACTTCTTTGTTTCTTCTCCCCTCTGACATCACCACCCCGCATCATCATCTCTCACCTTCCACCTCAGCATATCTCACCTTTTTGGTTGTGGCATTCCGCCATTAACCCTCCCGACTCTGCTCCCTCTCCACCCTAAGAGCATCCACGACAGACAATTTTTGTCCATCCATGGCCAATATGCGACAAATGGAGGAGAGAGAAAAAAGGGATAGGGTAAGTATGTGTGGAAGTACGCCTTCATGAGGGACTCTGAGAGACGGAGGAGAAAACCGTACATGTAGGGGCAGGCAACGCCAACGTTGCAATGTGGAGGAGTGAGGGACCGTCTGTGAGCCCCATCGATGATGCTCTAAAAGAATGCATTTGAACTAAACATTGATTAAAACTTAAGACACATACCACATTTGCCTATACTATAGAAGCACAAAAGTAGTTCATAAAAATATAAAATCTTGAATTCAAACAGATACAACGAAGTGATCTAAATAGTAAATACACTTGCTATGTTAATCACCAGCAGCAATAACTAGTAGGAAGTTTAATTGAGAAAGAAGATGGAAGGTGCCCTGTTCTTCTTATGTAATCTGCCTTTTCAGATGTTATTACCGCTTGTTCGTTCAAATTCACCTCAGCTTTTGCTCGCTTTTCTTCAGCAATCCTTCGTGTTGATGCAAGTTTGTTTGTATACTTTTCTTGTGCACGACATTTCATTCTCTCCGCCTTCGCCTAATCAAGATTTAACAAAATGGACGGGTTATGTTTTTTAGCAACGAACACACACTCTCTACTCTACTGTAGAAACTTAAATTCATACTATTGAAGTAAGCAAAAAGATCAAAATGACTAAATGTACCTCCATCCTTTTCATTTCCATTTCTGCTTTCATCTTTTCATGATTCTCCCAAGCTTGTATTTTTGCTTCTTCGCGCTTGTACCTACCAACCAAAAACAAAAATCAATAATCTCACACCATCAAGGACCCTGTACAGTCGATAATCGTTTCTCTTTCTGCAAGTTTAGGGGTGTTTGAATGAGTTTTTTTCAAACTGATTATCATGGTTTGAAGAACAATATTCACATGCTTAACTCCATGAGAACTGTTACCACATGCATTGCATACTTGCTCAAATATCGTTACTTTGACTTTGTATAAACAAAAAGTCAAATCAAATCAACTTTTGTCAAACACTTGCGATAATCAGTTTACACAAACATCTAAACACCCCTTAACTACCCACTAAAAAATAAAGACAAAAACTTTAAACAGTCATTTGCTTTCTATACATGTTCAATCACATGTTTAGGCTCTTATTACAGTATATAAATAAAACATCCAAGGTTGTAAACGGTCTAAACGAATACTAATCAAGATTTATAAAAATATACGACTTTAACAAAATGTTCGGAAAAAAGTTATCACCTTGCCATGTATTTTGCCCGTTCAGCTTCATCCCAAGCCATTGCTCTTGTTTCAAGAGGACTTGGCTTAGAATCTTGATTAACCATCTTACTTTCAAGACCATTTTCACCATTAGGTTCCGCCCTCTCTCGACCAAACCTCGTGGTCCCACCAACATCAACCATGTATCCACGGTTCACACATGGCCTAACAGGAGTCGAGCAACCCGAAGCCACAGGGCTGCGTGCAGCTGGGGTCGTGGCTGGAACTGGTGTACCTGTTCTTGAAGGCTCCAGGCTAGCCATAGGGGTCATTTCAGTTCCCATATCCCTAACACAAATTGATCTAACAACTGACCCTGCATTCTCACTAGATCTCCACATAATATCATCACAGTTGACTCTTTTAGTTTCGATTCCTGTATACTGCACCATTATCCCACCACCTCCCTCTTCATCTTCACACTCTGGATACTCGTTTTTATGAACTGTGGCTATTAATCTTCTATCATCAGCATTCGAGTTACGTGGCTCGCTGTTTGAGTGACCCTTTTCACCACCTCTAGACAACTTGACTAACCATTTCTGGGCATCATCCCATTTTGATGGTGTCGGTTTGCCTAGAGCAGTGCGGTGACCGCGGTTCACACCACCACCACCACCACCAGAAGTCTCATGAATTGACACATGATTCACACAACCCTTATCCTCTATTGACCTCATCTTTGGTCAAATCACTGCCCTTAAATCAAAGATTATAACAGCAATCTCAAATGAACTCTAGCTTAATCTGCAACTTATTGCTAATCTACTAAACTAGCCTTAAAACTAACTAAATATCAACAATGTACCCATGTTCAATGTTGAATCACACAGATCTAAGTATACCCTTTATCAATTTGTGCTAATTATTTACAGCAGAAACTTATGAAACTAAAGTTAAACATGAAGAACAACAAGAACTGTTAAATAATGCAAGTATAACACATGCAGAGGTCAACTTACTTCAAGATTTTACCGAATCAGTGAGGCAAATCGATAAACAACTTATGGGTTTCATCATTCACACGATCAAAACTTACAACAACAGCTGATTCACCAAAAATCCACCATACCATTCATAATATTATCTTTCTGAAGAACACTTCACACTTGCAGGCAAGCTGTTCGATGAAATGACTCACAGAAATACCAAATGTACGATGAACGTGCATATCAATATCACCAGCAAATGAGCTGATTAACAGAGGATTTAATGGGGTACTGATTGATTCTTGAACTTTGTTGGACTGTTGAAGTATGAAAGTAAGAAATCTGCAGAGAATAAAACCTTGAAAGTCGCCATTGATTTTGAGAGTTGCAGGTTGTGATATATAATAATGGAGATATGGAGATCTGATCCACCAAACAGTGACGTAAAACAAGAAAATATTAATTGAATTTGTGTGTGATGGTTAAAATATATGAATCCCTGATGGAAACAACGATAAAAATCAAATCTTGTGACATAGAAAGATGGAAACTTTAATTAGTACTACTACTACCTCCATTGAATCTTGGGAAGTGTTTCATGACGCATTATTATATACTGTGGTACTAGCTTTGTTCGTCGAGTATGATGATGTTGAGTGGAGTAATGTATTATAAATATCGGGCTAGATCGGGTCGGATGAATGAAATATGAACATATTACGGGTTTAATTAATCCTGTTAGGGAAAATATAACTGTGAGTCTGTGACCCTAAATCCATATAATGGTCACATGACTAGAATAATTTTTTTAGTAAAAATCTTATGTTCATATCTTTCTTTTGTTGGTTTATGTTGTAACTTGTTTTGTAGGTACATGCTTAATGCAATCCGCGAATCACATGATTGCGTTGATTAATAGGGTATTGACGGATCCCGTGAGTTTTCTAGTGATGGATTCTTGTAGTTAAAAAATAAAATCCTTCATCTCTAGTGGTGAGTCATAAATGTCCCGTATACATGTTTTAACGGGTTGATGCATTATAAACGGATAGATCAAGTTATAAACATGTTAGACGGGTTATTGTTGTGAAGTTATAAATTGTGTATACATATTTTTATTCTAGTCTTAAACGGAGTAGGAATTGAAATATTTATTTACATCCCAACCAAACAACATTCGTTTTTATACGTTTTGTTAAACGGATTATATGAATAAACTTGTTTACACCCAACTCAAATCCTGAATTTATGTCAAGAAAAAAAAAAAATTATGTTACTTATCATATAAAAAATCTACAACCACTTAAATGTTGGTTTTAATCTTATATAATAATGGTAAAAAAAAAAAACCCCCCCCTCCAAATATGATACAAAGATAAAATAGTCCTTTAACAAATATAATACATTTTGTATAAATCAAAATGTGTTGTACAAATCATTTTTAATGTATTAGTCAGATTATGTCATGTTAAATCAACACGTAATACAATTGTGAGCATCTACTCTTGTGGCCAATACTTCAAAGATTTCGGTTTTTACATCTAAGTCAGTAAATCCTGACATGTATGCGTTGCATGACGGTCTGCACGATGCTAGGAAGCAACCTCTCTACAGTGGCATCAAAATTCAGATCGACATTAGCACCATTGGAAGATAAATAAAAACGGAACTATGATATAGAAATATTTTAATCGAATAATATGACTATGACACTTCAAGTTGAACATTCGAAATCTCCATAAATACCAATATATCACCCTCTTCCCATAGCAATATAGCACCACAACTAAAATTCATGTTATTAAACGTAGTATACATACGCCTAATGTAATGACAAATATTAGCGTAAAGGACGCGGACATGTAAACTTACAGAAAAAGTGAAGGCTAATGTAGTTGGAACTTTAAACTTAAATTTTACGATAATAACATCCAACATAGCTGGTGATGATAGGCCGAGCAAGAGAAGAAAAAAACTTTTTTTTCATAGAGATGCACTTTTAAACTACACTTAGCCACTATACAATATATAAAATGCAAAACACATGCATTGTTCTAAAGGAATCATAGTCTATTGATACATGACGATTAAAATCTATCTATTATAATAAAAGAAGGTTGAATATGGACACTTGGCGACTTCTGGTTAAATCTAAAGTTGTTTTCCCGCCTCTCTCTTTTATAAAATGAAAATTATTTTAAATAAGTAAACTAAACAATTAAATGATTTATATTATATCTTATCTTAAAATATAATATTATAATTTATAATTTTTATTAATTTTATTTATAAATTCTTAGATATTCATTATTTTTTTATTTTATCAATGGTTGATGACATGTAATTTACAAAACATTTGTAAGAAATAATGATGTTAACATGTTAAATTTATTCCACCCATGTAATACATGGGTTTTTAACCTAGTTAAGCATAAATCATAGATCATAGGGTGTGTGTTAAAGCCATAGCTATTAAATGTGTACTATATATAAAAATTTTAAAGTCTAAAGCCATACATTATCTTAATAGAACATACAAAGTTTGGTTTTAAAATACAGTTGCCCGTGTAACGGTAACTATGTGGTTTTGTTGTGGGACGTGAATGACACGTGGACGGCTGGGATTAAGTAGGGGTGTATTGGTGGCCACGTGATGAAAATTTATATAGTATGGTTTTCTGAGATATTTCACATGGGGCTGTGACAATTGGTGGACCCGGGAGAGTGGTACAAGGGTCTCTTATTAGGGGTACGATTGAGATCACAAACCAATATTAATTTTTGCTACATAATCTAGAAATGAGTTGTTCGGTACCGAACCTGAAATATCGATTTTAAAAACATCAAAATTGGGTATTAGTATCGAAAATGCTCGGTATGTATTTGAAGTAAAATATCGGTACCGTACCGATCCCGAAATCACCAAAAAGTAGGTACTGAGAATGATTCGGTATGGGAAATTCAACGTCGGTTCGGTTTCGGAATTTGGTACCACTTACTCGTCCCTAATTGTATAGGTGGGTGTTATTTCTAGTAAAACTATTAGAGTTTAATAGTGATGTTACTTTTAAAGTTAATGGTTTGAGCTTCGTTTGTGATAGATCATTGTAAGTTAGTTGTATAAATTTAGAAGTAAATTTTGAGTGCTTATGGGTTCGTAGTTTAAAATACACATTGTATATACTACATATATATATACACATACACACACACACATGCAGGTTCGTTTTAAAACTAATAACATGTTGAAATTTATGAAAACCATATGATGTATAGGTCGTGCTTTGAATATAATACACATAACATTGTCTAACCATCATATTTTCTCTCTTCCACTACTTTGATTATTTTACATGTTTTATGTACACATATGCTATATTGTTCTCACACAATTTTGAGAAATTTTTTTTCACTCTATGTGCGTATGACAAAATATTTTTGAGGATAGAACTGATTTTAAACAAACCTTAAAATAGATATAAATTAGCATAGAAAATTAAAAACCTTAGTTTCGTACACAATAAACGACAATACGAAAAACTTATGTACTTATAAAGTTTGTAAGATAGGGTTAATATATTGTTCATGTAAATTGAAATCAATCAATTAAAAGCAAGTAAAGTTTAGATCAAACTCGCTTGGATGGTTTTATGTTAAGCTTAAATTCGATCTGATAACTTAACGATCCATGGTAATACACCTTGAACTTGATTTGAGAATTCCAAACTAAAAAATGTTATTGTGTATAAAGTTTGGTTCATTAATGTTT
Organism: Flaveria sonorensis; assembly: GCA_025506505.1. Lineage (NCBI taxonomy): Eukaryota > Viridiplantae > Streptophyta > Magnoliopsida > Asterales > Asteraceae > Flaveria > Flaveria sonorensis. The sequence goes on from CM046436.1 coordinate 7,646,539, forward strand.
AATAAAACTCAGTATTAGAGCTCGATGTAGTTTTATTGAATAAACTTGAGCCCGCTTCGAAGATTAATAACTCTATTATACTTAAAGCTAATTTACATTTATAGTCACATATAAATATATAATCATATGCATTAGCACTCACCATGTCACATTTGTCAAAAAGTCATAATAAAAATTCGATACGAGTTTATATAAACTATTTTAAGCTCATTTTTTTAAACATGAACTTAATAAAATTGATTCTAACTTAGCTTGTGTCATTTTCAAAGTCGAAAAACTTCATGCATATTCACCGGTCATAGTACATAAAAGCTAATATTGTTTTGTAACCATAACTATTATAAAAGTTATGGAGTGACATTAAATTTTGTCTACACTTAATATAGGAGTGTTTTCGCTACAAGGACATTTGTAGGGAAGCATGGCCTACAACTTTTTGGAAGGTATCATCATACATTTATTTCCATGAAAGAGTGAATGGACCACTATGACGTTACTAAAATTAATGTGAATCATCAAGTGTTATTGATGATCTTAATATAGGTTGTTTCTGTTGTAACTTGATGGTGTATGTACCAGTAAATATGTAAATACGTAGTAGTAAATTATGACGGAGTATTTTCAAAATTGAAAATTCATGCGCACAGACGCTTAAAAGTTTATATTGTTACCTCAAGTGAGACTTGAATACTTTGTCACTTAATTGCATATTTTGATAGTATTAGGTGAAATTTTGTCCAGCCATTTTAGGATACACTTTTGTTTTGCACATGTTACTATTGAAAAAAGTGTTAGGGTAGGAATGCAGGATATTGTAAGACAATAAAGGGCCGTTTGGTTGGTGGAATGTTTTGCAAAAGAATTGGAATTGAAATCTTGTTAAATTGATGACATGTTTGATTGGTTATTTTTTAGTGAAATTGGAATTTTAATTTTTAACATTCCACTAGATTGTTAAATATTCCATGGGTAAGTGGAAGGAATATGAATTCCAATGAATGATGGAAAATTTTCCAATTCCAATTCATCTGTTAATCAACCAAACAAGATTTGAATGAAAAATTTTTCAATTCCAGTTTTAATTCCTAAGAATTCTGTGAATCAAACGGGGCCTCGGGTTTTACTCTGTGTATGTTACTATTAACAATGTTTTTGAAAAGGTGAGGTGTTGTAAGAAGAAGTGGGAAAGCATATGAATTTAACACATAAAAATGTATTTACCCTTTAGCATGAAACAGTTATGTTGCTGATAAACAAATGTGTGATTATGGAGTTGATGTATTAATCAACACCACATTTATGTTGATGATAAACCAATGTGTGATTATGGAGTTGATGTATTGAATCAACACCATAAAGCATCCAAATAATTCACATAGTGAAGTGATTAACCCACAAACATCTTCTTCCTTTGTTATGTAAATAAAGGGAAATAGAAAAAAATACATTTTTAGCTTATACTATTTGCATGAACCAATCTATCATGCTAAATGAAAACAACCAATTACGGAAACGTAGGATAAGAATGTCCGGGTATGAAGGTTTGAAGTTCTTAAGATTAAACCCTATCTTCCTTTCTCACTCGACCGATGTTTTCAGTCGCTCGCTAAGACTAATGTTTAAAGTCATGACCACCATGGTCGACTAATGCGCTCAATCGTGAACAACGGAAGAAATGGGTCAACCTTAGTTTGGAATCAGTCAAAGTAGGTTCAAACCCAGTAAGCCACTTGATGAGCCGCATTGGTTCTAATTTGACAACTAACCAATCCGATTCGGTTTTAAAACACTGACCAAACCAGGTTATGGAAGCAACATATATTATAATAGCAACAAGAAACATAAAATAAATCAATCATATAATTGTCAATCTTATCGAAGTTACAAAACATTCCAGACACAATCAATCATTCACATCAAACACCAATCAACAATTGCTGCTAAATAGGTATGTTCTGTTCTATATATGACACCTGCTAATTAACTTTACAATACTTACACCATCAAAATCCAAAACTTAATAATAAATAAAATAAAATAAAATTAAAGATCAAAATCATCCTTAAACTTCAAACATCTATATATAACACCATCACATTATTCTGCAGTTGCATTTAGCTTCTAGCATTGGCGGTTTCGTGTTCTCTTTATTGTTAGAATAAACAATACGGGTCTTCTGTAAGTCGGTTTCCTCACCCGTGTTTATGTTGTTGGGAGCTTTCATGGTGTCTCCTTCCACTGGCTTTTTTCTCATTTTTTGGGATTTTGATGACCGTTTGCTGGATTTCCTGCTTCTAAGATCTTTTCTAACTGAAGAACTTTTAGTGGCAGCTGGCACAAGTGGTGGGTAATCGTCATATCTGGAAGGTTCAGGAGGGGTTTCTTTCTCCATGGCTATTGTTGCAGCCTCATAGGCTAAACTGTGAATTATCGAGCTGCAAAAAAGTATCGTGTCGGTTGCTTCTTCTAGCGTCAAACTTCTTGCCTTTGTTACTCCTTGGCCTTCAACCAAAACAGTTGATTCTTCTGACAAATAAATGTTAGATGTCAGCATGCACCACACATGTAAAGTTGACTTGGCGCATAAGTCAATGCAAGTGTTTGACTGTCATTAAGATATTTAAATACCCTATACGATCTAATGGGTCAAGTAAAAAAATTAGCTAAATGGTGTATCCCCCTCACCAACCTAGCAGTTGGTGAGGGTTTGAATTCTGCAGTATGCAGGTTTGGTGGTGTTAGGGGTGGTTAATAGGAGTAGATTAGGTGCTGGTTAAAATAAATATATAAATTTAGCTAAAAGGGAAATGGGTAGAACGGGTTGAATGGCTTAAAAGTCACCAAACGTGTATTTTTAATGCTTATCACATCTTAAATCCTTTTCTTTAAAGTACATAATGATATTGTGACGACTAGTTTAATAATCATATTTATGAATAAAAACGCTTCCAGGTCAACCCAACCCTAGCAGAAAATTTACATGTTTCAAATTGAGCCTGTTTTGACATCTTAACAAACCTGCGCAACCAGGTCATCTTGCCATTTTCTATCTTCAGTATACCAAACGACAAAGGAGAATGCAAAAAGAGACTGATAATTTACAGGAATAGATATACGTACCAATGATGCAGCTTGAATGATTTGAGGTGTTCAAATCCATGGCAGAAACTGCCATATCATTACCAACTGCAGCAGAAACATGGGGGTCCTGGAATTCTTCTATGCTGGTCTCAGAATGTTGAGAAAGATGGCATTGTGAAGCAGGAGAAGACGAACAAGTGTGATCAACTTCTCCTTCTGATAAGGCCCTCAATTGAACCTCTGTGACGTCAGTGCTATCAACACCAGGAGTTTGACTTGTACCTTCCTCAACAGTACAAGTCACTAAAGCATCAGTATCTTCTCCCAAATCAGCCATACAAGTCACTAAAGCATTAGTATCTTCTCCCAAATCTTCACCTTTATGACACAACGAAGGCTCATCAACATTTGAAAGTTCAGGTAACAGAACTTCCCCTGAATCAACATTTTCAGTGCATGTGTCATTTTCACTTGGATTTTCCTGAGGACCCGCAGATGCAGACTCAGCAACATCTCTCTCCACATGGACAACGGATACCTCAAATGAATCAAGTGTGCTTGTTCCAACACTAGAAGGAATGAAAGCATGACTAGAAGTTCCAGAAAAAGATGACATACTACGTCGATGTTTTACGCTCATTGGGTCATATTTGTAATTGTCAGTGTCTGATTTCCTGCTACTTAGCTGACTTTGTAAACGAGGCCCAAAGTCAACAGAAGATGAAGCAGACATATATGAAAGAGCATCATAAGAAATGCTACTGGCTGAAAAATTCCTGCTTCGTGCAACAGGCCCCTTTACACTACTAGACCTTTTGAGCATTACTGAAATACCTTCTCCTTCTATAGATACATCCTTTGACTTTGTAAAGTCAACAGTGTGTTGAATTTGCTCTTCCCTTGAGTCACTGTAACTTAAACTTGGTTGACTTATTACGTCATGGTTGAGTTGGGTCAGTTCATGTTCTCCACCATCCTTGATTAAATCTTCATGTTGCTCAGATTGTGATTTGCTCGTACCAGTCAACTCTGGAGATTCATCTTTCAGTAACGTCAACTGAGGCTTCATTGAGTTGTTGACTAATTCGTGATCTTTGTTTGACATAGTCGACTCTGCTTCAGAACTAGCCACGGTGACTGCGCTTGTCACAGTATCACTGACGTTCAAAGATGAAGTAGACTTTTGGCAATTCAGACAAAGTTTAATTTCATCTTCTGTTTGCGTTAGAACAGGGTACTCACAACCACATCTTGAACAAACTAACATATCACCCAGGCTGTTGAAATCATCCAAAACTACAGAAGTTGCTGTGTCATGCTGCACAAGATTTTCAATGCACTCTTCATTTGGTGAAATTTCATGGGTTTCACTCATATCTTCAATTAAAGTATCCGGTTTTTCAAATACGAACATTATTTCATCATCAACATTAGAATCTGGGACCTTTGTAATACCGCTGGTGGCATCATCATCGTTTCCTTCATTTTCTTCAATATCATGGGGCCCACTAGTCCCTGGATCAGAACTTGCAGTACTGCTAGTTGTTACTGAAGTATTCCAAGAGGGAGTTGATTTCCCAGCATAAAAATTTGAAGCAGGGCCACTCGAGAGTAGTGGTCTGAACATATTTTGTGGACTTTTCCTATGATCCTACAAAATAATTAAAAAAAGTTAAACAACGTCATCTCCTCATATATTGCCTTGAAGAACAAGAACAGTTCTTATAGTTAAAAAGTAGTACTCGGAAATTGCAAAAGAAAAAGAAACAAACTTTACACATTTTCCTGAATTTAGAAAACGGTAAATTAGGTGTAAAATAAAAACTAACTCGCCTTTATTACTAACTTTAGCAAGCCAAGTTGCAACTTATTACCAATTTTAGCAACGGACGTGCTGTTGAAACAGTAGCAAGTCACAACTTCTTTTTGTGTCAGATTTTTGAACATAGTTGATGAAGATGAAACATCTTATTCATACGTATAAGATGTTAAATTTAAAAACTATCTGCATGTGTGGCATCTGATATGTGGCTGGCATGGCATCAACCAGTGTCACAATAGCAACTAACAGGTAAAATCAGTTGGAATAAGTCTGATTGTTGAGTTGGTAATAATTTGAAAAAGTTGGTTTCAATTTTTAGCCTAACTAAATGTTGTTTACAAAAACCAGGAAAGAAAGTGTAACATTCAATTCTATTCTGTAATCTGCATAGTTTGCCCCAGAAAGAACTCAAAAGATAGTTATAGTTAATTACCATTTGTCGAAGTGCCATGTCAAAGGATCGTTTTGGAGTAGAGCTAGAAGAAACCGTTCTGCTTGACTTTTGGGGAGAAGGAACTTTATTATAAATATTATTCCTAAACCCGCTCACTCTCCTTGAATTCGACTGTTCTGACCCATCAACAGTAATGGATGGTAGAGATTCAACATCATCATCAGAAGATTTGATTGAACCTTTACTATGAGGCGAGCTGATGTTTCTAGAAGCACTAGGTGATTTCGATTTTCTCCCGTTTCTAGAAGCAGGTGAGGATCCACGTGTGAAAGATGCAGGCCGGTCAGCTAAAGAAGTCCTCAGATTTGGTGGTGCTTCAGTGGAAAAACCAGGAATATTTGCCTGCCATGCCCTTATCTTTGGTGAAACTGAATTTCCAGAAATACCCTTCGTAGTACTAGTAGAACCGGTACTTAATCTTCTTGAAGTTGGTGTAGAAGCCCGTGGAGATGGTGAGGAAGGTTTGCTTGATGGGGAAGATGGTCTTTTTAATCCAGTAGCTGGCCTACGGGTAGGTGGTGGGCTAGAACTAAGTGCTGATGTGGCACGGTTTCTAGGTTGAAATGCAGGTTCATGAGAACGTGGAGATGGGCTAAAGCGATTTGGGCTTGGACTACCTCTACTGCTTCTGTGACTCTTCTCCATCTATAATCAAGTATGAATTAAATGCATGAAAAACTAAAAAGAGGTACAACTTCATATGAACACATTCGTGCATAATTTTCGTAGGACTGAATGGAATGACAAAAGAACAGAATGGACATGGTAACGGAATGAGCATGTTAATGGAACGAGGCATTCCATTCCATCATGATGTTTGGTTGGCCAGTAGGAACCGAATAATCATTCAAATATACTGTTTGGCATGCTTTCATATATTTATAAACAAATGTCAAAAGGCCATTTAATGTAAATCACTACTATTTAAAATTGTGAGATACCATTAGTTAGATGTTTTTAATTTTTTATTAATATTACATATATAAATATATTTATAACTTTCATGTTAATGAATGCATAGTTCAATAGGAAAATATCAAAATATTAATTTGCAAAAATAAAGAATTAAACCAAGTGATCAAGAAACTATCAAATAACTTAAAAGAAAATTTTGTTTTTAGTTATTCTGGAAAACAAAAAAGTTGGCTATATTGTTTTTTATTATTCCATTCCATGAAGGAACCAGAAGAAGGAAAACAGCTTCTGCTCATGGAATGAAGATCGTAAAATTGGAAGGAACATATATACAAACAACTTTTTCTCATTATTAAGTTATGAAGCATTCCGTTCATTCCCTTATTCCTTCATACCAAACACTGCTTATTAGTTACAAGTATGACCAGCATTAATGACTTACTGTTGATGATCTGGAGATTGAAATGGGTTGAGCTCGAGGTCTACCCCTCTGTGCAGGAATAACTTGAGGCGTCTCATCATCCAACGAGGGAAACAGAGGGGTATCGGGAGGAGTTATTAACCTTCATTCCCAAAACGAAATTAGCATAAATACTAGTGAGTAATTAAACTTGACATAATAAATGGCATTAGAATTAAGATAAGAAGCGAACGACTACAAACCATTCGTAATCATTCTTTTCATCTACTGCATTGAGGAGATCACTGCTTTCTCCTCGAGCAGCAGCGTTTACTCCAATCTTGTGATTTGAAAAATGACGTAACTTGGTCGCTGCAAAAAAGCAATTAGACAACGAATCAAGCTAGTGTCAGCCACAATAAGTAACAAAGTCTCTTTATTTTCCCTTTCCAAAATGTGCACAAGCAAAGGCTGAGGATAGTAGAGGCCAGGGGGGGGGGGGGGTGGGGGGCTCTTTTTTTCGTCGGTAGTGTTAAATTTTAATCCAGTAGCGTAAATTTTTAGTCCCGGTGGTGTAAATTTTTAGATAAATATCGAGTTCGCCCCCTCTAAAAAAATTAATTTCGTTCCCGCCCCCCTACGGGAGTGTTCAGCTCCGCCACTGTGCACAAGGCTTATGTAGGTGTGTCAATTTCCAACATTGCATGAAAATAGTTAGGTTTTGGTTGCCATGTATATTTAAACCAGCTCGACCGCCAACCCGTTTACCACCCATTATTACAACCCACGAACCCGATTAGCATGCTTAGAACTTGATTAAACCTGCTAACCGAGGCGTTAGACACCCCTAGGTTGATCACATATAAACATGTAAACAATGATCACAATTCACACAAATTCAATTGACTTTCAGGTAAAAGCAGATTATCTTGTACATTACATGACAAAAAGCATAAGAAATTACCAAAAATGTCTTCAAATTCATCATTAGATTGCAGCAAGAAATTATCCCTCTCTTTGCTCTGCACCTCATTGAACAAAGCAAGATCATCATCTCTCTCCTTGATAACTATCCCACTCTCAAGACTACACCCTCTCTTATGATTACCACCTCTTGACTCCCTCCCCGGAGAACATCTCATCGCCGGTGAAACAGGCATTTCTCCTACTCAATTCATCCAACAAACACCACCCCCAAATTCAACCCCATTCTCAAAAGCTCTGTACACCACAACAACACCTGAAGGCTGAAACAACCTAATTCACCCACAGATTCACTTCATCTGAATTCCAACTTCAAATGCGACGTTGCAAACTCTCGTAATTTACATCAATCAACCAAATTCACATGAAATCGCTCCGTTTTCGAACAAACTAGATCCGGAACAGGATAAAACTTATCTCCAATTTCAACCTCACGCTACTAGTAAAACGAATCTGTTGACTTACCTGTACGGAAGTCAAAACCGCTTCACCTGCTTCTAACGCAGTTTATCAAAGTTGTTAACCGTAATAACGAATGTAGAGGCAAATTGGGGTGCAATAGGGGTTATTGAGGGTGGTGGTGGGTCGGATCTGATTGGGATTTGGGCGGATCACGGTGGGATGTTGGTGTTATAGGAGATGAAATTGAAGGTCTGAAAACCCTAATAATAATAATATTGAGGTGCAGGTGGAGTGTTGATGAAGGAATGAAAGAGAAAATGGTGGAAGAAGGTAGCAGAAGAGCAGCTGTTGCTTTGCTTCTTTCTTTCTGTGTCCCATTACACCCATCTTTGCTGTTATTATTCATTTAATCTTTTGCAACAAAAAAGTATTCCTTAACTTGTTTTTCAATACCATATCACTTATAGTATGATGATATCTGGCGCATATACTGTTTATACTGATTTTAACGTTTCAGGTTTGACGCGTTTAAAAACATCATTATTGAAAAAACACATTAGTGTGAAAAAAACCTTTAAAGTTAAGTTTGAACTTGAAACTTTAAAAATCTCAAACCCAAATCATCATCATCATATTACTGGACCAGAAGATCGAAGGTCAATTGCATCTGATATGTATATATTTATGTTTTTTACAAGTTTGATGGTTTGAGTTTTATAATGGACAATCATATAAATTTAGAGACACAAATAGACGAAGGTGTGTGTTTAATGTTCTAAAAAAATGTGACTTTTAATAAAATAACATATTATATGCAAACAAATATAATAAACTAACATATAAAGATCTCACTTGTTACGTGGTTCAAGAAGCATAGGTGATAACCATTGCCTCCACTCTAAAAGATAAAAGTGTTGCATTCAAACCAGTCTCCAACTTAGAAAAATCTCATTAGGAAAATACATATATAAACAAATGCGAGAATCCTATATTTCTCTACACGTTACTTTAATGTGATACTAGGTTATGTTACACGAGTTGAAAAAAAAAGTTATATAATAGATTATATATATATATATGTATGTATAATTTAATATATGTTATAGATAACATATCAATAAAATTATTATATATAACAAACATATTTAAGTTATTAACAATAGTATAAATTTTTTTTATTATCTATAAATATCCATAAACCTCTTTATATACCTTTTTAAAGTATTGTAGGTTTAACAATGATTAACTACAAATTAAACTATATTTTAACAAAATTAAGTCTAATTATTGTGTTGGTGACACATAGACAATCTAAGATGACGATGACATGTACATGTTAAAAAATAGACATGTCGCTAATAGTTATTTTGATTTATTAGAGTAGATATAAAATGGTTTTTTAATCATGTATTTTCATCCTCTTATTGTATGTGCTCATTTTTCATTGAAGAAGTACAAGTGAACTGAATATTACTTTATATTTTTTATTTAAAATTAGTTATGTATTAAACACATACTTATAAATACAATTATATATTTAAAAAGTTATACTAAGGTCACCCTTATCAATCTGTTTAATCATAATAATATTTATAACTTAGAACCAAAATGCTTGTGAACTCAATCACTAAGTGATTGATTGTTTAAGTCTTACATTAAACAAAGGTGTAAGCTTGAAACCAAAATTAGAAGCGTGAGTCACCCACTTTAAAAAATCTATAATTTAGAATTCTGTCACATCTTATAGTTATAAAATAACAAAAAAGAAGTCCTCATGAATGCTATGAATTATTTTGAGTAGAGTTGGGGCGATTTTGCAACCTTACGTGACAATAACCGGTTAAGTTATAGACATTTTATCATTCTGTAATTTTATTTTCTAAAAGTCTTTTTTGTCGGAAGATGTGTAAGACCAAATAATAGTTATTTTGGTAATCCGTCTAGAATTAAATATGTTCCTATCATTTTTCCCCAAGTAAAGTCTTTTGAAACAAGTGTTGTGAGCATTATGTAATTCTTAAAAAGTTGAAACAAAACAAAAAGAAACATTCTTTTCTTTTACTAAACTGCCTGTAAGTTACTAATTTTACACAAAGTAAAGTTGTCTAAACTTTATGTATGTATATGTGTGGACACATGTGTCAGGGGCAACCCAAGGGAGGGGCGAATGGGAGATTGTACGGTGCCTAAGTTTCGGATGGGCCTAAAATTTTTAAAGCCTGTATAACACACGCACATATATTGTTTTTTTAACCGTCTATAGAATTGACCATTATATATTTTTAATTAACTTGTTACACACTTAAAATTAGTTCATTTTACACAAATATGACTTGAGTTAAACCATTTAACTCATTTAATTAGTCCACAAGGCACAAACAATTTACAACCTAAAGTTGTAAAAGAACATTTTTTTCGTTTGTTGCCCATTTTTCAACTCGCCTCGGGCCTTTAAATCCTCAGTGTCAATACCGACGTGTACACACAAGCATAAGTATGCCGTTATTGACCCAAAATAATATGATTATAAATATTAGAGATGAAAACAACGTTCCTTATATAATCATTCAAAATCAAATAAATGTTATATGTAGATGTGAATTTATTCATGTAAATTAGAATATATACTGCGATAACATTTTGCGATGGAACGAGCCTTACTCTCAATAGGTAAGAGCATTTACCATCCAATCGTAATTGAAATGACTATTTATAATGAAATTAGTTATGTATTTTAATTGTATATATTACTAATTATCATTTTTTTATGTCGTATCGTTTGTACTTTAATTTAAGTGGGTTGTTCTTATTTTTGGGATTTTCTTGTTTTTATTTTTTGGACTTTTAACCTAAATATTTTTACATCTCTTACAATTTAACCATTATAATTTTTTATTTTTAACTTTAGTCTTCTATACTTTTTATCTTTTATAAATTTTATGTTTTATATTTTGGTCTAAATTATACCAGTTAACACACCGCAACGTGCGTGTGTGGTTACAATGCTTTTTCGCATATTTTTTTCCTGTTTAAAGGTCGCGACATAAAGATCGGATTCTAGATCGACTTATTTATTTTTAATATATTACGTTTCACGTGCGTGGTTCGATGTTTTTACGTATACTTTTGGTTCGGTTTCTTTTTTTATTTATTTTTTTATACGAGTTTTTGGAGGCCGATAACAGTGATGTGACATTGATGTTGTTTGACATGGTTTTACACTCCCTCGCAACGTGGGGGGTTTAATACTAACGAAAACTAAAAGTGAACATAATCATAAATCAATAATTATTATACTAGATCATTATAATTTTCAAGTAAAAACAACATATAAATAATTATTATAAGAAAAGAAGCACTTGTATTTATCTATTGCGTGTTTTATGATCACGTAGATAATGTTGTTGATGTCATACTTTACATTTACGCATGTATATAAATGTACTCTTAAATGTTTTTTATACGAAAAGGAATTTTCTAAGATGTCTTTCAAGGGTGTTTATGAAACATTAATGTCTATGTTTAAGATGTCTGTTAAAATTATTATTCCTTTAGTTTCTTTTGTTATCATAGCTTTACCCTTTTCATGATTTGAAAAAAAAAATCTAGGAATAATTAACAATTTAAACAAGGACAAAACTTATATATCTGGATATCACTAAATGTTCTTAACATATGTGGGCACATATGTTAAAGTTGAGGTGGTTTATACGTAATAAAGTTACAAATATATAAAGCAACTAATTTAATACTAATAAATGATTACATTAATTCTTTTGTTAACTCTTGTTTATTACGATAATTCGTTAACCCTAATGCAACAAACACTTACATAATAATTATATAGTGTAGCTAACCTTTAGATTGCGTTATACCATCGCGTTGCACCACTGATGTAATGATTTTCTTCTCATTTTCAAAATTTTACTTACTTTTTTTAAAAACTTCATCATTTTAAAACATTCTTTACTTTTTTGTATGATGTTATTTTTTTATACAGATTACACCATTAAATAAATCATTTTAATATATTTAATTTAAGTACAGTCTTGCTCTATTTTTTACATTTTTTTTACCGTTTGTTGTGAACTATTAGTTTTATCATTGTAACTCTAACTTATAATGCCGACGTGACCTGCTGTTAACCACCAGTTAAGTTAATGGATTATCGCAATAAAAATAGTTAACATTTGATACATATCCTATAATTCCACAGGTCTATAATTTTGGTATTTTTATTCAAGCTGGTTAGATATGAGTTACCAACAACCAAGACGAATTCATGGTACAACATGGTTCAAATTCAAACCAAATTTTAAAATTGGAAAACAATAGGTGCGGTTTTAAACCAGGGTTTACTGGCTTAGTTCGGTTTTAACCGGCCGGATAGACCGGTTTGGGTTTTAATACCAGTTTAGATTCAAATTCCAAGCCAGCTAAGAAGCCGGTTTTTTCCCACCTCTATTAATAATAGTACAAAGTTAATTGTACAAGTTGTTTTTTGTGATATACTCGTATTACAGGATTGATCATAAATTTTAAAAAATTACGGTTTTGATGTCAACTGATTGAGATCAAAGCTGTAACGAGAACATAATATAGGACCAACGGTGTCAATAACTAAAATAATCCATTACAAAAGCAAAGCATCGATCAAATACCAAAATACGTCACCGTTTGTGGATCAGTTTTAAGCGGTGGAAAGTTTGGAAACACCAAACATGCTTATTGTTTCAAGACTCTTCCACCCATCTATACGTACAACATCCCTGTATATCTACACGCATACCAAATCAAGGTATTCAATAATTCGACCCTAAATCTGCAAAAAATCAACAATTACCTTTAATACAGTCTCTCAATTTCCGTTATCAACAGTTAATTCATCATCGATCATCTTCAATCCCCAAATTTCACAATCCTACATGCATAAAACAGCTATCGGATTTGCAGTTCGTAAATTCCACCAGAAAATTTGATCGATCGGAGATTTGGAGGTTCAAATACTCAAATTCGAGGTATGGAGAGTACAGAGGCGGATTGTGATTCATCATCGTTGATCGGAATGAAGAGGAGGATGATCGCCGGTGGAATCGATGAAAAAAGTGCATCGACGAAACGACGACGGCCACCGCAGCTGCCGGTGGTCGGATCTCTTCCCGGCGATTTGCTGATTGATGTTATTGCGCGTGTGGCGTCTTCTTCGTTCACGGATCTTTTCAATGCGAAATTGAGGTAACTTTTTGTTGAAATGCGATTGCTTAATGGATTGAAGTGTGTGATGATTCGTTTATGAACATGCAATGGGGGTACTTTGTTAATTGGTATGAATCATGATGGGATTAATGTGAATAATGTCGAGTTGTTAACGTATTGTGATTGAGTTGAGAGATCTAAGATCAAGTTTCCGTTTATTTGAGATACGTTAAATTGTGAATACATAATCAATTTTAAGTAAAAAACTGCCCATAAAATCTTGTACTTTTAGCTCTTTTGCTTTGTTGTGATGATTTTTTGTCATTCTAATTATATCCGTTAAGCGCCAAGTACAAATGTATTAAATTGCACATGCGATTTGCTGCTTGTAATTGAGTTTGTATTAAACGCACTCTTAATGGTCATTATTTTAAAACTTTTGGCAAGAAGTCTTGTTTAATTTTTGTATGCTTTGTGACAAATCTCATGAACAAACATTGAATTATCTTGTGAAATAGGTTTTTAGCCTCACTATAACATTTGTTTACAGTTAAAGAAATTACATATTCATATAAGTACATATCGACAACTTTAATAAGAAATATGTAGTATATGGTTTCATATTTGTTGTATATTCAGTGACATTTTACTGCATGTAGTTTACAACCCTAAAAACTTTTATGTATTACTATAAATGTATAAGAACTTTATGCTCTATATATAAAATATGGTAATCATGGGAGTAACTAGATGAATCGACAGGCGTTGTTGATCCTCCAACCCGCCAAATTTTCTATTAATAAAGGTATTTGACACCCAAAAGTAGTTGAAGTGAGTGAAAAAACGTTTCTAGTGTGACCCTGAACTAGAAATAAAAAGTAAAATAGTTGATTTGAAATATACGTAAGTATATTATAAATACTAGTGATAAAATGAAATTACTAGATTTAGATGGGGGATCTGAAAAGGCTAAACAACTTTAAGATGCATAATAATTTTGGTATGGGTGTGCTATCCATCCAACTTATTGATTGTTGGGACAATCAGTAATGTTATCCTAATGTAGTTTCCTTTCTTCTTATCCTTCATCATGTTGGTGTTCTTGTGGGGTCATCAATACATGACAAAAACATTTTTTGAGGTTAAGCATGTTAGGAGTTGTCCAGGATATTTTGGGTTCTGACATCGGTTTTGGTCAACGAGTCAACAACTTATGTTCAACCTATTTGTTTTGATTTTCTGAGAAAGTAATGTTGCGATTAAAAAGTTAACGCATTGTGTTCATCATCTAGTTGTAGGGATTTTCTTGGTGCAGCAGAAGATGAGTTCATCTTTCAACATGTTTCAATTGACAAATTTCCAGTAATTCATTGGTTTCCTCCCAGCAACGAATTGCTTTCATTCCTAAATCGATGCATTGACAAAGGGAACCCGGAGGCAATGTTCAGACAAGGAATGGTACAAAACATTTCATACCATTATATTCTCCTTATTTAATCAAATAAAAAAGTAAATAATTCCTCCAGCTGAAGGGAACTTTTGTTGCACAACTTTAATGCGCCAAAAGTTTCTTTATGCACAAATGAACTTTTGTCTTATCACACTAATGCGAAGATAGAAGCAACTTTTGTCTTATCACACTAATGCGAAGATAGCTTGCTTCTGCACAAATGAATTTTTGTCGCATCACATTAATGCGACAAAAGTTTCATTATGCATAATTTATTTACCCAATAGAGGGTTTGTCGTAGTTTGTTCTAATATTCAAATTTTACAGATAGAGTTCTTTAGTCTAGCAAGGATTGAAACAGGACTCGAGTACTTGAAAAAGGCAACCGAGAAAGGACATGTGGAGGCTACTTATGTGTATGGCATGATTTTACTCTCGAGAGGCGGCCAATCGAGTCAACAAGGTTTGAATATCTTAAACTCAATGAAAGCGACAAGATCTAACTACTTGAAATTACGCGAATGTAGAGCTAAAATCAAAGCAATCATAAGAGAAATGTGGATTAATAATTCGATTTCGCTAAATGAGGTTAAGTGTAAGTGTCAAGAAAAGAACATGATCTCTATCCGAAAAAGGAAGTTTGAGGAGGAAGAGGAAGTTTTATGTTGTGATGCTTGTGGGTGGTATCTAGAGGTCATCTCATTCTGTAAAATAGTAGACGGTGTCGTTTAGGAGGTTATGAAGTTGCATATTGTTTTTAGGCCATTTAGATTTATGATTGTTTAAATTATGTGAATTGTATCAATCTAATATCTAATATGTTTTATACACCTTTGGGTTTTTTTACTCTTAAATACTTTGTTCTTGGGATTTTTTTATGACTTTTATGCTTAGTCTTCAAATGCTAACAATTAATAAATAATGTTATGATATTTGATTTTTTTCTTTCTTATGTTATGTAATTATCTTCTTCTATAAATAGAGCTGGTTGATTTGATAGCAGTTCTTTTATCCTTCGGGATAGAGTTAAAGTTTTCTTTCATCTCACATTGTAGGACCTAACTGTATGAGTAAAGATGAGCTACTTGTTTGTTTGTAACATACATAATATGCTACAACCTTAGTCCCTAGATTGTTCTTTGATCCGACTAGAAACCTACATAGAGAACTATCACGATTTAGACCGTTATGGCTCTGACTACTTTAACTGTTAGAAGGATTTTATTTTCTATTTAAATCTTTATTTAGGTCACTGATAGTCGTCATGTTTTCCTTAGATGTATTTTCTCCATTTTAGTGGTTATCATGTTTTCCTTAGATGTATTTTCCCCATTTTAGTGGTTATCGTTTTCGGTTTCCACATCACAAAAAATAAAGTACAATTTAACAAAAGGATTGCTATCGGTGAAACCTTCTTAGCTTTACCATTGACCTTCTGGTAATGATGGTTAGAACTTGGGATCTTATAGGTCTTAGGTTGGGTTTTTTTAGATTGGTGAGTTTCGGTGAGTTTCTCCTAGATGATGTTTTTGGGTGAGTTAGGTTTGGAGTGTTAAAATCATTATGAACGGTTGAAATCCCGTTTTAAAAAGACTCACTCAAGTATTGGGGTAGTTTCGGACGCTATTAAAAAAACTAGAAGTCTAGAAGTTCCCTTAATGATTTATTTACTCTTGGAGATTGAGAAGTAGGTTTGCTTGTACGTTATCTGTTCCATCTTTCTTTCACATGGATTGCATCCCAATCACGTGTGTGGGCCAACATTACACGACATCCCGGTGCACAAGTAGGCCCATAGAAGAAAAAATAATCTAAGATACCTGGGATATTCCATTGCCAATAGTATTTCTACTTTAACTCCTAAATACTGAGAAGTAATGTTTTAGAAGTAACTATTTCCTTTTGTAAAACAAAAAATTTCATTAGTGACAGTTGTATTTTATTCTTATGTCAAACTCTCACAACTCTAAATTTATTTTTAGATCCAAATGATTCGTTTATTATAAGACTTGAACTTTTAATCTGTTAAAGAAATATGGTGTAAATACCTTGTAGTATGATACCGTTAGACCAAAAGCCCGGTTGTATTTCTTTTTAATATTTAGGTATCATCATAAATGTATTAGATTGTTTAAACTTCTATAATTCTTTTTTGATAACACGTATTTTCGTGTATTGATTTTATTTTCATATATCCACTAATTTTCTTAAAACGAATCAACTTATACATACGAAGGCAGTTTTGACGATACTTGAATGCAAACCGTAACTTATTTCATTTCCATAGGCTATAGTCTATTCTAAAATGATTACTAGAATATAATAATTTCAGGACATCTCGATAGATACATAAATATATGAAAATAAGCAAATTAGATTTTAATAATTTAAATAATGATTTATTGGCCAGTAATAATCCGTAATATTAATTGGCCAATGATAATTTCATTTTTGTTGCCGTGGGAAATCCTACTAACATAATCATTTATTAATTTACACTTAATATTTACTTGATTTTACTTACAAAGATGATTATGAATAAAATAGGAAAACTAAAACAAAATAAAGTGAGAATCAAGTGGAAATCGATGATAACTATGTTACCAGGATTGTCCTTAAAAACAAAAAAAAAGGTTAGGATTATTATTTGTCAAACTAATTGTATGTATTATTGTCGGACATAAGTCGTAGTTTGGATTATTAAAATTCTATTTGTCAAATAAATATGTAAAATTGTTTGTCTATTAAATTATTAATTTCTTATATCGTATAATTTGTTTGAAAATGATTACTAAAGTAAAATAAACCTCATAAAAATATTAAATTTTGTGTCATCTATTATCCTGAATAAGTAGTTTAGTTGGGTTTGTTTAAGTGATTAAGACTCGACTAAAATAACGAGACAAAAGCATATTCGATGAGCACATGGTATAACTTTTAGATTGCAATATATTGATGCGTATTTAATTTCCTTTGCGTAAGGAAACTATCTTTTGTAACATGATAAACCCCCTTTCCCATCATCTAATTTTAGTTCCCTACACCTCTTGCTTTTATAAACATATCAAACCAAACCGAACCATTCGAACTCAATTAGCCCTTTTTGTAACACTCTCGAACCGCTCTCTCTTTTAGCTCCATCTCGAAACTACTAACCATCTTCATATTTGGATAAAAAGGTTATACACGAACCACCCAACCTCCTCTCGGTTCAGGCTCAACGGGCAAGACTCAAACCAAAACCGTCAACCCCCTCCCTCCCCCCCCCCCCCCCCCCCAGCCACCTCCTTACCACTAGTAGGGTCTACCCACTTCTTGGCCCGCATATGACATAAGCCCAAGAAGGCCGACTCAAAATCACCATCAAAACTACTTCATAGTTCGCACTTGAATGGTCTTCATCTTGCATTGCCACTAAAGCCCAAGATCAGATACGCAGGTTTTTGTTGCAACACCAATGGAAATCCTAAATCTTGGTGGTTCGTTAGTTCCGATTTTCGCTCTCATGTATATTTTTGTGTATCTCTTGGGCTATTTATTATTTTTCAAGAATTGGGACACCAAGAAGAGGCCAGATGCATCAAGTTGTCTAATCTCAATTGTTCATGGTACACCAGCAGTTATTCTATCAATCTATGCAAATTTCCTACATACACAAAGCCCAAAACACCACTTTGCGGCCCAAAACACACCATTCCAAACTCTAGTATTTGATTTCAGCATTGCATACTTCATCATAGACACATCACACTACATAATATTCACCCCAAATGATCATCTATTCATTCTCCATCACTTGGCGGTTCTCTACGTGTTCATAACCTGCCGGTATGTGGTGGGTTATGGCGGTTTTGCCCTCCTCCTCCTCCTCGGGCTGGCGGAGGTCACTAGCCCGCTTCAGAACACGTGGAGTCTGGCCAGGTATCGGAAAGATGAGGTGGCGACCGCGGCGCGATTGTATAGTGGTTTATCACCTTATTTTTATGGGTGTTACACTATGGTTAGAGGTGTGTTGGGGCCATTGTTTGTGTATAAGATGGTGGTGTTTTACTTGAATGGTGGTGGAAGTGGTGTGGTTCCTATGTGGGCTTGGGCTTCTTGGATGGTTGTCATTGTGTGTGGGGTTTTGCTTAGTGTTTTGTGGGTCTCTTGTCTTTGGTTAAATTATTTTAAGGAAAGAAGCAAGATGAAGAAATTAAGTTAGAAATAGAATAGAACAAAAACATATTTTGAAAGTTATATTGCCATGTGTACAAAGATACTTATTTGTATGATATTGGTGTGACACATATATGAAAAATATGTTTTAATAGTGATTTTTAAAGAAAAATGTATGGTGTTCATTGTTTCAAACGGACTTGAATAAGCTGAAATTTGTGTTAAATCGAATCTGAATTATGAATTCAAATTCAGTATATCAAATTTGAGTTTATATTTTTTAACGGATTTGATCTGAATATATGAATTATGTATAGATTTATTTTTAAAATATATAAAAGCGTATACTTTTTTATTTATTCTATATATATCAATTTTACAAAAAACTTTGTTTATTCAAATAATTCTAATTTTTTATTTCAATAGGGTTATTGAATTCTAAGTCAATTTCGACTTAAATTCCATAGCAAATTCAGTGCGAAATAGGATTCTATTAATGAACTTTTAAATTCAAATAATCTAATTTTCTCACTTGTAAATTATAAGAATGATGATGGAAAAAAGGCTATGAATGCTGTAATTCCTTTGCAAATAAAGTGCCCAAGTTTGAATCTCCCATTGTATTTTTTTCTCCTTTTTTACCCTCTTAACCCTTTTTAATTTTTTTAATTAATTGTTCAATTTTTCTGGACAACAACACCAACTTCATACAATGAAAAACACCTTATATAATATGTGAGCCAACCTGGGCTAAAAATGTTATATTCACATGTCACATCCAAATACCAAATATCAAGGACCCCGTTAAAAAAATATCTTGTTCGTCACTATAAAAAGTTGATGTAAATGCTGTCACCTATTAAGTACAAATAAACAATATTCATTTTTGTATATTGCCATGTTTTTGTCTTCCAGATAAAATATTTCCTTTTTTTGTCATGTATCTTTTTTTATATGGTTATGCTTTTTTCCCCTTAAGACATATTAAAATACTAGACAATAACCATGAGCTTATTTAATAAAAAATAAACAAAATATAATTAATGTTAAAAAAATCATATAAGAGGGAATTATATCAAATAAATCTAATTACTTTATTTAACCTCAAGTAATTAAAACGAATTCGAGGAAGTATTATAACACCTAGTTGAGAATCCACGATTAACACCCAAATTACACACTTTTGTATACTCGAGTGTGGTCATTCATGGCTGGAGCTCATGCTCCTAAATAACCCTACTTAGAAATAAATTTAAAAACCCTATCAGAAACTCATGCTCTAGATAACTCATACTTACATGACCCAAATTTACATAGTGCCCATTGCTCATAGTGCATACCATTGACACATGACAAGACACAAAACATGGTCGTATCATACACCATATGACTTGAAGCTCTTAATCAATAACATTACTCAACAAAACAGTATGCTCCACAACGGACCATTAGACGTGTCACATATCATCGTATTATACACCATATGACTTGAGGCTCTGGTTAACTCTCATATTTTTTCATGTACTTACACTAGCATCAGAGCCTAGCTAACTGTATGAAGAAATCCTTTATTATTGTAAAAATGTTGATAGTGTGTTACATATACATATATTTTCTAGTCGTGCTCAGGGATTGCAACCATTTTGCGTTGAAAAATCAGTCCTTATGTAGAAACATCGTAAAAGCCGCTCATACACTTTATTGTATTACTAAATAGTATATATTACAATGTTGGGGTATAATATATTATATATGTAATCATAGTAACTACATAAACTATTTATAAAATAGAAATAGTAGAAACATCAATGTTTTTCAACCTAACCACTTGTACAAATAGTTAGGTCTTTTAACCAAAAGAAAGCACAAGTTGCTTTGGGGGTCAAACTATTAGGTTTGGACGTTTGTTACACTTCACAAGTTGTTCTAATTAATATTAATACCGCAATTCACACGACACTAAAAGTAAATTTCAACTAGAATTAGTGGTTATATGTCCCTTTTTTTGGCGACCCAATGAGTATTTTTCATACTTCTAAAAACCTAGTTGTATTTTTTCGTTAAATAACACGTTTTTTACCCAACACCTTTTCAATTCATAACCTAAATTCTTGGATCCATCAATATGTACTAGTTACTTATGTTCGTAACTTGTAAGCTCATTGAATTGAACGTTTAAAAGCGAAGAAATAAGAACTTACCCAAAAGTTAATATGAAAAAGCCGGCCTCTTGTATGTGATTTTTGTTTATGAGACCAAAAAAAAACATGCCAATTTTATTAGTAGATTTATTTTACCTCGGTACGTTTCAGCTTGACTCAATTTAACTCCCACCTGTAGTCATATTTTACATGCAATAAATCTTGATTTTACTCCACCACATGTAGAAATATTATTTTAGCCTAAAACAACCTATAAGTCTAATTCGTCAATGTATTGCAAAACAAATATTTCTTTATATTTATATATATATATATATATATATATATATATATATATATATATATATATATATATATATATATATATATATATATATATATATATATATATATATATAGGGTTAGGATCTTTTCAGGACTTGTAAAGATCGCAAGAACTACGAGAACTCATTCTAGTCATTGATTGATATAGTTTTAATTACTTATTTAATATATTCTAAAGGGTAATAAGGTAATTTTATATTTATTTAATAGTTGTGTTTTTTTTCATTTTTAACTCCTTTAATTAAGGTAATTTTAAAATAAAATTTGACTATATTACAATCCCAAAGGATTTGTGATTCATTTATATCGAATCTTCACCTTTAAACAAAATCAATTGACCAAATTATGAACCCTTCAAATCCTCACCTTCTAACCGGAAAACGATTGAAATCAGTTGCGCACAGCTAAAAGATTAAAAATGACGAAGATGAAAATGATGATGTCGCACACAGTTAGAAGATGAAAATGGCGTTGATGAAGATGACGATGATCATGTAAAATGTTTCAGTTTTGATATTTGGGATACCTCCTGTAATCAAGTACTGACTTTTTATGTTTAATCTTTGTTTAATCTTGTGGCTGATGGTTTCATTAATGAACAACAAACCCAAGTCTCCTGGTAGAAGATTACAATTGAAACATTATGTGTTCTTCTTTTCACAAGATTCAAGATGAAAACAAGATTGAATATCATAAAAATATATGAGAATAAAATACTCAAAATCATACATGTTTTGGGTGATCTCTAAGAGTCTAAAACACACATTTAGTGTGTTTTATTAAAGTTTGTTTTTCATTCTTTTAAAGATGATCATGACGATGAAGATGATGTCGTTGGTGAAACTATCCTATGGATAATACTATTTGGTTTCTTTTTTGATGTATGATTTTGGTATTGATTATTTAGAAAATTTTAAAATTATAAAGTTAGACCGCTTACATATATGTATATAGACTTACGTATACGTTAACGTATATGCAAACTTTTTTTTTAAGTACACATAAACCTATATGTAAACTTGTCTACTTCTACGTAATGATACGTTGAATATTTGATCACGTATATGTAAATCACATCTATATCAATATAATTACGGTTATTGTTTTCAGTTTGGTTGTATAATTCTAATTACATACACATACACTAACTTACATGTATGTGAACTCCATAATGTTAAGAAATGACTTTCAAGCATACATATATGTATATCGCTTGAGTTCGTACAACATCCATGAAAATGACATACATGTAGCCTGTTATCGTATATTTAAATTAATATACATTGCTTGTTGCGGATTTGTTACAGGCACCAATTTGATCTAGGGGTTATTTTACATATATGTAACTTATGTAAATTGTATAATTTGATAATTTGATGCATTAATTTTTATGATCTGATGCATATATGTGTAAATGGTTTTTTAGCTAATAAAATTTAGAATGAAGGTGAGAGTAGGAGTAAGATACGAGATCTTCCCTATTTTTGGGGGCTTCCAAAAACCTTAATGGTCTCATTGTATTAATATACCCTTAATGCTTTAATTATCAAAATAAATTGATATATTAATTTGCAATATTATCCTTTTTAATCTCAATCATAAATTAGTATAATCAATGATTAATAAAAGTTCTGTGAGTTTTCATTTTAATAGCAGTCCTGAAAAGAACCTAACCCTATATATATACATATACATACATATATATATATATATGGGAGGATTCCTGAGAAAACCAATAGTTACGTGAAAACTAAAGAAAACCATAAAAACAAATAACATAATTCATAATTTTTTTTGTTATTTTAATTGTTAAAAGATTATTTAAGTTTTTGTTACATATATGGTGAACATAAATACGAGAATGAAGAGTTTTACGTATACGTAACACTATGTAGAATGAAAAATGGTTTATATGTAACCTATATGTGACATATATGTAAAACCATGCTACGATTTTTCTTTTGATCTATACCCTTATTTATATATACACATACACAAATATAAATGGTAGAGTTAAAAAAATTGTAAATTATGCGACCGGTTTATTATTTTCTCTAGTTTTCAAATAACATTGTGGTTTTCTTATGACCCCTCCTATAAGTCTAATTCGTCAACGTATTGCAAAACAAATATTGCTTTGTCCCGGCTAGTTACTTGCTAGTCGGGTTTTATATATATATATATATATATAATTTTGCTGTTATAAAAGTAGTCTAATTCGACAATCTTGTTTTTTTTTTGTGGCGTTTTAAACTACCTTTAATACTCGAGTGAGCCTTACTAAAACGAAATGTCAACCGTCCATCCTAATTTTGACGCTCCATGTCTGACTCACCCAGAAACACTATCTAGGAGGAAACCCACCATTATGAATAAAACCTCTTTGAGTCGGTTTTAAACCCGAGACCTAAAAAATCTCAAGTCCAAACTATCACCGTCATGCTATTGGACCAGAAGTCCTTTGGTTTTTTGACAATCTTGTTGTAGTGATTTCATCAATAAGGGTGTTTTTCATGAATTTCGATGGCGTTTTAAGGATAAAAAAACGTAAGCTATTCGAGATCAGCTTATTAAAAACTCAAAACAAGACAAACTTAACAAAAACGACCCGAGCTCGACCTAAAGATGGAGCCTATTTTTTATATAAGATGCATCTTTTTTTTATATTAGAGAAAAGAAGATTAATGTATATAAACAGTTCGTATATATAAATAAAAACAGTTAAAACAGTTGAACTAATGCAACTTTGATGGGTTGTAACGCTTAACAGGTTCTTCAGCAGCTATACCCTGTGCACCCAAACAGAACACTTGGTTTATCAACACCTTGCTCAACGAAGACTGTCGTCGATGAAACTTCGGTTTTCCGTTATTAGCCAACGGGTTTGAGTTAGACCGTGTGAAGTTCTTGGTCCCGGCATTCGTGGGCCTAGGTTCATCATCGTCGTCTACTGAACCCGAAGACCAAGATGACTCCGAAAAATGGCTCGAGGGCGAGTTGACTTGTAGGACTCCGTGGCTCAGCCCGGCTGAAAACTTCTTCCTCATTGACGGGCTAGGGTTGATCACCTTCTTATTATCCGCTAACGAGCTTTTCATATACCTTTCCCGAATTGAAACGGGCATGTTCTCGAGCTTACCTTTCCTTGAATGGAAAGAGTCTAAAGAGTCTCGATTGTCGTCTTTTTTCCTTTGGGCCCATTTGAAAAGAAGCTTTAACCGTCTAGCGGCACTGGTTTCATGTTCAAAGGTATGTGACACTGAGTTTGACCGCGCGGGTGAGCTAAACTGACTCAGCTCACCCGAATACATTGACTCCTTATCATTATCCGCACATATGTAAAATATGATCTCGGGGTCTGGAACTCTGAAAGAAGTTCCAGGACTGCCCCCGATCCCATGAGTCCTCAAATGGGACGCGAGGGCAGTCCTTGTCAGATAATCATTATAGTTGGATATTCCACCAGCCGATATCAGCCTCTTGATGAGAATCTCAGAAGAGGCTGATACTGGCTGTTGTCTCAGGAGATCAAGTGGGGTCATCCGATCAACGTCTCTGATGTTCAAGTCAATATATCTAACGGTCATAAGGAGTTCCACCAAATCCGAGTGGATGTTCTCGATTATAGCGATGTGAAGAGCCGTTCGACCGTCGTTATTCTTAACGTTGATGAGATCTTCGATATTTACGATTTTGCCACTCACTAGGTGTTTCATGAGCTCGATCTGCTGGTCAACTCGCCGGAATCCGGGGGTGTGGAATCCGGCAACCGCTGCGTGAAGAAAAGTGTCACCGTAGTTGTTTGTTG
The DNA here is from genome assembly GCA_025506505.1 of Flaveria sonorensis. Lineage (NCBI taxonomy): Eukaryota > Viridiplantae > Streptophyta > Magnoliopsida > Asterales > Asteraceae > Flaveria > Flaveria sonorensis. The sequence continues at coordinate 7,671,695 of CM046436.1, forward strand.
ATGTGGTTAATGATGGAGATGATGAAACTAAAAGCTTGACCACATGTAAGTGACCATTGTATGCAGCTACATGTAATGCTGTGTTGCCTTGAGTGTCTGTTGAGTTGATTATATCATAAGATTCAAGTAAATACTTCACAACCTACATAAATGATGCATACTGTCAGGATTAATAATCACATAAAAACAATAGCATTTGCAATTTCTTACGCGACCTGAAACATAACACGAAAATATTCAGGTTTTGGTTGATAAATGGACTATGTTCGGGTTGACCTGTTTAATTAAATGGGTCATATATGGATTGACTTATTTGATGCGTTTAAATAAACAAATCAACATGTAAAATAGGTCGACCCATCAATTTATTTAACTAAACAGGTCGACCCGTTGAACCTATTTATTAAACAACCCATTGACCCATTTAATACACCTATGACTTGGTTGCAACACGCCAGTCTGTCAACCCGTATGACTCGTTTAGATAAATGGGTCGCCTTTGGGTTACATATTTCTAAAGGATGCATGGTGTGAGGATTAATATTCACACACACATAAGGTGTCAATTTCTTACCCAACCCATAACACAAGATGAGAATATTCAGGTTTTAGTTCATCATTTCTAGCCCGTTCATTAAACAGGTGGTGTTTGGATTGACTTATTTAACCATTTATTAAAAATGTCGACCCAACAACCCGTTTAACTAAACAGGTCTACCCGTTTGTTGAACCCATTATTACAACCTATTAACCTGTTTTGTGTTGGGAACTTGATCGCAATTCGTTTAGATAAATGGTTTAAGTGAGTCATGCTTAGAATACGCAATGTTGAATGTATGTGTCCAGTTAGAATTGATATATTTGACACAAATAAATATATGGATCGTGTTAAGTTTAAATGATTCAACCTGCAACCCGAAACCCCACAACCTGACATAACCGATAATCAATTACAAATTCAAAGTGATTGATCTGTCCAAATACCTCAGTTTGACCTCTGCCAGAAGCTGAATGCAACAAAGTAGACCCCTGCAAATCTCTATACATCAAAACATCATCACAATCTTCAACCAATTGCTTCAAGATTTCAACACTTCCACCTCTAGCAGCAGCATGAACAGCCCTATTCATCATCTCCAACTTGAAAACAGACCCAACTTCCTCACCCTTTGACCACAAAGAAAAGTCAACCAAGACCTGAAAAACCTCACTGTTCTTGCTTCTTGCAGCAGCATACAATATATCAGTAACACCATACTCCCCTTCACCAAAAACCAAAAGTGGGTCCCTTTTCAACAATTCTTTAACAAACACCAAATCACCAGCTGATGCAGCTGTGTAAAGGAGCCAACCACCATAACCAGCTCTGATCAATGAGTTATGACCATGGCCACTTTTGGGCTCACCTTCAAGAAGCAGTTTTTTAGCCACTTTTGATCGGTTTTTCGCCACATCGTTGAACTGTTCTTCGTCGTCCCACACCGTCTCGAGCCGCCTTATGCGGCGTAGGGATGTCAGTTTGATGAGGAGATTGGTGTCATAATGAAGAAGTTCTCTGACCAGATCATAGTGGCCATTTGCAGCTGCTAGATCAATTGGGGATGCATACCACCATTGATCACCTGTGCTTTCCCACCTTAATGGGAAATATGAAGGAGCCATTGAAGAAATCAAAGTTTTAGGGTGATTAAACTACACCAAATTGTTAAAACAACAAGATTAAAAGAACCCAGAAGCTAATTTTGAAAGATTTAGAGGAAAGATGGTAACTTTATTGGAAAACAAGAAAAACACAGGAACAGTGGATTATATTGAAAGAGTAAAGCACAGATGTTATTTTATTGACTTGAAGAAACCCTAAGAGATTATGGGGATCTTTGGTGTCTTTAGGGTCCAAGAAAATTGATCAAACAAGACCCAAATTGAAAATTAGAGAACACACGAGTTATTATGGAAGATCGGTGCAAAGATGCAAACTTTATTGGGAAACAAGAAAAACCCAAAAAGTGAAGTTGATTTTGAAGAAATCCAAGATAAGATTTATGCGATATATTCGAGGATGAAAGCAGATAAAGGTTTATACTTGAAGAACTTTCAATTTTAATGAAGGATGCACACAGAAAGATATGATTGTGAAGTTCTGCAAATCAGAGGCTAAAATGGATGGATATTAAGGGCGATGAAGGTCTCATCAGAATTACAAAGATGGAGGGTGATTAAGGGTTTTGAAGGTATGATCAGAATCACAAAGATAAAGGGTAATTTAAAGATTTGAAGGTATGATCACAATCACAAAGATTGAGAGTGATTTAGGGGGATTAAGGTATGATCAGAATCACAAAATTTAGGGGATGAAGGTATGATCAGAATCACAAAATTTAGGGGATGAAGGTATGATCAGAATCACATAAATGGTTTAAGATTTATGATGGTATGATCAGAATCACAAAAATGGAGGGTGATTGAGGGGGATTAAGGTATGATCAGAGTCACAAAAATGGAGGGAAAAGAGACAAAAAGAGTTATGAGAGATGGGAGATGGGGTTACAGATGGAACACAAAAGGAGTAAAGCCACATAATTTTCTTGTTTGTTGTTGATGGTGAATAAAGAATGATGACTTTTGTGAAGTTGCAAAGGAGATTCTTTCAGCCCGTGATCACCGACGTCACACACTGTATGCGATAGGACATATATATTCCATATTGATAAAGCTTAAGTGTTCTCTGAGGTTTTTTTTTTTTTTTAAGAAATAAAAATGAAAAAGAAATTAATAAGTAAAAAATATTATGTTTTGAGTTTTTTTTAAACGAGTGAAATGAAAGAAAACAAAAAAAAAACTTTCTGAAGTTTTTGAGTCTTTAAAAAGATGAAAGTGAAAAAAAGTGAAGGGAAAATTTGTAATAAGTTTCATTTTTTTCAAACTCTGAAATACAAAATTTTAAGATGTTTTTATTTTTTTTCTCTTCTCAATTTTCTTTCTATTCATTTTTTTTCTCTCATTAATTTCATTTCATTTTTTTATTTTCTTTCGTTTATTAAACTCGAGAATGCAGCATTAACTCTCCGATTAAATGATCATAACATATCTTGTAAAACGTAGATATGAAGATGTGATGATTTTAATAGTTGAGTTATTTCTCAACCAAAAAGAATACATATTACATCCATTTGTAAAGAAATTAAAGGTGTGCAACCCATTCTTATCATAATATTAAAATGATGTTATTCTCGGTAAGGGTTCAAGTCATGCTACAAACATCTTTAACTAAATAGGTTGAAATGACGGCTTGAGTTTGACGTTAAATGAAAATCTTAACGTATATTTAAGATAAATTTCATCTTACTTTTAAAATCAAATACATCTTGGTCATTTTTATTAAAAAAAATTGGATGCAGCAATGAGTGCCTCTTATTAAAAAAATAAAGTTAATTACACGAATGGTTCCCGTTAAATGTTTATATTGTAAGTTTGATCCAGGTTTTTGAGAATTTACAGTTATGATCTCAAGTGTTTATCAAATCATACACCAATAGTCCTTAGGGTGAATGATAATTAACTTTTCCTAAGGTATAATCTCAACTGTTTATCATATAGTACACCGATAATCCTTAGAGTGGAACAGTTAACTTTTCTGGCTATAGTATTACGCTCTTTGATTATCGGCCTCTCACATTCATGAACTATGGAAAAGCAAGCATCAAAGTTGAAATATTGATTGTATTAGAGTAGTTACTAGTTAGGATCTAGTTGATGGAAGAATAATAGAGACATTAATGACCAATGATCGTTAGCCTAAATGTTTAAAGTGAAGTAGCTCAAAACTTTATTAAAATATACAGGGGAGTTTTTCATTCAAGTCTCACCTATAACAAAAGAATAGGGTTCTAGGTTGGATTATAAGGTTTTCTCACATAAGGTGAGTTTTCTTTTGATGATGCTCTCAGGTTCAAGACAGATGGGGACGGACTCACGAACTAATGTATGAGCTTCCTTTCTGGAATGTGTCAGCCTAGTGCGCCAAGGTTTCGTACTCAAGTAATAAATTTTATTTATTACTTGATTGACCCGTCAGTGACCTGTCAATTATTGATCTTAGTAACTGAAAATACAAATAAGGGGGAAATTTTATATTCTCTTTTACCATAAAAGTTCTCTAATATATTCCTTCGACTTTTCATTCCCTAATGTGTTCTCTTTTAATACCGGTCAACAAACCTAAAATATGATCACCCCAAACCTAACTTTTTGTGGATGGAAATAGGCAACATTTTAAAATACGGACATCCAACCCCAAAATACGAAATACGGTTGTTTGACCTCACGGATGTTCGACCCCAAAACATGGACGTTCGACCCCTAAATACAGTCGTTCAAAGTCACAGATATGGTCGCCTGACCTCAAAAAGCGGTCGGAAGCACTTGAAATAGAGTCGGAAGCCTTTGAATTACGGTCTAAATGTGTGGGGACATTAGTGGTCAAAGAAACGTTTAAAAAAACGCCATTTTAAGAAATTTCTCTGTAAGTAATTACATAACACCTTTCAAAAATAAAAACAAAATAATAACAATAACTACATTACAACTGAAACATAACAACATACTAACAACTCCCTGGTGATTAGACTCTAACTATTCTAACAGATGGTGTTCGATTTCCGACCTAGGTCCTCAAAGCACAAACCACCACACACGTTTCTGATTCAATTCACAACTAATAAACCCAAATAACATAACTGACAGAGCTTGGACATTTGCCAAGAGGGGGCGGGGGCGGGGGCGAAATCAATTTTTTTAAAGGGGGGAATTCGTTATTTATAGAAAAATTTACACCGCCGTATAAAAAATGTACACTATCGGATCAAAAATTAAACACTACTGACGAAAAAAATAGAGGGGCGGTTCCCCGCCCCCCTGTCCTTTTAATACTTCGCCCATGAATAGCATTACCCTTATATACGTGTCCCATAAAACCACGTATGATGAAAAAACATCAAACTTCATGAGAAAACTGAAACATATTATAATTTATAAAAAATACACATATAATAAACTCTAAATTACATAAAAACCAGACATAATATCCTATCTTTTTAATTTTTATTCATCAAACAGACATTTTCTTAATTGAATCAAGCCGTGCTTAACAATGATAAAGATAAAAAAAAATAATTAAAGATCAATCCAAAATACAAGTTAAATTTAAATCGGCAAAATCTATAAAAGAGCACAATTGAAATCAAGGGGAGGGGGCGGTGCACTTATTTGGAAAAAGATGATGTATCATCGAATATTTTATGATAAAATGCCAATATTAAATTGTTTGTACCTCAAAATGACGCGGCTTCTAGCTATTTGCATTTTTTAATGTTATATTTATATAATCAACTCAATATATTTCATTTCGTGTCACTTAGGGGAGAACATGAAATAATGTAGAATAATAAACGTTGTGTGATTAGAGAGAGAATTTGATACAACCATTAACAAACAGAATGCTTGTGGACGGACGGCCCTTTTTACAGTGAGGATGAAACCGTTATATTAATTTCGTATATTAAACTTAATGGAGTTCGGTAAATTATTTTAACGACCACTACGGACGGAAATTTATAATACAACATGTTGACACGACGTAACAGGCTAGCATTTGGGGAAGACATGTTCAGGACATAAAAGAGCTGACACATTTATGACACTATTACACGGGTCAAATTATGTTATTTATGTTATTGAACTGATTATATTCATGTTAAATTGTGTCATGTAATCTAGTTATTAATCATGTCCGTTTTAATGTTTGAGTAAATAACAACTGTTGTATTAAACGCATCATGTTGAACACGACATGTGAAACACAACATGACATGTTTTATCAGCCTATCTAAGATGACCCTCTGGACTAATGGTTGTATATTTAAATCCTAAAAGACATGTACAAGACACGTAAATAGAAATATTCCAAAACTATTCAACATGGTTTATAGAGAAAACATTCGAAAAGCAGGTCATACCTTGAAAACTATCTGAAAATAGAAATATTCACAAATTTCTATAAACCGAACATTTATAGATGCCCTCTAGTGAGAGCTGTTACTGTTTAGATGCATTGAATCAAGAAAAATCAACATTATTTATATGAGAAAACACATGGTAGTTGTCTCCCAAGACTCTTCTTTAATGATCAGTTTATAAATTATAAAGAACACGACATACCGATAAGATCTGCACTTCATCCAAAACACCCCAAGTTTGCATTTCATATGTATAGTTGTGCCTGTAACATATCAATGAAACAATCAAAAAGAACAAAAAACTTACACTAATAGCATTACAAATTTACCATGCTTTTATAGCTGCGAACCCGTCACCGCTAAAAACACTGGCCCATCAATAATGAGACCAGTTAAAACATAGCTTGTAGTGAGCAGGTGGCCACCAAGGGTGAACGACTGAAACTAGTGGAAGCTGGATTCGAACCTAAGAACTCTACTAGAGGGAATCAGATGCTTACCACCGTAACACTCCATTGAAGCTTACAACAATTAGCAACAAAACTTTTTAAAATAAGATAATTGCCATTACAGGGTCACTGGAATGTAAATGTTCAAGGATCAAGATGACTTCATATGCTTCATATAGTCTTCAATATGATCAGCAGCAGCATAATTATTGTTCTGCTTTATTTCATCAAGAAGCAAAGCACATGTATAATATCTGGGTGTTATATCTTTATCTATCATCTCCTTAAAGAATCCATAAGCCCAGTCACATTTATTAGCTCTACATAACCCATGGATCAATAGAGTGTATGTAGATAAATCAAAGCTAATATGATGCTTATTGATCATTTCATCCAACAAATTACCCAATAAGACATCTGTTTTTCCCTTTCTAAAACACATCTTGAGTAAGGGGTTATATGACTGTAGATCGGGTCGACAAAGTTGTGAACTTTCCATATATTTTAGAACATTTATAGCTTCTTGATCCAAACCATGATGGCAAAACATTGAAATCATCGAATTAAATGTAGATGTGTTTGGCGAAACACCAAAACTCGGCATTTCAACCTCAAAGACATCAACGGCTTCTTGCACCCGACCAGCTTTTGCTAGTGTATGAATCAAGGCGTTGTAGAAGAGTGTATCGGGCTTACATCCAAATGATTTCATTTTCTCGGGTATCTGTAATGCTTCATCAAAGTCCTCATTTTTTGTCAGGTAACACATGATGGTGGTTAAAGTCACAACATTAGGAGGGCAATTTTGAGCTTGCATTTCATCCAGCAGTTCATACACTTTACTAAAGTTTGAATGGCGACAATATGATTCGACAATGGTGGAATATGTTATAACAGACGGGTTATACCCGTATCCTTTCATTTCTTGGATAGTCCAATGTGCTTCATCAACCCGATTAACCTTACACCAACCGTGTACGAATATGTTAAAAGTGTAAGCAGAAGGCAGGATGTGTGACTTCAATTCCAAGAAAATCTTGCGGGCCTGCTCGACTTTACTTTCTTTGCAGAGAGTGTCAAGTAAAAGATTCATGGATTCAGTGTTTTTCTCCAATCCGAATCTATGCAAATCATCGAATATCATTACAGCATCTTCCCATTTTCCTGCCCCACAAAGCCTTCTCATGACTTTTGCTATACTGCCAATTGTAACAAGATGACGGTGATTCATTTGCTCGATTAGCGACATCATCTTTTCCAACTGTTTCGTTTTTCCTAAGATGTCCAGCATCTTTTCGTATGACTCTGATGATGGAGTGTAAGTTTTGTGTGATTCTGCCCATTTAAAAATACCTAATGCAGACTTCCAATCATCTTTGTATCTATACAGTAACTGAGAAACAAGATTATGAGATATGGGTATGGTGCTACAAGCTTGATCTTGCATGAGAGAATGATAAACTTCATCACAGCTTCTTCCAGCTTTAACTTTTGAAACAACAATGTTGATGCTTTCCGATGAATCGCTACAGTACTTTTCTTGATCGGCAAGTGCATTGGTGGTAAAATTTAACAGATTCAAATGCCGATGAGCAGAACTTGCAGAGGGATAAACCAGATACGATCCAAGAACAGAGATCTTTTTCACTGTGATTCTTGGCATTGCTGAAAACGAAGGAGGTCAGACAAGAAGACTGGTAAACTAGCAATCCTGCAATTCCCAACAAAAGTTTAGTTATTTAAACAGTTTCATATGAACGTATTCCAAATGAGCAATAGTAAAGAAGTTCACCTGCAAATCATACTCCTAAACAAAGTGTGACAGCTTAAAAAATACAATTTTGGGATTCATAGTAGTACCAAAAACACATATTTACCATTAGTGATTACTGTTCTACCTAAATGGCCTTTTACAATATGAAGGATCAAACATTTGTTCTAGGTATCACCATGTATACAACACTAATCATAATTTATGCAATCAAACATTTCATCCAACACCTTATGTGCAATATACATTCGGACATGAAGAGGTATTGCCGTCGAGTTAAACATTTCGTCTTTATTACTTGTAATTTGGCCTTAAACATTTTGATCCTTCCTACGTATGCCACCAGTTACACTTTAATAATCGAACATTTCATCAAACACCTTATGTGCAATATACACGCGCACACTAGGAGATGGATTGTAGTCATGTTAAACATTTTGACTTCCATGCTTGTAGATGGCCTTAAGCATATTGATCATTCATATTGTTTAGGACCATAAACAATACAAAGGATCAAACTGTCAAACATATCACATATGTCCTAGGTATCACCAGATACACCACAACAATTACAGTTCAATCAAACACCTTATGTGCTATATACATGCGGATATGATGAGATGAATTGTCGTGGAGTTTAACATTTTGACTATCATACTTGCAATTAAGGTCTATGAAATGGAATCATGCGATTCAAAGGCAAATACAAGCTGCTATTCACATGCTAAACAAAAACATTTCTAGTGATGATTACAGTTATGTAAAGAAGATTCAACCATTTTCGACTAAGAATGCACGTCATGATTTATTGAGCATCTTACACGACAGATTTAACTCGGAGTCTTGAGCACAAAGCTTCTGAAACATCGTCGCAAAGGTATCAGATAGGGTTGGGGCTGTTTATGGAAAAATCTCGGACAAGCGGGACTGACGGACTAAGAGCCTTCTCCAAAGACCGTTAAGAGTTTAAAATACACATGTGTCAGAAAAAGATGACTGGGTCAGAAGCAAATCAAGAAAATTTAATATATTGATTGGGCTTCATATCTGACTGGGTCAGTGGGTCAAACGGTTCAGAAAACAAATCCAACGATCCTTTGGACTGTTAGGGCAAAGAAATGAAGAACAGTCTGGTTTTGGGTTTTATAGGGTTATCATTATCGGATGGGGTTTAGACAAAAAGGAAAATTTTAAAAAGGTTTATTTTATCAACTTTTTTTTCTTTCAAAATGTGCATTTCACCGGCTCATCCCTCAAACTATTTCCACCCTAACATGAGTGTCTCGACCGCAAATCAAGTTCCTTCGAACCCACGATGAGCAGTTCAGATGAAGCCAGGGGTTTAAATAGGGTCGTTACGAAGGTTCGGGGGAACTTAGAAGGCTCGGACGACCGTAAGTTTGTTTGGACGAACGGAAACAGGTCCTTCAAAACGACTTATTTGGACACTTATCTTCATCCGAACCCCTCATGGCCTCATCTTGGGTTCGGACGAACCTGTTTTATGGTCGAAGACGATTCATTTGGGTAGGACATTTTTGAAGATTAATTGGTCACAAGAACATTTTGACTTTTGAGAGAAAAATATGGTCAAAATGGTATTTTTAGAATTTTCCCATAAATAAAAATGATGCTTTGAGTTTAGCTTTTAGAATTTAAAAGAAAATTAAAACGAAAAATTACACTAAATAGATCAGCTAATTGATTGCACCTCCCTCTGTGTTTTATCTACAAACAAGAAGCAAATTTGATCTCTCCTAAAATATTCACCGTAACTGAGTAATTGTTGTTGGAAAGCTTTACATTCCTAGCTTTCCAGGCGCACTAAATGGTGTAATTGTGACGGGAGTATTGTCAAGAGTCTTGATAAAAGATCTTGAACCAAATCAAATTAGCCTCTTGGAATCTTGCACCTTATAGACATCATGCCCCAAATTTGACTCGCATATGCACATTAAGTTAGGATGTGATGGGTTGTTTCCTGATAATCATTTACTCACCACAAATCGAACAAGACAGAATTGACTTCAACTCCACTTCTAACCAAAGCTTCATTGGTTTAAATCTTGTTCATCCCTACTCCCCAAGCAAAATGGAAACGTGTAAATGATTATAATTGTGTATTGCTCTAAAATTATGTTTGTTTTGAAAAAAAAGTACAATCTTAAAAATGATATTCATGAAATGAAACGTTTGTTACAAATAATATGTAGAATAACGACTTTTCTAAGTACGTGCAAGAAGTGCAAGCATAGATTAGTAATTAAATAACTTAGAATATGTTGCAAAACACTACACATGAAAACAACAAGCTAATATGTAGAGTAACGACTTTTCTAAGTACGTGCAAAAAGTGTAAGCATAGATTAGTAATTAAATAACTTAGAAAATGTTGCAAAACACTAAACATGGAAACAAGTGTGTACAGATGTATTCACCAAAACAAGCCGTATGAGTATGTGTTTCACAAAAACAACAATATGTTGTAACCACACAAAAACAAAGTCGTATGAACATCTATTTCACAACAAACATACATAAACTCGCTAGCATTTGGGCATAAGCCTTGTTTTCAAACATAAAATGATAGCTTATAGAAAATAAAATGGCATCATTGTAAATTGTGACAAATTAGTTATTTCTACAAACGCTTACCCCATTGTATACTTCCCTTCACGATAGAGTACTTTTAGGTTTTGTTTTGTGGCACATGAAGAACTTGGCGAGATTCATTTTCCTGTTTTTAAATCAAGCCAACTCGCCTAACCCCACTTATGCAGCTTATGTCGAATAAGTGGTCTTCAAAAGGCTTAAAGGCAAAATCTCAATTAAAGCTGGACTGAACCTTAAACCTCAGTTGTTTCAAATGATTTCAAAGTTTTACTTCACTATTCACCATTTCACTTGTTCAACATTTGGGCTTCCTTGTGTTTTCAAACTGTGCATCATTTTCTCTTTATATTGAAGAAGCATGATAAGTTTCATGATAACATACTTGACAACAGACAACTCAAATCATCAACCAGGCTATATCATATTATGTTATGAAACTGAATACAATTAGGAAAGGTTTTTAACTAAACAAAGGAAAACAATTAAAAGCTCGTCCGAGCGTACTAAAAACAACCAAAAGATCCCCATGACATGCCAAAATATGTAGTACCCCAAAAACCTTGTTCAAAAGATTCTTTTTATTCAAACTCATAAGAAAAACCAACAAACTCCAAGCCGTGGTCAAAGAGCGGGTTCCCCATTCACCTGTCGAATGTTTAAGCTTGCACAGACGCAATGTGGCAAATCAAGTCGATAACACGAGAGCTGAAAAAAGAAGTTTAAAAAAGGTTAGAATATTGCACAAGAGATGTGTGTATATTCAATGTTCAACATTTATGAATGATTACTATTTTTTATCATCTTATTGCAAACTTCTATTTTTTCCTGTTTCACTTTTTCCTAGTGTTGTTATTTCAACCCATTTACATAGAATTGTATTATACTAGCAGGTTATATGGGTAAAATATATGAATTTAACATCTTTAAACGAAAAGGAAAACAGGTCGAACAAGTGGATCGTGTTATAAGTACAATAGAATGACAAGAACACTTGGCAGGCCAAGCTGACCAACCTAAAAATTTAGCCACTTTGACCTATTGGCCCGTAATCTGCAGTGCATGTTAATTCAATGAACAATACAGATGCCAAGTAAGTTGTAAGAAAGTACCTGTATCCCCATTCATTGTCATACCAAGAAACGAGTTTCAGAAAGTTGTCGTTCAAAGCAATTCCAGCCTTGGCATCAAAGATGCTAGACCTGCTGTCACCAACAAAGTCTGTGGATACGACATCGTCTTCGACATATCCCAAAATACCCTTAAGTTTGCCTTCTGATTCCTCCCTGAATTACAAAAAAATCCCAGAAGTTATTTCAAAACAAAGGTAATTATTTTTACAAATTTAACAACAACAATGACAGCTAATTATTTAATAAATTACTCATACTTACTTGATGGCAGCCTTGACCTGTTCATAAGTAGCTTTCTTCTCAAGTCTCACAGTTAAGTCCACAACTGATACATCTACGGTTGGTACACGGAAGGCCATTCCAGTTAATTTGCCATTAAGGGCTGGCAAAACTTTGCCAACAGCCTACAAAGAACAGGAATGTATAACTTAATGTTTCCAGGGTTGTACATTTCGAACTTTAAAGGGAAAAGTAGCACGAACTAAGTAAAGGTGTCAGTTTCGACCCATTTAGGTTGTCTTTCATATCAAACTGAACAAACCCATTTGGGTTGCGTTTTATTCATAGAACACCTAAATCGATTATATTTGAAGCGTTTGCTCTTTGAACCAAATCCGACCCATTACCCTACCCATCCGTCTTGCATCTATGATTTGCTGATATCTTTTTATGTGCGTGAATTACCTTGGCAGCTCCAGTGCTGCTGGGAATAATGTTGAAAGAAGCAGCTCTTCCACCTCTCCAGTCCTTCATAGATGGACCATCAACAGTCTTTTGGGTGGCTGAAATGTGTTAACAATAATATAAGACTGTCATTAAGTCATGGCATGGACTGTTGTCATAAGACCCTCAACAATGCCAAACCTATCATTAATCACCTGAAAATGTAACAGAAATGTAAGTTTACAATATACCATATATTTCAGAAATTAGATAAAATATGAATGAATAAACATTGAATTGGGATAATCAAACCTTGGCCAAAGGAGCAAGGCAGTTAGTTGTACAGCTAGCATTTGAAACAATGTTAAGATCAGGTGTGTATTCGTTTGCATTGACACCCACAACAAACATGGGAGCATCCTTGCTAGGAGCAGAGATAATAACCTTTTTGGCACCACCCTGACCATACAAAGCCATATGTAGAATAAGCAAACACTTAGCCTGTAATAAACTAGGTTCTTAAATTGTTGCCAAACAAAGCCAGCCTCCATGAACAGGTAAATTAGAGCAGGCAATTTTGACCCATTTGCTTATATATGGGTTTGATCTTGTTTATTTTTCTTTATCTCTAGCAGGTTAAAAAGAAGTTCGCTAAAAGCAACACATGTTGAAAAGTGATTCGGGTCAAGAAACCCTATGGCTGAACCGCCATTTTGACCTGTCACCTATCTGATTTCTGAAGCATAAATTAATATCAAGCTAAGAATAAAGAGAGAAAAAATCAGACCTTCAAATGAGCAGCAGCCTTGTCCTTGTCTGTGAAGACACCAGTGGACTCAACCACAAAGTCGGCTCCAGCAGCGCCCCACGGGATCTCTTCTGGGTTCCTAATAGTACAAAAGACACAAAAAAACTCAGATTAATTGAAGGACAAAAGGAATTCCCAACAGATTATTCTAAGTCCTCAAACAGATTTTACCTGAAGCCAAAAACACTGACAGGCTTCTCACCAAAGAGAAGGGTTTTCTCGTCCTTAACCTTAAGTTCATGATGCTTCCATTGGCCATGAACAGTGTCATACTTGAACATATATGTCTGCAAGAAAATAAGTTTGTAAGTAACTGCAGCCTGCAGGACGGTAAAACCAAACACTTGCAACCTAATTCCTAACAAATGAACTTAAATGGAAATTACTATGTTGAAATGGCATTCACTACCATCAACTCTGCAACAAGGTATACCATTTAAACTGAAGAATGCTATCTCCTTGAACAAACTGATATAAAAATATACTATACAATCCTAGATCTCACAGCTTCCATATATCAATTCTATAGGATTCTAAATTTCCAAGTATATGTTACACATACAAACAGATATTGAAAACTTTGTTAAGCCATAGATTTATACAAAAACAGATCATGTTCACTGAAACGAATTTGAATTTTCAGCAACAACGATGAGTAGAGAATATCATTAATTATTTCAGCATAAATTGACTTCATTAACTACTAAATGCACCCAAATGTAGCGTGCATCACACATGTAAAGCAAACAATATTTTGGAATGTTACTTCAACACTTATTTTTAAGTTTTTATAACATATAAGATATAAACGGAGATCAAGTCCAGTATAAACCTAGGCATCTGTTAATTCAAACAAAATCACGTCTACTATGTGATCTGTTCATCTGAAGCATCATTTTGAATACAATATACCTTTCATACTTGCAGCTATAAATCTAGGCATCTTTTAATTCAAACAAAATCACGTCTACTATGCGATCTCATCATATGAAGCTTCAATTTGAATATAACACACCATTCATACTTGCAGCTAACTCAGAATGTTTACCATTTACCAACTGCCAACAGCCTTGTATCATTCGCCAGTTAAATTCAAGAGTAATCAGTAAATCACTCATTTATAGAGCAACAGCAGATCAGAAACCATATAAACCCTAGCATTTGCAATTTTGCTTCATAAACAACCAAAATCAAACACCATACCATGTAATCAGTGGAGATAAACGGATCATTAACAGCAACGAGCTCAATATCATCTCTCTGAAGCGCAACTCTAGCAACCAAACGACCGATTCTTCCAAATCCTACAACAATCAGTCAGATCTAACGAATCAGTACACAAAAACGCAACACAAACTCAAAAACAGATCAAACTACTACAAATAACGAAATAAACCGAAATGTACCGTTGATTCCGATCTTAATCTTCTTGTCAGATGCTGCAAGTTCAAATCAAACATATACAAAAGTAAAATCAGAATCAATATACACAGATAAACAAGTATATATGAATAGTATAAATTGAAAGTTAACTTACCCATGGGGAATGAATGAGTAGAGTTTTGATAAGGTTTTAGAGAGAGATTGGTGTTGATAAGAGATTGAAATTAGTGTGAGAAAAATGGAGATCGGAGTCGTTGGTATTTAAAGCTTCGGCGGATTAACCGATGACGGTGGGTGACGTATGCGGTTTTGATTTACTGTCTTGGAGAACAAGAAATTGAGATTAAACTTGGGAACTTTTGAAGTGTGTTTACGGTTTTCTTTTAAAGTTTAATCCTATAAATGTAAATATATATGATATAACGTTTTTTAAGTTGTGTGTGTGTTTTTTAAGAACTTTGAGGGTGTTATTTTAGCTGAGAAACAAATAACTAGGTCTGGTTAAATATCATATAACATCTGAAACAAAGTTGTATATTTAGTGTTCAAAATTTTTTTAAATTTAACAAAATACTATAGTCGTAGCTAAGTCAAGTCTGTTTAAAAAAACCTATGTCAAGTAATAAATATATTTTCTATTTGTTTAAAAGTTTAAATAATATAGTAGTTTCAAATTTTCATATATAATGTAACAAATTAGTTTATAAAATAAAGCTAAGATTACTTGTTTGGATGTCTTTTATACAATTTTGAATACTTTCCATTAGTATTTTTCATTGTTAAACAGTCTATATTATATAATATATTATATAATTTATACTATATAATAAAAGAATTTTTTATAAGGTTATTTGACAACTTCTGATGAAGTCTAATTTTTGTTTCACGACCTCTCTGTCCAGTTAAATGAAAATCATTATAAAGAAGTAAACTAAATAATCATATATTTTTTGTTTAATAAATTATTAAAACATACTAAATTTTATAATTTCAGTTATATCTCATCTTAAAATATGATTTTATAATTTTTGATCTTTATTATTTTTTATTTGTAATTTCTTAAATTTTCTTTATTTATTAGTTCATTAATGACTAATGACATATAATATACAAAATATTCATAAACCTAATTATTTTAATATTTTTAATTTTTTAATTTATGTATTATATGGGTTTCTAACCTAGTTTAAATATATATATATATATATATATATATATATATATATATATATATATATTATTTATTTATTTATTTATTTAAAGATAAAGATAGCCATTGTAGTTGTATATGACAACTTTTTAAAAAAGAGATTATTTATTCTAGTCAACAAAAGTTTATGTATCATATTTCAAACTTAGATATGTTTGTTTATAAAAATATTATTTTGCTCTTCAATAATTAGAATTTATAAAATGTTTAAATGTTTTTATTGTCAATTATTATGTAACTTAATTTTGTAACCACCGTAATTTAATCTTAGTAATATATCAATTTAAATCCACCTCATATCTCAAAAAATAAATAAATTTTTTTTTTTATTTTGATAGGCTTGTAAAGGTCTAGAGAAACATTAAGAATAAAAATTTTAATATTTGTAATCATTGTTGAACTAAATTCGGTTTTACAGGTGGAGAGTTTCGTTATTTTCAATAGGTCCCCAAGAATAATTGAATAAAGGTAGCCATAATAGAAATTTTTTTGGCCGGTCATCCATCATAGTTTCACTTTTAAATTTGTTCACAACAAAAGATAATTATTGGAAAAATTTAGTTATTTTATGGAATGACATACGGTAGTTTAATATTTTATATAAAAGTAGTGAATGATTCATGACTTTCTAACTATGAAGTCAAAGAACAAAACAACTATATTTGCGGTAATATGTAGGAATGACAGGATATGAACCTGTAACCTTTTGTACCTAAAACAAATGCTTCAACTCTCTCGACCATATTTGCTAATGACACGAGACGGTGACACAATGGTAAGCAATCAAGTCTTTCTAACCAAGGTTTTATGTTTGAATCGGGTTTACTGATTTTCTATCTTTAACATTTTTCAATGTCTCTTGTCGCATGAAGAATACGCCTTACCCAAATATAGACTACGTGCTATGAGTATTATGTTACCGTTTCTCATGGTTTAAAAAGACACATGGATTCTTCATGTTTTAACACGAGAATAATGATCAAAAGTCAAATGATTGATTTGTTGGAAAAAAAATATAAAGTCAAATGCTCACGTATCAAAAGGCAAGTTTGGAGTTGTGTAGGAGAATAGTAGTTGGACATATTCCTATAAACCGGCGTGAAACTTGACATCATCGAAACGTTAATAATTTCATATTTTTAAACATTTCCAATGCTTTTTCCCCTAACCTCATGTTAATTATAAATTATGTGCATTTCTATCTTGAATATCTATAAAATAAAATAAAATAAATCTTATGATTTTCATATTGTGAAAATTAGAGGGGGTTATGATTTGACACTTCAAAGTAGGCTTATAATAAACTAATTACATACCCTTTTTTAGCGAACAACTTCATTCACAAAAGCGTGTTTGTTACTTCGTATACTAAACAAATTATTTTAAAATTTTGATTTAGGTTATGCTAATTTTAGCTACGAGACATCTTAAAATATATTTTGTCATACACGTGAGCATTTCATCATAAGCCTTGCTTTTAAGTAAAGCCACATTTATTAATCTATCTTAAGTTTTTTTATATTTTAAACAACCAAATTTTATTTGAAGATAAATAGGATTAGCAAAACACTAGTCACTAACCAACACTCAAATACAATAGAGAGAGCACCAACTAGCAGACTTCATAGCAATAAATTACAAAATAAAACTACACCGGTCTCTCCATCTTAACTCATGGAACTTTACTCTACTTGTGACCCATAAAAAGCTCAAAGATTTAATTTCATTCAAACACCCCATGCATGGACGGCCACATTGCATTGAAAATGACTATGTTTCGATGCTTCCGTAGACACTATAGTGTCAGTGACGAATCCAGGATTTTTTATCAGGCGGGGCAAAAAACAAGATCGTTAAAACATGTCAAAAGGGGTTGGTTTCAATTTGGGTTGGATAAAATAAGCCAGCGAGTTGCTTGAAATACCAACTCACTCCTAAGAATAAAGATGCATCGTTAAGAATTTAAATAGGTAAACCGCGAATTAGTAAAACCCTTACATACTTTTATATATCATATTCACGTTCACTAGGTTTTAGCTATACATACAATCATATTTTTCTTTTAAACTATTGAGTATTAAACAATTGCAAATCTTTAAAACTTATTATATAATCGCCTAAGCAATCATCAGTGTTGTAAAAATCGTTATGCGCTAGTCGGACGGCGAGGTAGGGACTAGGGAGTAATCGGGATTAATCGATTTGGAACTTTTATATGTAGTTTTCAAATCTTTATATATATACACATATTTTTATATGTATTTCTACTAAACATGTTAGTTTTATATATATAAATATACATGTATTGCCGGAATTTCGGAGTTTTGCCGGAATTTTTAACTTCGCCGGAATCTCGCCGAAAAGTCGCGGAATCTCGCCGGAATCTGGGAAAAACACCGATTATTGGCCGACTAGGGCCGATTAATCCCGATTTTTAACCAACTTCACCGATTAGTGATTATTGTCGCCGATTAGCAAAATCGAAGCGGGGAGCCTCCGATTACATATTAGTCGCCGATTAATCGGCCGACTAATCCGATTTTTGCAACACTGGCACTCATTAAAACGGTTCAAAATATGTCTTCAATTAAATAAATAAGGACTTCAGGACTTCTTTAACCGGTTCAATACCTGTAACTAATTTTCTTTTTAATGAGAAGAACCTTGAATTTGATACATACTTAAAAATAGAAGTACATCTAAAAACAATATGCAATTGATCCTCTTTTTCAATTCGTAGCCACGCAACTAACAAAACCACCAAAAAAAGATCAATACATGCGATAAAATATGGAACTTGTTATCATGAATGCTGGAAATTATTTCTACCGTTGCTCATGCGATTTAGGGTTAGCGAAAAACATGATTAGCATTTAGGGAAGATTTGAATAGTGGAATTTAGGACATACTACCATGAAACGCAATTGAATATCTTTTTAATAGCAGTTGACAATAGCAGTCGACATTGAAGATATTTTACCTAAGAAAGGTTTCAACCTAAGTCTCTTCTAAAACTTTTCAAACGCCTTCACTAGACCATCTTGTTATGGTATAACGAGTGAACAATTAATCTTGCGAAGTGCTAAAAAAACATTGGACTACCAGACCCCTAATGCTTAAGTTCACTTTGTTACACACAAGAAAATTTCATAGTAACCTTTAATGATCATCTAACTAGCACAAGTTATATTATATCTGATCCATTTGGTTATTAATTTATGAAAACTGTAAGTTTCTCGATAGAAGTTTCTCATGGTTACTTATAAAAACATTTCATCATAAATCTTATTTTTACTAATATCACAATTGAATCTAATTAACTTAATGCTTCCTCTACTATTATCTAAAATAGGTATTTTTAAATATTTTCTTTCTCTAAAACCATCAATTGCATATTTTATTCAAATAAAAAAATCAATTACATGTTTCCTTTTCGTAAAACATATATTTTACATTTATGTTTTTTATTAATTAACTTATTAAATAACTATTTTATCCTTACTTACACATATTTTTTCATTTCTTTTTTCTTGCTAATATACTAAGAAACATATACAAGAAAACGCAATAGTTTAAACAAGATCATTAATGATATGTTTCAATTGAATAGAAGAATTGAAAAAACGAAACCCATAATTGAAGAAGAAAACACAAAAACATTATTAAAACAAAATCCATTAGAAAAATAAGACGCCTTGAGCAAATGCGTAATTTACAAAAGAATATTCTTATTGTGATAGTTTTCTTTTTTCATATCAAAATATTATTATGGGTTCTCAAACTATTTTTAGGTAACAAACAACAAATACAAAAAAAAGTAAAAAAAAAAAAAAAAGTAAATTAGATGTATATCATTTTCGTCAAGTTTTCTCTAGACGTGTCTAGATATTGTCCCAATAGTTTCAAAGGCAGAAAATAGAATTCGTATACGAGTTGAATTCAGTGAGTCTAGATTGATGAACATTTATGACGACCAAAACTTTTCAAGTTTGTACACTTTTAGTGACGGCTAAAGATTATAAATCAGAAAACAAGCCCCAAGCTTCTCATTTGCATTATTTTTCTTCTTGTAAGAAAATTATCCTTTTGAGGAAAGAAGAGTTTAGTCGTTTCAGCATTTATTCTGTCGCTAAAAATGTCTTGGCGGAGATGGATTAAGCCCGAGGTATTTTTTTTATAATGTCGTGTTCGAAAGCTATATCAGTCTGATCATCTAATCAGGAATCATATGTGTCAAGGTTTTTTAACAAGTTGATAGATCAGAAACAAATGAATCAACATGGTTTTTAACCATAAAAACGGTGAAGAGCCACTCATACATGCTTATTTTATTTGCTGGCCAACATGTTTTTGTGACCAGCCTGACCAGTTGAACAACTAAATTACTAGAAGTATCGGTTAAACTTTTGGTCCGATTTACAAAACTGTGATCAAATGTGTGCTATTATATGGTTTTATGTTTGTGTATATGTATTATCATTGATCATTCAAATATTCCTAAATGCAAGTTTATCATGTAAAGTGTACTTTTTTGTGTAGGTTTACCCTTTAATGGTACCAATTGCAGGAGTTATTGGACTAGTTGCAACACAACTTATACGTAACATATCCACCAATCCTGATGTGAGGTAAAACTTTTAACTATATATTTAAAAAAAACTACCCCATAAATTGTTATACTAAATGTTACATGTCAAATATTTTGGCTTTAGGGTTACGAAAGAAAACAGAACCGCTGGGATCTTGGAGAACCATAACGAGGGTGAAAAGTATGCAGAACATAGATTAAGGAAGTTTCTTCGAGGACAGGCCCCTCAGATCATGCCATCAATCAACGACTATTTTACTCGAGAGTAATGCTTTGAATCAATCTGGTAAAACAGATAGACTATTAGTACGATATCCAATTGGTTTGATCTATTTTTCCTATATGATCTAGCATTTAGAGGGGAAATGAAATGAGGCAAAGAATAGCTTTATGCTTTGTGCTTTTTATTAATGCGTACAATGTCATGATTGATTAAATTTGTTAAGCTTATAGTCATGTACTCATGTATTTCTATTCACAGTTATATATTTTCCTTTCCAAGAACATTAAACACTACAATGTAAATATGTAAAAGATGTACCTGGTATCTTAGAATAACAATTGTGTTCAATACATTGTTCGCCACCACTAATGACGACTTTTGGTGATGTTGTTTGGTTCATTATATCGTGGAAAGACTACTGACTTAAGAAAAAGAAATGAATCAGTTTCATTTTAACAAATATCTCAGGTCTCAATCTTACGTTCACTGTTTCATGAGTTTTATGGTAACATTTGAGGTCATGGTTACAGGAAATCGATAAATATGCAAGTTTGGTTCAATAAGTGCCTCTTAACTCTTAAAGAAGTATGCGAATGTAGAGATGGGCAAACGGGTTTGGGCCGTACCCGGGCCCGGGTACAAACCGGGTTTGGGTCCAAACGGGTTTTTGTACCCGGGTATTGGTGAACCCGGGTACGAACCCGGGTCGGGTTCAGCTAGATACAAACCCTACCGGTATACCGGGTAGGGTCGGGTCGGGTTCGGTTCGGGTATGAAACCGGGTTCAACGGTTTTTTCCTTTTTTTTTCTTTTTTCTTTTCTTGTGTGTGTGTCGAACACCGGGTCGTATGTTTTTTTTTTCTTATATTTTCTTTCTTTTTTTCTTTTTATTTTTCTTTCCTAGCCGGGTTCACTTGAATGACAAAAATTTAAACAACTTAATATATAAATATATACAAATCTTGAGCAAAAAAGGTTACACTTAATATACAAATATTAAATATTTTTATATAAAACATTTGAATGACAACAAATTTAAAAAAAACATGAAAGACATATAATATTAAAACAACTTAAAAATAACAATATCGTCTAATTTATCTACTACGAGATGCTTGATCAAATGCTAATTCTTCATCGGATATGCCAGAAGATACTCCGTCTTCTACCTCTTCATCATGTACTTTAGCTTCGAGTGTAATCTCGTCTTCGAGGCTTGTTTGGTCTTGTATACGATCCGTTGCGTCTAAGTGATCCTTTAAAACAAATGCACATCTCCACTACTTCCGGAGTTAGTCTTGTTCTTCGTAATGATATTACCCTGCCACTAAGAAAAAAAAGATTCCGAAGCTACCGTAGAAGCTTGGACGCTTAGTAAATCACGGGCCATAGCAGAAAGAATCGGAAATTGAGATTCTTTTCCTTTCCACCAAGCCAAAATATCGAATGCATGATAATCTTCGGTAGTCATAGTGGAAATAAAATCCGTTCCACTATATCTACCGAGCTCACTTGTTGGGGTGTTACCCTTTGACGTTTAGCCGTCACATCCCGAACAACATTCAACATAGTCAAAACAGGGTCTTTAAGCGACGGTACTAGCACTTGAGGTTGATCCGCTTGGCATGGTTATGTTTACGTTAGGCTCATATCTATTTAATAAAAATTATAAATTGTTTTCAAACTATGATTAAAATTTTCTTTTGCCTCGTTTGAAAAATTTGGGTTTTCGTCATGCATATCCAAATTGTCATTTATCTCATCTATCAAACATTCAACCCCCGCAACATTTAGAAACGGATTTAAAGCGGCGGCACACGTAAAAACGGGTGGTAAGTCCTTAAAATATTTTTTAAACTTTTCTTTCATTGGTTCTATCATTTGATTAAACATATTATTTTTATTTTGAAAATTTTTAAAATTCAAAGACAAAAATATAGTTCTTGAAGCACCGAATAACTAGTGGAATAATAAACTCCCGATAATTTGTTGTTGAGTTTTTAAAAACCTCAAGAAACTCGGATAGACGTTGAAGATTCTCCCAATCCGCATCCGGAAATGGGTCGGCTTCACCATTATCCGAAAGACTATCATGAAAAGCTTTCAAAGTGCCCTTTGTGTTTAAAGCACATTCAAACATGTGACAAGTCGAATTCCACCGAGTAGGTACATCCCAATTAGGACCTAAAAATCTAGAGTGCGTATCCTTACAAAGTTGTTTATAATCTTGATATCTTCTTCTACTTTTTTTAAAAACGTTATGTAACATAAATCGAAAAGATATAATAAAGTTATTAACATATTGCCCGGATAGTCCGTCTTGCACTACTAAATTAATAATATGTGCAACACAACGAGTATGGAAAAATCACCGTTTGCAATCGGAAGATATTTTAATTTTAATTTTTCAACCGCGGTTGTGTTGTTAGAGGCGTTATCAATGCAATTGAAAAAAGTTTATTTTGTAATTTAAAAGTACTTATTACATTATCTAAAAAGTAAAACAAAAATTCTCCGGTGTGTGGATGTGGAAAAAGATCAAATGCAATCGTACGTTTCATCAATTGCCATGAATTGGGATCCACCCAATGAGCGGTGACGCAAAGGTACGATTCGGGTAAACCGTGTGGAGCCGACCAAACGTCACTAGTTAAGTTTACACCGGTATTTAAATTTTCAAATAATACAATTAAATCATTTTTTGCTTGTTTCATAATTTTAAACAATAACGTCTAAGTGTAGTACGACTTACGTGAGTGTAACGAGGTTGAAGCGTCTCTCGAATTAAGTTGGTCAACCGAGGATTGTCGAAGTGACTAAAAGGCAAAGCTTCTTGAATCACGAACTTCGCCATTCGATCTTGAACCGTATTAACATCGTAATTAAAGATTCCACCGTCTCCACCCAATTGTGTTTGTTGCGAATCCGGATTACTTTTCAACGACTTACAAAACTTCTTGCTAATGTGTTTGTTTAAAGTCGTGTTAGAATCTTCAGCAAGCAAATCTCCACAAAACTTGCAACGAGCCTTTACAGACCCGTCACTCAACTCAACCATATCCCAATTGCACCAAACATCCATGTTACGATTGTGTGCAAGAACACGAACGACGGTTGGAGCGTTGGACGAACCTTGACCAACGGAAGATTGTGAGTAGCCATATCAAGATTGAAGAGAGTGAAAGTGTAAAACGAGAGAGTGAACGTGTAAAACGAGAGTAAACGAGAGTATTTTTTGCTTTTTTTGCGTATGTTTTTGCGTTTGAGACTTGGGTTCTAAACCATATCAACCCACACCTATTTATACTAACTTATAGGGCAAAAGTGACCAAAAAACGGTCACAAATCGAAGGTAACGGCTATATAGCCGTTAAAAAACGGCCACTTTTAAAAAAAAAAAAAAAAAACGGTCGAAACCGGGTCCAACCCGGGTTCAACCGGTTCGGGTCGGGTCGGGTCGGGTTCTAAGAAATTCTAGAAAATCATACCCGGTTCCAACCCTACGGGTTTTTTTCGGGTCCAACCCGGGTATGCATATACCGGGTCGGGTCCGAACCCGGTTTTTATGCCAAGTCTATCCATGAGTTCATAACCCATGACATTTAATCTGACCTGGGCTGAAACGTTTGGGCAACTAAATTGGCTTTGTGTTGGGCCACTAAATTGGCTCTATGTTGGGCCTAGCTCCTGAGGAAAAAAATTATGGATCGTTCAGAACTTTCAATTCATAGAGTTAATCTCGGATCTATGAATGGGGATATGATTAGTTACGTTTCTATCAATTTGAGGTTCCAACTTCCGATTTCACCTAAAAAACAGGATAAATATGTTTTTTGTCGTCCGAGTTTACTCTAAATTTCATTTGTCGCCCAACACTTAACTCGTGATTTTCACTATGTTTTTGGTCATAGGAGTCTTATATACAAAGGGTATAAACTACTAAGACTTGCTAGTTGCTACTAACCAGATTTAGAGGATAAACACGTTACAGTATCCAAAATTTAGTTTCAAAGTCTAACCTAAACTCATAAGTTACACAAACATCCCTTTTAAGATTAAACTGTTGATCTCTCTTAACCGACTTAACTTTTCTATTAACTTTAAAATAAGGGTGTTCTCATGAAAGGGTTGTTATTTTACGAACCATCTTTCTATAGTCTAGATTTTAGATAGGCTACTATAAACTAAAGAAAAAACAAATTTGTTTATTTTAATTATATGTTTGTGTGTGTCATGTGTATACAATGTAAGTGTGTAATAAACAGTATACAGTACAAAGGGGCCAAATCATGGTATAATAATTTAACATATTAGTAAAACGTAAATATAAACATTTATCAACTAAATAATTAAAAAGGAAGTAACAATATACGTTAATATATATTTATTATAAAAGAAACTGCTGTAAATTTGTTTCTGATATAAATAAATATTAATTCAGAAAAAGAAAAGGTTAAGAATCCAGAGGGATTTGAACCCGACGTGAATCGAACACGCAACCTTCTGATCTGGAGTCAGACGCGCTACCATTGCGCCACGGATCCTAGTTGTTTCATCGATCAAACATATCTACATAACGGTGACGAAATTGTTTTATATGCTTTAAGAACTTGTACATCATGCTTTTGTTCCTGTACATATGGAACAACTACAAAGCCGCATGGGGTTCCGGTTCACGGCCAACAAACAGCCTTAGGGCTCATTTTCTTTACCGATAAACAAGAACGATGCTGCAAGATGATGTTAACATCACAAATTTGGAAGTGTTAAACCCTAGATTGAAGATTGACCGAGTGTATTGGTAAGAAAGCTGCAATTTTGACTTTTAGTAAAACTACCACTTTACCCTTTCATCGGTGGCGTCTTTATTAAGTTGAGGTCAGCAATCGATAGAATTATATAGCCCAAAACTCCAATAACTTATGCAATAAACTTTACATATAATTTTCAAGGTTGAATACTTTTATGTCTTTTATTAATCAGAATATCTAATTATTACGGTACGTCAAAGTGCGTCAGATTTTCTTTTAGATGTTCGTTATTTGTTCTTTTAGAGGTGTTATGGTTCGAATTTTAGTTCAACCGAATAATTAGCAAACAAATACTTTGTATATGTAGAGTTGGTCAAGTTAGCTACGCTAAAAACCTTTTAGCTAACAGCTCAAATATTTTTATAATTATTGATGTGCCAACCATGTAAAAAAAATGATAATAATTTCTTTTTATAATTTTATTGTCAAGTTACTTATTTTCTTGTTTTATTTTACCTCGATTATGCACATAAATAACATGTTGGCTAAGTAAAAGGAGAGAAAGACGTGCCGAGTTCTCCAAGTTACCTAGGTTGTAACATCATTTTTTTTAAATTTCATCATTTCTTTTTCATTTTGTATGATATCGTCTTGTTAGTTCCCTACATTTTCCTAGTGCGTTATGAAAGCTGTACAATACGAGTCCCAATACACACAAGCAAATGGTGGTGCTCCAATGAACATTCACTGGGTCCAAGAGTTCAATTTCAAGCCGGGACCAAGGGGTGGTGGTCCCACCCAAGGTCGAGATCAGGAGATGGTGTTACCACCTAGGGCTGGGACTTCCTCACATCTTTCCCGCCACAACACCATCCACCCTAATAAGCCTATTATATTTACCATCACTTGTAATTTGTAAAACCAAATCAATCAATGGTGACTTGAGATGTAGAGAAGGCAATTACTCAAGAGCAACTTATCAACTCGTTCAACTCGTGAAAAGCACAAATATAACAAAGCTCAAACGAGTTGAATTGATACTCGTTTAATAAACGAACTCCAGCTCAAACCAGAGTTTCAAATACCAGGCTTGTTAAAATTAGTAAATGTTTGATAGAGAGCGGCTCAAACTAAACCAATCTCCAACTCGAGCAAATGAAGACTTGTGTATTCTCTTCATCTCCTCGTACTGGAAACTTGAATCATGAGTCAGTCTTGTTAAAATTGAACACGTTTAGAATAAGAAAACCAAATGAATATTAGAGTGAATAGTTGGTCAATTTGGATTGGCGATTTTGCCGTTTTTCTAAAAATAATATCTTACATGTCTCATGACATGATGCAACTGTCAAATACTATACTCAATCGATCACGTGACGTGAAAGTCACCTTTGCATACCTCACTATAAAACATACGTCGTACCTTTTTGAAATAATATTGCATGTCCACATTATTTGGACTACCAAATCTATTGTGCGGTAATGAACTTGTGCCCAGTGCAGTAAACATTGTACACTGCATGGGCTTGCTTCTGTTATAATAAACCAGCAATAAAAGTGCTGACGCAAAGTAAAATGCAAAATGGATAACGGAATACATGTCTTATTGGTCATTATAAACAAACATTTTGGTAAAGTAAAAACGACAGACTCAATGTAAAAAAGCATAATGAAACACAGGTCTAGAAACCTTCACATGTCGTCTACAAACATAACCCCGATCAAAACCAGGCCAATACTGAAGCGACCCAGACCCGGGCGCCCTAGACCCACATGAACCCAAATGAGCTCCAACCAAGCTGCCTTGTTTGAAAACCCGAACCACGTCACTGCAGCCGCTAACAAGGTTGAACCATCCTGACCCACGGCTTGTGGCATTGACATTGAACGAAATCACAGGTCACTTAGCATGCATGATCATGAACACCCACATTGACCATCTCAGCCTGTAAACGAGTAACAACCTGATCACAAACCTTAACCACGCCCTCATTCACCCTGCAGATCTAACAATGAAACACAAGCAATCCAACCTATGCAAAGGCTTAGCCAAATGGCTCGGCTAGTTTACTGGACCCTATATCCGACCCCCTATCAAGTAAGGAGAACACCACACTTCAGTAGTATGTTTTTGCTATTTTTTTCCATATTTTGAACAGCAAACCAATAGGGGATATATAAACATAACAAACCAATACGCGCTTCCTTCATCTTTCAATCAAATGTGGAACCAACTAACCTACCCACGTGGCTCTTGACACCTCGGCAACTGTTTCAGACATTCGGAACAAAGATACTCCAACGAAAACGTTTCTTCATATTCACTATTATGTACACACCGCCCACATTCAGCACACCTAGGTATGCAGATTATGCAGGCCCTGCAGTGCTCTTTCGGCTGACAACCACCAGCAGGACAGTCATAAACAAGCCTCAAATTCTGACATCTAGGGCAAATTTCAACATCTATAGCACGATCATCATCACATGGTGAATACAAGTTTGCCCGGTGATAATAACGTGGAATGTAGTTGTTTTTCTGAATCCCCAACAAGTTATTCAGCAGTTCATAGTGATCAAGTGTTATGCCATAAAATCCACCAGTTTTTATATGCTTTATACCAGCAGTCCCTGTATTTGAGTTGAACGCCTTCAGATTATTCAAGATACCCTCTATACTGAGTCGTGTGCATCCAGGAATGTATAACTACATTAAAAGATTGAAGACATTATTGACATTATAAAAAATACAACAGATCAAACAGAAAACAATTATGTTTGAAAAAAGCATTTACCTTGTTCAATTTTGGATTAGTTTCCAACACACGCCTTAGACCATCATCTGTGATCTTTGGGCATTTTATTAGGCTGAGACACTGAAGATTACCTTCAGCACGATTAGTTAACTGAACAAGAATATCATCTGTTATTCTTTCATTCAATGGCTGATCAATGTAAAGATTTCTCCATAAAAGAGAATCATTATGGATGGTAGAACACAAAGATTTACAAACACGCTCCACCGCCAGAAGATCTTTAGTCCCCAAATAACTAAGAGCTAGAACAAAAGCCTCATGAGGTTCTCCTCCAATAACATCCGGACAAGTACCAAAACCATTTACAGATTCTTCAGAGTTTGGTCAGAACATTTTCACTTCCACAGTTACATTCCTTAATGCGTCGATCACAAAACATCAAATCACAGTTTAAATCCTTATTGTGTCGATCATGGAACATCAAATCACAGTTGAAATCCTTATCGTGTTGATCATGAAACATCAAATAGTGGGAATCGATTGGAACTTCATGGCACTGTTCAAAAAGAATTGAACCTGCAAACAACCCATAATCTTCTCTGTGATTCACAATTGTGTTCCTCATATAATCCCCATAATCAAGCTCTAAATCACCAAACCACCCTGTAATCGCGGTGAACGTGGTACTAATATCAATATCCATCCCAAACGGATCCGATGGCAGCAAATCAATGATGTCTTTCGACACAGAATCCGGCGAACCACCTTGCGAACCAAACCGATCCCTTAACTCATCATGACCCCCTTTCTCACCGTTCATAATCCAACGGCGACAACATATCATCTTCCGACGTATGCGCAGGAGAATCGGACGCTGAGAGAATTCAATGCCATTATCCGAAACCCTAGAAAAAACAAATCTTGCCGAACACGAAAAAAAACCCTAATTCAACGAACCCTAAGATCAACAAGATGACAAAACTAAAATTCAAAACATGAATGAAGAACTCGCTATTTTTCTTATTTTTTGTAATTTTTGTTGTTATCAGACGATTAACAAAAACCAAAAGTTAACAGAACAAGAAAACCCTCAATTTTGGGGGCAAACAAAAAAACGCGCCAAAAATTTCACGGAGTTTCTTGTACGACCTATAATACAGATTACGAACAACCGCTGTACACACAAAGAATCAACGAATACCAACGCCCTAAGTTCCTAACCCTAACGCTCAATCGTTCAACCCAACACCAAAATCCACCAACCAAATCAACCCAATCGAGAACAACAGAATCGAACAATCGAAGATTAGAAGAACACGACATGATTGACCCACGAAGAACACCAAACTTCCGGCGATCAGAACGATGAAACAAGATGGAGATTGAATCGATTGAATCAAAACATCAATTGGGGTGAATGAAAGCATCAATTGAGGGTGTCATTGGATGAATCGAACAAACATTCGAATCCGATTTGGGGGAAACGTAGTGAAATGAAGAATTGTAGAGAGAGAAAATGGGGGATGTGTGTAGAGAGAGAGAGAGAGAGTGGGGGATTGAAGGAGATGAAGGGGATGTGTTGTGGGGAGTATTAGTATGAGTATGATGGTGGAAACCGACAGTGTCTGGTTGTTAGGGTTTTACTGGTTCGTGTGACCGGTTGTGGTGGCGTTTTACCGGTTACCGGTGAATATCACCGTCGTATAAACTATTTGTGCTCCGCACCACCCGTTTTTCGTGAATTTCGGATGCGATAAAATTATTAATTATTATTATTATTATTATTATTATTATATTATATTATTAAAAAGATTTATGTCATTAACTTTTTAAATTGGTTAAAGGATAATATGAAGATAGATTGCGGAACTTAAAGTAGATAGAAAAAAGATAAGTCAAAATAAATATTAGTAGCTTCTCTCGTAAGGAATTTATTTTGTTAGTCTATAAAAAGAGAAAGAACTTCGTAGTTTCTTTTTTGTTTTACATATTCATTTTATGTAGTGTATCTTTTGTAACATCCATATATTTTTATGTTTAACTTTTTGATAATTCTAATACTTTAATGTATATAAGTATTGATTGAATTGAATAACATATTTGTGAAAACTATCTTATATTCCACACATTATTATTCATTGTGATACTATTACATGCTAATGTAATTCTATAATAATGTGTGTAAATATTCGATCTTGCTAAAATAGCAACTTGAAATTGCCTTAGAACTAACCAAATTCTAAATTAATGCTAACTTACAACATAAGTGAAATATATATAATGCAAAAGTTTACATATGTGTAATTAGGGTTACATATGTAACTTTGTTAATAGTTTAAAGATTTAATAATAATTAAGTCTTATAATAATAAAATAGACATATATATATATATAAATGGATAGTTACAAAATTATATATGTTATATTATTTTACTATTGTAATCATTTAAGTGATATATATGTAATAAATACTAAAAATAATAACTTGAAATCATCATAAATCTAACAAATAATAAACCAATATCTAACTCTAAAATATTACAAAAAAAATCGTCATCCTCATCCATACTAAAATATATGATTTTATTAATAAAAATTTTAAGGAAAATCAATCCTAATTGAAACCTAAAACCTATATTTTTTCACTATAAATAGGGTATAATTCTCATTATTTTTCACACTAAAATCTAAATTTAGAACTCTCATAGCAACAAATCTCACTCATGAAAACTCTCTTAAAGATCCAAAAAGCTTCCCTCATCAAGTAAGTTTTAGTGTTATTCGTGTTATTCGTGTTCTTCGTGTTCATACTTTTTAATTTTGCTCCATCAAAATTCAATTATAACTAGCTTAGATCTATAATTAAATAATATGTTTTTTTAGTAATCATAGATCTAGGATGGATCAAAGCATCAACTAAATATGAAATCACCAAAACTTTGCTTAAACACATCAAACTTAAATTTTCGGATTTTAACAGATTCGTAGGGCCAACTTCGGATAGTCATATCTTCCTCATAAAAAACCATTTTTCGATGATTCTTTTCTTAAAAATAAAATTCAAGAGTTTTATCATTCCAACCATATAAAGAACGTCTTCTAACTCATTTCTTTGACCCCTAAATTTGCAGCATTTCAATAATTCATGAATATAATGTAAGAAACAATTTTATTATAAAAGTAATATAACATGTTTAAATAATAAGAATCCAACTTTAATATTATTATGATTATCTATCACTTGAAACATGTTTCTAGTAAGATTATTCATGTTTTCAATTTTAACCTATAGTATACAACTTGTTCTTTTCCATCCTTGCTAGACTTATATTTACAATTGTTCCCTATACTTTATAAATATACTAAACACACCTTTGACTTGATCTAGTATATATCTAGAATCATTTCACACGGTATGTGTTATATGGCAAACAAAAGGTTTTAGCTAATGAAAGACAGGGTACTTAAATGATGAAAATCCACCACCTCTTTCCTGGAAATCCTTTTGTTGGATGTGATACTCTGGGATAACACATATCTAGTATACGACAACCATTCTTGAACTTTTACAATAACAACCCCTCAACTATCGACAAATATAATAAACTATCTAAATAAACTTACTTAGGGCAATCCTCACTCCAAGCTACTACAAGTTGCAAGATCAACCCACCTATTTTACAAGGTGAGTTCATAGCCTTTTTTTTTGCATTTTGAGGTGGAAACATGCTCTATATATCAAACTGAAAATTCAAATTCTAAAGTCAAACTAGTTTTTTGCAAACTTATTGACAATTTTCTCATACTAGTAAAACTAAACTGATTATACATTATGTTATATTTATGACATTTTTTACTATAAAGTCCCTATTTTTCTAAAATCTACACGACCATTAACTTCGGGGAAGCCACGGGAGTATGTAGATAGATCTATTGGTCTGACAAGCCCCTTCGGTACTCGGGTTGATGCACGCCAATCAATACCGAGCATCCTTTGAGTCAACGTATTCTTTTTTACTTGAAAGGAGCTGGATGTTCAGAAACTGCATACTAGACAAACATAATATTAGTCTGACCTCTTGTTTCAGGGGGTTAGACGGGAGGGCATTCGATCACTAGGGTTGATTGTGGTCTCATGTATAATAGTTTACTTTCTTGTATTTGGAAAATTGTGTATTGGTTTGTATATTATCATCTACTATATGTATACTTCTAAACCTATGTGATCATCAACTTTTTAGTTGACATATTTTAGCATGTTTTCAGGTAAATGGAAACTAAGATCGTTGTTTTTCTCACGCTAGGTTTTAAGGATAAACTTTAGTTGGACCTAGTTAGACTTTGAATAAAATGAATACTTATTTACTTGTTTGGTTTATTTGTTATTAGGATTGGATGTAACCAACTATTCAATTTTAATAATTAATTTCTTTTAGTATTATTTATCTTTGTGTTATGATTCAATTTTATTACGCCTCGGTGTTACCGCTTTAGTCGGGGTGTGATATTTTCGTTTATGTATCAACCTATAAAAATTAAATATGAAAGTGTTTTTACTATGATGTTAGGTTTGTGAAAGTTTTGGGTTTTAACTCATGTTAGTTTTTTTGTTAATTAAGTTATAACCATAATTAGTCTCTCTATGTATCTTGTTATGTATTTATAATTTTTGTACTGAACATAATAAAGATTAAATTTTAGTGCAGTCTGTGGACATAGATCACACTGACCGAACCACATTAAGTCTTGTGTCATTTTATTTTCTGTTTACGTGATATTCGTTTATACTCGTGTGTTGGTTTCGCCGCGTTGCATGAATTCTAACACAAGGTATCAAAGAGTGTTTGTGATTGAGATTTTAAGTTTTATGGTGAATAAAAAAAATAGATTAGAATTAATATTAAAAAAATTACGAGTTAACCGTTCTAAAAATACAAAATAACCATACGCGTTCTGTTATTGATTTTAATATTTGAACTTCTATTAACTTGGCTTAAAAGATTTTCTCAGCGTCAAGGTTTCTAACTATATTGATTTTGTTGCAATTGTTCTATTATAGAAACTATCAATAACACACATGTGATGTGAGACAAAAATATAGAAGGTTGACATTGAATCTTGCTCAAACTATCTTTCACAACCTTGCCCTCTAATCTTCATCTTCCTCGCATTTATGGCCTCCCAATGGTTCTTTTTAACACAAGTGGCTTTCACACTCATCACACTATAAAATCTTAAATTTAATTGTAATAATATTACGAATATTATATTTCGTGGTATAATATTAAGATACTTGTTCATGAGGTGTCGATGTTATGCATTTAAATCACAAAAATTGGAATTGCAGTCATGTATCAAATTAAGCATGAGTAATTGAACAAAATGTAAGAATAATGTTTACACAAAGGATGGGTTTTAACGCTTTGTACCTATTGCTTCAATATCAATTCTTACATTTATGCTGGCAGCATTGGATCCTATTTATTTGTAGAAAAATCTACCAAAATAATCATTTACTGAGTCACGTAAAGAAAACATCTCTAGTAATCTAAAATTAATAAGTGACGCTAACTAGAAACAAAAAAAGGCCCTCTTTTTTCATGTCATTTTAGTCATAGAGAGAAATTTCTTGATATAAAGCTCTTTTTTTGATGGCTAGAGAATATTATAGTTGTTTAATGAAAAATGATCCTAGCTAGCTTCAGCTCAAGTTTATGCTCGAAGTTAAACGAATCAACTCAATTTAACTCGTTTATTATGAATGAGATTAAATTCAAGCTCGAGCTCGGGCTCGGCTCATTTATTTATTTAAATATTATTTTTAATATTTTTATATTTAATTTTGATATATGTATATTTATAATTATATATTTTATATATAACATTATTTTATTATTTAAGTGTTTTTCATCATAATTTAATATATAATAGATATTATTCGAATGATATATTTAATAGATTAAATAAAATTATATAAATAAAAAACTCGTTTAGGCTCGCGAGCCGGCTCGACCTCGATACGTGAAGCTCAGGCTAGGGCTCGATAATTAAATAAGTTTTTTTCAGGCTCGAGTTCGGCTCGGGCTCGATAAAGCTCAGCTCGTTTCGAGCTTTTATCAATCCGATAACGAGTAGTAGTTCACGAGCGGCTCGGCCTGTTTGCACCCCTTCAAATAGGTGTCTTCCTACTTATTTTATAATAAAATTGAACCTTTTAGAATTAGATGGATTTTTTTTGTTCTTCACTTGTGATACATAATTTTGTTTTCGATGAAAATCAAACAACTAAAATCAGAGAAAAAAATGAATCGGTCTTGAATATAAATAAGAAATTAATGCAAACTTTGGAGAAAAGTCAACATAATTAATTATTTAAGAAAAGCCGAATTTAATTTATGGAAAAAAGCGTGTGGTTTAAAGCTTGTGTTAGTATTAAAATAAAAGAATTAAGTCTTGTGGAGCACAAAATCATAAAATAACAACTAATTTTAATATTGTTCATGATACCGTAATTTATATAATATTAATTACCAATTTAATTGTGTATTATGATTTTTAACTTATGTTTTGTAGATTGTATTTTATTTTGTTTTTCTTATATTTTTTTACTTTTAACCCTATAGTTTACAATCTTTACATTTAACAATAACACATTTTTTACTTTTAACTTTAGTCCCATTTACTTTTATTCTTTTACATTTTTTTTTATTTTACGTCTTGGTCTAAACTTTTCAAGTTAACATATTGCAACATGTGTATGTAGTTCAACATTTTTACATCTTTTCTGTTTAACGGCCAGTCGGCCACGTTGTATTTTACGTTTCGTTTTAATTTATACACATTATCACACCGGAATGCACATGCATAGTTTAACATTTTACATCTATTTTTCGTTGGTTTATTTCTTTGTTTTACGAGTTTTTATGGTGTTAGTGGTCGCTAGCAACGGTGTGACATTGAGTGTTACTTACATAGTTTTACGCCCCCACACACAACGCGTGGGGCTTGAATACTAGTTTATTCTATTTTTAATAATAAACACTAATAATTATAATAATGTTTTAATTAATTTTTTTACAAAAGTTAAATAATTTTAAATTAAATGATAAATATAAAATATATGAACCTTGTTACTATTTCGTTCTTTTATTAAGTTAGTTTAAATAAAATAATTATAAAACTTAGTTACTATATAATGGTTATGCGACTAGGACCCGGTGTGGTTACGCCGATTTAACCGTTTCTGTTTTGAACGTTGAATCGGATCGGGTGGCTGGATATATTTCAAACTTTTTTGTTTTTTCTTTCCAAATGTTATTTATTTATTAATTTTTGCTCTAATATCCATATTATATTTAACTAAATATATGTTTTATTACAATTACAAATTCACATAAAAACAATACAATTTCTATAAATTGAACGCACTTCAGTTACAAATAGCAAGGTATTAATATTCGAGTAGGATTTAAGAAACTTGAAATTCAACCAAATTCAAATTTAATTTTAAATCAAAACAACAACCGATATGAATTTATATTTCAAATTCATATCAGATTTATTTTTTTATTTTAGTTTTGATTCGTGTATTCATGTTTAAATGTATATATAATTTGAAAACATGGCTTCTAAATCCATTTTATCAGGCTTCATAATAAGTTCGTCATCTATTTTGCATAGTTACGAATTTGGATGTGTTACTCTATTTTAAATTTTGCCACTTGATGTTTTATAGTCCTAAGATATATTTTGTTATACGTCCAAAAGAAGTCGTACATCAAACAATTATACAATACAATAAAAGAGTATATCAACAACTAACTTTTAACACCTACCAATTGAATCATCATCATCATCATCATCAACCAATATACAATAACTACATTTAAACTACACAATTTAATTATTTATCACATATCGTTAACCTTCAACCAAGCAATAAAAACTATTATCATCAAATCCAAAAACAAAAAACAAAAAATAAGAGTCAAGAAACAACCACCAAAGAAAAGGCCAAAACAAACATAAAAAAACACACACATAACAACAAAGAATAAGGTCTTTCTTGTTAGGTGGGTTTCATGATATTTTCTTCCGCCTTCTCACACACCCAATTTTCTTTCCATCAAATTCCCTATATTTTCCTTTCAGTTTTGTTCTTGATTGCCTAGTTCCCCAATCTTTCCTACACTAACTTGATTCCTTTTTTCTTTTCAGTTATTCCCTATCAAGGGTTTGCTAAAAGAAAGTGTGAAAGAAAGTAAAGCATGATTCTTGAGGTGTGGTGAGCATACTTTTTATCCATCTGTCCAGCTCACAGGGGATAAAAAGCTATTTTTCAACATAAAAAACTATGTTAGTTTGAGAGATTTGCCTAGTATCTCCACTTTCAAGTTCCAAGATTATTAAATTTCAAGTGGGTTTTTGGTGTTGAAATCAAAAGCTTTTAGCTTTCCCTCTTAGGGTTTTGATTCATTGAACTGATGTGGGAGTTTTTGAAAAAGGGGATTTTGGTGGTGTTTGGGGGAGTTTGTTTGAGTTTGATTCAGATTAGTGGGTTTCTGGTGTATAGTTCAGATATGTTTTTGTGTATTTGGTGTGTACTATCATAGATTGTACAAGGGTTTAGCTTTATTTCCTATCTGGAACAGTTTTTCATGACGGGTCTGTAGGTTTGATGATTTGGATTAGAATTTGAGTTGGGATTTTAGGGTTTCCTCTGTTTCGTGTTTGGTTTTTGTAACCTAAGACATGATCAAGCAGATTCTCAGTAAGGTTTCAAAGAAAACAATCAAAATCTTCCAAAAATCAAGAATCTTTAGGTACCCCATACCCTAATTTGACATCTTCAAGTTCTAAAAGAAGTGATTTACCAAGTGGGAATTCAAGAAAGCTTGTGAATTCTGATATTTCAGCCCCACTGAACACAAGATTCAATCCGAACGAAACAAATTATCGAAACGGTGGTCCTGTAAGTGTTTCTTATGAATCTTTACCAAGTTTTAGAGATGTACCAAGCTCTGAAAAACAGAATTTGTTCATAAAGAAAGTAATTATGTGTTCTGTGATCTTTGATTTCACTGACCCAACGAAAAACCTCAAAGAAAAAGAGATAAAGCGACAAACTTTACTCGAATTAGTCGATTTTGTGGCTTCTAGCAATGTTAAATTTACAGAATCTGTTATGCAAGAGTTTGTGAAAATGGTTTCTGCAAATTTGTTCAGAGAACTCACACCTCAACAGCGTGACTACAAAGTCCTGGAATCTTATGATGTAGAAGAAGAAGAGCCGTGTATGGATCCATCATGGCCCCATTTGCAAATCGTTTATGAGCTTTTACTTAGGTTTATTGCATCACCAGAAGCCGATGCAAAAACTGCAAAAAAGTTTATTGATCATTACTTTGTTCTCAAGTTATTAGACTTGTTTGATTCTGAAGATCCTAGAGAACGTGAGTACTTAAAGACAATTCTTCATAGGGTTTATGGTAAATTTATGGTCCATCGACCGTTTATAAGGAAATCTATGAACAATATCTTTTACAGATTTGTGTTAGAGACCGAGAAACACAATGGGATTGCTGAACTTTTGGAGATTTTAGGAAGTATTATTAATGGGTTCGCTTTGCCTTTGAAGGAAGAACACAAATTGTTTCTTGCTAGGGCTTTGATCCCGTTGCATAAACCGAAATGTTTAGCAATGTATCATCAGCAATTATCATATTGTATTACACAATTTGTTGAAAAAGATTGCAAATTGGCTGATATGGTAATAAGGGGTTTACTGAAGTATTGGCCAGTTACAAACAGTTCCAAAGAAATTATGTTTTTAGGTGAGTTGGAGGAGGTGCTAGAAGCAACACAACAACCTGAATTTCATCGATGTATGGTTCCCTTATTCAAGCAAATCGCCCGTTGCTTGAACAGTTTGCATTTTCAGGTAATTTTATTATTCTTTTGAGCATCTTATTTTTTGAAATAGGAAGTACTCTGCCAAATAAGATGTTTTTTTCAGTTGTCACAAAGGGCTTTGTTTTGCTTACATCAATGATTGTTGTTAGAATCTCATTTGGTTTATGTTTAATATTGATTTGTTATTTCCATCACCTTTGGGTTCTTTTCTTCCGATTGCCATACTAATGTTTAAAGAAATCTTGAAGTTGGTCCTTTTTCTGAAAAACCTCAGAGAACCATTTTGATATAAAGTTATAATTCTTCTGTATAATCTAAAATCAGGCGTCTTACACGGGGTTCTCATCTATTTGATAGTTCGCATATTCCTTGTACTAATTGCAACAGACTGTAGTTATACTCACATATTGCTTCGGAACTTGAAAAATCGATTAAGCTAGCAGGGTTAGCAGTTGACTTTTAGAATCCATTGAGCACACTTTGAGTTTAGTCTGGCCATCCTAATCATTTTAACCATTCAATCTTTTACATGGTGTGAGGCGATATAAAGAACTGATATCGGGTCCATTTACAGATTTACCTTAGATAGATTTGGAGATGGGACCCACAAAGCGCACGAGAGTGCAAATTTTACACCAGTTCTTCAGGGTTTTATGGGTCAGCTTATTGGGTTCACAAAACTCAATAAGCCCCTTACGATTCCCCAAATACTTTATTAGCTTATTGGCCTTGATAAGCTGTTTTTTAGAAGCCTTTAGGATGAGCTTTTTGGTATAAAAAGTAAAAACTATCAAATCATCTCCCGTAACAGAACCTTCTAAATTGGTGCAACTCGCACTTTATAAGTTCTGTTTTAGTTTACCCTTAACATGGCAAACTGACTTAAGTATGAAGAATTAG
This sequence comes from Flaveria sonorensis, assembly GCA_025506505.1. NCBI lineage: Eukaryota > Viridiplantae > Streptophyta > Magnoliopsida > Asterales > Asteraceae > Flaveria > Flaveria sonorensis. The sequence continues at coordinate 7,710,866 of CM046436.1, forward strand.
AAGAAATAGGTTTCCATTATCTTGCTAAAACTGGTAGACCCTTTAGACAACAAACTGAGCTCGCTATCTTTTCGAAATTTGATGATTCTGGTGTAGAAGATTATAGAATAATGATGGTAAGAAACAGATTGAAGCTTTATTGATGATGTTGCGTTGAAGGGTAGATTTGGTATTTTCTACTTATCATGTATGCAAGGTTTAAAAGTACGGAATCGAGCCTCGAGGCGAACCGAGGCGTAAGCCGAGGCGGAATAAAAAATAAATATAAAAATTATATATCTTATAAAAAATAAATACAGACTAATTTTATCATAGGATTCATCAAAAACATCAAAAACACACATTAAAAAGACATGGAATGTTTGAAACTGACACAAAAAATCTAAAACATCGAAAACAAAGTGTAAAACTCCCAGAGGCGCCCTGAGGCGCACATGAGGCGCAGCCATTCTCACCGCCTCAGCCATATGAGGCGCACATACAAAATAATCCCCTGAGGCGCCACCTCAGGTTCGTTTTTTGGGCGCCTCGCCTCGAGGCGCACGCCTAAACCGTTGTTTAAAACCATGCATGTATGAATTCTTCCGGAACAAATCTACTGTTCTGATGTACTATTAGAGGGTAATTCTTGAAAGCATGTCCAATTCCCACCCAAAGATAAAACTGATTTTCAAGTTCAAATCAGTGAATATTTCATTGAATTTTCCAGGTGGCAGAAAGAGCTCTTTTCTTTTGGAACAACGATCACATCGAGAGTTTGATTAGGCAAAACCGCAAGGTAATACTACCTATAATCTTTCCAGCACTCGAAAGAAACGGGAGGTATCATTGGAATCAAGCTGTGCATGGTTTGACTTTAAACGTTAGGAAAATCTTCTTTGACCTTGACCCGAGTTGTTCAACGAGTGTTTACTAAATTTTCAAGAAGAAGAGGCAAAGGAAGAAAAAATCAAAGCGAGACGTGAATCCACTTGGAAACGATTAGAAGAAATCGCTGCAGATAAAGCTTCAAGTAATGAAGCTGTTCTTGTGAATTAGGAGTTGGGTTTACTCATAATCGGTTAAAGATTCAATTTGTAATTTAATTCAGTAAAACTACAATGTTCATGTAAATTTCTGTTGTTCCTTATGTTGTAGGATGACAATGTGTTGAATTTAGTATGATAAAGTAGCTAAAGAAATCCATTTTGAGCAAGTTTCTGGCTTTTTGCTATGTTCCATAGTTTTTTGATTTGGTAATGATTTTTAAGCATTTATATCTTTAAAATTTATAAGATGCATGATTTTTTTTAGGTTTATAAATTTACAAATCATTCTATTATAATAAAATGGTAACTATGGAGGACACGCGACAACATCACATTCATTTTACAAAAATTTTCCCGTTTCTCTCTGCTATTAAATAATTACCTTAATTACAAATAATATTTTTAAGTTATTTAGATTAAAAATGATTTTCTATAAAATAAAAAAGATGTCTTTTTATTAATGTTATTTTAAAAAAATAACTTTTTAAAAAATATATATTTTTTTTTCTAAAAATCAAACTTATTTAAAAATATGAAATAGTTTATATTTAGTGTTTTTAAAAAGTAATTTTTTATAAACCAAAAGTAATAAAAAATGAGAGTTTAATAAGGAAACTTATAAAAATGACAATTTTTTAAACAAAATGTTTGATTTTTTTTGAAATTTTTTTAAAAAGTTGATATCGTTGTTTTATTACTTATAGGTTTTACTCTTACGTAATTTAAATCATATATTATCTTAAAATTTCGTTTATAATTAAGTAAAATTTTATTATATTTAATATTTTATTTATTCAACTCGTGTAATACACAGGTTTACTAAAGCTAGTCATACATAAAAGAACATATTTTTGTATATGCGGAATGATGTTATTAAAAAAATATTTTTGATTGATCTTGAAAAGTTAACACGGTTATTATAATAAGAGTTAATTTTTGTTTTGTTCCTTGTGGTTTGATCATTTTAACGGTTTTGCTTCAATATTTTAAAAATAGCCAAAACCCTCCCTGAATTCATTATTTTTTCTCCAAATTGCTCCTTGCCCCTAACTCGGTTTAATTCTCATGTTAAATGGAACCCACGTGCCCCTCACATGAGGGACAATTATGTCTTTTGTTGTGGGCCCCTTTTAGCGTGATAATTAAACGTAGTTAGGGGCAGAGAGCAATTTGAAGAAAAAAAGTATGATTTCAGGGATGGTTTTGGTTATTTTTAAACTATTAGGGCAAAACAGATAAAATATCAAACTACAAGGAGCAAAACATAAATTAACTCTTATAATAATATAGGGTTGCCATTTTAACATTATCATATTTACGTAGTACTATTATTTACAGTATATTAAAATCCAGGGTCGGTTCATTGTATTTAACTAATTAATATAGAAAGAGGTTCAAATACAAAATGTATTTTTGCTACAAAGTGTGAGAAGACACAATGAGTCAAAAAAATCACAAAAATAATTATATCTCACAATCTAAATCGAATTTCAAAAAAGTAATTCCGAGCTTTTGTTCCCCTAGCCGTGCTCACTAAGAAAAAAAATAAACGAAAAAATAAAAAAAATAAAAAAATAATGTTTTTTTATTATATCATTTATGAAAGACACAATGACATCATTGTGTCATTGTGAAAGACACAATGACGTCATTGTGTAATTATGAAAGACACAATAACGTCATTGTGTCATAAAAGACACAATGAAATTTTTTTATTTTTATTTTATTTTTTTCTGAAAGAGGTCGACGAGAGGAACAGAGACTCCGAAACACTTTTTTGAAATTCGATTTAGATTTTGACATATACTTTTTTTTGTGACTTTTTTTAGACTCATTGTGTAATCTCACACTTTGTAGCAAAAATACACTTTGTAAAATAACCTCACCCATTAATATATATAGTTATTTTTAACAAAAGCTATAGTTATTAAATATTAGTGTAAATGATAAAACGTAACTAAAAAGATACAAAGGATAATTATATGAAAAATAAATCATTAAGTTTGCTCTTCAGATGGAATCCTACTAAAATATGACATGGTAATTATATATTAATACGCACACCAATTTCATAAGATTAGTTTTATAGTAATAGTTTAAGGCCAATGCATCTACGGTTGCTAAACGATAACCCAATCTATATACTCGAGTCACATAGATTTCACTCTTGGTGTGATTATTGATGTTTTTTTGTTTTTTTTAAATTTTATGACTATGCTATATGATGTGAGTTTAAATTCCAAGTTTTATTTTGTAAGTAAAGATTAAATGATGTATAGGAGTTGAAAATCTATTGATTCGAGTGATCTTTGAATTTTAAGACTCCATTCGATGCAGGGTTTGTTACCCACCCGTGGTTGATATGCCCACGCATGTGGGGCATGCAACGTTGATAGCTCGATACACTTGGTGGTCCGTTCCTAACTAAGTGCGTGATTCTTGGTTTATTTGTTTATTTATTTATTCTTCGGTGTCACAAATCAAATAACAGGGGCGGCTCTGAGGGGGGGACCGCCAAGGCCCGGTCTTTTCGGGAGGCCTGGATTTTTTTTAAAAAAAGTGCTATTATATATGTATGTATATTTGAAAGAAACTATAGGTCATAAGGTCATTAACAACACAATAATAATTTAATTGTTTTAGTCTACTAAACCTTGAAGTCCATTAACATTTTAGTTAGTTTAGGTCATTACCATCCGTTAAACCCAATTTAAAATCAATTAAAAAAGGGCGACTAAGGTACATAGGGGAGAAGATCAACCGGCTCCTTTGCAATACAACAAAGACGAGTTCTAAAAAACTGACCTCACAATCTCACATCACATTATTACTTCGCTACAATACTTTATTATTATTATTTATTGTTATAACAATTATTATCATATTATATATGCTTTTATATACGAATTATTAACTTTATATTATAAATCTCATTATTCTCTACTCGCCCAAGGCCTATTATTTTTTGATGATTTTCGGGGACGACCGAACAACCCTGTCAGATTTCTTAGTATTAAAAAGCAAATTGCATGTGAAAATTATTAGTATGACAATGCTGTAAAAAACTATTGTGACATGCTAAATAGACTTACATATAGAAAGAATAAGTTGTATCGTTACAGATAGCAGTCCGAATAGCATACACTTAACTTTTTTATAATAACAAATTCACACACTTCTAATTTATATTTTAACCTACACATTTTTTTTAAATGGCAAATGTACGACCCTGGTTTGAAAGATATAATTATCTTAATCGGGTCTATCTATCCGTTTCCCAGCCGGGACCGCAACCCCAACCCCCTAAGGAGGAAATTTATTGCTGAGAAAACCTACTGGTTCAACTCTAAACATTCTGCTTAAAGTGAGATTTGAACCTATAACCTCACAATATTTATATGTCATGAGTACCTTATTTTAATCAGTTAAAATAAGTATCAAAGTAAATTACACGAACAGTCCCTGGGGTATGTACGTATTGCAACTTTAGTCCCTACTTTCAATAAATTACAAATGCGGGCCTGAACTTTGCATGCATGCACATCGGCAGTCCCCGACACTAACTGAAGTTAAGTTTCACTGTTAGTTTTTTTTAAAAAGACCAAAAATACCCTATTTTATCTTCTCCGCATATATTCCACATTCAACCCACCACCACCACCACCGCTACACCGACCCACCACCACCGTCGTGCTACACCTTGACCCACTACCACCGCTCCTTCTACACCCTTGACCCACCACGCCACCGCTGCTACATCAAAAAACCACCGCCACCGCCGCCGCTACACCCTTGAACCCCACCTCCGCCGCTGCTACACCCTCGAACCACCGCCGCCGCTGCTAACCCTCGAACCACTGTCGCCGCCGCTGCTACACCCTTGAACCGCCGCCACCGACTCTGGTACACCCTTGAACCACCCCCGCCGTTACACCCTGGAACCACCGCCGTCGCCGTTGCTACACCCTCAAACCACTCCTGTCGCCGCTGCTACACCCTCGAACCACCACCATCGCCGCTGCTACACCCTCGAACCACCACCGCCGTCGCTGCTACACCCTTGACCCACCACCACGCAATCTAAAGAAAAAGAAATGGAGAATGATACTTAAATATAGTCTTGATGGTGTGATGATAGAGTGGTACTGGTGCTTGAATTCTCAAATGGTGGTGAATAGGTGGTGGTTATGAAGATGAAGATGAAGATGAAGATGAAGATGAAGATGAAGATGAAGATGAAAATGGTAAAAGAAGATGAAGGGTTGGGGTGAGATGAGATGGGTGGGGTTTGAGAGGGATAGGGGGGTTTTATTACAAAATTATTAGTTTTTAAACTTAGGGGTATATTGGTAATTTTACATGACTTAACAGAGAAACTTAACTTCAATAATGCCGGGGACTGTCGATATGCATAACATACAAAGTTCAGACCCTCATCTGTAATTTATTAAAAATAAAAACTAAAATTGCAATAAATAAATAACCCAAGTATTGTCCGTATAATTTACTCCAAGTATCCATTGTTTTTAACCTACATATAATATATCAATTTTAAGAAAAGTGCAAGTTGAGCTCTTAATCCTTCCACGTGTATGGCAGAGAAAGCAATTATATAAACCCAAGCTGCATAATATTTCTTCATGCTTCGTCATCAAACTTTCATGCTAGTGGATAAGACTCCTTCACAGAATTCATACTGAAGATAGCTCAAACAACAACAACAACAACATCAATGGAGGTTTGCATGTCTCTGAAATCTCACGCACTCGTTCCAACACCTTCAATCAACACCAAAACCCTAAGAACAATCGATGATTCTCACTTAATCCGACACTCGTTCTCCTCATCGCAAGTTCAAAGGAATCAGCAGCCGAATCGACGAAAGAGATCGATGGTGGTGATTGAAGCGAAAGGTAAAAGAGGAATGCAGGCTCGTCAGTTTCAACGCCCCATGCCTGCTTTGCCCAAAATTGAAGACGATGGAAACCCTAGATTCGTCATTTTCATCCGTATGGCAAATGTTAGTATCCTATTCACTCAATTTAGTTCGTTTCGATTGATTCGTAGTTTGAATTGGAGTTAGTTTAGGTTAAATTTGTTTCGATTTGGTAGCCGTGATATTGGAGCCCTAATCATACACATATTGAAGTTTGAAATGATTTAGCTAACATTTGTTTGTAATATCCAAATAGTAACCGAAATTGTTGTGGAATTAGCTTCTACGACTGAAAGTGGAATTTAGGGTGTTTATTACACGACTAAACCAATAACTATGTTACTTTTTTACAGTAATTAAAATTAGGAGACTAGGCTCTATCGTTTCTCCTCCTTGCCCAAAGAACATATAGAAATTATAGACCACGAGATAAAGTAGCTATAACAAGTTGTTATTATGTTTGATATTTGTGTTAATATCGTCATCTATAACCTGTTAAACACGATAAAGTCTGTTTTGTTTGATACTTGATGTAATCCATTTGTTATCTGTTTGTATATCTTGATTTTGTGTAGTGAACTTTAACTTTTTCATTGAAACAAGATGCATCATGATATTGTTACATTATAATGTTCAAAACATTGGGCTTGTTATGCAGGTTTATCTGTGGTACCCTGTTAGTATTGTAGCAGGTGGGACAACAGCAAAGATCATGGTTTCAGCCAAAGATAATTTTCTTGGGAAATATATATACAAGGACACTCTAGCGAGAAATCTCGCAGGAGTGATTTACAAAGTAAGTTTTACAACTTGAATTTGTTAATTTTTTTTAACATAATTATATTGAACTAGGTTGACATGCCATGCATCACATTTAAGATCATGTAATTGTATGAAAGGTTTATTACATAAATGTAACAAACTTCCATGTGTTTGTCATGTGTATGTCATGTGTAATACACTATCTTGCATCAAATAACTGCCGTTTCTTTATGATTTGATAAAACTTGCTTGACATGCCGCTAAATGTACCTCCGTTGAAAACTTAATATCTTTATCACATGAGGGGTATGTTGAGCCACAACCTAGCTAGCCATGTTCTCTAGTTAAGCATGTCAGTTCCATTAAATCATATAAAAATAAAAGTGAGTTATAGCATTGTAAAATGGTAGTTTATTACGTATAATGACAAAGAAGTGGAAGTCAGTACATTTGGGTTATAAGTTCTTATGATGGATCAGAATATTGGAATGAAACCTACTTGTAGCCTGTAGGGTAATTTGATTTCAACGAGTTTGATGAAGCCATTGATAATAGATTAAGATGATAAGATCGTGCATCTAAATTTAGTATGGGTTCATATGGTAGTTAACCTTAAAGAATAAAGTCATATGCCAACGTTATCATTTTTGCTTGTTAATTAACATACAGACACAATATGTAGTTGAGACCCTTTATGGTGTAGGTCCAACAAAGATTTTATTAGCATTACCAGTTCCTTAAGAAATATAGTTGAATGGCACTAATGATATCAATTTTTCTAAGACATTTTTTTTTCTTGTGTAACTCAAATAGGATGAGAAGGAAGTCCAAAAGACAGCAATTCGACAACATCGTGTGTTGCGCTCAGCTACAGAATTCCGATATGGCTACAAAATCGTGGTATCTTATTTTTACACATTTTATACAGACAAAACTATAACATGTTGTTCATCTGTAACAACCAGTCTCCCATGGTTAAAAATCAAATCTTTCCACATAGATAAAAGTACTAAAAAGTTTGAGTACCTTATCACCACTTAAGTTAATAACTTCCATCTTGGATTTATGTTAATTTATATATTACTGGGTCCATCTAATACTTTGTTTTAAAGTTGATTCAGATATTATCAGATTAGTTTACCATAATGCCATCTTAATTCTCATGCGGATTGCAGGAAGGTACCAACATAAGAGCAGCACTTGCAAGCAATGATGTAATCGAGGTATTATGATTATATGTCACAATTCTTATCTAAGAATCAATTGTATAAACCAAGTTTTTTTTCTCTTTAAACGATCTGAAAGTTCAAAATGTGATCTTTTTTAAGCTCCCAACCAAAGCCGAGTTGAAAACAGTGCTTGATAAAGTTGTTGATTTCTTCGGAGATGCAAAGAGTCATTCGGGAAATGACTGATCTAAAGTCAACATCGACACCGAGTCCGAATCAGAGGAAACTGCCAGTGACAAACCCAAGTGAGTTTTGTATTTATGACTAAATTTTATACTAATTCTTCGGTTAAAGCAATCTAAGATGTTGTATGCATTTGTTCGACCCATTTGAGTCAAACTACTTTTACAAGTATATTGGTCAAAATCTTGTTTTCCTACCGCCTCTCTTTCACAGGGTCAAAAGCTGAATGTCAAGGAGAAAAAAAGGATATGTGATTACTGTACCAGGTTAAAAACGAAATACAAAACCAGGTTCTGCAACCTAAATTTTTCTGAATATCTAGCTTTAAATCTGTATTAAGTAGAACGAACTTGCAAGTTATTGCTGCTAGTACATAATCTTGATGTCCCTTCAAACGTGGAATGACTGTTTCTTTCATACAAACTAAGTATACGAGACCAGTAATTTATTCTTGTTTCTTATTGCTGGTAAAAGTGGTAAATAGCACAAGTAACATCATTGTTTTCTTTCAAGTGAGAAATTATTACTGGAAAACTCACAGAACCTTACCAGTACCTGCTAATGGAGCGGCATCATGTCAAGCCTTGCGATTCTTGTTTTCGTTGGCACAACTCTTAAAGCTGTTTTCTATAATAGATTAAGATGATAAGATCGTGCATCTAAATTTAGTATGGTTCATATGGTAGTTAACCTTAAAGAATAAAGTCATATGCCAACGTTATCATTTTTGCTTGTTAATTACATACAGACACAATATGTAGTTGAGACCCTTTATGGTGTAGGCCCACAAAGATTTTATTAGCATTACCAGTTCCTTAAGAAATATAGTTGAATGGCACTAATGATATCAATTTTTCTAAGACATTTTTTTTTCTTGTGTAACTCAAATAGGATGAGAAGGAAGTCCAAAAGACAGCAATTCGACAAATCGGGTTGCGCTCAGCTACAGAATTCCGATATGGCTACAAAATCGTGGTATGTTTTTTACACATTTTACAGACAAAACTATAACATGTTGTTCATCTGTAACAACCAGTCTCCCATGGTTAAAAATCAAATCTTTCCACATAGATAAAAGTACTAAAAAGTTGAGTACCTTATCACACTTAAGTTAATAATTCCATCTTGGATTATGTTAATTTATATTACTGGTCCATCTAATACTTGTTTTAAAGTGATTCAGATATTATCAGATTAGTTTACCATAATGCCATCTTAATTCTCATGCGGATTATGCAGGAAGGTACCAACATAAGAGCAGCACTTGCAAGCAATGATGTAATCGAGGTATTTATGATTATATGTCACAATTCTTATCTAAGAATCAATTGTATTAAACCAAGTTTTTTTCTCTTTAAACGATCTGAAAGTTCAAAATGTGATCTTTTTTAAGCTCCCAACCAAAGCCGAGTTGAAAACAGTGCTTGATAAAGTTGTTGATTTCTTCGGAGATGCCAAAGAGTCATTCGGGAAATTGACTGATCTAAAGTCAACATCTGACACCGAGTCCGAGTCAGAGGAAACTGCCAGTGACAAACCCAAGTGAGTTTTGTATTTATGACTAAATTTTATACTAATTCTTCGGTTAAAGCAATCTAAGATGTTGTATGCATTTTGTTCGACCCATTTGAGTCAAACTACTTTTACAAGTATATGGTCAAAATCTTGTTTTCCTAACCGCCTCTCTTTCACAGGGTCAAAAGCTGAATGTCAAGGAGAAAAAAGGATATGTGGATTACTGTACCAGGTTAAAAACGAAATACAAAACCAGGTTCTGCAACCTAATTTTTCTGAATATCTATGCTTTAAATCTGTATTAAGTAGAACGATACTTGCAAGTTATTGCTGCTAGTACATAATCTTGTTATGTTCCCTTCAAACGTGGAATGACTGTTTCTTTCATACAAACGAATGTATACGAGACCAGTAATTTATTCTTTTCTTCTTATTGCTGGTAAAAGTGGTAAATAGCACAAGTAACATCATTGTTTTCTTTCAAGTGAGAAATTATTACTGGAAAACTCACAGAACCTTACCAGTACCTGCTAATGGAGCGGCATCATTGTCAAGCCTTGCGATTCTTGTTTTTCGTTGGCACAACTCTTAAAGCTGTTTTCTTCCTAGTAGCCAACCCAAAAATCTCGTTTAAATCAACATCACCAGGTCCAATGCCGCTCGGGAGTTCCCAATTAAAATGGTACAACAACCGAGCCAAAGCTAGCTCGATTGTAGCCAACCCAAATGCAAAACCGGGACACCCTCGTCTCCCACTTCCAAACGGTAAAAACCGGAAATCTTGACCTCTAAAGTCAACATCCATCCCCACAAACCTCTCGGGGTCATACACCAAAGGATTCTCCCATGAGTTCGGGTCACGCCCTATTGCATAGGTATTGATCAAAACTCTGGTTTTTTCAGGTATGTCGTACCCGTTTAGGGTGCATTTTTGCATAGACTCTCGGGGGACGAGAAGCGGGGCGGGAGGGTGTAACCGCATAGTCTCCTTGATTACAGATTTTAGATAATGAAAGTGCTGAAGGTGGTCTACTTCAACCTCCCCTTTACTCTCTGCTATTCCTCTTATTCATTCTGTGCTTTCTTCATTACTTTGGGTGTCGAACTAGCTCTGTCATTGCCCATTCTAGAGTTGCTGATGTTGTGTCTGTTCCTGCTACAAACATATCCTGTACAAACGATGATGCATAAGGTACCAACAAAGATGCATGATGCACAAGTAGTCGTTCATACAGCAGGGTTACCGGTCCTTATAATTGTTATAGGATAGGCATTGTTCTTAGAACCCAAGTACCTGACCAGGCGGACTGGGAACTGGCCACATAACTGGTCTAGTTGAGTCCATTTGAACCGGGCCAGCTACCTGTCGGTCTGATTCATACCAGTGAACCGCACTCTTGATTTTTTTAATCTTTTTGTCCTTCCACAAACTAATTTTCTGGAGGTTTCATATTTATTTTATTTTAAGGCTTCATATTTTTTAACAGTACACGTTTAGATCAAAAGATTAAGGGTTTGTTTGAGTTTTTAAAACTTACTCAAAGGTTCTATGAACCATTAAAAGGTGTCTTTAAAATGAACCAAACAGACTCTATCTCTAACCGATTCAGATGTAGCATCTTAATAAAATCATTAAGAAGCTACCATACAACCCCTAAGTAATTCTGTAGATTGTTTACATCTGGTTTTTAAAACCAGGTCTTACCAGTAGACTGGTAAGGTGGCCGATTTGATGACCTGTCTGGTTATGAAAACGCTAAGATTAGGTGCATACCAGAACAAGAGCTTTAAGATTGTCGTCGGTAATCGGGACCTCAAGATCATGCTGCTGCTGAACGCGAAGCAAAACATCAACAAAGTCTTCTCTTCCTGGTTCTTCTCTCTTCTTCTTCTTCAAATGCTCATTTATAATATCATCACAAACCTCACTCAACTCTTTCAAATTCTTCATCAACCTCCTCTTCATCCCACTCACCGAGTTAACCCACTCCAACTCAGGATAAAAGTCACCAACACAAAACCCAGCAAACAAAGCCTGAGTCTCAGTCAAACACCAACCAAATCCCTCTTTTTCGGCCCCGAGTCCTCAGGGAGAAACCGTTTCCCAAACGCAACTCGACAAAGCATGTCGTTAGCCAACCGAAAGACCAACTCGCTCAAGTCAGTTTCAACCCCAGACCGAGCTGACACAGCTTCAACCAACCGAGTCACTTCCTCGTCTCTAACAAGTTGGAACGAGTTGACTCGTTTCGGACTCAGTAACTCAGTCACACAGATTTTCCGGGCTTGGCGCCAATACGGCCCGTGTTTCGAAAACGTGACATCCGAGCAGCCGAACGACAAGTACTGAGCGGAAACGAGCTGGGGTCGGTTCGCGAAGACGTGATCATGCGTTTTCAGCACGAGTTCCGCGAGTTGGGCCGATGATACAACTACTGTGGGGACTTGGCCGAGCCGAAGGTAGAAAATGGGACCGAGTCGCCCGGCTAGGCGGGCGAAGGACAGGTGGGGCATATCGGTTAGGAGGTGGAGGTGGCCGATGACAGGGAGTTCGGGCGGTGACGGTGGAGGTGGGTGGCCGGAGATGAGGTTTTCCGGCGTCGGAGCATGTAGGCAATGGTGGTGAATGTTAGAAGGGACATGCAGAGTACTGCAAGGGTAAATTCGTCCATATCTGGTTGCTGATGATAATTTGTGTTGGGGATGTTACTTTTATGGTAATTGATGATCAGATGATGTTATAAACGTGGCAATTCTGATGTGTGCATTTATTTAGGTTTAATTTTGTATGTATTTAATATGTTTCAGGAGTAGGTGGTCCTTTTTCATGAATATAAGTTTAAGAGTAAATTACACAACGGTCGTGTGATTAACCCAAAGTTTTGGATCTGGTGCTTGATGTTAAAAATTACTTCTATAGTCTTTTAACATCCTAATTTTCTTTCATGTGTTATTTTTTAGTCAGTTAATCTGTCAAAATAACCTTTTTATCATAGGGACTATTCGTCTATTTATTTTAAATTTAATTAAGGGACTATTCCTCTAATTTATTTTAAATTAATTAAGAGCAACTCCAATGAGAGGGTGACGGAGGCCCTCTTGTTTGTGGACCGAGATCGAAGCAAAGGGTCGACATGGGAAGAGAACATCGTAGTCGGTTTTGCTTGACCCACAAATCGTGTTCAAATTAATTAAGAAAAGAATGTAGTAGAAGGGATATTTTCTTAACTAAAACAAAACCGTTACTAATGGTTGGGATTAAATTTGGTTTCATAAGTTAAGTTGAGCTTATTGGGTTGTAACTATTAAAACTAAAACCAAATAGTTACTAATCATGTGAGTTTGATTTTGTTTCACAGTTTGATTTGATCACCCAATTAGATGCAAATATAGGTTCAAGTATGTACGTAAAAAATATAATTTTGAGATAACTACGCTCAAAGAACATATAAAAGTTTGTAACTAAGGAATTATATATATGATATTTAGCGTTGTCAGTATGAACAGTAGTTTTGTTATTTTTTTAATTAGAAAAAACTACAATTACCAACCCTTGGCTTAACGTTTGTGCAAACATTTTGAAGACACGGCGTGGGTTCAATCCTACACAAAGGCTTGTTTTTGAGGTATGTGAGAAGTGCGGTGAACCGAAAGGGCTAACTCTCCTACAATGTTAATTAACTTTTTTTCAGGTTAATTCCTAACACAGCAGCTGTTGAAGGTTCATGTGCGAGAATTTTCATTATTAAATGAGAAAATTATATAAATGTCACACGTGGTTTGATCAGATTGCATATTTGGTCCCTAAACTTTGAAAATTACAAAGTTAGTTCAAACTATTGTGTAGTCATTGCAAATTTGATCTTCAAATTTTAAAAATTACAAAGCTAGTTCAACATTTTATGTGAGTGTTGCACTTTTGCTCCTCAAAATTAAACGTAAAAGTTAGGCCAAACTTTATAAAATGCATAAAAACTTAATAAATTTAATATTAAGCACCAAATGTGTAATGAGTACATAAAAGTTTAGACTAACTTTATAATCTTTAAAGTTTGGAGACTAAACGTGCAATCTGGTTAAATTACATGGACCATTTACGCAATTTTCTTTTATTAAATTGAAAACATCAATGTTGACATGTGACTAAAAACTATTATATTTTGGTGTATTAGATTTTCTAAAGATTATAAAGGGTAAATTATTTTTCTAACAAGTAACGTGTATTTTGTTTAGATTTTATTTACAATAATCATATCAAAACGTATAAAACTTAACAAAAATCGTTATGACAACTAATATCGCATTATCTAACAAGACGATAACAAATTTCTAGTGGTCGGCATAAATCGTAGCTTTCCTTTCAAATACTTTTATTTTAACGGCCAACAAATATTTGAAGTTCGCTCACGGCTCACCTGGGTAAACTTATTGACGAAAGATACTCACGCCCACGAACATACAACTCTAGTAACCCGGTCTGTCCATCATTTCAAGAGAAACCTACCACCCGAAGATCCAATGTAATAAAACCCATGACCCACTTGAAACATATTGCATCAAGTGAGACTTGAATTTATGATCTCGTACCTCCTCCTAAACCAATTTATGTCGGGCTCATTTGCCATTTAAAAACTTTTTTACTTACATAAGTCAGGAAACAAAAATCAGCCGAAGTGGTTGAGGTGTTTCTTACTTAGTTAGGATTATTTAATTTCGATTTTCTCAGTTGTAAATTTAACCGACCAAATTATAGATTCACAATACGCTTGATTTGAATCAAAACAATTAAAAAAAAAAAGAAGACAAAACTTAACTTGCAACGAATGTGATATATCTAGGTTCATAATAAATTAATTTTGAATATTTAAAAAGTGTTCTCCATTTATTTTTGAATATTTTTTAATTTCCTCTAGATGTTTTTATATCAAATACACACTTTGTACTAAAAGAGATATTTGATGCTAATTGTATAAATATTACCCATATATGATTTTTAGGGGTATTTGTTTCAAAAGTGTATGCTACACCGAACGGTCTAGTGATTGATAATCAAAGAAATTCTATTCATGAAACCATAATGATGAAACTAGCACCGATTTAAAACGATTACCAGTTAATGTCGCTGTATTTATAAATAAAAATAAAAAATGTGTTACATGCAATACTTTTGACCCTTGTTGGTCAATATTGAGGGTTAGAAACAGTAAAGTGTTTAACAAGAATGCATCTCACAAACATAAGCAATTTGAGGATATTAAGGTGTCATTGTTCTTATGGGTCAGGAACAAGGCAAAAATCACAAACTTTAGAATGGTTTAATTGGTATATTTGATCAAGACTAATATAAAATTGTAATATATTCACATATGCCAAGAAAGGTTTTAATGAGAATTTCTCCTCACCGTTCAAAAAAAATATAAGATAGCTTAGAAGCCGTAATAGAATAAAAGTATGTTTTATGAGCCCTTAATTGCAACATGTGCGTTATGGGCCCTAATTGTACCATATGATTCTTAAACGAACGAAACAACCTTCAAGCTGATTCGAGTTTAACCTCTATCAAAGATGTAAAACATTGTAGCTGAAGAACATTAAATTTTAACCTCTATATGAACATAAGAACAAGCAGATTTCATTAAAAAAAACACAATAACATAAAAAACACAATTAACTGCACTAAAGACACAATAAAAAAGCTGATTTCATATGAGCAGTAAAACGAAAAAAAAATTATTATCGTTTTATATAACTTGTACTTGTTTTAAAAATAAAAAATACTCATTTTTATGGTGTAGTTTTTATAAAAAAATAATTTCATATATAAAAGTTATAAATGTTTATAAAAATTGAAGGGATTTGGAATAGTCAACAAAAATAGATATGTCTAAAATACTCTATTAACAAACCTTTTTCTTACAATTTGATCTCAACCATTGATTAAAAACATTAATTGTTGATATTTTTCTTACACTTTTTAGATTTATCAATCTTTTTGTATTTTTTTGTGAACGGCAACCAATATATTTTATTAGAATAAACTAGAGTGATGCTAGAACTAGTACAATTTTAAAAAGAGAAAGCAACATTAAAATTACTCCTTCCAGTATAGTCTTTTAGGGATCCTTGATATTTAGCCCAAATAAAGGAGTTTGTTTTGATGTTTTCTATCACCTTTCTTTTGCTACATTGAGCATCATTGAACACCTTCGCAATTATTGATTTCCAAATAAACCAAAGTGTGGCAATAATCATAGCTTATTTAACGTTACTTCTCATGTTCTGTTTTGCTAATATGACTTATTTCATTGAAATCAGCAAGTAGCTTTTGAAGTTGTTCCTCTTAGAGCTTTGCAAAGAAGATGATGTCGTTTGCCTTCATTGCCGTCTTCCAGGCAATGATTTCGAGACCGGATCGAACCGGGCGGTCCAACCGGTCCGACGGGGAATCGAAGGGTGGGCCGAACCGGTGGTCAGACCAGATTTTGAATTTTTTTTTTTGGATTTTAATGGGTAAAAACAAGGGATTTAACAATAAATTAGTATGTTGGACGTAAGATTATTGTTAAGTTTTATATATAACTATAAAATACACACATAAATTACTTATATTGAATTATATGTATAACTATATATATAATATACTATATATATAATTATGACGTCATCCAGTTCTTAAATCCGGTTCGATCGTGTGACACCCTACATAATCCCACATCGGTCGTGCACAGAAAAGTTTCCTGGTTCATAAGTAATGTCTGGATTCTAATATCATCAACACGTTTTGGGCGTATTGGCTGTGGATAAGAGAAGAACTCCACAGTTAAGCGTGCTCAGGTGGCAATCCAGAGATGAGTGACCTCCCTGAGAAGTTTTCAGCTGTGCAACCAAAAGCAAATCCGTGAGCTTCTCATAGGCAAAGCGGACAATATTGGTGGTGTGAGGGGCCGGGTGTTACAGACCGGTCAGACCACCAAACCAGTAAGACGTCCGGTTCGACGTCCGATCCGGTTCTGAAACATTGCTTCCAGGTTTTTCATCGTCACATTTCAAAAATTGTGTGTCCAACAAAAATGTATAATCGTTTAATTCAGGTGTATTTGCTCGTTTTTAAAAATTTTACGCGATATACCCATAAAAATACTAAGTAACTTGCCTTAACTCTTTCTTTAAAAAAATGGATTAACCGGCTACAAACACAAAAGGAGCTAAACAAATATCTTAAGGATAGAATGGTTTTCTATGAAGTTATCACATGAATATTAAAACTAAAAACATGAGTCAGCAGTAGCAAAACTATTATTGTGTAGTGTTACCCAAACAATTTTAAATATAAATGCACTCCTTAAAAGTACATAAAATATTTGATGATCTAGAGTGGGTTTGAACCATGCGCAGCCTAATAGTTATTTTAATTTTTGAATGATTAGTTTGAAGTAAAATAATAACTTTATTAAGCAAATAAAGATTCATCTAAAGGAATATTAGTATAAAGAATTGCTAAAAGCTCAACAAAGCCAAAGAACTTAAATAAAAAACGTTGCTCCCCATTCATGAAACTTGACAACTATAAGGGGACTTTGCAATTATGGAATCTATTCAATATTTTATTTGAGAAATTAAATCTTATTAAATACAAAGAAGTTAGGTAAGTTAGACAAGTGAAATTAAGCATGAATGTCACATTATTCTAAAACTTGCTAAACGTTTGAGTTTTTTTAGCAGAGGTTTAAGGTTTGAAATATGTTTTTATTAGTTTTATGTTTTTAACCCGTTGAGACCACACGTCCGGTGCAAATTGTTTTTTTACCTAATCTCATTGATTAGCGGAGTACTGATACGGCCCGAAGAGCTTTCTGGTAACGGATTCAGAAGTTTAAAAATAGTAACAAAAGAAAAGAAAATATTTGCATATTCTTATGCATATGTCAATTGTAACGGTTTATATGTTTTCTTATGTTAGTTTATATTGTTATACATATGGTGTATATAGAATACAAACTCCACCTCCGAACATTGTTTAGATAAGTTCCAGTTATATTTGGGTTCTTTTTACAATGAAATACATAGAATAAAAACCCTAAGACCCGCTAGATATATAAATATAAACATTATCATGTCTAAGTAAATTAAATAATGATAAGTGGTATTTAATTTATCCTACATATTGATTACCTTATTGATTAAACTAACTTCACAAGACTTTTTGTGGGTTATATTCATTCAGAATTGCAAATAGTTAAGACTTTCTTGATTACTTTTTGGGACAACAATGATTGTTCATCATGAAAAGATAATGAATCTTTAGTGATAAAGTTTGGTGCTTTCTTACTCAATCATGAGTTGTGATAGTTGTCAGAATCTTCCCTTTGAAACTAGCATGCAATTGGAACAAGTCTCTATCCTCATCTTCCTTACATACATACATACATGCATACATATACACACATATATATACATATATACACACATATACGTCATACCTTTAATTGGTTCTTGATGCAATCAAGATGGGAAGACAACCATGTTGTGAGAAAAATGGATTAAGAAGAGGACCATGGAGTGTTGAAGAAGATAATAAACTCATGACCTTCATCCTCAACAATGGCATTCAATGTTGGCGAATTGTCCCCAAGCTTGCAGGTTTGTTTTTCATCTATGTTCTTTCGAAAGAACGTAATTGTGTAATATGATGTTGATTTGTAAGTGTTATTGTAGGGTTGATGAGATGCGGGAAGAGTTGTAGGCTCAGATGGATTAATTATCTAAGACCAGACCTTAAAAGAGGCGCGTTTACAGAAGCCGAAGAAGATATGATCATTCAACTCCATTCTCATCTTGGCAATAGGTAATTAGTATGATATTATCTCTTGCACTTATGTTCCATTAAAGTAAGGATGACACTTTCTAACATGATATGGAAATAATCATGTTTTGAGTTGTCATATCTAACATGTTTAATAAATGAGTCGTGTTCTGATTAACTTATTTGATAAGCAGGTCTTGTTTGGTTGACCTTTTTTAATGAGTCGTGTTCTGATTAACTTATTTGATAAGCAGGTCTTGTTTGGTTGACCTTTTTAACCCTGTAAACATGGTGAACTGTTTGCTCGTTTAGTTAAACATGTCAACCCAACAACCAATATAATTACAAGTCAACTCGTCAACTTGTTTAATTAACATGCTAACCTGCCAACCAGTCAACTTGTTTGGCTTGTTTAGATATATGGGTTAAATGAGTTATATTCGTGTTACATGATTTTAAGTGTGTTTGGGTCAGGGTTTGATATATTTAACATAAATGAATGTTTGGGTCATGCTTGATTTATTGAACAATTCAACCCATCAACCCAACAAAAGTCACACCCATAAATCAAAGTATTATTGTTTGCGCCTAAAGAATCCACTTATAATTATTTTGGTGATATTAGGTGGTCAAAGATCGCAGCTCAATTTCCTGGGAGAACAGATAACGAGATCAAGAATCACTGGAATACTCGGATCAAAAAGAAGATGAAGTTCATGGGAGTAGACCCTCGTACGCACCATCCCATCGGGCAACATCATAGTCTTGTCTCCACCATCATAAGTGATCAGAACTACGTATCCACTTCTTCACATAACGTGTTTAATAATCAAACAATCAAAGAAGAGAAAACCGACATTTTTAGTGACAAACTTCCAACAATTGAGGATATTGGATTGATGATGATGTCTCATAATCATCAAGTTGAATCTTCAAGCCCTTCATTTGAGTTAGAACTCCCACAAAGTTGGAATGATATCCCAGGATTCCAATGGGATGTCTTCAATGATCCAGGATTGGGTTTTCAGTGATCCGAGGTTTATTTGTAACTTCTTCTATTAAAATAAATATTATGTTTAATTAACCATGTATTCTAGTATTTAAAATTAATTTATTTGTGTCAAAATGTTTAAATTCCCCAATTTGATTTGTGAATTCTTGAGGGGATAATATTATCTTCAAACTCTAAGGAATGGTTTTCTTCTTTTCTTTTAAAACTCGCTCATTGGCTTAAAGTTGAACTAAACAAACAAATCATTAAGTTTTAATAGCGTCTCGTTTATGCGTATGATGCAATTGACTATTTATGAAGAATAAATTTCACTAAATAATAACAAAGTCTCATAATTCCTTCGTCAATTTGGGAGAAGAAAAAAATACTAAACACTAAGTTTTGTTACATTCTTTTTAAGTCACTTAATTTAAATAATCTAATAACTTTAAAATTTTCACTAACAATCTAACAATAGTAAACTTATTGAAATGGTTTTACTTTTAAAAATCTATAATTAAACAATCTTTTTCCATAAACATTCAAGATTTCAAATTTGACTCTGGGCTGATGGGCCTCTAGAACCCAGATACATTCTGCAATGGGCCAAAGGCCCAAAAGGCCTTTAAAGAAACATCCCAACAGCTTCTTGTTTCCAGAGCTATCCAGAATCACTCAAAGACAAAAGAGAACAAAAAATAAGTGGACCCCTGACCCAATATCTCATCCCTTCTAGAACTTTCTATTCCTATCCTGTACTTACCTATATATACAAACAACCCCCTGTACATTTTCATCGGCTGTTTTTTATTGGCATTGGAAATCATAAAAGCATGGCTCAAAGTCAAATGACACTCTCATTATTCTCTCAAAGAATCACCAATCCTAAATCAAACTCTTCATCTTTGATTTTAACTCCAAATAGCCACAAAAAGAACCCTAATTTCACCATCATTAAAGCAGAATCAAGAAATGAGGATCATTTGCAGAGAGCAAGCATCAAGACTCCACAACAAAACCAACCCATCAAGAAAAGAATAATCCAATCTGCACCAGTTGGTAAGTTTTAATTCAGAAATAATAATCATTTTGTGTTCATGGGTATGCCACCAACTGATAATTGTTAATTCTTTTATGAAAGATGAAAATGTTTCTTTGTTTTTTCTTGAATTTATGATATGGGTATATATAATTGTTTGATATAAGATCATAAGACCAATCAAGATTCTCCCTTTTTGTGTACATGATCGAATTTGGGCTCATCTAAAACTTTATTTTTAAAACTCGAGCTTGATTTGTAAGTTATTTTTTAAATTGGAGCTTGGTTATTAGTTATTGATCATTTACTTTTTACATACAATTATAATAAGCTCATACCTCATCTAATGTTATGTAAATGTATATTATTATATTACAATTACAATTCAAGATTCAATTTTCTCAACATGTATCATGAACATCATACATATGCATGTAAAATTCTTTTATATCATATCAAAACACCAGTCAAGATTCAATCTTTTTGCCCACAGTGTCATGGGACAGATTCCCAACAAGAAGAACAATACAACAAATGATGAACACAATGGAAAGACTAATGGATGAGCCACCATCACACCACGGTGGCTCGTGGTCACAAGGTGAGAGCACAAGCAGTTACAGCAGGGGAAGAACACCATGGGAGATCAAAGAACATGAACAAGACTACAAAATGCGGTTCGATATGCCCGGGATGACGAAAGAAGATGTGAAGGTGTGGGTTGAAGAGAAGATGATGGTTTTGAAAGCAGAGAAAGTGAAGAAAGATGGTAATGGTGAAAGTGATGAAGAAGCTGTTGATGATGGAGATTGGAGTTCTGAGAGTTATGGGAAGTATGGTTTTAGGTTGCATTGCCTGAGAATGTAGAGTTTGAGAAGATTAAAGCAGAGGTTAAAGATGGGGTTTTGTATGTAACTGTACCTAAAGCCCCTGTTAGTTCAAAGATTTTGGATATTAATGTGGAATGAATGAAAGTGTAGGGACCAGATTAGTAGTTTTCAAAAGATTTGATGATGTTTACATTAATTACATGAAAGGTTCCTATGGTTAGGTTTGTTTTTACTTTCGGTCCCCAGGTTTGAAAAACTACAAGGTCGGTCCAAACGTTTGACAAAACGTAACAAAAAATGCCCTCGTCATGAATGGCCATTATCTTTTTCCGTTAAATGCTTGTAAAATGACCAAAATACCCCTCTTTATTAAAAATCAATATTTATAAAAAATATGACCTATGACTTCATCTTCAACCCCAAAACTCTAACCACTATTATTCTACCAAACTACCATCACGTCCAACCAGCTCACCATGGATCTGCCAACACCATACCCACCACTACAGACCATATGCGCCACCATCAACCGCCTCACCTTACGCTCTTCCAACACAATCCATCTTTTCAAACCTCACCTTCCACCACCACCATCCCATCTTCTTCGTTCTCGATTAGCCACCACCGTTAGTCGGCCCAGTCAATTTGCATATCTGAACCACCGATCTCAACTTCCATAGTCGATTTCAGCCTCCACCACCGGTTCCACTACCATGAATGCCACATTACATGATAGGGGTTAATTTGCAGATCTGTAAATCAGGGTAAATTTACGGTTTATCGATGATTACGATCTAGGTGTTGGAGATTCCTGGAGTTCTTGGAAGAACCTACGACAATGGCGAGTTGGTGATGAAGAAGAGTTTATAGCCGGAGGCATGGGTGGCGAGTTGGGGATGAAGAACTCTCGCAGTTGGAACCACCGATCTCAACTTCCATAGTCGATTTCAGCCTCCACCACCGGTTCCACTACCATGAATGCCACATTACATGATAGGGCTTAATTTGCAGATCTGTAAATCAGGGTAAATTTACGGTTGATCGATGATTACGATCTAGGTGTCGGAGATTCCCGGAGTTCTTGGAAGAACCTGCGACAATGGCGAGTTGATGATGAAGAAGAGTTTATAGCCGGAGGCATGGGTGGCGAGTTGGGGATGAAACTCTCGCAGTTGGGGGCGGATTGACTGTGGTTCAACGATAGCAGTGGTGGTGGGTGAGCGGTGAATGGAAGGTGATGACTGCTATGGGTAGGGTGACGGTAGTGGGTTCAAGAGAAGGATGCTGTGGATATTAGCGATTGTTGGTGGCGGTGGATGTTTGTTGAACGGGGTTGTGGGTGTTGTGCACGGTGGTTGGTGGGTGTGGTGTATGGTGGTGGTGGTGGTCTGAAAGATCACTGGTGGTTGAATAAGGGAGATTGAGGGTAAAGGTTTTATTTTATTTGATTTTTTTAAACAGGGGTATAATGATCATTTTTAAAAAGTTAACAGAAAAATATAACTGCTATCCACGACGGTGACCTTTTGTGTTACGTTTTGTCAAACCTGTGGACCGACCTTGTAGTTTTTCAAACCTGGGAACCGAAAATAAAAACAGACCTAATCACAAGGACCTTTCATGTAATTAACTCAAAATTATTTTATTTTACCAAGCAACATACACTTTTTCTATTTATAGTAGAAGTTGTTTTGTTCCGACCTAACATTCAGCATTTTTCTAAGTGTTCTTTGCTCATGGTAATTTTATTTTATTTTTTTGATGAAGATACAGTAATCCTATTTTTAAATCACGAAGGAGTGAAAAATACGTAACCTTATGAACTTACAACTACTTTGGACTCTAGTCGACATTTCATTATGTCCGATCTTTTTAGAACCAGATCAAACGACAATTTAGTCATCTTAGTGCATTCACAATCTATCTCTCATCTCTATCCTTATAACTACACTAAAAATTACTATTTTTTCTCTCTACTTTTTAAATAAATAATAATTTTTCATACCTTTATCATTATATTTTTTCTCTCATCCACTCACAACCACTTTCAAAAATATTAAAAAAAATTATGGGGGTTGTATCGCGTTTCCCAAAATATAGGAAAACACGATACAATCCTCATAAATTTTCTATCTCTTTTACGTACAATCACTCACAACCATCTCATATAATATAGGACACCCACTCATATACATATATGAGGAACGGGCTGTGAATGCTCTTATTGGTCAATTGGTTGGACTGGTCGGATCGTATTTAAAAACACGGTAACATACATAATTATATATATGTATATTATATATAATTCAATATAAGTATTTTATATGGGTATTTTATAGTTGTATATAAAACTTAACAATAATCTTATGTCTAACACTACAATTTAGCGTTCGACCGATCCACCCATTAAACTCATTAAATTTCAAAAAAAAAATTTAAAATGAAAATTATCAAAAGTCTAATTCGACCTGGTTCCGGTCCGACCACCAAAACGGTCAGAACCAGCCAGTTGTTTGGCTACAAAACAAGTTGGGGTAGATTAGACCAGTGGGCCATTAGAATCGTGGTCTGACCCGTCCGATTTAAGCCGAAGAACACTGATTATATAATATCATCTCATTTTAACACGAAAACTACTCTAATCTACTTTAAAGGGTTGCGGTACCATCTTTAAACTCAAACGACCCTAACATTTTTTTTAATATTATTACACAATAATCGAGTACTTTAATCTCGGGTTTGTAAATTCATTTCCAATCCGGTGATGGTACCTTGAGATGGTTGCGATAGTGTTCTACTGAACCAGGAGAACGTCTTACGTTAACCAACATAACCACCTTGGTTGTCCCCTTGAGACTACTACATGTTGGTTGGAAGCTATTTTGCAACCAAACAAATAAAACGATGATAAGGTACTCATGATTCATGAGGAGAATATAGAATATGTTCGATTGATGTATTACTTTTCTTTTGTTATAATTATAACTATAATATATAGCACCTAGGATGTTTTGTTTCTTTTAATCAAGTGGTGTTGAAGCGTTCAAGGAATGACAATATATTTACTCTATCATGTGTTATAGCGTCACTTTCTAAATGAGATTAAACAAAAACATACATATTTATTATTTAATTAATAATTAAGAAATTATAAGTAGTTTGTAAATTTGACTTCCCTTTTACATAAGTCTCAAAAGGGTTAATAAGGGAAATCCAAACCAATTCATATTATATCGTTTTACATCTATCACGTAAGAGGTAAATGGATTTTATATAAAGTTTTGTTTAGATGACGTTTCAACGAAACTGATTAAACATCATAAAAAAATTAATAAACATCATAAAAATAAATTAAATTGGTCCTTAAGAGTTAAGAGTGTTAGATATTTAGGGTATGGTTATACTTAAAAAGGATGCTTAATCTAAAAAATTTAAAAATGATTGTGGGCTGGACACGTGTCTTTTTGTAAAGAGGATGATATTTTGGTCATTGTGTCAAATACATCAGCTGATTGTGTCAAATACATCAGCTCATTGTGTCTTGTACGTTCATTGTGTCATATATTTTACATCATTTGTTATGCGTATTAATCATTTGTGTTTTATGTTATAGATCATTTTGTGTTATTTTGTCATTGTTTTTATAGATTAAAAAATTGTTATCTTCCACTGTATTTTACAAAAATACACAATGACATATTTTCATCAATGTAATTTTTCAAAACTCATAGTGTTAAAGATAACACAATGTGTTGTTATTATTATTATTTATTTTTTAATAGATTATATAATCTTGTTATCTATCATTGTGATTTACCATTAGAAGTATATAATGATATTATTTTGGCAATGTATTTTTAAAAATTTATAGTGTTCAAGATAATACAATGACGATCAAAAGACACAATAATACATTGTGTTATTTGGTCATTGTTTTTAATGTATTAGATTAATTAGTTGTTAATTTATTATCGTGTTTTACGTATTAGAGATACGTAATAATGTTATTCCATCATTATATTTTTTAAAATTCATCATTTCAGAAAACACACAATAATATTCAGAAAAACACAATAGCTAACAAAAAGGCATAGTGAACGGCACTAAAGACACAATGACGAGATATAAGCTTAATGACGTAAATTTTTTTAATCTTTTTATATAACAATATTGTACTCATTTTACAGATAAAAACGCTCGTTTTTTATATATTTTTTATAGAAAAATAATACCATACATAAAATTTATGAACGTTTTAAAAAAATGTGGAACTTACAAAAAATCAACAAAAATGGTTATTCTTAAAATACTTCTCTAACAAACTTTTCCCTACAATTTTGATTTCAACTATTGATTAATGAGATGAATGGTTGAGATTATTTCTTATACTTTTTAGTTTTACAAGATTTTATATTTGAACCCTTTCCAGATATCTAACTTATTTCAGTTTTCAAATTTCACGTCCTTAGAGCATTCACAGTGGAATACCTAAAAATATGTAAGTGTGTTTCCTATATCATATGGAATGGTTTTGAGTGGTTGTGAGTGAAAGAGAGAGAAAATATTACTGTTTATCGGTATTTTTGAAGAAACACAGTACAATTCTCATAAAAATTTTATTTTTTCACTCACAACCACTCACAATTATCCCTCATAATATAGGACACACACGCAGATAAAAATGAAGAACCTACTCTGAATTCTCTTAGCGCATTTGCACTAACTTCTTAATCTCCATACTTACACTAAAAATATTATTTTTTTCTCTAAATTTTTTTTACATCTTTATCATTAGATTTTTTCTATCATCTGCTCACTATCACTTTAAAAAATATTAAAAAATATTATCGGAGTTGTACCGTGTTTCCCTAAATATGATACAAACCCCATAAATTTTACTCACAACCATCCACATAATATAGAACGCACACACATAAAAATAAAAAAAACCTACTATAAATGCTATTAGAGGCAGCCTAGCTATGGTCGGATGTCCCCTTTGCATATTTAGTAACTTCATTATTAGTTTTATTAATTCTTTGTGGTGATTATAAAACGTATAATAATTTGATTGAATTTTTTGTATATTACATAGTAACATGTTGATTCTATTAACTAGTAGTAAAAACTTGCAAATTAAATAAGTAACTATAATCATTATATATATGACTTAAGTACACAGATGGTCTCTATGGTTAGGACTGATTTTATTTTTGGTCCCTAACTCTTTGAAATTACAAGTTTGGTCCAAAACTTTGCACAAACGTAAAAACGATGGTCCCTGAAACGGATGTGTGTTAAGTTTTTTAGTTACTATTTTAAAAATGACTAAAATACCCTTGTATCATTGTCTTCTCCAATTGATTCCGACAACCCTCCAACTTCGGTGTCCTACCGTTGCAACGAAACCTACCATCTCCAGTGATGGAGACGTTTATGGCAATGGTGGTGATGGTGATGGCGATGGTGACGACAGAAGTTGAGCAGATTTGAATCGCATTACACAACCATCAGATCTGATGCAGAGATGGAGGTGGAGGGTCGCCGGAGGTGAAGGGTCAATAATGGACGTGGAGGTCGTTGGAGGTGGTGATGTGTCACACCCCGACCGACGGCGGAATCATCGGGGCGGACGAATGTGAAACGATTGTTCATAGCTCATGAAATTTAATAAGTTGAAATAATATTAAATGCCATTTTTCGTTGAATAATACTAAACAAATAAATCATTACAATACACTAAAGATTCAAACAACAACATAAAATCGTTAATTAAACTAAGTCCAAGTCCTATATGAGCATGAAGAAATCCTCAAAGTAGCAATTCTGAAACATGTTAAAATAAGGTCAACATATAATGTTGGTGAGTTCCCATGAATTTGTACATACGTATGAAAACAACGTTTAAGAGGCAATTCATGTCATAGGTTAAGAAATATTGCAAGAATATAGATAGCATAATGTTACAATCAAACCTTAACAAAGATATCCATTACAAGTTATAACGATTAGCTAAGTGTACTTGGTTCCCATAGTGCTCAAGAATACGACACTAGGAGCCGGCAATAACCTCGGCTTTAGCACCAAATAGGCTTGTCAGGCCCATAGATCTATGACGTCGCTAGGCTAGCAATAGTTAATGATTGTTTTTACAAGATGACTATCATATAGGACTCACAAGCATCTCAAATAACCATGACAAAGTTTATAAATGAATTGCTCGTGCATTTACAAGTATCAAGATGTTTACAAGTGCAAGTTCATAAAGTTAACATGTTTCACCCCAAAAGGTGTGAAATAAAGTAAAAAGGGGCACGAAAAACTCACATGGAAAACTCACATGGAAAACTCACATTGTATAATGATGGATGTAGAGTACATAAGGAAGCTTGGATGTTCAAGAGTCAAAGGTGATGTCCTAAAGGGTAAAAAGAAACAATAACTTGAGGTCGGAATTCATTACAAGAAGTTAGGATATTTAGAGAATGCCAAAAAGCGAAAGGTAGATTGAAAAAGGATTATTGTACCAATTTTAGATTCTGGACAGAATGTTTGGTACGTGTTTGAACAGGTTTTAAAAATAGCAAACGGTTTCATAAAATTATAAAAATTTACAGTTAACTAGTTCAGAGTCTTCCGGACAACTTTCGTTCAAAAACATTTTTATGAAAATATCCGTAAATAGGTCAAAACAGCAGCACAAGACAAAAGGTGCTGAAATGCGCACTTATCTTGTGAAGGCTATTGTTGAGTCGTCAGATTGAGTTTGAAGACGTATAAACTATCGTTAAAAAGGTGATTCAATAAAATTAATGTTGGAGTTGGAGTTTACTCAAATTTAGTTTGTTATGACCAAGTTATTGTTACTTGAAGTCAGACTATATTCTGTCAAATATGTAATAAGGCACTTATGTGCACTTTTAAAATTGCTAAAGCATAAAACGGGTTAGAACAAATTTATTATGTCGATATATGGTATATTAGACTTCGTTTGAGTTATAAAAAAAATATTTCAAGACTTTTGCATAGCCATCATTTAGAGAAATAATCTTGTGGAATAACCGAATGCGGCGGCATAGCCGTCCATATGCAAACGGGATTCTTTGTTTACGTTAGTGTGTTGGTAGCTTGATTTAAGAATGTAGTGATTGTTATAAGGTTAGTGAACATTAGAAGGTTAATGATAAAATGGTAATGATTAAAATTAAAATAGATTTAGTAGAAAAAATAATAAAAGTAAGAACATGAAAACAATTTGATGTTAGGATGATTGAAAGAATATAAAAATACATAATATATAAGCAATATAAAATTACTTTAGTATTAGAAAATTCTTAAAACTACTTGTAAAAGAAAATTCTTGAAATTGATCATAAACAAAGAATGATGAAAGGTTTGTGTGTGAGAATTTTAGAGAATGAGCAAATAAAAAGTGAGGCCTAAACCTTGCTTTTATAGTTGAGGTTAGGAGGAGGTTATGAATGATGTTAATGATGAGTTACAAGTCTTTTAAAATAGAGTTATGATTAGAATTTAAAATAAATATAAAATTAAATAAATTAAATAAATAAAAGAATAATTACAATTTAAACTCTAAATTTATGAAGACTCTAATTACAACTTTTTTTATTAAATCTTTATAAACTTTATAAATCTCACAAGAACTTGTAATTTGATTATTTATTTTAGTTGAATATTTTAAAATATTATAGATATTAATAACCTTTTAACATTTATAAAATTTATTTTATAAATTATAGAATTTAAGTTAAATTAATTAAGTGACACATTTATTGTTTTTGGAACACAAAAATAAATAAAATGACTAAATAATGAATTTGATTTACAAGATTGACTCAAACGGGTTCGGGTTTGGGTTTCTACTTTGAAAAAGGGCCGGATGTTACATGATGGTTGAAGGTTGAAGGTGATAGTGGTTGAAGGTTGAAGATGGTGGTGATTGAAGGTTGAGTGTGGTGGTGGTGGTGGTTGAAGGTGTTGCTGATTGAAGGTTGAAGGTGGTGGTGGTGGTGGTTGAAGGTTGAAGATGTTGGTGGTTGAAGGTTGAGGGTGGTGGTGGTGGTTGAGGGTGGTGCTGGTGGTGACAGTGGTTGAAGGTGGTGAGGGTGGTGGTTGATGGAGAAGAAGAAAGCTGAAAGGGAGTATTTTTGTCATTTTACACGCAATTAACAGCAATAATTAACGTCTATCCGTTTCAGGGACCATCGTTGTTACGTTTGTGCAAAGTTTTTGAACAAACCTTGTAATTTCAAAGAGTAAGGGACCAAAAATGAAATCAGCCCTAACCACCCGTGTAATTAAGTCTTATATATTGTTAAAGATGTTGACAGGTTAATGAAAAATGTGTTGAAAACGTAATTTATGATGAAAGTTATTTAAAGTGTCATGAAATGAAATCGATAAACTGTATGAACATATAATAATATTAAAGTGTCATGAAAGTTATTAATAAAATTGTTGTTGAGGTTGTTATTAATCGATATAACTTTTTTTAATGATGATAACGAAAATGTAGTTGAGATGCTAAAAAACCCCGACGAATCATGAGTGTGTATCGGTGAACCAACCAAAGAATGATTAATTCCAACTGCCCAAACTTATTTATTTCTATAATACTTTAAACCTTAACTTTTATATTATATAAATGAGTATATGCATATTCTTCTGTAGAGATAAATTAACTACATAATTATTTTAAATATTGTCAACAATGATGTGTAGCAGACAAAAAAGTAGCGGTTGTTTGTTTTTGTGAGAAGGACTTTCTGATCTTTTTTGTCTGCGCCGTACAGACAACACGCAAACGTTGAGGTCCGCAGATTGTTTGTTTTTTGAAAGACTTTTTATTAAAAAACGTCTTCCCGAGGTCTGCGCAGAAAAAACACTACACATTCACTTCTACCATATTCTCATTCACTTCTATCATATTCTCATTCACTTCTTCCCTGCCCAATACTTCTACCCTCTTCCTTCCCCCTCATCTTGGTAGCTTCCTCCGCCGGCCACCGCACCCACCGCCGGCCCCGCAGCCTACCTCCGGTGGTCCTGTCGCGTTCCCTAGCAGCCCTCCTGTGGTCCGGCTGACGGCGTAGCACACGAGACAATCGGTCTGGCTAATGTTGCTGACGGCGAAATTGATGCCGGAATTGGTGAGATTGTTTGAGAGTTGTTCCATTGCTTGAACGAAGGTGGGGATAAAGTTGGGGGTGGTGGCACGAGTGGTGCAGCAGGTGATTATTCCCACCGGCGAGGGTTGCACGGGAGTCGGAGATCGCCGGTGGGAATAAGGTGATTAGGGGGATGATGATGATGAGTTTGATGACCCATTTGAGGGTGTTGATCGGGGGATACATGCGGTTGTTGGTTTACAGGTGAAGAATAAAGGGGGTGTGAAGGTTTTTGGGGAGTCAAAGGTTTACAGGTGATTTCACACGTTTGTTATGCTTGGGTTTATCTCTCTATATTATTCACATATCAGCAAAAGTATTCAAACGAGAGATGATTTGGTCTGCAGATTTTAAAAAACAAACAGTATTTTTTTACAGACTGCAGACGTTTGGTCCACCTCTTCTTCTGCAGATGTTTACAGATGTGATACGCAAACTGCAGACGTTTTACTAAAAAAAAAACAAACAGCACCTAAGTAAACATGTATTCGGTATTTTCATTAACCTCTTTAATTGCAAACGCATTTTCAAACTTCCAAATATATTAACAGGTTCATTTTAAATCGTCCTACATCATTAGTCAGGTAAGAGGTAAATCAACTCATTGAACAATCTAATTAAAAGGTTGTTAGATCAAAAATTATATATTCATCCTGAAAAGCATGCAAAAACAGTAGTTGAAAATTTTAAAATAAAGTTGACCAATAGGAAAATTATAAATGAGGGGAAATTATTTATATGCGATAAAGTAGAAATAAAAGAATAGGTTTTTACAACCCTCACCCCCCCTTCCTCCACCAGCTTATTTTATTTTATAATTTAAATTGGTTTATATTTATTTTGATTAAATATATTTTTGAGTATCAACTTGCAATGAAAGGGATGTTGTAAACGAGAATAGAAAAATGTTATTATTCATTGGTCAACGAAATTTGCTCGGTCTTTTTCATTCAATCTGAAAACTTTGTAATATCTATAATATATGGTTCAGCTCGTTATATGGTTTTATATGAATACTTTTTTGAAAAAATGTAAATATAAATACAAATATTATATGGTGGTTGTTATTCAGCTAGATATGACAAATAAAACTCAAACATAACGGTAAAACCATAAACTCAAAAAATTACTAAGGGGTAATACGACACGGATTCATGTATGAGACAGAGTC
This sequence comes from Flaveria sonorensis, assembly GCA_025506505.1. NCBI lineage: Eukaryota > Viridiplantae > Streptophyta > Magnoliopsida > Asterales > Asteraceae > Flaveria > Flaveria sonorensis. Next base: position 7,742,541 of record CM046436.1, read on the forward strand.
CTAGTTTAATTCTAGAAATTTCACGGATTTAAAACAAATATGAAATTAAATGATACCAGTCTAATTACCAGGCCCATTTAATTAATCGAATACATTAATATATTGTATAAACTTGAAAGAAACATATATAATAAATAGCATGTTATCAGAAAGTTAAAACTTTTTGATTATAAAGTTATTAGAACTTTAGTTGTCCATTACACATTTCAATTCAATTGTTGAAGTGAATTCAATATCAAGTTTTGGGCAGTTTAGATATAAACATGTATACTACATCTAATGTGTACTGAATATCATGTAACCGATTAATATGACACATACTTTTGTTAAGTTATTAATTAATGCCTATTATTATTACTAGTTTAATAGGTATTCCTATAGAAATGGAATCTTAAATTTAAACAATTGAATCAACCAAGCCGTTTTAGAATTAAAATAAAATGAACCCTAACTTTTTATAAGGAAAATAATTGTAGTCCAGAAAGATCTGCCCTTCAGAGTCCTGATTGGAGGGACCATTCACATTAAAAAAGTGCATGCCATATATGATTGCATTATTTGAGGTTTGGATAATTAGGTGACTTGTTTTCCTATTATTTTCAAGGATTAAAATATTAACAAATGACATATAAAAATAACTCATCCTCATTCACAACCAATTGTCCAATTCTTTAGACTTTTTAGATGCTATTTCCTTGATGTATTATTCTATAAAAATGATTATTTTTATCCATTTTGTAATAAAGTTTTCATGTTATTTTTGTTGCTATGAAAACTCGATTGATATGGTTGATAGATTACCATGATGAATACTTACATTTACATATGTTGTGCAAGGAATCCGTATAGTACGTTATATAATATACATGATTATCTGAAACAATTTGACTGGATTAAGTTTTTTATTATTTTTTATTTTTATAACATCGAAAATGGGTAATATTAAATATAGAAAGCTCTATTGAGAAGATAGAGCTAAATTACAAGCAACCAAATCTGTTTATTTTTTATCTAAAGAAACGCCGCCGCTATAATATCTACATACATCTTTTCCGGGCTCTAAAGAATGTCTTTAAAGGTTTTCTTGTTTCTAGCTTTTCATATAAACCAATTTGTCGTCGACAATAAGATCTCATAAATACAATAAAAATAACAAACTGATAGTTATAATTTTATTTAAGACATACATTTCCATATTAAGAAGAATTAATTTCCTTGTTTGTTGTGATATGAATTTCTTTGTTACAAGCCTGTAATTTCGATAAGAGAAAAAAAACAATTCAATACAAAACTAAATTTAAACAGTGATCATTAAAATCATATAAACACTCATACATTTTGTTTCTGTTATAAAACAAAAACTATTATGAAATTACTTATATCACGTGTTTCTAAATCCCATTATATCCGTCAAACATATCTTTCAAACATTACATACAAATTACCGTTCTCGCGATTCTTTTTATAACAAGTCATGTATTAAACACCATCATAATAAATAACACCCAAATGCATTAATGTAGTGACATTTAAAGATTAAGAGGCACCAAGCATCTTTTTAACAACTCCAATACCCAACCAACACCTCCTAACCTCATTTTGAAGTCTTCAATTTTCTATTTGACTCTCAATATTCCCTTTATCAACAAAGTAAAGGATAAGAACCCTCATTCTTTGCCTTTTCTTCCAAGCTTTTCCCCTCTTTCATTCAACCCATCTTCATAAAGAGTCAAAAGTCTCAATTTTTATCAAGGATCAAAGCAAGAATACAAAGTTTAATTCACACCCTTTGCTCAATTCTCACCATTTTCCCCTAAACTGTTGAAGAAAGCTTGAAGAAATCACAGAGGATGGAGATGATGTATTACCCACTTGGGAGGTCTTCTTATGAAGATTCTTTGAAGGTTATTGAAGCTGATATACAACATGCTAATGCTCTGTAAGTTAATCTATTCAGTTTTTCATATGGGTCTGCTCGATTTCATTTTTGTGTTTTTTAGGGTTTTGCGTGTGTTTTAAGTTGTTAAACATCGGTTCATTGTATCGGTTTTGCGTTTGATCGTTTAGTTTTAGCATCAATTGAAGATTGGAAGTTCGATCATGGGATTTTAATAATTTAGTTCTTGAAGTTATAGTTTTTGATGAAATTTGCAGAATAAGGTGTTGATTGATGAAAATCAACTAAGTTGATGTCTGGCGGTTTGGTTCTTATCAAGATGATACTTTTGTTTTGAATTCATGTGGAAATTTGGGTCCAATTTGCTGGCTTATTGATATTATTGCTTTTTATTAAACAGGGGTTGAAATTTTGAGTCGAAACTGTTGAACTCATATGCTTGTTCTTAGTTCAATTTTGACTTTTGGATTTTCATAGCAAACTATTGATAATTAGTGTGAAAATGCAAATGTGTGTGTGTTTGTGTATGTTTGATGTAAAATACTACAGCTTGCAACTACTGATGAATTTTACAAAATATAGTGTCTTTTTTTTTTGTATTTCTGGCAGGACAATAGTTGGTTTGCAATGAAATTCAAATACACCTCAATTTGTAACACATAATAACTAACTATATTTTAAAACCATATAAGAATCTAATGCTTATAACCTTATGTAACTTTATGACGAAATGGATTTATGTTTGGTCAAAAGGAACTTTAATCGACTATGAAGTTTCGAACAACTACTTTCCCATATCCAATTCATGTTATCTTTCTGTAGTTTTCAGTCTTCCGCTTATGTCCATTCACGTTTCAGATGGCTGCAAATTAATGTTTTATCGTCTACCCAACGGTGTAGTTTTTTAAAACTTTTTTTAATGTGAAAATATAACTTGTTTGGCACTTGAAAGCCAAATGTGGACTTATAACAGCGGTTTGCATATTTACGGATAGAAAGCTCTTAACAATTTATCCATTTGGGAACAGGGTAATTATTGTGGGATGACAAAAATAACATTCACACTATACCGAACTAGTTGGTGAATCTTTGATTCTATCAATAGAATAAGAATTTAATCACTTGAATTCAATCCCATGCTCTCGAACATAATACTTAAGTCGATTTCGGGAAATCTTTTTAGTTTTTTTGTTTGTTTTACTTAATTAATTTTCCTTTTGGCTCCTACATACAAGATAGAAATGAAAGTGGAGCCTACAAACTAATGAAAATGACATAAACGAACGTAGCATTTTTCTTTCTCTACGTAATGCATTGTATCTAAAATGGCCAAGGGTAGATAGATATGTTTTTATATTGTATTCTGATTTTTTTTTCTATTGGTTCTTTGATTTGCAGGGCTGCTGCAATTCCTAGAACCAAAGATGGTGCACAGTTTCAAATGAAATTGGTTCACGATCAATTGACACCTCTTATTATGTTCTTGTTACAATGGATAGATTCTTCTTGTGCATGTCTCCTGCCTAGATACTTGAATCTTTTCCATATTATTGTCTATAAGGTTAGTTCTTGACTAAGTCTCATCTTTTTTAACACAAAAAGCTACCTTTAAAAAAAACAAAGGTGGGAAGTGGTGACGACTGATGAGACCCTCAAATGGAGGAAAACATGCTAGATAAATTGACTTTAATATTGTATTCATAAATAATTTGTCATATAAGTAAATGTCTTTCCTTACAGGTATATACTGATGGGAGGCCGAAGATTTCTAGACGCGGAAGGAAGGCGACTGTGAACGACTTTTATGGTTAGTCATTGATTCTATCTCTAATGCAAGTCGTCATATACTTATGCATAGGTTGTTTTGGGTTGTGTTTATCTCAAATGGGTCAAATACAAACTTTTGCTAAAAGGCTAAAAGGGGAATCGGGAATGGTTTGAATATCTCAAACAAGCTGAAAGTCGGTGGAGTTCTATGTGTAAAGCAAATAACTTCCTATATTTTGTATAAAGATTTAGATTAGTCTTGTAATAATATTGTCTTTTAGCCATGATTAACTCATCAAGTGTGTTTGTGTGTGTAAATGTCCGTCATAACCATGATTCGGTTTTGACCAAGAACATAGTTGTCGTATTCAAAGATTTAGATTCTTATAGGAATCAGATAATGTTGTTTTCGTAGTTATAATTAATACTTTAGGCCTTTATATTTTTTTTATTTGACCCGAAAAAAGGAATTTTTGCGGGTCAACTCAATGTGACTCTTTCGAGTTTGGCGTGTGTACTAACTAGTAAATATGACCTAGTTCAATTTGAACTTGTTTGACATGTTTCCAACCTGACCCACCCATTTTGCCACATTTACATGTAAAATTTGTGTTCTTTATGTATGTGAATCTTTTTTGCTTGATTATCCGCAAGCTAAAGGCTTTTTTTACATACATGATAAAACTAACAACCAATTTGCTGATTTTTTAAATTAAATCTGTGCAGCTGTCATACTACCTTCTCTTAGAAGGCTACATTACGACTTGGTGGAGCTCGATAACAGAACTAAAGCAGAGAGCCCAAAATTGGAGATATCAGGCCCGAAAAAACTAGAAAAAGATGAAAAGTTCACCAATATCGATTTGGAGCGAGAAGATGAATGTGGGATTTGCTTAGAACCTTGCACCAAAATAGTCTTGCCTAATTGTTGTCATGCAATGTGCATCAACTGTTACCGCGATTGGTAATATACGTAACATTATGTATCATTGAGTTGTATCACACAAAACTCATTGATCTTATACATTTCTTTCCAAATTTGCAGGAACTCGAGATCTGCATCATGCCCGTTTTGTCGGGGTAATATAAAGAGAGTAAAGTCGCGAGATTTATGGGTCCTCACGTGTGATGATGACGTGATAGATGCTGATCTTGTTTCAAAAGAGGATTTGGTTCGTTTCTATTTATACATCAATAATCTCCCTAAAGATTCCCCAGATGCCCTTTTCTTCATGTTTTACGAGTATCTAATATAATGTCAACAAACTAGAGAACTTGATGCGTAGAGGGCAAATAGTTTGAACTCATAAAACAAAAAAGCTGACCCTTAAAATGTAAATAGAGGTCGGTTGAAATTGTAAGTATCTTTCTTTCTAATTGTTAACATGAAATAAATGCAAACTTGTTTATTGCTATTTTACTCTACATCTTTGTACTGTGCTATCTTACCCTGCTGCATTTCATAATTTGGGCCAACTATTTGGGTTGGGCCGGGGGCCGGGCTACACTGCAACGGGCTTTTTGTGTTTTCATGAGCTCATTAAATGGTGGATGACAACATCCTTGATTTATGAATTGATCTGTCATGTGATAATTCATGATTCTGTGGGATGAATTTCATCCCAACTGATATGGAAGCAACTGAAGAACTGCATAATGATAGAAGATTGATATTCAAGTCATCCTCTTGTTTGATGGTGTGGACCCACAACAAGTTTTTTGAGCTTCTTGAATTTGGTATTTTTGCATGTTGTTGTAAGCTTATGTAGTAAGCTTTCCTAGAATCTGCATATATGATTGTAACATCTAGGAACAACTTCTTGTACATTTCTAGTTCAGCTTGCAGGATTTGGTTGTGAATTATTATTGCCCCAGCTCGATCTGTCACGAATGCTTAATGGTTGTCAAGAAGATGTCTAGTGGAAGACAACCAACACCGGTAAACCTTGTACTATCTATGTTCTTTTGCACCGTTTCGTATTAATGTCTGTATTGCATTGCACTATAGGATAACACTCACTGACTATCTATGTATGTTTCTTTTAGGAAATACTATTTGCTATACTAACCTGCACAAGTTCAGCCATTGGGTGAGCTTAAAGAACCTGAGAATGATGATGTAAGACTACCCATGAATTGAGCATTTCCTGTGTCTTTATATGAATCTTTAAAAAAGTAGACCGCATAGAAATGAGTTTTATCGGGTCTTGTGGTGAGTTTTTGTTTCAGGACCTGTTGCAGATGGTCTTTTTTTCCCTGTCTCTTGGCATTTTATGTGGGTCTTGTGGAGAATAGTGAGAAGGGAAGAAAAAGTGATAAAGAAAACAAATAAACCATAGTGTTCTTTCAAAGGATATTCAAAGGTCCAAATAATAAATTAAAATAAAAATATCAGAACTCACCTTTGGTTTCCAAGTTTTCTCCCATCAATATAAATCCAAATATCGAGGAAGTGTTTGAGATAGTCGCTGTTATCTCACAAATAAAGTAATTTTTATTGTCAGTCAAAGAGCAAAAGACTGGTAGGATATTTAGTGACGTTCCAAGTTTTCTCCAATGAATATTTTTAAAAAGTTAGACCTAGGATGAAGGACTATAAACTTCTCCTAGTTGACAGATGTAGCTTATGCATGCTTCTCCTCATCGACAACATCCCTTGTAACCCCAACCCGCATTCTAGTGATGTATTATCCTGCGCAACCTTGGATGGATTGGTATGAAAAATTCAAATTTGACTTTTGGTTATTCGAATAAAAATTTTGAATTCGACTTCTGGTTATCCAAATCAAATTGATTCAGATTCAAATAATCAAGTCGACTACGAACTTAATTTGAATTTTATTTTCTTGACTTACATTCAATTTGAATAGGGAATGTTTATATATTTTATATGTTTTTAAATATAGTATACTATAGTATCTAAGTTTTTTTATTGCTTTTGAATATGGATTTTGGCTATGTTAGGACTATTTAGTCTATTTTGATATTGTTTTGATTATTTTTCATGCTCTTTATGTTTATTTTTGAATGGGATATCGATTAGATTGTTAAACTTTCTGAAAAATAGTAATTTAGTTTTGTTCAGATTTTATTTATTTATTTTATTTTTCAAGTAAATTTATTCGAATCGAATTTAAATTCAAATTTAAAATTTCTAAATTTAAATTTCTAAATTCGATTCAAATAAGCATCACTCTATGCCATGGCATATGAGTTTATTAGGGATTGAAACTTTGGCCTATGAGTTTATTATGTTTTACTAATTGCTTGAGAGTTGAGAGGGTATAAATCCATACAAAATGGGTCATATGTCAACATAGTCCGTGAAGATTGTGTTGGAGATGCCAAAAGTGGCATTTAAACCGACCGCCATCACCTACGCTACGAGAAAGAATGAACGAATGAACAAACTTAACCTTTAGAGGTGAAAGATAAGAAATATCAGATAACCAACATCTTACTATTTGAACAAAATCTCAATCTCCTCCAAAACATAAATCCACTATGACATGACCAACAAAAACCTACTCTTTGTTCTAGTAGACGTTGATTCTTCGATGTTAAAGCCTTTAATTTCTTTTCTTTTACCTCTAAATTTAGAGTTTCTTTTTACTAAAATCATTATTATAAAAAATACAAGACGTGAAGTCTAAATGAATTTAGGATTGTAATTGTAGGTAGATTTGTGACATGTATTAAGTTGTTTGTGTTCCTTCTACAAAGTCATATAAGCATAAACAACACGCTTGAAAAACACTAGAAATATGGATCAAGAAACAATCCCACCTCATGTGGTAATATTCAACTTGCCATTACAAGGCCCCGGGAATGCCATGTTCAAACTAATCGAGCTTCTATTTTATCAGGTCAACTAAAACACGTGTCCCTAAGGGGATAACTTGGTGGTAAAAAGTATGTTCTCCAACCAAATGGTTGTGGATTTAAATCCTGCGATGTGTAGGTGATACGAATCTAAGGAGGGTAGCGGGTCAGAATGGGTCGGGGCGGACCCATATGTTGCTGGATGGAGGGAATTTGGTGAAATTCCTGGAAATAGGAATTGCTGTTAAAAGAAAAATTAAAACATGTTTAATGGTATTGGATTTTAAAGCATGTCTCTCTTCTCATTAATATGATATGTATATAGATGCAATATTGACATGCGATTGTTCTAAACTAAGCTCTAATAACTTATGCTATTATAAATTTTAAACCTCAAGTGTTATAATTGTATTTGAAAAAAAAGTAATTATAACAAGACAACTAGACTTGTGATTTTCGCTAACCACATAGACTATAAAGCTGTTTGTAGTATCTTAATGATTTAATTAAGAAACTACCTCTAAATCGATCAAAGGTAAAGTATTTTGGATTCATTTTAAAAGATACCTTTTAATGATTCATTGAAACTCTTAATAAGTAAGTTTTAAAAACTTATTGAATGATTAAATAGTTATTTTTTATTTGATCAGATCCCTTAATATCTTAGCATAATGTTGATAAATAAACCCTGGATATGTAATTGCTAATTATCAACTTGTTGTGTTAGAGAACCAAATGTGAGAGATTTAAGAAGCATTTTGAGAATTATGTAATTATTTATGTATTATGGGTTGTCTATAAGTTTTAGTAGGTTGTAGTTACATTTGTTTGTTTGTTTTTTGATTATTTATTTTCTTACTTTTAACTTTAATAATTTTACATCTTTTACAACTTAACCTCTATAGTTTTTCACTTTCAACTTTGTTTTTCTATACTTTTCATCTTTTACAATTTTGTTCGTATTACGTTTCGGTTCAAATTTTATGAGTTAAAACGCCGCATCGTGCGCGTGTGGTTCAGCATTTTTACGCCTACTTTATTCTCGTTTAACAACCCATCAACGCGCGTGTATTAGATTGACTTAGTTTTTTTTAATGTTTTACGTTTTACATGCGCGGTTCAATTTTTTTACGTCTACTTTCCGTTTGTTTTTATTTTTTTCAGTTTTTATTTCTTTTTTAATACAAGTTTTTCCGTCATTAATGGTCGATGATAGTGGTGTGAAAATGATACTATTTGTTACGGTTTTACGCTCCACGTAACAACGCGGGGGCTTCATACTAGTTAACTCTAACTTCTTGTTACCAAACTTAAAAAAAAAAAAAAAAAAAAAAAAAAGATGAAAGTTGAGATACAGTGGTAACCATCACGTGTAACGCACACTGCAAAAACGTTAAACGTTGAAACCAAATTCCACCGTCTTGTACGTCAGATCAACATCAAATTTCCACCATTTTTAAGATCGTATGCTTCAAATCCAATTCAAATTTCAACTACACTCGCTTTCTTTCTCAATTCTAAGGCAACTTCTCTCTAAACCTAATTCTTTCATATGTTAGGTTAAATCAATGATATTATAAAACTTTAATTCAATCCATCAGTTTTAGATCTTATTGTTCATAATACAATTGATACACAGCAATGGAAGATGATAACGATTTGGAGCACGTTACGGGGAGTCCCACTGCCGGAGATAACGAATTTGTTCATGTAGAGCCACTTGATTCTGCTCAAATGGATGTAAATGGTGGTTCAATTGATCAGGCGAGTGTAGTTTTCGATTTCAGATTGACACAATTCGAAATTATATTATTGAAATGTAGATTATGTTTGTTTATGATTGATTATTGCACATTATGTTCGGTTGTTGAATCTGCAATTGAATTTGATGTATGATTGTGTTGATAAGTTGAAATTAGGGAGCTGTTTCAGGTTGAACATCTTGAGCAGGATGATGGGGTGGTGGTATCAGGAGTTGATACTGAGCCACATGAGGTGAGAACACATGAAGAAGGGGGTCATGATGAGTTTGTAGACTGTCCAGATGATTTAGCTTCTAGCCAAGCACCATCCCCTGCTGCGGAAACTAGTAGGGTCCGCCTACATCCGTTTGGGGTTGTTACAGAAGATAATCAGATTAAGGTGTCTGAAGATGAAAACCAAATCATTCCACAGGACTCTGAGGTTAGCTCTCACATTTTTCTTTTATTCTTCTTGTTATTCGAATGTCCTTTTTGTAATGTATGTTGTAGTTTTGCTAAGAAACCCTTTTATAGCAGGATGAAAAAAGGGTGTTGATAAAAGAATTTAGTAAACTTCATCGTCAACTCAAGGCTCTAAGCAAGCAACACCCATCGGTTGATGAAAATGATGCTGGTGATTCTAGTGATCTTACATCAGGTACAGAAGAGGGTTGTGAAAAGTTCGTTTTTTCTTTGCGTGAGATGGTGAATGAGTGCTCTGAGTTTGTAGAGCTTTCTTTGAACGAGCGGTTACAGTCTGAGGGCACAATCAGAGAACTCTATGCTACCTTGCATGTGAAGGATAAAGAGATTGAAGAACTTAGGACAAGGGTCAATGAACAGTCGATATCACATGATGTGCAATCTTTTGAGGCTGTTGTGGATAGGGTTTCATCTTCTCTTGCAACTATGTTTGGTGATGCAGAATTGTCTGATACATCTGTTAGTGGGAAACTTTCTCTTATTGAAAAAAACACATCTTTTTTACTTCAGAATTACCATAACTTCCTTTCTGAAATTCAAATGCTTGTCCATTGTTTGGCGGAGGTTAATTCAGATTTCCAGATGGAGAATGGCATGGTAACTGTTTTTCCTTCTGTACGGGAGGAGTTGGTTTCACTGAAAAGGAAAGAGTTTGAGTTAAGTGAAAAAAATACCCTTTTAGAATATCAGCATGGACAACTGACAGAACAACTTGACAAAAACAGAGAAACAATGGAATTGCTTAATGTGGAAATCGAGAAACTTAAAGGGGAAGTTGAACAGGAGAAAACGAGATATGCTAATACAAAAGAAAAGCTTAGCATGGCTGTAACAAAAGGGAAGGCATTGGTCCAACAACGCGACTCATTGAAACAATCAGCTACCGAGAAAACCAGTGAACTAGAAAATGTTTAATTGAACTGCAAGAAAAGTCAACTGCCTTAGAAGCTGCTGAGTTGAGAAATAGTGAGTTGATTCAGACTGTAACTTTTGCTAACTCTTTGCAAGAAGCTCTTATGCAACGGGACATGGTTCTTGGAAAATGTGCAGAAATTCTTTCTCTAGGATTACCAGAAGTTGCACAATATCCTAACTTGGAATCTCAAGTTAGCTGGTTGTTAGGATCATATAACCTTGCAAAAGATCTATCTATTAAACTACAAGATGAAATTAATGCAATGAAAGAGGCCGCCAGTGCACAAATTGATTATTTAACTGCATCATTGCTAGCAGAGTCGCAGGATAAATACCATCTTAAAGAGGAGTTACAAGAAATGACATGCAAATATGAAGTTGTTGTTGCAGAAAAGAATCAGATGGTTGCCACCACTGAATCATCACACATGGACATTGAAGTACTTGAGAAGATAAAAAGCTTACTGTATGTAAATGATTTGGCCTCTAAGATCTATGAGCAAATTTTAAGTTGGAGCTGGATAATCGATCACATGAGATAGCGAAGGTTTCTGAAGAATTTCGTGCATCAAAAGATGAGATGAACTCTTTGCATATAAATCTTCAACGATCCGAGGAGAAAGCATCTTTATTGAGGGAGAAATTGTCTATGGCAGTTAAGAAAGGAAAGGGTCTTGTTCAAGAACGCGAGAACATGAAACAACAATTGGCTGAGAAGAACACTCAGATTGAGGCGTTAATGGTTGACTTTCAGAAACAAGAGTCAACATTGAGTGAATACAAGGATCAAATCGCAAAACTAGATTCTGAAAGGGATAAAATTGGGCAGCTTTTAGGTCAAAGCAACATGATATTACAGGAAATAATAGAGATAATTGATGGCATTAATATTTCTTTTCCGGTAGATTTGAAAGAACCAATTGAGATGGTGAAGTGGTTTGCAGCATTTCTAAGTGAATGCCAAGTTGCAAAGGCTCAAGTAGAGCAGGAGCTAGGATATGTTAAAAATAAAGCCAGCAAACTCGCAAGCAAGTTGACTGAAGCTCTGACCAACATGAAATCCATTGAAGATGCATTGTTGGTTTCAGAGGAGAAAGTGTCTCGATTATCTGAAGAAAAGAGAGAACTAGAAGTTTTAAAGACGCAGGCAGAACAGGAAGTGGAAATTTTAAAAGATGAAATTGGTAGATTGAATAATAAATTGATGGAAACCCTAAAAACCTTGAAATCACTGGAAGATAAACTTGCAGGTTCAGAGAAAACCATCAGTTTACTAACTGAAGAGAAAAGCGAATTAGAAATTGCTAAGTGTCGTGTGGAAGAGAAATTACATAAAGCGGTGGAGGAAGTTACCTCTCAAGCAAGCAAGTTTCAGGAAGCATTGTCACTTGCAGAAAACAATATATCTATGATCATGAATGAAAAAGAAGAGGCTCAATGGAGGTACAGAAAGTTAAGGAGGAAGTTTCTTTCCATGCAAGTAATCTTGATGAAGCTAAAAGGACTATAAAGTCCCTTGAAGATGCAATTTTCAGTTAAATACGAATGTTTCTCGCTTTTCTCAAGAAAATGAGAAGGCAGAAGATAGTAGAACTGTATTAGCGAGTGAGATAAAGAAGCTCAAAGAAGAAGCTGAGCAGGAGATTTCAACCCTGAAAACTGAGCTCAGTACATGTAGGCAAGAGTTGGCAGCCAAGAATGATAATCGGACCCCGCAGCTTGCGGGTTATTTTAGCAAACTTCAAGGGCTGTTGGAAGATGAATCTTTGTTGTTTATGTTCAAGCAAAGTTTTGAGAAAAAGGTTAAAAGCTTAAAAGAAATAGACCGTCTTCTAAAAGATATGAAGGATAATTTTGATTCAGAACAGCTGCAAGATCATCCTGATATCGAGGTAACATAAACAATAATCGTCTTTTTTATTTTCTTTGTTAGAAGTTAGTTTATTATAGCTAGAGGTGGCAGTTTTGACTTTTGACCCATTTACCTAGTAATGGGCTGAGTTGGATTATGTTTTATGCCTAACATGTCAAATGGGATAAGCTAGAAGATTTATTTGAAAAGGAAATAGGCCAAACGGGTATCCAAAGTGTACTCAAAAGCATAAAAAACTCCTATATTGCTTTATCAAAAAAGTTATATTATTTTTGTAGTATTATTGTTTCTATAATTATATTTTTGCAAATTAAAATTTTTAAAAGATCAAAAAAGAAATATGGAGAAAAGGAGTGTTTTGCAGGCAAGCCCAATATACACGCATTTTGCTCTGCACAAAAAGTTTCTACAGTCCACCTGACCCCATTTTTACCTCTAGTTATATCGATTCTGTACTATAATTCCCGTACTGTTTTTTATTCCCTTTGTTTTCCAATTATCTAAAGTCAATGATTTCTCTTGTTTTTGTGTGTAACATTATATGTTAATGGCTCATATGCATTAAGTAGTTACAGAACCAATCCAGGTCAAACTAGCAATTTTTCTTAGGGTTTGCATGACCTATATACCAACAAAATCATTTCAGTTTGGCATAATAAGAATGTATTTATCATTTTTGCCTTTGTTTGTCTCACTTATGATTTACAGGTGGATTTTCAATCACCACCCTTCATCCCTGCTGGCTTTGAAAATGAATGGAACACGGTGTTGCCTCTTGACAAGTTTAATGGAGAAGATACTGAGGGTATTGGTTTATATGTTGGAACAACTCTGGATAACTTAAATGCGAAAAACCAAATTTTTGTTAATCGATTTGGCAATTTCTCGACCCTCATTGATGACATAATTGCATCATTACTGAAAAAATTTGAAGCAATAAGTAATACCATTCCATTAATGGTTCAACAAACAATATCCTTGCAACAAAATGTGAAAAACATGCAGATGGACAAACAAATGCAGGATGATAAAGTGGTAATGCATGAAAATGGAATTAATGTTCTAGTATCTGTGTGTGCTGATGTCACCAAAGATTTGAAGTTTCATGTTGAAAATAATATGCTGGAAATGGATCCCGCCATTGGGCTGGAGATATCAAATTTTAGGCACTTAGTAGTTAATGATGTGGCAGTAGCAGATGTTAAGGCTGCTGCTGATGAGCTGTTATTTACTGCTAGAAACATTCAAAGTGTAATTGAACAACATATTAGTGTAAATAGGAGCAAGTCCAACACAATTGAATGTTTAAAGGCTGAATTGGTGAAAACCAGTTCAGCGTATGACAAATCAAAAGAAGTAATTGAAGAATTACAGGGTGAATTGGAGAATAGCAGATCGATGTATCACAAATCAAAAGGAGTAATTGAAGAATTACATGGTGAAGTAGAGAAAACTAGGTCGGTGTACAAAAAAGTCAAAGAAGAAAATGATGCACTCCAAAGAAGAGTTTTTAAGCTTGAGACCGAACTAGAAGCATCTGGTAATATGTATAATGAAATGAACTCCAGATTAGAAGATTATCTGGCCAAAGAGGAAAAGTGGAATGAAAGACAAAGGGAGTTGTCTGTTCAAAGCATTTCGTTTGTTAAAGATCATGGTAAACTTTTGCTTCTTTTGATGATAATATATTTGATTATAATATTTAGTGATCAATGTCACACGCACATGCCATTGATTAGAGGTGGCAAATTCGAACCCTTATAAAAGGTTTGATTGGCGTTATGTTTTTTTTATCTTTAATGGTTCAAATGGGTAAAAGTAATACTTTTAGAAAATATTTATCCTCCTAAGCTTTTGCCTAAAAGTCATCCTATCAACACTTGGCATTAATCTATGAGAGTGAAAGAAGGCCTAGGCATAAGCTTAGGAGGAACATACAATCTCCTGTATAGTCATATTAATGAGGATTAATATTATAAGAAAACCAATATACTTTCTAATTTTTCATGAAAGAATACCTCAACCTAATTTGGTATGTTAAAGACCCTTAACTTGTAAATAATACAAGAAAAATTCATGAACCTAAATGTTGTAGATTAATGTCCTCGAACTTGTCTAATATGCATTAATTTTGAGTGTGTTCTTTTTAAATAATGATTTTTTTGATAAAGTGATTAAAATTTTTGAAAGAAAAGTATACCATCTTTTTTGAATTATTTAACAGATAAAAAGCCATTGTTCATTAAATTCTTAAAATGGCGTGGATTTTAGACAAGTTTAGGGACTTTAATATACAAAAACTAGTTCAATGACCTTTTTTTATATAATTTTGCAATTTGAGGGACTTTTTTGTAAAAGGTAAGAAAGATATTGATTTTTTATATAACCCTATTCAAAAGGTGAACTTACTATAAAATAAAAAATCTTCAATCTCATATTTTCATATTAATAAGGTATCATCTAGTTATGAAATACGTATCAAACCCTTCTTAACATGGAAAGTGGTGTTAAGTTTCTCTGTTAAATGGAAAGTTTAGTGTAAATATAATGTCAAACCAACCCGAATAAACTCTCTTTGTTTTGACCCCCCCCCCCTCTCCCGGCCCACCCATTTGTGCACTCATATCATGATATACTGAATATGTCTCTGTAATTTAATACATTTTTTTCTTTTTCAGAGGGTGATGCCGAAAATGCTCTTTTATCTGCTTCAGAAATAAAAACCCTATTTGATAAGATAGATGGGATCACAATCCCATTCCCAAACCATGTAGTTGGAGAAACACAGCCTATAGATCCAAACCCCAACAATAAACTCTTCTATATAATTGATAGTGTAAATGAATTGCTAGATCAGTTGACCTTGTTGACTCATGCCAAAGAAAACCTGCAGTCAACCGTTTTAAAACAAACCGTTGAAGTTGACATTTTAAAGGGGGAATTTAAAGATGGGTTGCAGAATATTATTCAGAAGTTAGGAGGTGATGAGTCAATTGGAGTCAAGAAACCAGCTGATGTGGCAGGACTGCTTCTAGTACTAGAGAGGCTTATTCAAGGCATAGTTTTGGATGGTGAAAATTCAAGATCCAAAGCTCAAGAATTATCAAGAAAAGTTAAATTACTTGAAGATTTTATTCAACAGAGAATTGGTACATCAGACACAATACAGAAAGCAGAGACATCAGAAATTGATGATCAGGCATGTGTTATTATTATTGAATCAATAATGTTTATATCCAAGTTTATTTTTACTCACTCATCTAATGTGACATTAATTTAGAGGTGGAAATTTTGAACCATTTACTTATAGATGCATTTATTTGGGTTATGCTTCACTCTAACGGGTCAAACGGTAAAATAAGAAAGAGTTAGCTAAAAAGGAAATGGGTCAAAAAGTCACCCAAAGTGTATCTAAGAGGCATAAAACCTTCTAAACTTTGGTAAGAGCATTATGAAAATGATTTAAACTTTGTAATCATACTGAAGCACATATTATTTTTTAAATGTATATATTTATGGAGAAAAAGTGTTCTGGATCAACCTAATGAACGGGTCAGATATGTAAAACGACTAAATGAGTTGGCTAAAAAGGAAGCAGCTCAAATGGGCAAAACAGGTCCAAGGTCACTTAAATTGTATTTTTTGAGGCACAAAACCTTCTTAATTTATATTGTTCTAATATATAATGTTACTGTTTCAGGTTGCAGTTGGGAAGGTGGGGTTGCCTGTGGTGCCATCTGCTGCCCAAATGAGATCCTTAAGAAAGGGATCAAATGACCAACTTGTAATTACCATTGACTCAGAGTCCGACCGTTTGCTTGATAAAGCGACAACTGTTGAAGACAAAGGTTTGGTTCTGAAAATTTCTACCATTTAGTCTGTGTTCTGTTGCATTATCTGAAAAAGTACTATCTATTTTTATGTTTTCAGGTCATATATTTAAGTCACTACATACATCAGGTCTCGTCCCAGCCCAAGGGAAGATGATTGCAGATCGACTTGATGGAATATGGTAAAAGCTTTAACTGATTATACTTTTTCCCATGTTTGATAAATAGATTTTGTTTTTTATGACATAATTGTTTAACGGTCATACAATCTGTCTTATAAGTGATTGTTTGGTACAGTAAAGGACCTCTTTTTTTACCTAATATGAGGGACTTCTACTCTCATTTTGCTTACAAATAAGTAATTTTGGTCATTTATCATTTACTTCCAAAAAAAACCAGCATTTTCTGAAGATTAACATTCAAACACTCCATATGTTAAACATCATTATCACATCCAAATTCCAAACATTATCTTGTACAAAATATTGTATTAGGGTTGATTTTTTAATATCTCATTATCACCTTGAAAACTTACGTCCAAAACCCCCCTAAAAGTTGATGATTCAATAAAATAAACTTGGTACCCCCTTTGTCTCGTAGAAACTGGAACATTTAAGTGGCATTTTGTACCATTAACGAATCTCATAGTTACAGAAAAATTTGAAAAACTTGCAGTCCAAAATCCTTACAGCAATATGTTGTTACGGTGACATTAGGCAAGCTAGAATTCTAGATAAAAGTTTATTGAAATTAGTAGATTTATTTACCAGATGGAATAGTTCCTAAAGGTGGCAAAAGGGGCTGGTTGGGTAACAGGTGAGAACAAATTTGAGTGAAAACAATTCATATTTAGTACCCGTCTGGTTGGGTTATGGGACAAATTAGGTTTGAGTGGAACAAGTCATTTTTAGTACCAGTCAAATCAGTTGGGTTGGGTTGGCCACACATACTTTTTGACCAGTTTTTGCTTGTAAATAACTAATGTGCCAATTATGATTGCAATACCAACGTCAACGCAGGAATAATCTAATTTTTTTTAATCAAGTCGAATTAGGAGGTTGTTCCCAGTTAATAATAGACTTCGGGAGACTTACAAACTATTTGAATTGTTCCCTTTTAGTCAATATTTTTATCTGACCCGTTTAAGTTAAAATAAACCCAGAATCGACCTGTGCATAGGTAAATGGGTTGGGTTGGGTTGACCCGTTTAAGATAATTTTCTACTAATTTATAAATAATTGACACTCATTGTACTTGTATAGGGTATCTGGCGGTCAAGCTTTGATGCGTAGACCACGGGCACGGTTAGGGCTCATAGCTTACTGGCTTGTGTTGCACTTGTGGCTTCTTGGCACCATTATGTGACCATGACAGGGTTTTTCTTTAAAGAGAGGTAACCAAACCAGCCATTAAGTCATGTTTTTCATCATGTACCATATATAAGTAGCTTCAATTTTTCTCATTTTTTGCTTTATTCTGATTAATTTTCTTTTATCTTTTTTTATTTTATAAATTTGTGTACAAATTATAGTTTATTGTTCTTTTGATTCTCTGCAATCTGATTTTAGGGATCCAGAGAATCCATAACCATAAGCCTCCACTGTTTAAGGAGGATGTTTCAGGCTTGTTTCTCATTGAAATTGTTATAGTGATAATTGCTTGACCTTTTACTACTTGTGTGGTTGGTCTCTCCAATGGTGAGTTTCACTTTTTTTTTTTTTTTTATTTTAGTATGAGAACCCATTATTAACAAACTTATCGTATCTCTGCAATGAGAAACCGAAAAACTATACTATTAGATTATTTATTTCTACAATCCCTTGTATATATATCAAAGACTATATAATAAATATATTAATTGTTCTTGTTTCATAATAAATAATAAAAGTTTCTTTTATTTTTTATCTTTTTTATGTCGGAAACACAATTTTTAATTTTGCAAACCCGACATGGGTCTAGGTTTTCTGATCTAAAAACCTTCAAATACACATGTAACATGGGTCTAGGTGATTTTCTAATCTGAAAACCTTCAAATACACATGTAACATGGGTCTAGGTGCCGGAATCAATGGCGAATGAGCATATCAAAACTAGGTTTCCCTTGCCACTAGCCTTGATACTTGACTGATGTCTAAAATAAAAGTATACTTCAAAACTTACCTAGTTATGGGCAATAACTAATTTATACAAGTTACATTTTAAATATAATAATAATAGTAGTAACGATGGTATGTTGAATGTTTGCATAACATGTGAACCAGTAGCATGCTAGCCAAGTGAATAATGACTTAATGAGGTAACAAATTCATTGTTAGCAAATGCGAATTACATGTATTGTATATTATGAACTATTATACGTGTTTTTGTAACAAGCGAATAACTAACATGTTAGAATTCTTAACATCATATAAGTCTTCTTATAATGATAACCCACGTGTAACGATACTTTAACAACCAAGTGGTAACAAGTTATCAATGATTATGATACCTTGATTATTCACGTGATAATGAAATTCTCTGAGTGATAAAATTTTGTATATAAGAGGACCACCAAAGTCCTCTTGGTGGGGGGATATTGGGGAAAAGACGGGAACTCCATGTGGTTGGTAGTGATTGGTGATGGAGGCGATGATGTGTGGATGTCCGGTGAATATGAACCAGGTTGGTAGAATCTACAAGAAAGAAAATGATGGTTGGTTGGGAAAGACTTCTTGTGCAGTAAACTTTAAAGATTCAGAAGACTTCTTGTGCAGTAAATGTTTATAGTAAATGTTTATAAAAACTAGTGTTTTAACTATGCGCGCAACTATTCATGCTTTAGTCAAATTTTCTTATTTCATAATTAATTATTTTAATATAATTCTATCTTTGTTGTATATATATCGTCACGAAATATATTTTTCCGGTGACATGGCACACACTTGGTCACTCCAAAAAAATATCCCCTATTATTATATGGATTTGCTACCGTCGGTTTTATTATTTAATACTTCTTTTAAAGTGGTAAGGCTTCTTTCGGTAAGATTTGGTGTTGGTTTTGAAATAGACTTGATGCAAAAAGTACACATAACTAGAGATACTTTTTTAATTTAACACTTTTTGAAACAATTTAATATAACATGATAATAGTCCAATTGGATTTGAACAACCATTGCTAATTAGCCAATAATCATTCATACTTATAAATTATCAATCACAACTTTGACTTTTGCTTTACGAAAAAATCAAACTTGCGTTATAATTATAGATTTATATTATATCTATAACTAAACAGATTTGTTATTGTTTATTTCTTAGGAGGAAAGTAAATCTCTCATTTATGCTCTAATTATTAGGCTTATTATTATTATTATTATGAGTGAAATAATGTACAAATCAAGTGTCTATATACAAGTTATAATACCGATATATTGTCTTTTATAATAAAATTAAAAGTTAAGATTGTTATTGATTAATTAATAGAATGAGTTCACTTATTTGGTTATAGTTTCACCTCAATCTTTTAAAATAAGTTTATCTCAATTTCGTTTTTTTCAAACCTTACTATTACGTAAGATTTTGTTACGTAACTTTAAATTCAACTTAAAAAAACATCCACTTATTCTTTTACAACCAACTCATGATATGTTTTTGTTAACTACTTTTATCCGAACCAAACAAATCTTCGATCTTATATATATAGATGAGGTTCATCTTACCATCTTTGTATCGGTGTGTAATTACATATCCACTTATTTAAAAGGGAAGAAAAATGGATAAATAAACCTTACACATGAACAACATTTTTCAATCCTTCAACTCAACTCCAAATCATCTTCCAACACTTCTCTGTTTCTCAATCCCCAATATTCAACACACCCACCTACCAATCAATCCCACTGTTACAATTTTAGGGTTTCAACATCAATCTTTAAACCCTAATTCAACAACAAAATGGCGAATTCGATTTCATTCGGGTCAAGCACGGTTCTTTCCCCCTTCCCGGACCCTACCAGACCCCGACCCATGAACCCTTTTCTCCGACGAACCCAATTTGGGAATTTTTCGAACCATCATAAACCCTTGTTTCGTGTTGGAACCCTAACGGTTGCTCGATTCGGGCCGGGTCATGTCCAGTTTCCTGACCCGGAGAACTTTAGAGACATGATTGATAGAGCTGAAGGGCTTCTGTATACGATTGCTGATGCTGTTGTTGCTGCTAATCCTGACGCTGGTGTCACTACTACGAAACAGAGTAATGATTGGCTATCTGGGATCACTAATTACATGGAAACTGTTCTTAAGGTTCGCAATTTTCCAATTGTTATTATCATTATAGTTGTGGTTGTGGTGGTGGTGTAATAGGTTTTCCCATTATTATTTGGTGTTTTAATTTGAGTGATTATATATAAGCACAAATGTAATGTTGTTAGGAATAGATGGAGAGGGCAGAGGGAGAAATGTGTTTGTAGATTATTATTGTTGTTGTTGTTGTTTTGATGAAAAAGGTAAATCTTGGCCGGCTAAAATGTAACAAAGCGTTTTAGATGCATTGGTGGGGATGAGAGGAGAATTATACAGTTAAATGAATAATATTGGTTGATATGAGAGGCTCGCTTTACATAAAAGTTTATTGGATATGAGTTATTGAGTTGCTTTTACTTTGTTTTGTATTTCTACTTAATGTAATTAGTTTTGGATTTTTGGCAATATTTTTATTAACACTAGTGGATGATGAAAGTTCATAGATTAGGGTCTGAAACAGAGGGACTACTTGCAACTAGGAAACGTTTGGGTAATTTGGGAGAAAGATTTCATTTGTGAAATTGTTGTTTATGTTTTATTTCAGTTTTTGAAAGATGGCCTCTCGACACTCCATGTTCCATATGCGTACGGCTTTGCGATTATACTTTTGACAGTTCTTGTGAAGGCTGCAACATTTCCTTTGTCAAAGAAGCAGGTTTGTTTGATTGAATATAGCAGGAATATGCAACATTTCCTTTATACTTGGTTGCATTAATATACTGGAACTATAATGTAGGTGGAATCTGCAATGGCTATGCGATCTTTGCAACCACAGATAAAGGCGATTCAGGAACGGTATGCTGGTGATCAGGTTACAATTTTTTCTGTCCCTTTGAACTAGAAAAAAATATACTAATTAAGTTAAATTAATTACTAATACAGCAAGTAATTAGCAAAATTTTCATGTTGATCTTGAATATTGAAAAAAGTAAATTTCACCTTTGATTATCGTTATAATTTACATATGTTTTCTTATGGAACATGGAGTAATAATTTGGTTTTAAAAATTTTCAATATATTTCAATACAATTTTCATGGTTTGCAGGAGCGGCTTCAGCTTGAAACTGCAAGATTATACAAACTAGCAGGAATAAATCCTTTGGCAGGTACTTGATAATTCATATTCCAGGGATAATAATCTGTAATTAAGCATACCTATATAAACACCTTTTAAGATGACTGATACAGACTTACAGTTGATTAAGTGATTAACCAGCAGCCTCAGTTGTGATAACTGACATGTTTACCATTTGGTAAATCGAGAATGGATATCATACTGAGTCACACACACACATATTTACATTTGGCCTTTTTTAGACATTCATAATTTGTGACTTATTAAAACAGATCAAATTGGTAATTGATGTTATGTTTTAACAGGATTACTACCGACCCTAGCCACAATACCTGTGTGGATTGGTCTTTATAGAGCCCTTTCAAATGTTGCAGATGAGGTAACATTTAGGATGTTGTTACTAATTATCTTATACGATATTTGTTATTAAAATCATATAGTAAAATGGCGTTTTGTAATGATATCCACAGGGACTTTTGGCTGAAGGGTTCTTCTGGATACCATCTCTTGCGGGTCCCACAACAATTGCAGCTCGCCAGAATGGCAGTGGAATATCTTGGCTCTTTCCTTTCGTAGTAAGCATTCTTATTTATTTGAACTTGAACCATGTTTAGGTCTTTTACTGGACGTTAAAAGACGATAACACCCTTTACAGGATGGTCATCCTCCACTGGGATGGTCAGATACATTTGCATATCTTGCGTTGCCTGTGCTCCTTGTGGTTTCTCAGTACATATCTGTCCAGATTATGCAGTCATCACAGCCACAGGTTAGTCTTTTATTTACGAATGAGTAATGCATTAGTATTTATTTAAAAAAATATTATTAATCTTAATCTTTAATTAAGACGTTTTTAATAAGTATACTCATACACTTAAACTTCCAGAACAACGATCCCAATATGAAGACTTCTCAAACCATAACCAAATTACTGCCATTGATGATTGGTTATTTTGCACTTTCAGTGCCTTCTGGGTTAAGCCTTTACTGGTAAGTCAGCTTGACCTGACTTCACATTATTACTCGTCTTCTTTTGATTTCAAACGTCAAAGTTGAATAATCCATATACATTAGTAGCTATTGTTCTTTCTTATGTGGTTATTGATCTAACTCAAAAAAATAAAAAAATAAAAAATAAAAAAAAATTGCGCGTCTCATTAAAATTGTAAGTGGTCAAGGTCAAAGTGTGTGATAAATTTTCTTATAAATATTCAAGTCTATATGCATATACATTCCATGCAGGCTTACAAACAATATATTAAGTTCAGCACAACAAATATGGCTTCAAAAGATGGGGGGTGCTAATAATCCAGTAAAAAAGATGAATCTTGAAATGCTTAAGGAAGATCAGCCCAAAGTTCAGGAATCTGTCTTTCAAACTACATCAGTTAAACAACCACCAAAAATAGAAAAACCGGATTCACAGGGGTATCGCCCTGGTGAGAGGTCAGTAATAAATACTTCCTAAAACTCAGTTATGATATTAGGTAGAGGTGTTAAAAGAGACGGGTCGGCCGGTTGGTAATGGGTCAATTTTAGTTGAAATGGGCTTGATCAGGTTGTTTGTTCCTAACCTTTTGATATTCTAGAGAAAGATTTGGACCCCGGATATTATTTATAAAACGATTATTTCAATAGTAATCTAGTTTCTTGAACAAAATGACTAAGGAGGTTTTATGCATTAATAGTTCGTCCCATTTGACTTGTTTCCTTTTATGTTAAATTAATTTTTTTTTTACCTTTTTGACTTTTTAGAGATAAAAACCTATTCATTATTAAATTCGTAAATTGGTTGAAATTGCTAGCTGTAACATCATGAAGGTTCAAATGTGTCATGTTTTTTCTTATATTATTTTGATGACTTCCAGATTTAAACAACTAAAGGAACAAGAAGCTAGGAGGAAACAACAAAAAGAGGCAGAAAAAGCTAGAGAGATTGCATTGACAAAGGAAGCTGTTAAGGGAGACATAAAAGATGACCATAAACAAAAAACTGATTCAATCAATTCTGTTAACGGAGGTCCTTCATCTTCAGATTCCAGTCAAGTTGATAAAACTTTGATTTCTAAAATAGAAAATGACGAAGATTCGGTTCAGTATAATAGCAGAAGAGATCAACAGCATCTTGATGAGAATCTTGAAAAGGTATTTTGACAATGTCTTATATTCTCTAGAGGTGGCATAACTAAACTAGTTGGGTAACAGGTCAGAACGAGTAATTTTGTATGAGTTTAAATTGATTACTTGACTAGTTCTAGGTGAGCAAAACATTTTTTCAAGAGTTTCTATAAATAATAAATTTGCAAAAATGATTTCAAAAGTTGCAATTTCAGTATTAATGTAATTGTTTTGAATAAATGATTTTGTTGATTTATGCGATAACAATAGACTTTGAGTGACTTATGACCCGTTAGAGAAAACACAGCCTAATTAAATGGTTTGGAATTGCCACCACTATTATACTTGTAAAAATTGCAAGACCATATTTATATGGTGTTTGACGTGTGCCTCTTCAGAAGATTCCATGATAGAATTTCCAATTTTTCGGTTAATTGAATTGATTGGGGTCAAAATGACTCTTTTATACGTCTCATTTTAAGGTTATTTTAGTTATTTGACGGAGTAGAACCAACATTTTTTGTTGTAATTTAACGTTCATTCTTATGGAACTGACATAGGAATGCTGTTGTTTTTTTAAAAAAAGAATCAATCGTAGACAGATTTATAGATGCAAAAGTAATTTTCTTTTATGGCATTTCATGTCTGAAAAAAACTTAATTTTATACAATATGAACATTTGTGAAAGTTATTAGGGTTTCTAATAATGTTCCCACGTTTACTTTGCAGGATAAAACTACCATTTGTACCACAGAAAACAAAAGCTCAACAAAAGATGAACATCAAGAAGAATAAGCATGAACAACCAAAAGCAGAAAAGCAGAAGAAAAAACATGGGAGTTCAAAGAACAAGAAGATTTTAGTTCATGAGCACAAGGACATATACGCGTGTACCTTTGAGTTCAATTTGAATATACAAAAGATGAGGTGTAGGTACATTTTCTATTCACAACTATGATGATAAGCTACACGAGAGGGGGTTAGGAAACGAGGATGTGAAACATACTTTCCAAAATCAAGTGTCAAGAATACTTAGCTTACGAGAACTTGGTATTTGGGTTTTGAAATTTGTCCCGATAATATCATAATTGTTTAGACATTCTTTGTGTGTGGTAAGTTTTATTCTACCTTAACTTTTGGACTACCACAAAGCACACAAATTTCAAAATGGTAGACAGTTCTATAAAAGTGTCTTTGGTGCATGAAGCTCTCTTGGTTGGCCAAACCCAACCTTTTCAGGCTCAAATCATCACCCATCCGTTCATTATGTTTCATTTTGTTTCTGGTAAAGCATAACTTCTAAGTCCGTAAAGCATTTCATGTACCCTGCACGTGGTGATGGAAACATGTGGAAGAAAGAAGCTGTGTTATGTATATTTAAAAGCGTGTGTAGAACATTTTTCTGCTAGTACATTGAATAACAGATTGTGCACAACAAATACAAAAGTTGATTTGGATAGCGAAAATCATTTGGTTTTAAATGCAAAACACTTGCTTGGGAATAAGATTTCAAATTAGCCGGAGTTCATATTCGCCTGCCATTGTTATATATCTCACCCATGGAAGAGCCTGGTAACCGCTTTTCTCAATAATTTTTAGGTAACGGACCTATAAAAGCCAAAAATAATGTAAATTAGATTGATCAAGGTAATATTAGCCCCCCATTTTGTGTTATAAAGTTAAGGCGAGGTTAATGAGTCGATCTAGATTAAGTTTTATCTCTAACAGGTCAAACGGCCTGTTTACAGTTTAACCATGTGGACCTGCACTTGAAAAACACAAGAATGGCCCGAATCCGATTTCATGTAGAGGGAAGGCTTACCTGGATTCCAGAAACTGTAAAATATGGTATCTCAAACTTCACACGAATGGGAGCTTTTCTCTCAGGGGCTGCTTCTTCAGCTGTTATACTGGGAAGTTTGAACTCTGCTCTCAACATGTATTCCTAAAATATCCGACATGCACAAGATGTTTGACTTTGACTCGATCAACGCATGAAATCGTCAAATACAGATGAACATTAAATACAAGGTTTACCTTGCCACCTGGAAATGATTTTATTTTCCAGGTAAGACTGTCGGTTTCTGGTGTATATGCAGCTGATCCCATGGAAGTTCGAACATTTGGATTAGTTGCATCAGCAGGCACAGGCAATTCGATCTCAACATTTGTTGCAGTGCTGCCAGGTCAAAAACTCAAATTGTTTACACTCATGACTTCAGAGTCAAAATCAATGTTTTATCATTTTAGCTTTTTGCTTAGATTTTTAGCTATATATACATAACCAATGTTTTAAACGTGTTTGCAGAAATTCTATACTATTTCAGCAAAAAACTATCTTCTTCATAGAATGGACTAACTGCATAGAAACGTAAACTGCGTTCCTTTGTCATGTTTTATTTTAAGCTATTTTTGTATTTTTACCCATCTGACCCATCATAAATAAATCATGACACGTGTCAACGCATTCACAAGTAAATGGGTCGAAAATGCCACATCTACGGTAAACCCATGGAAATGGTTCTATAGATTAGACCAGAGACGCAGTTTCAAAACTTAAAACAGGAACTAGAAATCACACACTTAAAGAATACATACCTACGCTCCTTAAATTGACTCCGAGCTTTCACGGTCATTTCCATACGACTTCTAGAGTGCCTTTCAATATGAGCTTCTACCCAAATCAGAGGTTTTACCTGAAAGATATCATCAAATTCCAAAATATTCAGAAAACAGGGAGATAATTATTTGTTTGGATGATGGAACTAGTAACTACAAGAACCTGAGTACTAAGTCTATATGTCATGAGGTCAAAAGCTCCATCAGGAGGTACAAAGGATATTGTCCGGTCATTTTCAAAACGAGCCAAGCGCACACACCTGTTACAAAAATGGGATGTTAGCTGAAAACTAGCAGCAGCTGCTAATAAATGAAACCAAAAGAAAATTATGTGCAGAAGAAATGTTAAAGAAGATGGTGGCAGATTGGGCAAGTTGGGCAAAAGGTTCACATTTGGATTAAGGTAAAACAGGTATATTTTAAGTAAGGTCTGTGTTGGGTTGGGTTGAATTGGTTTAGTAGTCAGTCAAAAATGATTATGAAAAATCTATTCTTTCAATAATAATATAATTTTTGAATAAAATGATTTAGGAGGTTTTATGCATATAATATACACTTTGGACTTCAACATCCTCAACCCATTTGACATGATTCCTTTATGAATTATCGTTTTTCTATAAGTTACATGTTTCACTTTTTAGAGATAAAATATAGCCCAAATCAACCCATTCATATTTAATGGGCCAAAATGTCGCCTCTAAAGTAGATGAACAACGCTGAGGCTACGTTGTACTTGCAAACCATAAAGACAGGTCAATTCACAAGGGTAGAACAACATACTGATGAAACTTGATGTCATCTAAGTCAATAGCTTTTCCCTTAGAAGATCGGCCTTGTGCCTCCAGCAATAATCTATCATTGAGCCCAAGTTTACACTCTGGCATGCCACTGAAAGTAATGAAACATCACCAGTTAGCAGTTGCACAAGATTTGTGTGTTTCTCTTGAATGTTTAAGTGACCATGTAATGGAGTGAGATATTAGTAGGGTATGCAAAAACCAGTCCACAACAAAAAAAAAATAGAAAAACCAAACTGGGACCAACCTTTCTAGACTGTTCGGTTCGGTTAGAACCAGTCTGGTCTAAACCCGGAACTGAACCTGTCTTTTATTTCAAACTTTAAACGACATAGCTTTGTATTGATATATTTCAATTTATAAATTCCAAGTTTGTATTTGATTCAGGATCTGGTCATACAGAAAGTGTTTACCAAACATTCCCAAGATTTTATTTTATTGTGGTCTTTTCTCATTAGTTTATGTGCTCATTTAGTCATATAGATTGATCTATTTTGAGCTTTATATAGTATGCTGATGCAATATCAGGACGGCCCTGAAGTCTAAATAGGAACACAGAACAAGGTGTAAAGAGTGTGTATATGTGTGTCCATGACTCCATGTAGAGTGAAACAAACCAAAGAACGTGGTACCTTGGCTGTATCAAAAAATAACTACATGACTATTAGTTGACTACGATAATTAAGCAATCATATTTCCTTCATCTGCAAGTATGTTTTCTTTTTCTCAATAAAACTAACAGCATAGTTTGTTTTATTGTTGATAGTTCTTTTACGTTTAACGAATATGATCAATCAAAATCTAATTATTGGAATATCTTTTAATCCTAATAGGATCAGGGAAACAATCTACACAAATTCCTTCAAGAACACGAAGACCAAGCTAGTAGCAATTATATACATTTGAATGGAAGTTA
This sequence comes from Flaveria sonorensis, assembly GCA_025506505.1. Classification (NCBI taxonomy): domain Eukaryota; kingdom Viridiplantae; phylum Streptophyta; class Magnoliopsida; order Asterales; family Asteraceae; genus Flaveria; species Flaveria sonorensis. Next base: position 7,770,679 of record CM046436.1, read on the forward strand.
CAACTCCATATCACAAACAATACAAAAATGTGATATAGTTAGAGACCTACAACTAGTAAAGTGGAGGGATAGCATACTCTAGCAAAATATTAAGTTTTAGGTTACCTCAAATAAGTCCTCATCTTCAATGCCCCAACGACCTCTGACCTAACTATTTGACCATTACTGTTGACGAGTATATTCACACTCTCCACAACGTCCAAAAATGCCTGAAAAAGGCATTCAAATTTTATTTTATTTCTTGCAACTTCATATCCACACTTGCCAACTTCAGACAAGAAGATTACCTCATTCTTCTTGTATCTTATCCCTTCACTACGCCAAGATACTGCATTTGTGACAGCCATGGGGGGCCTCTGTGTAACTTCCATCCTGTAAGCATCAGTCTTGATAAACTCACTGAGAATTTTAGCTTCAGTGAATTGAGGGTAACCAAAGTCCATCATTTCATCAAGCAATTCATACTGCAAACATCATGTGCGTTTCAGCTTTTATTCCATTTATAGTGGCATATTTAGTGATAACATATAGTAAATTATGCATACCACTACCACAAAGTTATCTCTAAGTGATTCCTCCTCTAGCTCCTCAAAGTAATGCTTAAATACCTGTCACCAACAACAAACGTGAATGATATGAATGTTTTGTGTCTTATAAAGTGATATTAAGTGAAAAAATTTCTAGGACGTTTTTCAGAATTGGAGCAGAGATAATAAATAAATGTTTTAAAAATTTTATGGGACGGATGTGACTTAACCCTTATCATTATAAAGTTACAGACAAAGAACTGAAAGCTATTTCACCATATCACCAAATAGTTCTTACATCAACTACACGGTGGAGAAACAGGAGGAGGCTAGCTGCATTACAGTTCTGCCTTGTTGCAATCATAAGATATACATTGTTGTGTTGTACGAACATATAGGTGACACCATTATCATATACAACAGGATCTTGAGCCTCTTGATCACCCTGAGATTCATCAACACGTCATAAACAAACAATATACACACTCATTATCATGCATACAACGCAAATAAGGTAAACTTGTATGGTCACTTCGATTACAGTACTTAAAATCAAAACTATCCAGTTCGAGCTAAATTAACACAGAACGGGAAAGCCCCCATTCAAGTTGTCACATCAGTTATATTCTCTCCTTTACACAAATGACAACACTTTCAAGAGGGTTCAACTCAATTTAGCCTCTCCCACAAAGAAACCATCACTTTTGACTGTGATCTGGATTTGGTTACAGCTTTAAACCAACCTATACAGCTCAAAAAAATCACTTACTATTCTTTCAGTTGTTACTACACTATATAGTAAAGAGATGCAGCAATACACCATCAAACATGTAGAATAAACCTGTAACGTTTTTAGTGTATATACATGTTGCAAATCAACAGAATTCCAAAACCTGCTAATTACGCGGAATTCAGATCAACAACGTGAACTAATTACTCTAACGATCCTCCTAAGCAAATTCAGACACTAACATTGCTTCATTCCTTTCCTTACAACACTAATCACCGTAATCTCACTTAGAAATTAGAATCCATCAAAAACATACAGGAGATGAGAAGAAATTAAAACAACCTCTTTCTCTATGAGTTTAGTGAAGAACCGCTCGGCCTGAACTGCGGAGATATCACCACGGTAGTCACGCCACACCAGCACACGTCCCTTGATGTCGAGAAGAAACAGCGCAGAGGCCGCCCCTGCCATCAATCACTAACAACGATAGATCAGATCCGTATCAATGTGTAATTATAGTCCGATTTGGGATCTGGTTTCTGATCGATCTGCTGCAAAACTAATGAATCTGCATAGAGCTCAATCAACCATTAGGTTTCGAGTTGAATTAGCAAAATTGAAGCTGATTTTGAAGACGATTTCGAAGTATGATTATATGATGAATGCTTTGTCTTCTCTCTGTCTGTTAGAAATGGAGGTTTGGAGCTCTGGTAATGGAGTCTACTGCTGTCGCTTCGCTGTGCAGAGGTTGCAGTGGGCTGCCGGTTAGGTGGCTTGTGAGCCCATTGTTTGCAAGTAAAACTAACGTTCAAGCCCATTATACAAAGCCCATATATAACTTTGGAAGATTCCCAAAATGTTCCTTTGTTCTAACTTTTTTTCTCAAAAAGTCTATATGACCAACTCATTCATCAAACTGTCTACACCCTAACATGGGTGTTCTGATCGTAAAACAGGTTCGTTCGAACCCACGATGAGCGGTTCAGATGACTGTAAGTTCGTTCGGACAAACTTACGAAAGTTCGGACGACCGTAAGTTTGTTCGGACGAACAAAAACAGCTCCTTCATAACAACTCTATTTAGACACGTGTCTTATTCCGAGCTATTCATTTTGGGTTCGGACGACCCTGTTCTATGGTTGAATACAACGACTCTGTTGGGTCGGGGACATTTTTTAGGATTACTTGGTTAAACGGATATAGAAAAAAATATGATCAAAGAGACATTTTGAGAATTTTCATAATATATTTTGGGTAAGACCATCCACCACAACACGATGTGCAAGTTGGAACAATGGATGAGTGAGGAGGTTGTGGTGATGACGAGGAGAGAGAGCAAGGACCGAATGTGATCATAAACATGACTTTGAGAAAGTGTGAGAGGGAGAGACTAGAGAAGAGAGAGATATTTGTGGGGAGGACAACTATCCATAAAAAAGGAGAGAGACAATGATCACTTGAATATGTTGTGTCAATTTGAAGGCGTCATGCAAAGCTCATGTTGGTTTATATTCTAGGAAAGAGAGGATTTCAACTTCAATGGTCTTTAACACAAAAATTCATTTCTTTTCTTGAAGGCTTTATATTAGTTGGTATCAGTGTTGTAAAAATCGTTAGGCGCTAGTCGGACGGTGAGGTGGGGACTAGGGATTAATCAAGGTTAAGTGAGATTAATCGAATCAGACTTTTGTGTATAATTTTGCAAATTTATATATAATTTTATACTTTTTTATGAAATAATTTGCAAGTTTGAGGGATAATTTGTAAATTGATGAATATTGAGAGGGTTAAATGCAAAAATTCAAAATCTTAATTAAATAATCTAACCCTAAAGATAGAACAGCCCGTTCCCCTTCCGTTGTTCCATCACCGCCGCCCGCAACAATCCGTCATTCCCGTCACCGGAGTCGCACATTCTCGCCGGGATCAGCAAATCCGACGCCGGAATAGGAAAATCCGGCGGTTATCATTGCCGGAACACCGCCAATTAGGACGATTTGGTCAGGCTTTGACCAATTTTGACCGACTACCGCTTAGCACCTCCGATTTGGTGAAATCGAAGCGGCTAACCTCCGATTAGCGACTAATCGGAGGCTAGTCACGATTTTTACAACATTGGTTGGTACAATGAAAAAATCTCACTCCATTGGTTGACTTAATGCACCAATAAACCACCCATTGATAACAATTAATCGGTGTTAACATCCATAACCTATAAAAATGAAGCTCCAATATTGAAGATATCATACATATATCGTTGTAAATATCGGTTATGGATCTTAATAAAGTTCACTTGATTTTTACGTATGTTGTTTTTTCTCGTTTTAATTGATTTTACCCAAATTGGTTCAAACTAGTTAGTTTTTATCGATGATAACACCATAAACAAGTCGAGAAGTATACACGCTCGTATCTTGTAACGCGGCATTGCTTAATTAATCATATAATTTTTTTAATTCATGTTATCCTATCAAAACGACCTAACATAGCATAATTTGTCATGGAACATAAACATCAAATACACCTTACGTCTAGCTGTTTAAGACAATTTAAATTCTCGCACCAATAAAAATACAATATTTCAAACATGTTTAACAAAAGAAAAAAAATTGACCAATTGTTCATGTAGCATGCCGATGTCCACAACTTTTGGTTTGCTTCCACCAGGGCATTGATCTCTAGTTCGTTGACATTTTTATGTTTCATTCATTTGACTTTCCCTAGCTACTTCACCTCTACCAACAATTTAACCTCACATACTTGCTTCAAACAATGAAATTAAAGAAAATACGACTAAATAGAGATACAAATATCCTAATCTTGGTAAGAAAGTAAGCACATCAAACAAAATCATTAAAGTGATCGTCAGTGACCTTCCATACGTCATGACTATGGTTGTAGACGTCCAAAACAAACACTAACAACACTTTGCTCGTCGTTTTTGTTTTACTTTAATTGACAAAAGTCATAAAAACAAACACATAAACAAACATATTCTATTGTATATGTTCGTCTCTTAAAAAATAAATATGTTCATGTTTATACCTCTTCGTTAACATGCTAAGCAAAACAAACACATTGAAGCACATGCATAAACAAAGAAATCTCGTGTTTATCTATTTAATTAAATAATATGTGTCACCAATACTTTATTAAAATACGTGGCAAGAAAAGAGGTTTCAGGTCGGGCAAATGGTTTTCCATCCCATATTGTGAGTTTTCTTCTGATGGTGATCCCGAGTTACGTACACAAGTAATAAAAATAATTGGATGGACGAGTAGTTCATCAATGATTCAATCAAATGTTAAAAAAATAAAACAATATAACATTAATACAAACAAATAATATGAAAAAATAATTTGTTTAACATGACACAACTCCATAACAGTATCCAATCTCCTTGTTTGCTCCACATCGAACATACCCGTTTGACTTCTCAAATTCAACCGATTTTCGCGTTGACAACCTCCGATTTCATGCAATTTCCCCCAAATCACAAACAAAAATCCAAAAATCGCAATGAAATCACTCTTCCACAACGCAACACTCTCAATCAACTACTCACCTCGAATCAAAACCTCATCAATCGATACATACAACCGACAGTATCTACAATTCCGTTTATCTCGCCGGAAAAACTGCCGATTGACCACCAAAGCAGTGCTAGATTCAGCTGCAATCGATCAGTATTTTGGACTTACTGAATCAGATGCTCGTAATCCTACTTTGTCAACTTCGTTTCGGATCCTCGGTCATCGGAAACCTAATCAGACGGTGTTGGAAGCTCAGACTAGGGTTTGTACGGGTCCGACGCAGACGAAGCCTCTCACGGAAGAACAAGCGTTTAAGGTTTTGGATACGATACTTAGATCTGGTAAAACTATTGTTGGCTTGCTTTTTGGTTGTTTTAATTTCTCCGATGAGATTTTAAAGCTTGCAAAAGTTTGATGACGTGTGTGATGTAGTTTCTGGAACGTTATGGTTTAGTTAAGCTTAAGTAAAGCAAATAGTTTCCAGCTGATGCCCAGTTCTTAATTCTGATAATTAATTTTGTAATGATTTTGCTCTTGACTTTTGGTTGCTTATAGTTCTTAGATTTAGTGATGCATATAATGATATAACATAATTGAAAAACAAAGGTACTAGAACTTGAAATGTTTGATGAAAATTGCACTATTCTATCTTCTGGAGGTTTTACAGTTACTCATACCTGTTTGCCCCCTTTCATCGAGTGATGTTGGCCAGCAAGTCTAGGAGAAACACTACTGCATTGTTAACCTGTTGGAATGCTCACTACTTTGTGTTGATTAATACATTTAATTTATTTCAATTAGTTATAAGATGAGTTTGTTAATTAGCATATAACACCTAAGCAAACCATAGTAAATAAGCAAGCAACCAAGATGCACAAGTTGCTTTCGTGACATTTAGCTACTAGTTCTAATGACTATAAAAGCTAATTTGGTACTTAACGGACTTCAGTTGTACAAAGAGTCGTGTTACTCCAATGCAAGTTATATCCTTCATAATCGATTTGAAGTTTTGATGTATAATGAGAATACGCATGCAATTGTGTTCACTGTCCACCATCATTTTAACACTGTTTTGTTTTCATTGGTTATCTGATTGACTGACTTTCTGAATCACTGTACGTGACGTTTCGTATTAATCTAATCATTTTCTTGAAATACTGCCAAAAAAAAAACACTGCGGTTTACAAATATGAATTAGTTTTGATAAATATGTTTTATGTCAGCCAAGGGAGAACTGAAAGATGAAGAAGAGGTGTCAAAGGCACAACTTGGAGCATTTTTTGCGGCTATGACAATTCGTGCAAATGCATTTCCAGAACCAACTCAATGGAGTGAAGGTGAAAGCCGTGCAATGGATGCATATTGGCCACATTTAATTCGGGCCCTACCTTCAGATATAATCTTTTTAGCTGATCCGGAAGGTTCTATAATGAGACTCGGGAATTCAATCGGCCCACAATATGTTGGTAACGGGAGTTATGAAATGAGACTCGTGGGTGCCTTGAGGGAAATTTTAGCTGGTGGTCATCTTGGGTATGAAGAAGTTCAAGGTGTCTTGAAAGATATTCTTCCACTGAAATCAGAACATGGTTCAACTGGAACTGTAAGCGAGTCACTGTTATCAGCGTTTTTGATTGGCCAACGAATGAATAGGGAGACAGACCGTGAGCTAAAAGCATATTGCCTTGCATTTGATGATGAGCTTGGTACTAGTTAATAAAGTGGGTAACTGAAAGGATATTAGAAATAGAGGTGGCAAAATAGGCAGGTTGGGTGTTTTGGGGAATGGATCAACAGGTTCTGGTCAAAACCAATAGTATTGTGCTGATTGGTCTAGATCGGGTTGATCCAAAACACTTTTTCGTTTTAACTTTTGATTTGTTCAATAAGTAGTTAGCATGTCAAATATGAATGCAAAGAAATATTATTTAAATAATAATCTACTCTTTTGAATAAATGGTTAGGAGGTCTAACTCTAATGCATCAAGAAAAGGTGGTTCAAACATGTTGGGCTATGCGTCAAGTACGAGTACACAAATTATATAATTTCAGTGATGATCTTGTTTTTTATTTAAAATGATTTAGGAGTTTTGATGCATTAAAATTACACTTCAAGCGATTTTCGACCCACTCAAGTTGTTTCCTTTAAAGCTAATACTTTTTTATGTAACTGGTAAAAATAAAACATAACCCGAATCGACCATTCATACGTTAGGTGGAAGTTGCCAACTCTAATTAGAAGTGTAAACTTTTAATCCTTGATGTTCTAATTTAATGTGTAATTAGGTCCTTTGCCGGTAGCTGATATTAAATCATTGACTCATTATGGTGAACCTTATGATGGAAACACACGTTTCTTTAGGAGCACACTCTTCGTTGCTGCTGTTAGATCCTGTTACAATGAAGCATGTCTTCTCCATGGTGTTGATTGGATGCCACCAAAGGTATTTTTCTCGATTTCAAAAGTAATGCTGAACTAACCATTACTATAATTCATTGGCTCTGTTTTAAAAAGAAAAAAACGTATTGTTAAGATAAAGAATAGATACAGAAGTATTATTTTTTCGATCTTTAATCTATACACAGGCCTTGGGGGGGGGGGGGGGGGGGGGGGGGGGGGTTTCTATAGTTAAGAGGATTATAGAAAGAAGATCGAATGGCACTTATTGGCATTGTCCTCATTACAGTTTACAAGTCGAAGAATACATGTATACAACATTTTGATACAGTGTATGTCTTTAAATTCAAGTTTTCAATTTACATAATTGCTTTCAGAGCAACAACGCTATTTAGTTACAAGAGATTCTGTTTAAAAGTGGTCACCTGACAAAAAAAACCTATGGAATTTCATTGAATTGCACAGAAGTTACTGCACTTTATTTTTGCATGATTAAATCACTGGGCCTTCGAACTTAACGAAAAAGTCATATTAATAAAGTTTAGCGGCTTGATAATGCAAAAAGGATTTTTTATCTGAATCGTGAAAGTTCCAAGGATTTAATCATGAACAAAATCCAAAAGGGCTTGTATGTTAATAATAGTGTTCAGTTTCAAAAGGTAAGGGAATTAATCATGCAAAAATAAAATTCGTGCACTTGGTGTGCAGCTTCAGCTAAAATCCATAGGGGGTTTTAAGAAATTCTCTTTAAAATACTAAATATTATATATAACAAAAAGGGAAAAATGGTTAGTTGGTTACAAATTATGAAACTCGTCAAAGTACCAACTGAAGGTTCAGAGTTAGTTTGAAATGATTAATTTTTCACAACTTGATGCAAATGATATGGTGACTTGTTACAGGGTGGCATAACTGAAGAGCAAATGCTAAAGTTCATGGGAGCAAATATCAACATAACGCCATTACAAGCTAAAACGCTTCTTGAGGTTGTTTTCATTTCCTTCATTTTGTTTTCAATGTCACTGTTTCTCGAATTTCCATCATTAAAAATTCGTCTTTTCAGGATGAAGCAGTTGGTTTTGCTTATGTGAGTCAAAGGGAAGCTCGTCCCTCTTTGTAAGTAGACATAAAATATCTGTTTTGTTTATCATATGAAAATGGAAAATCATTGAACTTAATGTAGTTAATGTGTCTGAGATAAAAATTTCTTCACCTGGAATTGAAAAGGAAATGTTGAAATTGAATGCATCAACTAATATGAAAATTAAGTTAAAGACAAACGGTTAAAAGTAACATACAAAATGGCAGTAAATGGTCAGAAGACATATATTAACTGGTATATAGAAGAATAAATAGCACAAGACAAACTACAAAACAAAGTAATGAAAAGCAAAAAGGTATATTAGTAACTAGAAGTCGCACAATACTGTGTGGAGTCACCGAAGTATTTTTCATTAAGGGTTCTCAAATCATTCACGGGCCTGTTATTTTGTTAGTATTTGAAACAATTAACCAATGTGCATATCTTTTGCATGCACCCATAGGCATGCGAAATTCTTTTGATGTCATCTATTTGGTTTCTACAGATATTCATTGATTGAGATGCGGGAACATATAAAGAAACGTCCACCATTAGCAACAGCTGAAAAGGTTCAGCAATATGTGAGAGTAAGTCTGCATTTACTTCTGTAATGCTTGAATGCTATAAAATCATGTAGAAGTGCTGAAACCTGAGCATTTAGTTTTGCATGATGCTGTGAGTTTGTTAATTTTAAATGATAAGCTTATGTTTTAAAATATAGGCTACAGGTAAAGAAGCAATTGTTGCAGGATTCTACCATGAAGGTTATGAAGAACCACTTCTGATGCTCATGAAACGAAGGGGTGTTCATGCTGGTTTGGTGGTTAAGGTATGGACAATTTTGGTAGTTATGTAGAGGTGGGCAATTTTTGCACATGTATTGACTTGGGTTACATTATGCCTCTAACGGGTCAAATGGTTAAAATTTTGAAATAAACAACGAAGATGGATGTGGGTCAAGCAGGTTGGAACTTGGAAGACACCTAAAGTGTGTTCACAGTTGTGAACCCTTCTAAGTTCTATTTTGAATTGGATTATGATTGTTGATGATATAGTTCTTTAATCATATTTCGAACATTAGTTTTATATAAAATTTCAAGAAAATAAACGACAAAAAGTGTTTGCAGGCAGATCTGCTTCACCCATCTATAATTCTTGCTAGTACTAAAAATATCAATTCTGACCTGACCCCTTTTTTGACCTATTACGTGACCCTGGAAGCTGCCAATTTGCCACCTCTAGTTTAATCATATCACATTATCACGTCTAAGCTGGAAGTCTGGAACATTAGAAGAAATCACCATGCCAAAATTCTTGCCCTGCTGCAGTTTTTGGATTAGTTCCAAATATTTTTTTGGGCAATTTTCGAATGATTAATTCCCTGGACTTCCAACTTAATGTAAGGATGCTTTTTACAAAGTTTACAGACTTAAATCGTATAAAAAGGACCTTTTTGTTTTTCTTTAAAACGTCGAAGGATTTAGCCATACAAAATGTAAGGATTTTAAAAATATTAAAATTTGGGGACTATATCTTTAAGTATTAAAATTTAGTGTTTTTCGACAATTGCCCTCTTTTTGGATTAAAAATTGATATAATTAAATGTAGGGTGAAGAAGGAGCACTCTCGATGACAACGAAATTGCGATCTGTAAATGCATCGAAAGGACTTCCTGTTAACTACTGTTCTGGTTTTCGGTCACTCAACACCCCACCAGCTTATGATGTGGATGGTGCGTACTCTGAACTGCATCATTTTTATAATTTTCTTTAAGGGTTAGGGTTTTACTAAGCTTATGTTGATGCCTCACGTACTCAAGAATCTGAAATGTTCTTCAACTAAGCTTACCCCAAACTTTAAAGTTTCTATTTCGTGGTATATACAGGTGTATCTCGTGAGAATTTTTCTTTTGTAGTGGATGCAAAAGAATATGGTTTTGAACCCTCAGACACTCCAAGAACTGATAAGTCGGTATGTCTTTTGGCTTATGTTGTGATCTCTTTGTTAAGCACTAGACCACAGGTGGAATTTTGTTATAAATGGGTCAGTCTGGGATATGTTTTTCTCCTAATGGTTCAAACAGGTAATATAGAAAAAACTAGCTTTAAAGATATTGGACAGGAGTATGGGAATGCTTTTTAAACACTTATAAGTAACTTAGATTGTTTGCTTCTCTGCTTATTTTAGTGTGAACAACTTGATTTTCACTGCTTGTTACGTAAATAAATGCTTTTTAAATAAGCAATATCAAGTTATGTTCAAGAAACTATATTATTATTGAAAACTGTAAATCATTATGAAGTTCTAAAATTAGTGGACAAAAGTGTTTTGGGTCAGCACAACCCACATTGACCGACAATAAACAACTAGTTCGGACCGATCACCCAACATGACCATTGCCACACATACATTTGCCTGTTGATTAGCATCTTAAAATCATGTGCAATATTTTTGAATCAGGTTTCGAAGAACATAGAACTGGGCTTAGCAGCTCTACAGGGAGAAAAGGGGCCAGCATATGACCGAATTGTATTAAATGCTGGGATGACCGATCACTTAATTGGATGTACAGGTGCAGAAGACATTTCAACCGCACTTGATCGAGCTCGGGACGCCATTGACAGTGGGGCTGCGTTGAATCGACTCTTGAGTTACATAAAAATCTCTCATAAAGTCAAATGAACATGAAACATGCTGGTGTAATACTTTTCTTTTTGATCAAAACACACAACATACAATTGAGTTGGAGTTGCCTAAAAGGATTTTGTTTGTACTTGAATACTAGAAGTTAGGTTACTGTAATCATAAATACATTTTGGTGTAATACTTTTTTTTATTATCAAAACACACAACATACAATTGAGTTGTAGATGCTTAAGGAATTTTGTTTCTGTACTTGATCACTTAGGTTTTGCATAAAGTGATTGATTAGTTAAAGAGCCTATTTTATAAAAAATAGTTTGGTTGTACCAACTTGGCACCCTTTGTACGCGTCACTTGACAAATTTAATTTACCTCACTAGGGATGTAACGGGGCGAGTGGAGTCTTAGAGCATGTTTAATTTAAAAGAGCTTATGCTTGATTCATTTTGAACTATTTTTAAAGCTCAATTTCTAAAGCTCGAGATTAACTCATGCCTAATTTGTCAAGTTGGCTAACTCATTTATTATTTAATCACTATAATATACATACATTTATATTTCTCCTTCATAGTTTTATATATTTATATTTATATAAAGTATTGTGCATTATTTTCATTTTTCATATTTTATTTGTTTTGAAATGACAAACACACAAATTTATGTAATCTTACTCCTTATTCTACTTTCCATAATTATATGTATAATAATCTTGGTTATGTAATGATAATTATTGTCATAAATAATAATATAATAATTATATAAATAACAGTCCCGTTTAAGCTTACAAACCTAATCAAACTAAGACTTGAGTTAGTTTCAATTTAAACTCAAACTCAGCCAATCTTGGCTCGTTTGAGCTTTTAGCAAACCAATCTTAGATAGGCTATGAGTGGCTTGGCTTGTTCACAACTTACCGCTCACGTGAAGCGCCTAAAACAATTTGACATGGACCCCTGGGGTTGATCTGGTTCAACCATTTGAGAAGTCATATGAACTTTCTAAAGACATGAATCAGGTAACTTGATAGATTTGACACAATTAAATGGTAAATAGAAAGTTTAGAAATGATTATACTTTAGCAAAAACCAATCCACCAAAACTGAAACCAACTTAAAAAATAAGTTGAAGTTGCTTATGTGAAACAAAGACTTCTTACTGGATAGTTGGGTTAATTGTTTGATGCAATTAGCCATTCATAAATACAGCAAAATAGCATACATTATTGTTTGTTATGTTTGTCACAGAAGAGTGATTTTATTAACATAAAACAACAATGAATGATGTCAGGCTGATTTGGAACCAAAACTCTCTATAAATGCAAAAATAAAAATAAAAAGTAATAAAAAAGTATCTGTTTTCATATTTGCAGGGTACCTGCTATGGAACTAGCAAGACTCAGGACTTCAAATGGAGGTTTATTCTTCACTTCCTTCACCGTCAGAGGACAAGAGTCCGTTATCCAAAAGTATGTCAACCCGTTATCCGGTTGTCCTGAAAAGTTTACAGGGGAGCGAAAGATAATCAACACAAAATTGATGTTAGTTAATCTTTTAACTTAACCCGTTTGAATGAAAAGTAACTAAAATCGACCCATTTGTAAATAAATGGGTCGGAATGGGCACCTCTAGGTAGATATGTGAAAACATGTATTTCATAGATTTACACAGATCATGTCAATGGCTCAGATTTGCTTAGACCATATAAAATAAAAAATAATATATACCTCCAGTATCGTGTTTAAACCGCTCCCAGGACCGCTTAGGAAAAACACCATGTGTCACGTAAGCACTCACTTTTTGTGCTCCGTGCTTTGCCAATATTTTCTGCAATAAAAGGAGTCATGTATGAAGTTAACTAGCATAATTACTATATGAGTTGAATAATATTATTTGTAGTTTTAAAAACAATACATTTCGATAGTATCAATTTGTGAACGCATATTTCAATCATTATTAAAAGGTAACTAGTCAACCATAGTGGCATATAAATATTAAATAAAAAGAGAACAACCGAGGCAACCTTGACAACATCGAAAGGAAACACGAAACTTTTCCTGTTTACCCAAAAGAAAAAACATTTGGGCCTTTTATTATAAAAAAACCCCGAAATCTGGTGGTGTCAACCGGGCTTTCGCGGTTTTTCCAGGTTTTCGGGCTAGACCAATTATTCATCCCAAATTAGCCTTCCAGACTAGACCGTGGCTAGAACTGGGCCCAACCAGGCTTTTTCTGGGTCAGGTTTCAGGCTTTTTAAAGCCCATGCCTATTTGTGCACCTCTAGCTCTAGTGTAAACTGTAAAGAAACAGTTTTGGATATCCTTTAATCATTTCAGCGACTTTAAAAGAAATATAATATAACTATTATCAAAATAAAGGAATTTAATGTTAATTTCATGTCGTTTTTTTTTCCTCACCTGGCATTCAATCAGAGTTCCACCTGACTGAACAAGATCATCAACTATCACAACATGGCGGCCTTTAGGGTCTCCCTCTTTGATGCGTACAATTCGCTGGTCACCTTCCCTAACTTTTGCACAAATAATCTGCGCATAGTAACCAGTGAGCAACGATGTCTGAAACATTAGGAATGACAAAGAATGGGCGGGTTGGGTAACTGCAGGTTGAGGAAAAAAACTGGTACCTTTTGCATTGTTAGAAATGGGTTGGGTTGGGTTGGATCGACCTAAAACACTTTTTACCCCAATTTTAGGTTTTTCTAATAAACAATTAGCATGCCAAACACTATTATTAATATTAGTTCAATAACTATTATCAGACGATCATGTTTACTTGGTAGTAAACCATAAAGAAGGTAAAATTGGTATTTTTCTATGATTCAGACAGTATATTCAAAATGTTTAATTAACAACCATGTTTAGTTCGGAAACAGTATCAAAAAGAGCCTTTGATGCTTTACATGTTATCAAACAGGCCCTAATAAAAAAAATTCATATTATCACATACCACTGGAAAGTGTTGTAGCTGTTTGTGGAATCGTTTCCAAGCACCGTCATCTGGGAAAGCAATGGATATCTACTTTTTTTTCCATGGTGTTGAAGGAAAAAAAAGGAGAGTATTAGTATGGGAATTTTAATAAACATAAAGCTTCACTTAGAAAACAAGAAATAGTATGCAGTTTACAATACAAAAAAACTGTAGTCCACTACTGATACATGGACACACAGTAGGATCAGCCTTCCCTTTTATGTTGTCAAATTTATAAAAACTTGTGCATTTCTCTTTGATTAATATGGCTTGTTTTAGATGTTCTCATGAAGCAAATACAAAATATAAGTACAGCAGAGACCTGCCGTGAAACCTTAAGAAATAAAGCTACCAAGATAAGTTACCGGTTTGACTTACCAACCTTAAGAAAATCTAATATCAGTCTCTGCTTTATAACAACCAGAATAACAAAAATTCAAACATAGATACGATCAAGGATATACAAGCATCAAAGCAAACAGTAAAACAAGTTGTAGATCAAGAAAGATAACATTACATTGTCAGAGTCAGGAAGCTGTTGAAGCCTACTTTTAAGCAAAGGGATCCCACTCTCAAAACATGGTAATACATTATCATCAAAGTAGAATCTTTCCTGCATGAATCCATGAATGGAAAACTGTTATAAACTAACAAAATTTCATACCAAGGTAGTTATTGAGGATACAAATGTCCTAAATTAACAAAGCAGAATTTCTTTTGATTAAAATAAAAATCTAAGATGGCAATTTCAACCGATGTACTTATAAACGAGTTACCCTGAGTTTTGTATTTCGAACGGGTCAAACGCAAATTTTTTTATAAAAAAAACAACTTCAAAGGAAACATATTAAGTGTCTAGCATCTCGAATATGGCCAGTGTAATTTGATGCATAAAACCTATTAAAATCATTTAGTTTAAAAAGGATAAATTATTATTGTAACAGCATTTGACAATCTGACCCAAGCCTTGTAGAAGTATTAAGGATAATATGCGGAGGCCACCCATGAATTCACTTTTGTCATAAAAACCACTCATGTATTGAAACCACTTTATAAGGCACCCAAGTATGTATCCAGTTTCGTTACCAAACCTGGTCAAAGCCCGTCAAACCAATACATGCTTAAGGACAAAACCCCCCTTAAAATTATTGATAAGACCAAGAATTCCATTGTAATGAGCTATCATTAAGCAATGATTTGATGTAAAAAGGTAGTTTCATCATATGGGTGGCCTTGACAAAAAAAGTTGAATACTTCCCAAAATATAACCATTTTGACCTGAACCTGTCATCTTACCCAACCATTCTAAACCCGCCCATTTAGCAACCTCTAGCTCTAAGGATAACAGAATAATAGTATATGGCACCAACCTGCAACGCATGGATATCATAAATAACCACACTAGTAGGCCCACCCCTCGATATCGGAATGTTTGACAAGAACCTAGCAAGAGTAAAAGCTGTTGCAATATCCCCTTCATCTTCCATGCGTTCAGAAGTACCCGTTGGGAAGAAAGGAAGCACTAAAGTGAAAGATGAAATGAAGAGTTTTGGCAATGCATAACTAATTGATAGTTGCTCAAAGATAACTCCAGGAGAACTAAACGATGCAAGAAAAGCTACATGTTCCCCTCTGATTCCATGTGCATTAGGTATCGACAAGTTTGGAAATCCATCCTCAAATTTCCTACAATTCAATACATTCAGTTCAAGTATACTACAACTAGGGCGGTAAACGAACCGAACGAATATGTGTTCAATATTAAGAAAATGAAGTTGTTCAAGAACTATTCATGCAACATATATGAACACAAAAAAAGACAAAGGAACACAAACAAATGAACATTTCTCAAGCTTTAACGCAAACTTAACACAATTATCGAACATACTTAACATAATTATCATAAATATAATTAACACAAATTCAAAAGTTTATCAAGCTTTATCATAAACCGAAGTGAAAATGGTCAAATGGAGATGTTGGAAGAAACATATAGAATAACTAGAGTTTAATATTTTTAAAAATTAAAACTAGTAAAATAAAAGTATAAAATATAAAATCTTTAAACGAACGGTTCACGAGCATAAACGAACAAACACGACCTCTACTTACGTTCATTCGTTTAACTTAATGAACGCAATTTTCCAGCTCGAGTTCATCACTTGAACATAAACAACTTTTCACGAACCCGCTGCTGAACGTCAATTCGTTTGGAGCCCTAACTACAACCTAATCGCACATTCACATAATAACAATCAAACTTAAACTTCCATATACTCATCCGATTCATACACATAACAACATAATCGCATTGAGTAGAGAGCATAAAAGTAAATTTTAACCTCCAATTGATACTCCTTAGCTCAATCGCATCAGATTGAGCAGCAATCCGCTGCGCAAGGGCCTCCATTTCAGCTGCATAAAACAGGCAAACCTTCTTAGAGCTTTTCAATCCGGCATTCATCGGAGAAGTTGCAGTTGAAGGAGGCGGCTTGAGGATAATGTGAATCGGCTCACTTCCGGTGACGCAATCAACGGTCCACTGATGCTTTTTCTGTTGTTGTTGGTGGTGGTGGTGGGGGGGGCCGTTGTCGGAGCTGTTGTGTTGACAGTAGATGTGAGCCCTACGGCGGCTCACAGATCGGCGATTGTGAAGAAACGAAGGTGATAATGTGGATGTGGTTTTGATTGTGAGTTTGTTAGGGTGGGGCGGTGGCGGTGGCGACGGAGATGCTGCCATCTGGCGGAGGAGGGGGCGGTGGGACGATATGATACGACGGATTTGGGGGTTTTCTGACTTTTAGCGACGAATATTTCGGTTGTGATACTTTGTAACGATTTTCCCCTTTTTCTGGATAGACCTCCGTCGTTTGTACCTTATGCATCATAGGTGTATTTTATATTTTATTAGAAAATTTGGATTTTAATACAATAATACCCGATGATAGTTCATATGTACCGTTTGCCCAGTGAGTCTCAACTTCTGCTTTTGTTATTAAGGACAATACAGTAATATAATTATTATAAATTTACATTTAGTTTCGTTTGTATATTTTTCAATTTCGTCAAAAGTTATCATTGTTAGTGGAATCAAGTGGAAATTAAATTAGAGGTGTTAGGGTCCAAACCGATCCGAATCTAAAAATTTTACATGAACCTGAACATGACGCGGACCCGAAAACTATGTTAGAAGTGTCAACCCGAACAAGACACGGAAATTTACCGGTTTACACTAACAGGACCCAATTGACCGGACTTTTAATTTTTTCTATTTTTTCTCGTATTAATATTTAAAATTACTATTTTACAACAAAAAATACCAATTGATATAAAACAATTATATTTTAGTGATGAAATTCCAATTTCTATTTTAAGTTATAAAAATGGAAAGAAATACATAAGAAATTTAATTTAACAAAATATACAAAAAGGATAAAATAAATAAAAATTGGGTTAAACGAGTCAACCCACGAACCCGTTGGGTTGAACCCGAACTCAACCTATTTAGCTAAGCGGGTACCCGTATCCATTCCAAACCTGTTTCAAACGCCCAAATATCGTGTTAGGTTCGTGTCGTGTTAAAATTCACGACCCTAAATTATATGTATATATGTCCATATTATCTTTTGAGATCACACGTTGTAAGAAAATAGTAACGTGCCCGCGAGATGCGGCGCGTGCAACACTTTTCATTATAGTACTCGTCTCTGATTAGTTTTATATTTAAAAAACTGAATTCCTTCTTTTAAGCATATTGTAACAAACATGAAAAAAATTGTATATAATTAAAGATACAAGGGTCTAAGTGTAAATAAGTTTAAAGTTTCACTTTTGTAGTAGCGCTAGAAAGACATATATACCCTTATTAAATTGAATTTTTGGGTTGTACATTGTGCTTAAAATTTACAAACATCTTAACTTTAGCCGGAATCATTTCTTCGTGCTATAGATAAGTTAGGAATATGAGTATTATTAGTTAAACCATTATACTATATATTAAAAACCTTTGTACTTTTATAATTTGGTCATAACATTTTTTGTTTTTTGTTTTTATCAACTTTTAATTTTAAACATTTAATTTTAGTTTATTCAATGTTATATGCTTTATATTTAATTATACAAATTGGTGCAAGTAAATAAATTTATTAGTATATACTTTAAAAATGCAACGGATGAATAGAAACTTTTAAAAAATTTGACAGACGTTGTTCAATCACAAAATTTTAAAGGTTTAATTTTTCTTAACTTTTATTTTTGTCCGTTTTGTCTAAAATCAATTAACTTCTTTGATATTGTAGGTTATAACGAGTGCGGTTACCATTGTCGTACAATGATTAATCGAACTATTCATCCACTTTATTTAAAATCGAGTATTTTTTTGATATCGTAGGCTATAAAGAGTGCGGTTGCTGTTATCGTACAGTGACGAATCGAACTGATTATGAGCGAAAATATAGTTCCCTTTATTGGTATTATCGGAACCGGTTTTGGTATTCGCTTATATGGTTTCGACAATCTGAAACAATAATGATCAAACTCACCCGCATAACGCGAGATAAAAACGACAAAACTCACGCCACGTAACGCGGGCGAGAAAACTAGTTTGTATAAATTATTATTAGCGTTTTACGAAACTTTTCTTTTTCTAAGGTTGCACGTGAAAGTATATGGATGTTTCTTTGGTGATAATCAATTATGAGACATAAATAGTATTTTATGGAGACGTGTAAATGAAAATAAACATTTTGTTTATCTAAATTAAATTAAATTATTTAATATATAATTCAATGTTACAATCATTAACACATTCACGTCCGTTCAAAAAAAATGAACACATTCACGTTTTGGTCACAAAAGAATAAAGAGAGGGCCCTTAAAATTGGGCCCGTAGCCCAACCCAATGTTCAGTCCTAATAATACATCCGGGCCACGATGATGGTGTAGAGTTGCACAAAACGGGTTTGGGCCGGACCCGGGCCCGGGTACAAACCGGGTTTGGGCCCAACCGGGTTTTTTGTACCCGGGTATTGGTGAACCCGGGTACGAACCCGGGTCGGGTTCAGCGAGATACAAACCCTACCCGGTATACCCGGGTAGGGTCGGGTCAGGTTCGGTTCGGGTATGAAACCCGGGTTCAACCGGGTTTTTGCCTTCTTTTTTTTTTTTTTTCTTTTTTTCTTTTCTTGTGTGTGTGTCGAACACCGGGTCGTATGTTTTTTTTTTCTTATATTTTCTTTCCTTTTTTTTCTTTTTATTTTTCTTTTCCTAACCGGGTTCACTTGAATGACAAAAATTTAAACAACTTAATATATAAATATATACAAATCTTGAGCAGAAAATATTACACTTATAATATACAAATATTAAATACTTTTTATATAAAACATTTGAATGACAAAGAAATTTAAAAAGAACATGAAAGACATATAATATTAAAACAACTTAAAAATAACAATATCGTCTAATTTTATCTACTACGAGATGTTTGATCAAATGCTAATTCTTCATCGGATATGCCAGAAGATACTCCGTCTTCTACCTCTTCATCATGTACTTTAGCTTCGAGTGTAATCTCGTCTTCGAGGCTTGTTTGGTCTTGTATACGATCCGTTGCGTCTAAGTGATCCTTTAAACAAATGCACATCTCCACTGCTTTCGGAGTTAGTCTTGTTCTTCGTAATGATATTACCCTGCCACTAAGAGAAAAAGCAGATTCCGAAGCTACCGTAGAAGCTTGGACGCTTAGTAAATCACGGGCCATAGCAGAAAGAATCGGAAATTGAGATTCTTTTCCTTTCCACCAAGCCAAAATATCGAATGCACGATAATCTTCGGTAGTCATAGTGGAAATAAAATCCGTTCCACTATATCTACCGAGCTCACTTGTTGGGGTGTTACCCCTTTGACGTTTAGCCGTCACATCCCGAACAACATTCAACATAGTCAAAACAGGATCTTTAAGCGAGGTACTAGCACTTGAGGTTGATCCGTTTGGCATGGTTATGTTTACGTTAGGCCCATATCTATTTAAATAAAAATTATAAATTGTTTTCAAACTATGATTAAAATTTTCTTTTGCCTCGTTTGAAAAATCAGGGTTTTCGTCATGCATATCCAAATTGTCATTTATCTCATCTATCAAACATTCAACCCCCGCAACATTTAGAAACGGATTTAAAGCGGCGGCACACGTAAAAACGGGTGGTAAGTCCTTAAAATATTTTTTAAACTTTTCTTTCATTGGTTCTATCATTTGATTAAACATATTATTTTTATTTTGAAAATTTTTAAAATTCAAAGACATAAAATATAGTTCTTGAAGCACCGAATAACTAGTGGAATAATAAACTCCCGATAATTTTGTTGTTGAGTTTTTAAAAACCTCAAGAAACTCGGATAGACGTTGAAGATTCTCCCAACCCGCATCCGGAAATGGGTCGGCTTCACCATTATCCGAAAGACTATTATGAAAAGCTTTCAAAGTGCCCTTTTGTTTTAAAGCACATTCAAACATGTGACAAGTCGAATTCCACCGAGTAGGTACATCCCAATTAGGACCTAAAAATCTAGAGTGCGTATCCTTACAAAGTTGTTTATAATCTTGATATCTTCTTCTACTTTTTTTAAAAACGTCATGTAACATAAATCGAAAAGATGTAATAAAATTATTAACATATTTCCCGGATAGTCCGTCTTGCACTACTAAATTAATAATATGTGCAACACAACGAGTATGGAAAAAATCACCGTTTGCAATTGGAAGATATTTTAATTTTAATTTTTCAACTGCGGTTGTGTTGTTAGAGGCGTTATCAAATGCAATTGAAGAAAGTTTATTTTGTAATTTAAAAGTACTTATTACATTATCTAAAAAGTAAAACAAAAATTCTCCGGTGTGTGGATACGGAAAAAGATCAAATGCAATCGTACGTTTCATCAATTGTCATGAATTGGGATCCACCCAATGAGCGGTGACGCAAAGGTACGATTCGGGTAAACCGTGTGGAGCCGACCAAACGTCACTAGTTAAGTTTACACCGGTATTTAAATTTTCAAATAATACAATTAAATCATTTTTTGCTTGTTTCCATAATTTTAAACAATAACGTCTAAGTGTAGTACGACTTACGTGAGTGTAACGAGGTTGAAGCGTCTCTCGAATTAAGTTGGTCAACCGAGGATTGTCGAAGTGACTAAAAGGCAAAGCTTCTTGAATCACGAACTTCGCCATTCGATCTCGAACCGTATTAACATCGTAATTAAAGATTCCACCGTCTCCACCCAATTGTGTTTATTGCGAATCCGGATTACTTTTCAACGACTTACAAAACTTCTTGCTAATGTGTTTGTTTAAAGTCGTGTTAGAATCTTTAGCAAGCAAAGCTCCACAAAACTTGCAACGAGCCTTTACAGACCCGTCACTCAACTCAACCATATCCCAATTGCACCAAACATCCATGTTACGATTGTGTGCAAGAACACGAACGACGGTTGGAGCGTTGGACGAACCTTGACCAACGGAAGATTGTGAGTGAGCCATATCAAGATTGAAGAGAGTGAAAGTATAAAACGAGAGAGTGAACGTGTA
This sequence comes from Flaveria sonorensis, assembly GCA_025506505.1. NCBI lineage: Eukaryota > Viridiplantae > Streptophyta > Magnoliopsida > Asterales > Asteraceae > Flaveria > Flaveria sonorensis. The sequence goes on from CM046436.1 coordinate 7,792,164, forward strand.
AAACGAGAGTAAACGAGAATATTTTTTGCGTTTTTTGCGTATGTTTTTGCGTTTGAGACTTGGGTACTAAACCATATCAACCCACACCTATTTATACTAACTTATAAGCCTAAAAGTGACAAAAAAACGACCAAAAATCGATCCCAACGGCTATATAGCCGTTAAAAAACGGCCACTTTTTAAATAAAAAAAACGGTCAAAACCGGGTCCAACCCGGGTTCAACCGGTTCGGGTCGGGTCGGGTTCGGGTCCGGTTCTAAGAAATTCTAGAAAATCATACCCGGTTCCAACCCTACGGGTTTTTTTCGGGTCCAACCCGGGTATGCATATACCGGGTCGTACCCGTACCCGGTTCCGGGTCGGGTCCGAACCCTGTTTTTATGCCCAAGTCTATGATGGTGTACGAAAAGCTGGTTATGAACCGAAACCATCAAAGGGGACCCAAACCAAATCACTATCGAGACCGATTTGACAAGAACCGGTTAGGTTTAACACAAACAAGAACTTTGTAACATACCTCGTTCAAACTGCTTTTATCCAAACTAAACTTGTTAGGACAAGTCAGAAGACTGTAATCAAACTAAAGGATTGTTTGGTAGCATCTGAATCAGCCTTTTAATGGTTCAGATGTCTGAATGGTGAAACACTTAATGGTTCAGACTGTTTGTTTCATAAGCAAATGTTTGAATGGTTCAGACATTTGCCTCTGAATAGTTTAAGCATTATATTAATATTGAATGGTGTAAGCGGTCTAAAGACCTCTTATCTGAATTAGTCAGACATTTGCCTTTGAATAGTTACAATATACTAGCTCTTAATGGTTTAGACTTCTTTCAGACCTCTTATTGGTTCAGCATTTAATCATTCAGAAATTGTCAAACAAGTCCTAAGTCACACCAATCACTCTCCTCTAATGGGAAGACCTGATAAGGAAAGAAAGAAAGTACTAGTGAGTTAAGTCAAGCAATTATGAGAAGCGGGAACATAACTAGGAAGGGTAACGCACTTGTGTTTTGCGTATGAAAAAGGAACAAAACAAGACATTATGCAAGGGCTATAGTGAATCATCACAAATTCTCACAAGGTGGTGCTCAGTTTGGTACAACAACAACAAGCGAATCTAGTAAAGTCCCGCCTATAACAAGGTTTTTGATTGATCTGAGAATGGTGTAATGTAGACAAACATTATCTTAATTTTAAAAGATAAAGAAACTTTTTCTAGATAGGTTGTCAATTTCAAACATGACAAAAGTACTAAAAGATATGAAAACCAGAAACTACTAATAGAATGAAAAATAGCAAGAAGATAAATAGAACAAATATAACATCATAAAATAAAACGTATACAAATACATAATGAGCCATAAAAATATGCAAAGTCAACTTAGTGTAAGGAAATCTGCTCCTCTAAGACAATGCTAAGAACACTTGCACCATTGCTAAAAGTTATTAGCCATGAATCCATGATCATACGTAACCATGAATTCATATTTTAGATCATGCCCTCAAATAGGTGTAAGTCTAACAAATTCTAATATAGTAATTTCAAGTTTGTTTAGGTCTGTCTATACTCCTATTCGGCTACATATAATGTTTTCATTGTTCTAACTGGTGTTGTCACTTAACTCCTTTTCACATGCTTAGACCATATGTCCCCTCCCTTATTTTATTAACTATACTAGTCACTCTTAACCTCTTAACACCTCATTTCTTATATGGTTTAATCTCGCATATGTTGTAAGTATTTTAGTTTAATATATTGTATGTCTAGGCCGTATTTTGGTTCATGACATATGGTTCGGACGTGTAGTTTTGGTAGTGCTTTTTTTTTTGCACTTTGATGTGTGGATATAATATGTTTACCATTTGTGATTGATCATTTAAATACCACTTTTTTGGTACCTTAATATTTTGATATGGCGTTTTGTATGTTAACTCCTGTTAATGACATCAACACATGGAATAAACAAGGACCACCTTATTAACAAAAAGAAAAAAATTGGTACATTTGAGGTCATTTGGTAAGATAATACAATATGAAAAACACTTAACTAAAACCTATAACTAATCTAAGTCTTTGATGTCTTTCAAAAGAACAAATGTAGTCTTTGATTCTCAGTTTCCTTTTTTCTTCCCATAATTCCTTTTTTCTTCCCATTGCTTTTTTTAAAATATGTTTATAAATTTGATAAAAAGAAACCAAACAAAGTCGAAACTGCAAAATACACCCTTACAATTCTAGTGTAACCAGTAAAACTGTCTCCATGGATTCATGGTTGTCCATGAGGTGCAAGTTGAGGTGAGTGAGCTATGTGAGGAGACGGTCATTACGAGTCTAATAGCATTAATAAGGTAAGGGTTGATAGGAATATCATTTATTTAAAAGAAAAACTTGTTTAGAATGGATACTGAGTAGCTTTAGAGGATGAATGTAAATTGCAAGATTTGAAAAAGCACGAAGTCGAAAAAGAGTTGATATACATAATGGTTTGGGATAAACCATAAATACCAACAATGAAATTCACCCATTTTCTATTTTTAATATTGTTTATCAAACATACATAAAGAATTATTTATTTTTTCAAACCCAATAATTTTTAGTTATTATTGAAAGGAAATAATTTCAACACTGAACTAGAAAATACAACATACTTATTATTATACTATTCAATCTTTTTTTTCCTCAAAATAAATGATATGATGGGACAACTTTGATATTTCAAAATAACTAGATTTTGGATGATTTTGAACATACTATGATTCATAATTGTAAAACTCATCTATCACCAACACAACACACTAAATGTCACAAATAGGGTTGCAACATCTATCACCAACACAATCACTAAAACTCATTTATCAAGTCAAATTAAAGATTTTATTAGGGTTGCAAAACACTAAATTAAAGATTTAATTAGGGTTGCAACGAGTCAAATGATTTGTAAGCCACATGAGATATGTTCGTTAGAAGTTTGAATTGAGTTAAATATATAAGAGTTCAATATGAAATTAAAACTCATTTTACAAATGAGCTCAAGTAAGAGTTTCATATTTCGAAGTTGAATATACAAGAGAACGTAAACGAGTCTGTTACTTACATAAAGCCATAAATATATAGATATTATGTAATGCAATAAACATATAACACATTGTCATTTGTCAGTCGTTTCTTTTGGGGTAGCAGGCACGAATATGATTCTGGAGAACAAGAAAGAATGGTGTTTTTTCAACGATCTCACAAGCTAGGTTCAGTTGGTTTTGAAGCTAGAAATTTCACCTTGCCATTCCACTTCATCTCCTAACTGAGATCGGAATCAAAGATTACTGTTAGTTCGGATGAGAAAAACAACACTCAACATCTATCAAACAAATCCAAAAACAAAACCATAACACATCCTTAGAGCCTAATAATAAATCTTATTTTATACATAAGTATGATAAAAATAAGTAAATAATATATATTTAATGAAGTGTGTAAATAGATAAAAAAAAAACTTGAAGCCGAAACATGCCGAGTCTATGAACCAAACTTCATTCAAATCAGTTACACCTCTAAATTTAACGAACATACATGAGATTTCACACAAACAATAATTTAGTACTATAAAACCTCTATTCTAATGAAAAAACAATTTATGAATTTGTAACATTTAAACAAACATTTTTTCTCATGACCATTTTTGGGTCCTAATATAACACCCCATATTATAAATCGACATAACCCTACACGCTTCGTATGGCACCATACGCGACGTATGGGGTCGAAAACACTGAAAAGAGAAAAATTCAGGAGGGGGTTGTCAGAGGGCTATACGCCCCATATAGGCCTGTACGACCCCCTATACGACACATATAGGATTATATGACTTGTATAACAAATTTCGACACTAACTACGAGGGAAAATTCAAGGGGCTATCAGAGGGGACGTCATATCTATACGACGCATATGAGACTATACGACACGTATAAAAATTTAAGATTTAATTTATAATTTTGTAATATTTAAATATCCATTCCCTTTTCTAAACACCATTTTACTCGTATCATGACTTCATGATCATCATTCATCAATGACTCCCATCTTTTGTAAAAGTTATGAACTCAATTGCACTAAAAAATATCCGTCCCATCTTAACGTTGACACATGTTTGTCCGATTGCCATTATTGGATCGAGACTATTGTTGCTATGTGACGACGATGAAGATGTTGATGATTCAATATCAACCATAATTTCTTAGTTTCAACTCACACCACAGTATCACTCACATTTATCCCAAAATAAACCCCAATTTTCCCCCAAATAATCCATCTACTCCATTTCAGTGGCTCACAGTGTTCCTTTTACTATATGTTGACACACCCACTACTTCATCTTCTTTCCACACTACACATTTTGACACCTATTTCATTCCACCCATTGTTCAGTTCACCTGCTTGCACTCACAAAAGGGTTCGAGCTGATAGCCCTTAGAACCCTAATTCATCACGGGCGCAAGCTTTATTGCTTCGATTAAGGTACCATCGATCTTTAAATCAATGATCTTCTCGAATTGGGATTTCAATTTTGGATCTTGATTGTTTATTTGTTATGGGATTTTGGAATTCGTGTTGTTTGTATTGCTTATTTGGTTCATCTTCGATCGACTTTGGTTTTCTGATGCATAAGTTGTGTCTTTTAGTGCAGCGACTCTGTTTTTTTAACTTCATGAATCTGATCGGTTTAGAAGACTTTTATTGTTTTGTTTGGAATTTGATTGAGTGAAATTATACTTGAATTTGAGCTGAATGAGCTTTGATCATCCCTTTGTTCTCATAGTGAAACACAGTTTGTGTTTTGAAAAACATTTTAGAAAACTTTCATAGTTTTGTTTGGAATTTGATTGAGTGAAATATTATATTTGAATTTGAGCTGAATGAGCTTTGATCATCCCTATGTTCTAATAGTGAAATACAGTTTGTGTTTTGAAGTCGATTATAGTAGGTTTCAGATGCAAGATTGACATGAATTTTTGAATTTTAATGCAAATTCACCACCATCAGTGTTCTATCTGTTGTTCCTGTTAATTTTGAGCCAACACAATAGGCAAAGGAATTACGCAAATTAGGAAGGAACAAAGAAACTCAGTTACGAACTTTGAAAACCAGAAGTGGTCTGGTACTTTCTATTATTCGATGGATAAACAAAAACACTTGCAACAATATATATAATGGAAAATACATGCAACGTCTACTTGACTCACTAACCAAAGATAAAGGAAAATCCCTACTATATAGGCAACTACTCCTAACAAATAAAGACTAATTCTTATTGACCAATTAAACTAGCTGCAACATAAACAAAAGTAGACTCATTCTTCTTGCACGTGCTTGCCACCACATGTGCTGCCACGTAGGAAAACCATTTAGCACTTTTGAGGTCGATAATTTAATAGTTCTTGTTGTATATTTTTATATGGTTACTCTGTTTTCTAAAATTAGAAGTTGAAAATTAGCTGACTGACATGAAAAGTCAAAGTGTATCTAACAAAGTGATTTAAAAGTCAAAGTTGAGAATTATGATGTCTTGCTATGTAACGTGGATGCTTCAGGATTTGTGGTGGACACATGTTAGACGTGTAACATTCGGTATACCGTAATATGTTGAAATGAATGATGATGATGATATTAAAGAATTCTAGCCTTATATAAGTTACTAAATTTTATATTTTACAGATTCCTCATCTTAAACAAATGCAAATATGCAATAATGGTCGGGCATATAATTTGATAAATCTGTTTTTAATTATCAATTATATATCTAAACACTACAGAGTAGGGATCTCTTGTGGATCAAGATGGATGTTATCAGTACTTTTGTAATGATTACTAATAATAACATCAGATTAGAACTTAGCAACAAGGGAAATGTTGTACTTAATTTGGGCACCATAATTGTTCGTAAAAGAGGGAGTATATGAGTTCCATGTGTATTTGCAGAGAATGATAGATTTGATTTATGTTTATAATATTGATTTATAGATGAAATTTGTGTGTATGTGTAACATCCTAACAGACACACACACACCAACTGATTTTGTTCATGTGATTTTGATAACAATTTCCGGGTAAAAACTGATTTATAATCGCTAGTAATTTAAACAGGAATCATGTCACGCAAAGCATTGGATTATGATCAGATCAATGAAAATGTGAAGAAAGCCCAGTATGCTGTAAGAGGTGAGCTGTATCTTCGTGCTTCTGAGCTTCAAAAAGAAGGCAAAAAGGTTAGTAGTTTATTACTTTAATATATTGTTGACCATCTAGTTGCTTAAAGATTTGACTGATAACTGTTAGGATCTATAATCACACATAAATATACACAATAATAGTTGCAGTAAACAAGAAATGGAAATCAAACAGAAAGTGTTTACTTGACTCAACAATTTGTCTATTAACATTACTATTACATATTTACATGTATCATGTATGAATAGAGATAACTTGATAGGAAGAAATATTAACTATTGAATCCAAAATTAAAACTTCTAGGGGCCTTTATGTTTTATGTGGAGTATATGTTACTGTTTCATATGTGATAAAGCAACTTATCAGACTAAATAAACTTTTAGGGGCCTTTATGCTATTTGTTCATGTTGTTTACTTCGACTCTTGTTCTTATATTTTGTGGGTCCCATTCAGTCCTTGCATTAAGTTAAATGGGAGTATGGGACCCACAAATCTACAATCATCTTCATTTCTCACCACACCATATAATATAAGTGCAATTTCAAATATATCCTTCTAAAAGTTCAATCTTCATATATATATATATATATATATATATATATATATATATATATATAATATATATATATATTCTTTTAGATTTTATAATATCAAATTTACCCTTTAAAACACTAATACATCATACTTTACTCATTCTGAAGTAAATAAAATCAGTTACTTGTTGCAGCCTGCTTAGCAACAGGTGACGGCAAAGAGAACATTAAGATGCCTGACAGCAGTAATGTTTTAGTATTGTTAATGCATCAAATAAACTGTCATAAGCAACGGATTTATTTTATTTACTATGGAACAGGTAAACATAACATTTTAGGGTTGTGAAATGGTAAAATATAATACTATTAAATAGAAAAAAATTATATGGAGGTTTGAACTTCTTAGAAAGATGCATAACATAATATACAAATGATAGAATGTTTAGTGTTCTACCTAAAATATTGATAAAAATATGTTTTTAATGGGTCACCGGTTTATATTAATTCTATGCAGATTATCTTCACAAATGTGGGAAATCCTCATGCTCTCGGACAGAAGCCTCTAACATTCCCTCGTCAGGTTTGTGCTAATATTATTTTCTAGGAAATATTATATTTCTAACTAGAATAAACTAAACATATATATATTGTTGCAGGTGGTTGCTCTTTGCCAGGCTCCATTTCTTCTTGATGATCCAAATGTTGGACTCGTTTTCCCGGCTGATGCAATTGCAAAAGCGAAACTGTACCTTTCTTATACATCAGGGGGTCTAGGTATTCATTGAAGACATCCGTTTACTAGTTTATAATCTTTTCTATTGTTCTTATTAATTTTCCATTTAAAAATTTCTATAAATAAACGACATATTGTTTATCCTTCAGGTGCTTATAGTGATTCCCGTGGTCTTCCTGGAATAAGGAAAGAAGTTGCTGAATTCATTGGGAGGCGTGATGGATATCCAAGGTCATAAACATATAATCTTGATAGTTAATTTGAGCTTTATAACAAATAGTAAGGAAATTATCGACTTTAAGTTTACAAAGAATGTCTTATCATTTTGCAAATGTGAACAGCAATAAAGTTTGACTTAACAAAAACTTTGTACCTTTGTCTTTTAGGATCAATTTTGAGGCTTAAAAAATCATGAATCAATGTTTTACACCAAAACTAACAATCTTATTATAATTGGTGACAGTGATCCAGAACTCATATATCTCACTGACGGTGCCAGTAAAGGAGTAATGCAGATCTTGCAAACCGTTATTCGTGGTCAAGGTGATGGGGTATGTAGTCCTGTGTCCAAACTCCAAAACATACTATCTTTTGCTCAGAAATATAATAAGTAAGAGTTTCTTTTATTGTTTTAATATGTAAATCACCATATAATGGTGTTTGGTAATCACAACTTAAAATGCATATACAATTTAAAAGGAACCGAATATCTTTTTTGTGACCTCACATCTAAAAAATCTTGTTAGGATTGAATGAAGCTCGTTAAATAGCTAAATTTGATGAGTTCAAGAAAAGATTTATCTAGAAAAAAAATGTGATTGTAGTTGATATCTAAATGTCTGAATTGGTAAAACATAAAAGAATGTAAATACCGCTTAGAAAGTCGAGAAAACATATGGCTTACTATATAATAGGAAGACGGAGAATGTGTCTCTTTATGTTCGATTCTATAGTTTTTCCTATTGTATTATTTATTAAAGAAGTTCCAACCATGGGTTTTGTCATGAGATAATCTCTCTTTGTATATATGCTTTTAGGTAGCTATATTTTTTCCTATTCCATAATTTAGTTATTCTTCAATTTTTTCAGATCCTGGTTCCAGTCCCTCAATATCCACTATACTCAGCTGCCATCTCTCTGTTTGGTGGTTCACTTGTACCATATTACCTTGAAGAAACTGCTAATTGGGGTCTAGATATCAACAACCTACGCCAATCAGTTGCAGAAGCACGTTATAAAGGAATAACTGTAAGGTTTCATTTATTTACCCAATTTATCATCTCATTTTGTGGGTCCCATCTCTTAGCCTCATATAGTGGAGGCATGACCTGCAAAATAATACATTTTCCATTAGGGGTGTATTTGAGCAAACTTGAAATTGCTTGGCTCGTTAAAAGATAGACGTTGAAATTCTTGCTGGGGGCGGGTCTACATGTTCTGTTGGACATGCATTTTTCTTTTGTAGTGTAAAAAGTTGAGGTGGTAAAATGTAGTCAAACAGGTTGGGTAACAAGACATCTTCTGAACATGTTAAAGTGGGTCTGGTTGACCCAAATCACTTTTGTCCAATTTATTAATTAGTTCTTTATAACATAATCAGGTCATCTCATTTGATTAAAAAGCTATTTCAATAATAATATACATTTTGAATAAAATGTAGGAGGTTTTATGTATTCAAAATACACTTTTGGTGACTTCCAACCAGTTTTGCATTCAGCTAATCCTTTTACTTTTACCCAACTTGACTTGTTAGAGATAAAGGTATAACCCAAATCGTTCCATTTATCAGTAAATGAGATGAAACTGCCCCATCAAGTAAAAGTTTAAGAAAAGAAAAAAAAATTATATAGTAGTGCACACCTTGATAGGGGATCCTGGATCAGCCATTGTTGGATCCACTCATCAAAGCCAAGGCTTGAACCTTGCCTCGACCGATATAGGCTAGTATAAGCTTGAGTCATGGCCAAATTCATATAGACTCATATAAAGTTTAATTAAACCTTTAAATCAGTCTTATATAAACCGTTTAAACTTCCAATTAGAAGTTTCCCATAGTCTAAGAGTAATGGGCTAAATAAATAAAAATGACAACATGGCTCATATAGGCTTTATGGGCATCATTAGGTGAATGTTTTCTTAATTTTCCTTGCATAGCAATTCTGTTCTTGATGATAAGTTTATAATTAATTAATTATGATTAGGTAAGGGCGATGGTGATTATCAACCCTGGAAACCCAACTGGACAATGTCTTAGTGTCGAAAATCTGAAGGAAATACTGATATTTTGTCACCAAGAGAACTTGGTCTTGCTTGGAGATGAAGTTTATCAGCAAAATGTTTACCAGGATGAACGCCCATTTATAAGTTCCAGAAAGGTAATTATTAATTCATGTTATCTTGAACTAAAAGTACTTCCCTTGTTCCAGCAAATGCATAGTGTGACATTCAAGTCAAACAAACTAATTTCAACTTCAATATTTGAAGGATTGTTTAGATGTCCTTTTTGAATAATCAGGACAAAATAATCTGCAGTAATATAACCAGTTGTAGAAGATAGTGTTTGGATGTCTTTTTTGATGTTTAAAGTTGTTAATAATCACATAAACAGTTGTCTGGGTGTTTAACAAATTCTGACTATTTAAAAAAAAAACTAAAATGACCAAAAAGGACATTTTTGTGAAAAAAGTAGACACGTCTTGTGAGTTGGGAGTGAAAGTTGCTTAAATTAGGCTAAAAGAAGGGTAACTAGGTTTTTATTTTAGTATGAAAATGTTCGTCATTCAAAGCTGCTTATTTGACCCTTAAATTATTAGATCGTCTAGATGCAGAATTAGTTTAAACATAAAAAACCAATTTCGTGACTAAAGATAATCAGTTTCAAACACAAATCCAAACAGGCCAACAACCTTGAATAGATCCTAGATGTTATCTATATTTTTGTTGAAACTAGGCAACAGATACTACAAACAAGAAAATGCTTAGGTTGAAATTTGTCACAAGTCATGCCGATTTTTGAAACTTTAAATGATAGTTGACCTCAAAATCATTCCTTTAAATGGAGTGTGTTGGGAGTTCTTTTAATATGACTTTTTGTTGCATTTTAAAGGTATTGCTGGACATGGGCCCACCTATTAGCAAAGAAGTCCAGCTTGTTTCCTTCCACACTGTGTCGAAAGGATTCTTAGGTGAATGTGGACAACGTGGTGGATACTTTGAGATGACAAACATCCCTCCAGAGGTTTAATTCTTACTTAAAATATTGATTTTCATTTTGTCAACCACCTTTCAGGGCTTGGGTGGTTAGTGATTATAGTTGTTTTTAATTCATTTTTTATTTTAAAAAGCTAGTAAGGTTATGGCCTATGGTTAAAAAACCTTAAAAAAAATTTACTATAAAATCCTTTGATAATTTGTGTTACCTTTAGGTGGTTGGGTGGTTAGTGATTTAGTTGGATTATGTATTATCTTTAGATCCTTTATTTCAAATTTCAGTTGTTAACCGGTATGGTTATATTTGGGTCACACATCTATTATCTAGTACATGAGACCCGTAATCACACCTTTATTTGTCTCACACGTTTAAGATTAAAATTTTATAATATAAAATGAGTAGCATTAGACAATATGAGTTCATTTATTAAATGTTGTATATGATGTTACAGTCAGTTGATGAAATATACAAAGTCGCATCGATTTCACTCAGTCCCAATGTTCCTGGGCAGATATTTGTAAGTTCAATTTAAATAATACAGTCGAGATGTTTTTAATATATTCCCATAAATTAATCATTTTTATGCTTTTAATAGATGGGATGTATGGTCAGCCCTCCAAAACCTGGTGATATCTCGTATGAGCAATTTCTTAGAGAGAGGTAAGAACTGTTTGTTTATATTTTTTTGTCTAGCATAAGCTAAAGTTACTCATGTGTCCATTTTCGTCATCAGAAATAAAAAAATATTTTCGATTTTGGTCTATAAGATATAAGTTTATTTTGTCATTCTTAAATGGGACATTAGACATTCTATAGTTAAATAATACTATCAATCTTATCACTATCGAGTTTTATTAATACAACAATATGTTGTCAGTATCAAAGTGTATATTATACATTTTTATGATGCATTCCATCCCAATCATGAAAAGGATACAGTTTCTATTTTGGGATGTTTCTCATTAACTTCACAACAATTCCTTTTTGAAGAACTTTTAAATCCAAAATTACTTGTTCCCAATCTTGTATGCCCGCTGATGTTATCGTCTTTGGTCTAGAAACCATCTATTTAGTTGTTGTGTATTTTAGTCATTTTATTGATAAATCAATGCAGCAAGGGCATCCTTGAATCACTAAGGAAGAGAGCACACATGATGACAGATGGATTCAACAGTTGCAAAAATGTTGTTTGTAATTTCACAGAAGGTCAGCCATTGTTTGAAATAACTACTGATCTAGTGATCTTATCTTTCTTAGAGGATCGTTTTTAATCTTTTTTTTTCTCCGGGTATGGGGACTAGGTGCTATGTATTCATTTCCACAAATCAAACTACCTCAAAAAGCAATTGAAGCTGCGAAAAAGCTGGAAAGGTTCCTGATGTTTTCTACTGCCTTAAGCTTCTAGAAGCCACTGGCATTTCAACTGTCCCTGGTTCAGGATTTGGCCAAAAGGAGGGGTAAGTCACCTTTTAACCGTTGACTATACTCCTGGTTCAGGATTTGTCCATTTTTATAAACTGTTAATGTGTTCAATATGATTATAAATATACTGTTACAACAAGAACCCAATTTGAAAGATGAAATGATTTTGGAAGCTTTAAGCATCAAAAATGCAATATGGATGAGTTTCAAGTTGTTTGACCTGTTTTCTTTTTAGCTAAAGTTATTGATTTGACCCGGTGGATAAACCATAGCCCAAATTGACTCATTCCTAATCTAAATTGGTATAAATTACCAATCTTGCAAGGTTTTTTTTTTTTTTTTTTGACAAATGAGTGGGTCAGGTGATGGTTAGTAATGAGTTTGAGTAAAACTGGGTGGGTCATTTCAAGAAGCTTATCAAACAAGTTGGGTTGGCTCGCAAACACCTTGTCCCTGGTTTTAGATTTTAATAAGTAATTAATGTATTAGAAATAACTAGAAAAAGGTATAACTGCCTCTAGGTGGTTGATGATTGGTAGTTAAGAAACTTAGTGGTATATATTTGTTAGTTTAATATAAGCTACTAATATAGTTTGCCTCCCAAACATATCCCTTAGGGCTATAAAATAGTTATATGCATTAGATATTGTATAATAAACTAATTTAGGTGGTTGTATCGTTGTATGCATGTCAATATACCTTGGTGATCTTCAATGTGTCTAATCCATTTCTTTTTTAGCCATCTTTTTTTATTTATTATACCCATTTGACCTGTAAACTATAAACACCACCAATCCCATTCCCCCCCCCCCCCCCCCCCCCTTTTCCCTCCTCCTCCTCTTGCACACACTAACAATATTTTCTTTCCTTTTTTTATTTATCAAATTAGGGTTTTCCACTTGAGGACAACTATCTTGCCAGCTGAGGAGGACATGCCTGCAATCATGGAAAGTTTCAAGAAATTCAATGATGCATTCATGGATCAATATGATGACCATAGAGGGTACTCAAGGATGTAAGTCTGCATGTCTTAATGATATACTATATATGCGTGTATAGTTCACCCGATCTTCCTATCGGGCACTTGTTATTATTGTTATTCCCCTTTCGACCTTTCGTACTGTCTATTGATGTGTACTCACTCAAGTATCTTCATTCGCATCATTAATTAACCAAGTTCTGTTTTCTTTATAGCGGTTTTTGTGATGATTGACATATGTTATTTGGCTAATGTCATACGATTGTACTTGGGTTAGTGGTCTGTTTTGGTAGGTAGTTATATTCATGCTCATCAAATATAACTTTTTGAAATGGGTTACTTGGTAATGTATTGGAATACAAAGTAGTTAGAAATTTAGTGATGGCTTACCTGAAACCGAGGATTAGGTGATTAAATAGTTGTAGATACACTAGTGATGTTATACACACACTAGATGATGTCATCGTACGCCCCGTATGAAATGACCGTATTGGTTTGTTTGTGATCACGTCAGTCACTTTATCATACAGGGTGTATAGTTTGACAGCGTCATTTCATATGACCCTATAATAAAATTATTGGATGTATAATGTACTAGTCTAACATATTATACAACCCGTACGAGTTATGACATATCTCCCTAATCTAATATTTTTATTATTTTTATTTTTATTATTTTTATTATTTTTAATATTTTTAATATTTTTATTATTATTTTATTTTACTATTATTATTAATATTAATATTATTATTATTATTATTATTATTACTACTATTAGTATTATTATTATTTTATTATTATTATATTATTATTTTATTATTATTTTTATTATTATTTTATTATTATTATTATTTTTATTATTAATTTTATTATTATTATTATTATATTATTATATTATTTATTTTATATTATTATATTTTTATTATTTTATTATTATTATTTATTATTATTATTATTATTATTATTATTATTACTATTTATTATTATTATATTATTACTTATTATTTATTACTATTATTATATTATTATTATTATTATTACTATATATTATTACTTATATTATTACTATTATTATTACTATTATTATTACCTTATTATATTACTATTATTCCTATTATTACTATTACTATATTATTACCATTATTTATTACTATTTAGTACCGTTATTACTACTATTAGTACTATTAGTACTACTATTAGTACCGTTATTACTACTATTATTACCGTTATTACTACTATTATTACTACTATTATTACTGTTATTACTACTATTATTACTACTATTATTACTATTATTATTACTATTATTACTATTATTATTACTATTATTATTATTATTATTATTATTATTATTATTATTATTTATTACACTTATAAACATATTTTAAATATTTATCTAGATATCACATATTATAATGATCACTTAAGTCATAATTTACTCGTTTAATAATAATCAAAGCATACATTTCAAATATTTTATTTTCATTCACAAACCGGGATGTTACAAAAACTTGTAAGCAAAATAACAAGTCGAATTCAACTTCGCTCATAAAATATTTATATCTATACCTATACTACTTATAAAACATTTAGATGGATATATTTATAATTTTGCATATAGTGTAAGACACATAAAGCATTTCTTAAAAATGATGTACAAGTGTTTAATCCAATAATTCCTAATTCACCCTTATTAAATAAACTTCTCTTCATTAGTACATTATTTAATAGACATTAGATTATTTAATTTAATTCGTTGAGTATTATTTTATTTATTATATTTTAAATTAATATTTAAATCTACATTTACTTTTTATATGCTTTATAACTAAATACAATTTTAATCAAAAATTATTTTATTTAAATACTTAACTTTATAACCATTATATACTATATAACTTATACTTTCAAGTTAAATCAAATTTACACTTAATCTCCTAAATTAAAAAAAAAATTCTTTTATTTTCTTTTAACCAATTTACAATATAGCATATTAACTTTAATAAAATTACCATTTATATATTCGCTACTCTTTTCTTTTGTTTCGAGTATTCATTTTTTAATAGCATTTCTTTTTGTTATATCTTTTTTTATCAGCGTTCACGTGTGATTTTTTTACAGCTGGTTAATACTGACGTATAAATCATCAGAATTAACATTTTCAAATTTTACAATCCTGTACATAGCACGGGTCACTCTACCAGTACCTATAATAATACGTTCAATTCTACCAAACTATTTCCTAGAAGAAAAGGTCGAATACTACAGAGGCGCTATAGTGTCTCGAGATATACATTTAAATAAATCATCGTGTTCAGGCTATTCCTCAATATGGTATGCAAAATTTGCGTCAAAATTAGAATTTTGTATTCCTTACAACAACATATGTAAAAATATCATACCTCTAATTCTATATTTCACCACAAACCAAAATCTAAGGTTTATTTGGTTCAGGGAATACAAAAATGATGAAATATTACGTAAGAATAAAAAAGTGAGTAAGACATTAATTTTTATAGTTCAATTTTATTGTTAGCCGAAATAAATCTCGGGATAGAACACCCAAAGATGGATAGACTTTCAATATGTCGTTATACTTGTGTAGCTTGCATACCTAATCAAGATAAGCGTATAAACTCAGATTTGAACTCATTTATTAAATTTCTCAACGCAAACTTGTTTTACCCGGCTTAATTCAAGATTATTACACACCAACCTAGTAATCTCTAATAATCACAAACGACTTGACTCCTATACACATTTTTAAAGCCTGAAAGAGTTTATTTTATTATAAAGCTAGTTTCTTTACCAGCCACGCATTGCAGCGGGGCCGTACGTGGCGTGGTATTATTACGTCAACAATGCCCTATTTTATTTATTACGGCTCGTTTCTAAACAAAATTTACATCGAAAAGTAGACCAACTCGAAATATACATAAAATGTCCAAATTTTAAAAGTTAATTTAAATGTAAGACCCATGTGTTGCGGCGAAGTAGTACAATTTAACAGTACGTTGCGACACGTATGTGATCTACGTTATGCTCGTGCGGCCTAATAATTAGAAAAGGTAAGTTAAATGAAATAGAAAGTAGAAAGTAAAAGAAAATAGGTAATTTAAGAGAAGTAAGAAAAATTTTTAAAAAACCAAGAAAGACAAAAACAGCATGGCGCGGGGCTTGAACCTGCAACCAGTTGCGGATTTCCAACCTAAAGAAAAGAGTTTCGTCACTGCACCAGGATAGAAGTTTGAGTTTTAATTCAAAGAATATTTATCTAAGGTTAACTTCCTTCGAAAAAATAAAAAAAATACAAAAAGTTTTGGTCCAATCAGGTGATGACACGTGACAAGACCGGTGGAACCTCCACCGACCTTGCTAAATGAGTGATAATTAATGTAAATACTAGGAATATTTGGTCATTTTAATAATTATTTGTTGGAAAAGTCAAATGTTATAGCCGGACAATAATACATGAAAACCTTATGAAAAAAAGATTACGAATAATGTTTATATCAACTAAAATACAAAATTAAATATCTAGCATCAATAATTTACGTAACCTCCAATCTAATCTCACACTATTTATGAATAGTCGTTTAAAAACATGCAACACAATTATTAGCAAGCTAAACAACCTTTTGAGGATGAGATGAAACACTCAATTGAAGCTTATATCACATCTCATACACCCTTGAATTTTAAAAAGTCATTTGAGTTTGGGACGACGTATTTAAGCTTAGAGTGCAGTAAATATAGTATAACTCAATGTCTAACGCCTTCACTATCATTTCAAGTTGGCCCGACGGTAAAAACACCTAGACTCTCAGTGAAGACAGGTTCGATCCGTACAAATAAACAACCTGAGTGGTTAGCTCATCACGAAAATCAAAAAATATTAAGACAAGGTTTGAGTGTAACGTGATCACGAGACCATAATAATAGTTCGAACTCCACGTTTTCATTTACCTCCGGTAATATTCTACGAGGGTGCCATAGTCGGTTGTAAACTCGTGTATTTATATAACGCATTCACAGCTCCATATTCGATGCGTTAACTTACCGCCAAATTATCCCCCAACCACCGCCTAACGCCACCACAAAATTAGGTTTTAGGCCCTTACAATCACCGATAACCACCATCAACGTTCAACGATGAACGAACGCACTTGGCCTCACCGATCAGAAACCTCACACTTCTCAACCCTACAGTTTCCGATCAAAAGCCCCACTCGAAAACACGAAAACTCCACATCAAATCGCATCCACCATCTCCGATCATCATCATCATCATCAAGTCGTCGGTCCGATCACCACCGTGACTTCTCAGCCCTACCTAACGACGTGCTGACGAAAATCGCAGCGAATTTCACTCTCCCGAACCTACTAACAGCGTCGTTGGTGTGCAAATCATGGAGGGATGGTCTCCGGCCGCTGCGGGAGGCGATGTTGTTTCTGCGGTGGGGGAAGCGGTTTAAGCATGGTCGTGGTGGTGTGAAGAAGAGCAGTGAGAAGGCTCTGGATTCGTTTCTGAAAGGGGCAGCGCGTGGGTCTACTCTCGCGATGGTGGATGCGGGGCTGGTGTATTGGGAGATGGGGAGGAAGGAGGAGGGTGTGGCGTTGTATAGGAGAGCTGCTGAGCTTGGTGATCCTGCTGGACAGTGTAATTTGGGGATTTCGTATCTTCAAGGTAATGGAATTGATTGTCTGTTGTATTGATTGGTGTTTGAATGTGTTTGGTATCTGGAAATTTGATTTATTATTGTTGGTTTATGGTTTGATTGGCGTATACTTGGGTATTTGGGATTAGGGATTTGACAGGGGGTATGGAATTAGGTTAATTGTATTGAGTTTCATGTGATATCATCAGTGTTACTAGGGTTTTCTAGTGGTTGAGCTTTTGGATAAACAAGTAAAAAGATAACTAATGACGTAAACATTTATGTGCTTAATAGGCTTTGTTCATGGTTTGGTTGCTATGTTGATGTGCATTAGGGATTGGGGATTTGGCAATATGAAGATTAAGGGGTTTATAGTCACTGTGTATGCAATTGGACTAACTGTGATGTGATTCTTGCAATTGAAGAACTACTAGGGTTTTCTAGTGGTTGAGCTTGTGGATAACTAAGCAAAAAGATTATGATCACACTCACAAAACAAATAACACAAATGTTCATTTGTTCATGAGGATATTGCCATAGTTCATGGGAATTAAAAGAAGCCAAAGGGTTTTAAAACACTGTAAATGCAGTTTTTTCTAATGCAATTCGCAGAAAATAATTTCATGTTGGCTTATTTGTCTAATCAGTTATCTTCTTTGTTATATTGTAGGTTTAGAGTTTAGACCTATAAATTTTGACATGTTTTACTTCAACAAATGCAGCTGAACCGCCTAATGTGAAGGAGGCTGTCAAATGGTTATATCAAGCTTCTATCGCTGGCTATGTTCGTGGGCAATACCAGCTTGCTCTTTGTTTGCATAGGGGTATTGGAACAGACCAGAATCTGTCAGAAGCGGTATGCTGCTGAATACTTTATCCTTTATTTATGTGTGGTACTTTTATGCATTCTCCATTTCTGAATTAAATTTCCATGTTTCTTTAAATTATGTAAATAGGAGCAATTGTCACATCATATGGACGTTTGGGATTGCTTATGAAACCAACTTATGCTTATGCAGTGTTATGCTTTTAAACAGAAGCAGATAAACAACTTGTGATTTTGAATCACCTAGAATAAAACTATAAAACAAAGCAAGAAAAGTATAAAGTCATCATATATTTTACCGTTTGTACTTCTTTCTTGTAAAATGTAGTGTATATTCTTGCTTTTTTTGGCAAATCGATGTCTTCCTTTATAATAAATTTCCAATTTCACTGGCTTGAAAACTGAATCATTCTTAAACTTTAGATAGAAGTTGAATTTATGTAGTTTTGTTTGTTTTTTTTTAACAGGCGAGATGGTATTTACGAGCTGCAGGGGGTGGATATGTGCGTGCTATGTATAATGTATCATTATGTTATTCTTCAGGCAAGGGCTTTGTTCAAAACCATAGACAAGCAAGAAAATGGATGAAGCTTGCTGCTGATCATGGACATAGAAAAGCTCAGTTTGAGCATGGACTGGCTCTATTTTCGGTAACCACTACTACTATTTGAAATAACAGTTGAATTGTTTAATATTAAAGTCAACATTTGACTTTGAGTTGTTCTGATTTGATGCGGACATTGTGTTGAAAAATCAATTAAAATTTTCTATCGAAACAAAAATAGACTAAATATTGTTACTTTTATTAACAAATCTGCCTTTTTTAGAACATGAAATTTTATGACTTCTGTTGCTAATTTCTTTTTTGTTGAAGTGAGTTCTTACATCTTAACAAATTGTCAAATGTTTTACACATACCATGTTGAGATGGACGGTGCAATACTCATGGGATGAGAGGGAGTGAGGGTGGGCGGGACGTACTGGCCGTGAGCCCACTGTGAGACCTGGCGCCGAGCGGCACCACCGCCGCCACCCCCCTTCACGACGCATTTTTCCTTTTCCATGGCATATACTCTTTGTGCCTCGCCTACCCATTTGAACATTGCAACTAGCTTATTAGTTTTTGTTTTTTTAAGTTATTTATTTTCAAGTAGTTTTGAATTTTAAGTTGTAACTTTTCATATTTTAGAAAGTTTTTGTTTAGAAAAAAACAAAAAAAATTGTGGTATGTAATGGCATGAATGCCCCCTTCAAATTTTGTGATTTTGTGGTGTCGTGTGGCATGAATTGATGTGGTGTGTATTTATTGGTTGGTTCATGGTGTAGTGGGGCACTCGTGGCATGAGTGCCCCCTCCACCCTGATGTGTTCGCTTTTTTCTAAATTCTGACCGTTTTGAAACTGATTTTTACAGGCTAATAATGACTGTTGTACTTGATTAACAGGAAGGACAGATGATGAAGGCTGTAGTGTACTTGGAACTGGCAGGTCGTGGCGGTGAAACTGGCGCAGTTCATCTGAAGAATGTTATACTTCAACAACTCTCACCACCCTCCCGCGAACGTGCCCTCAGTCTTGCTGACAACTGGCGTGCTATTCCATCATCTCGTTGACTGCCACTTGTCACCTTGTTGCTTTTTCCGTGAGCTTGGAACCTTCTTTCATACAAAAACCTTTCTTTTACAATAAAAGACATATAAAAGTTGTGTTGTTAAACCTCATCAACATTAGAAAGAAGAGCATTTGCTAAATGGTGTTTTAACATAAGTAGATGTTGCAGCCACCACAATGGTTAAATTTTGTTCATTCTGTTTTTATGTTAAGTTTTTTCAGCTCGCAAGTCTGTATATTGTGTTACGTTTTATCCTTTTCATCTTTCAACTCGAACAAGAACTTACACTCCCTTGTATATAATATTTGCATGCATATACATGCCTATATTGACAATTACATCTATTGAACAAGTGACTGTCTTGATTTTGACTTGTGAGTGTGGTCTTTGAAGCCTTGACCCTGTGAAGCCTCTAATGGTGTTTTTGTGATTTCAGACTATACTCTAATCATGGATGAGGAAAACCAATACTAAACAATCACTGGGACGACGAGACTGATATGAACCAAATCTTCCTTCCCCATGCACTATCACACGAGTCAAGGCTCCTAAGTAGCAACAGTTTACCTATGGAAACTTGTAAAGGATAATCAAAACTCTCCAAAATTTCTTTCAATTGACACTAGTCGTATTCTATTCCTAAGAATATTAGTTCTTCTAGCCCTCATATTTTCTTTGACACTCCCTTTTCTTCCATCTTGTTCAATTGTTTGTCGTTGATGGCCATCCATCACAGACCACATCCTATCATCGTCACTGTGCACCCAATGTTGCACAATGTCATAATGTCCATCTATTCTACCTTCACTTTAGGTCAAACTGTTTTCATCTTTCTTTCTTGCATGGCGTGTCGGCACATCACCCATGGTTTCATGCGGTATGATCACTCACCAACGTGTAATACAATTTGTGTTTGACATGCGATCTTCAAGATGTTCAAAGCAAAAAATCGGTGGTTTGAAGTTTCTATGTATATTGAGTTTGCCCTTAAAAAAATCTACCCCGGGCGCCCAAAAACCCCTCAAAACTAGTTACATGTTAAATTGGGTGTGTACAACAAGCAAGCACCCATAACTAAATATGTGAATTTTTGGCATGACACAAACCTAACACAAAAATCACGGGTTTAGATTTGATATATATAAAACTATAAACAAGTCCCAGGTCGAACATGCAAACCTATTTAGCTAGACGGGTCGTGTTTCAATTCAACCCGGTGAGTTCAGGGTTTGACCCATTTAACCTGTTTTTCATTAACCTGTTCAAGCTTCGGCAATGGTGGTGAGATGGGTTGCAAACGAACTACCCATGATAGTTTTGAATACATCATTGTGTCGATTAATAATATGTTCAATTTAGCACCCCGAAAAAGCAATGCTAAGTTCTATGGTGTACGAATTGATCACATGTCAAGCTAACTTGTTTATAAGTGTGAAAATGTCAAAGCATAAGAAATTGGCATACTCGTAGAGTTGATCCAACCTCAAAACATTCTACGTTTTAAAGTTTTTCATTAACACGTTATAAACCATATTTCCTTTCACTATCTGTTAACTGACCATCGGTTTTAGTTGCAATAGTTATTCCAACGAGTTCGTTACTTGTGATTGCTTTGAAACCCGACCTAAAAACCCAAGACTGGACCAACTCGACACACTTAACATACATATGGTCCAGTCTTCCTAAGCTTGAAGCTACTTAGTACCACGGTCCAGTATCGAGAACTAACATAGCTCCAAACTTAGTACCAAAAACCGAACCACACGTAAGTAAAACAGGTCTGTCAAATCAATCCCGTCTCGTGTTTTTATGTCGGGCTTCTCACGTCAACCTAAATCATACTCAACCCTAGGGTATTGTTATGGTTATAGACTTCTAGCCATTTCAATGAGTATCCAACACAGACACATGGTTCAAAAACCCAACCAAAACTCAATCCACCAAAACACAATCGCTTCACAAACTCGTTACCGAAAACGATCACACACATAATCGATTCAAACTCAAAACATATATCACCTGATCACCATAAACAATATTTTCACCTAATCGAAAACATGAAATCCGAAACACCAGATTTAAACAAACCTCAAGCAGTAAGCACAACAACTCCTCCAGCCTCCTTAATCTTCTTCTCGGCAGTTTTCGACACTAGTTTAACCTTCACCACAATTGGCTTCTCCACCAGCAGCATCCCCTTCCCAAACAAACCTCAAGGGTATGTTTGGGATCGCTTATTTTGGTTGTAAGAGACTTTCGACAAAAATGACTTTTTTTGAAAATGAGTTTTTTAAAAAAGTGTTTAGACGTTACAAAATGACCAAAAAAAAACATACTTTAAAAATTAAAGGAGTTAATAAAAAGATATTACAAGGGTATAATAGAAAATTAAACTAAAAGTAATTTTTAAAAGTTAATAAGTAATTTTATCCTTACTTTTTAAAACTTATTTTTTACCCTATATAAATATTCAGTTTGAAAAATACTTTTGGGTTTGACAAACATTTTTTTTGACTTATTAACTTCTCAAAAGTTAATAAGTTAAAAGTTAATATAAAATAAACAATCCCAAAAATGCCTAGCGAGTTGTCATTGGTGGTGGGGTTCTCTAGTGGGGTGGGGCATTGGAGGTGAAGTTAGGGTTTTAAGGTGAGTTTATTGGTTTATTCGATTATCTCACCATGGGGGTGGGGTGGTGGATGTAGTTGTCATTGGGTTTGGGTGTAAATGGGTTAAGTTGTTTTGGGTCTGTAGGTATAGAAAACAATGAAGTTCATATTAGGATAGCTTGATATTCTTTTAATGATTATTAAAAAATTAAAAAATAACTTGAAGTTTGAATGATTAAAATATTACTATTAAGATGTTATCATTGCCAACTTGGCGGTTAGCTCATGTACCCGTCTATTTGGCTAACAATGAGAGCAGCAAAACATAGTTTGCAATAGATTTATAACTTTCAAATTTTTATGATAAGAATATAGTTTTGAATTGAAGACCTCCCTTAAGAATACAAGTGCTCAGGGGCGGACATATATGTAATTGAGGGGCAGCTTCCGCGTTACTCTCAACTTATTACGGGTAGTATAAAAGAAATTTACGGTTTTATGTGAAAAAAAGTTTCAGTTTTACGTTACCCCTAAGAAGAAATTACATTACCCCTAAAAAAATTTTAAACTCAACATTTCATAAAAAGTTTTAATTTTATAAATATAAGTTTAATAATTTATAAAAAAAAAACAATACATTCTATAAAAACATAAATGAGTGAGGTTATTCTACAAAGTGTATTTTTGCTACAAAGTGTGAGAAGACACAATGAGCTTAAAAAAGTCATAAAAAAATTATATCTCACAATCTAAATCGAATTTCAAAAAAGTACTTCAGATTTTCTGTTTCTCTCGTCGTCCTCTTTCAGAAAAAAATAAAAAAAAAATTCATTGTGTCTTTTTATGACACAATGACGTCATTGTGTCTTTCCACAATGACGTCATTGTTTCTTTCCACAATGACGTCATTATGTCTTTCATAAATGACACAATAAAAAAACGTTAATTTTTTTAATTTTTTTGTGATTTTTTTTGAATCATTGTGTCTTCTCACACTTTGTATCAAAAATACACTTTGTATCTGAACCTCTTTCTAAAATAACCATTACCCATTACCAAATAACATAAAAACTCAAAATAACCATTACCCAACCCAATACAATAATAAGCAAAAAATAAAAATTATATATATACTAATTATTTGTATACATTGTAAGTTGTATTATGTGCTTTATGGGATGTACCCACTTATTTTTTATCTTTAATCTTTTTATTTTACCCTAATACTTTTACATCTTTTATAACTTAGCCCCAATATTGTTTTTACTTTCAACTTTGGTCCTCTATATTTTTCAAATTTTACAAATTTCCCGTTATACGTTTTGGTCTAAATTTAACGAGTTAACAAAACGCAACGTGTATGTGTGGTTCAACGTTTTTTCACTTATTTTCCCAGTTTAACGGTCACGTCATAACGCGTTGGTCCTAGATCAATTTACTTATTGTTTTATTTTTTGCTTGCGTAAGTGTATGGTTCAATGGTTTTACGTCTACTTTTCATTCGATTTATTTATTTTTTCGTTTTATTAGTTTCTTCAGTGTTAGTGGTCACTGGCGGTGGTGTGCCATTAATATTACTTGGCATGGTTTTACGTCTTCCGTTGCAACGCGAGTAGCTTAATACTAGTATATAACATAATAAAACACAAAAGCAAAAAGAAAAAGAAAAAGAAGATGAAATAATCGAAGTTTTTGTTGTTCTTGTTTAAAAACCTTGATAATTTGTATCGAAATCTTAGAAATGTTGTTAGAATGATTAGAGTATGGCTTAAATTCAAACTTCTATAAAAATTTATTAAAACTTAATTTTAAAAGTAAATGATAAGAAAATATAGATGACGTAAAGAGTGTATAAATCTACTATGAATGCTCTTATATGGTTATTTGTTTATCACGGACATTTTGTGTTTAATTTAATGATTCTGTTATTGTTTAAACTTGAAATTTAGAGAACATGAATCTTTTTGCTGTGAAAAGAAAGCATCAAGAGATGAAAACGCGTACGGTACACTATAAAATGTAAGTTTTGTTTACAATGCAATTTAATTACGTCTGTTCCGACCACATCCGACTCGAGCCAATCGAACAACCCAAAATTTTTTATGTTGTTTTGTTAGATGCTGATTATTAAAAAGTAGTGACCCCGTAGTAAATAATTTATCATTCTATCACTGCATGTACGGTAAAAAAAAATTAAGTTACCCTTGAACTTGTTTTTTAGATCCGCAACCGCAAATGGTTACTATCAATGAAATTTAATACGATCTATCATTTTTAGACTTAAAATTTTAACTTTTACAGTATTGAGCATGGAGGATTGAAGGTTTAGTAGTTTGTTGGCTTGGTTTACGTGAGGCTTAGTTTTGTTGGTTCCTGTGTTTTGTTTTTTTTTCTTTGTTTTTTATTGTATCTAGCTTTTTGTTAGTGATCATTTTATTATAAAATTTGTCGTTTAAAAAAAATCTTTTTTCTATTTCTATGATTCATACTTATAACTTAATTAACTGTTATTGTAATGTTATTAACAAAAATGATCTTATTCATATCTTTTACTATTAAAAATAATTTGAATGTAGATACACAAATTTAATCATTGTACATCTTAGCTCAAGTATCAACATCACATAACCAATCTCACAATTTTAGATTTACACCTAAGCCAGATAAAATTAATAATTTTAGTGGTGACGTGTGACGTTTGAAACAATTTGACACAGTTGACTAATGTCAATAAATTTTTACCCCCCTCTTTTTGTGTTCATAGGCGCATATGGCCAACCTCTCTGATATCTACACTTGCTCATACGGGAATACCCGAAAAAAAAAACTATAAATTACACATTTCCAATATGTCCATTTAGCGAAAAAGATCATAGATGAAATTACATCTTTCTACGATTTCGATATTAGTTTTCTCAATCTTCTCCCTTTGAGATACCAAATTGGTGATGATTATATATATAACAATTTAAGAGAAGTTAAACAAATACAATAATAATCACAAATTTTCAATTCTTCATATACACATTAAGATGCATGATGACCATATTACAGATATTTGTATAGAAAGATAATCCACAATGATGCGTGAATGATACCTGCAAATACCGCGTCAAAGATCATCATCATTGTAGGAAGAGGGCTGCTCCAACCAGCGCCACCCACAGCACCAAAGCCGCCCAGAAGGCCTGGTTTTTTGCCAGGTCACCTGGCGGCCGCCATACCAAAAAGTCACCGAGGTAGTCTCTGCCAGATGACATTTGATTGGTTGTGGATCGGTTGTATTTATCATCCTTGTCCTTGTTTTTGTCACTCCAAGTTCCTGCATAGCTGCATTCATTGATATTCTTGTCATCTTAATATTATTGTGTGGTGAACCATTAATGCCACCACCTTTCATGCTTAACAGGAATATAATTGAAGCAGTTTTTACAGGCCAATCTGGGTACGTTTTATCTCTCACGGATCAAATGGGTAAGATAAGATTAGTTCTTTTCTTTCATGTTAACAGGGATATAAATGAAGCGCTTTTATTCCATTTACGTATAAACAGGCAAATCTGGGTAACGTGTTATCTCTCACGGGGGGGGTCAAATGGGTAAGATAAGGTTAGTTCTTTTCTTTCATGTTTAACAGGGATATAAATGAAGCGGTTTTAATCCATTAACTTATAAACAGGCCTATCTGGGTAACGTTTTATCTCTCACGGGTCAATAAGATTAGTAAAAAAAGAACTTGTTGGATTCAAAGCTACCAAAATGTATTTATAATGTCCAAGGTTTAAAAGTACGGAATCGAGCCTCGAGGCGTTTTCCCTTCGCCTCATGAGGCGTAAGCCTCGAGGCGAACCGAGGCGTAAGCCCGAGGCGGAATTAAAAAATAAATATAAAAATTATATATCTTATAAAAAATAAAATACAGACTAATTTCATCATAGGATTCATCAAAAACATCAAAAAACACACATTAAAAAGGCATGAAATGTTTGAAATTGACACAAAAAGTCTAAAACATCGAAAACAAAGTGTAAAACCCCCTGAGGCGCCTTGATGCGCACATGAGGCGCATCTGAGGCGCACCGCCTCAGCCATATGAGGCGCACGTACAAAAAAAAAAACCTGAGGCGCCGCCTCAGACTCGTTTTATGGGCGCCTCTTCTCGAGGCGCACGCCTCAACCGTTTTTTAAAACCATGATAATGTCTACAACTTTCTAATTTATCATTAGAAATAAACTTGATAGTGAACTAGACGAAGCCAACCAGATCTGTTTTGATCCATACAATAATTACTCTTTCAGGCCCGACTTGTTCATTTTGCCACGTCTACTATAAAAGCTATCATATTTCTCTAAGAAACTTATTACTATTAGTTAATGACTTAAAGTTCTACATCAACCAGGAAAACAAATAATCTTTTGAAGTAGATATCACTTATAAGTAGTAATAAACCTCAAGAGGTAGATCAAAAGTATTCTGTTGTTGAATAGTGTTTCAAGAGTCCTATATTTATAGGCAAGAGATCTTGAGATATTTACACTAAGATACAATAATAACCTTAGGTTTGATCCCAACCACAATATGGCTAATATAGTCTAATAAGTAATAATGATGATGATGGGCCAATAGGTCTTTACTCGTTATAGCATACTTAAACAGGCGATTTGATTTTTATAATACTTAAATAAGTGAAATATGCACCATGATGAGATGTTTAAAATACACTATTATTGTGAACTCACCTATCGTAGCTGGAACCAATGAGTGGAATTGTAACCATTTCTTCTTGTGATATCTTAAGCTTAGGAGCTTGTAAGATATATCTCAGGTCTTTAGCCTGGCGTCTAATACTGATACTCGGATGACTAGTTTCTAGCTTCCGGTAAAGATCAATACAATCTTTGTGGCGATTATTAGCTTCATAAGCCATAGCAAGCCATATCTGTATCTGAAAATACCAAAAAACTAATAAAATTTCAAACCAGGCCATAAAAAGTTAACTAAAAAATATGCAAAAGTCAGACTTTCACCTTTTCTACAGATAAGTCCCTGGATCATTTTTAACTCACTAATCTTTATCAAAAGGGTCCCACTTATCACAAATTTAGACCCATAACTAGTGAATTGGCCAAAAGCTTATGGGATAATTTCAGAAAAACCCTTACAGGACTTCAAAATATTTAGCTGGTATCGACTTATTTTTATAAATAGATCTTTTGACATATTATGTCCATGTCAGCAAAAATGGCCTACGTGGCATCCATCTCAGCATTATGGTTGAAGATTAGTAAGTTAAAGGATTTATTAATGAAAAAAGAAACTCATAGACTTGTCTAACGTATGCTTTTTCTGAAATTTTCCCTTCAAAACCTCCAAAATGGATGGCAACAGAATTCAGGGATCATTTAAACCAACCAACCTCGCCACCAAACAAAGTGGGCCTTGGTATGATTGTGAGAGCACCTTCCAAGAACTCAATAGATCGCCCATACATGCCCTTTCCATAAGCCTTTTGGCCCAAATCAAACATCAGTTGAGCCATTTTCCTCCTCTCTGCTTGTTCCTTAGCAACCTACCAATGTAACAAGAATTGATATCAGAACACAACACCACATTGTGGTTAACAGAGACATAAAACTACATATTTAAATCAGGAATCATTCACCTTTTTAACTCAGCCTCCAAATTTCTCAATGTATCATACTACAATTAAATTCAAATATTAGGAACAAGATACATAGATCCATTTGGATCACAACTGACATTCTCCTTTCATGTATGCTAGTAAATCCTACTTTAGTAAAAAGAACTAACAAAGAATTAAACGCAGTTCAAAACTTCTTGGTTATACTTCTATCAGTAGCAGCAACAACTGCATGTATGTATCACAATTGCTTGCATGCGTCGGTACTTAGGCAGGTAACTGGTTTCCGATTCTAATTGTTGAAGTCTTAAAGAGGCTGCAGCTAAGCTCAATTGCAGCTATAAACTTGTTAGGTCATTCTCTAGCACACATTTATCACACACACAGACACAAATTAAAACTCATCTTAATTCCGAGGAGTTACTTCAACATGAAAAGAAAACACCAATTTATGCTATGAGCTTAAGAATCTGAGCTAAGACATGTCAACTTTACACAATTGCACAAATTGAGTTTCAATTCCTATTGCAGGCCCTAAGATCATGTTCCTAAACAGCTAAAATCAAACGCATAAAACGATAAACACAAGCGAAAACAATAACCGACATCACGAATCACAAAACCCTCACCTTCTCAAGCTCCCGTCGAACCCTCGTCCTCTTCTGTTCTTCCGTCTCTTCACCTTCACTCTCACCATCACCACCACCTTCATCTCCATTCTCCCCGAGATCTTCCTCCCCACGGCTCTGCAACTCCTCAGCCTTCTTCTCCAGCTCTCGCATATCCTCAATCTCCTTAACTCTCATCCTCATCTCATTCTCCCACTCCAACCTCCTCCTCCTCTCAGCCTCCATCTCATCCTCATCACCGTATCCATTCCCGTTCTCCTCGTCACTCGAACTCTCGTAATCCACTTCATTCGCCTTCGAATTCGCCTTCCGTCCTCTTCCGCCGCGGTGCACCACCGCCGCCGTCGCATCTTTCTCAAACTCTATTCCACCTTTCGAAACATAGAGGTTAGAGGTAGATGATGATGATACCAGATCCTTTTTGAACAAGTTGAGGAAGATGTCGGACGGCGGTAGTCGTGCTTTGCTGCGGTCGATTACGGTAGTGCGTGGTGACGTCACGTCGAGAAGAAGTGATAGGTTTCCGATGACCGCCATGCCGGTGCCGGAGAAGATGAAGATGTACGGTGGTGATTATGGGAGATATGGTGGGAACACTGGTACAGGGGTTTTCAGTTGAGTGTATGAGAGTGATGATATTTTGGTTGGAGTAAAAGACGTTTTTGCCCTTGTGTTTTTGTGGAAAGCACGCTCTAGGGACGCTGAAAAGTAGAGTAGGGCAATAGAAGTCCTTTTATTTCTTATGAGTTTCACTTTTTACTTTTTAAATGTTTGACGTCATTATATCTACATTTGTGGGGCTTTCTGGAGACACGAGTGTGGGGATGAATACAACATGACATTTTGATATCACATGTTATATTTCACATACTTATATCATTGGTATTCGCATTTATGTTGTGTCAATATTTTGTAGTGTATTGGTTCTATGTGTCAATGATGATTTCTCGACTTGTGATAGTTTGAGTCTTATTATGTGTATATGGTGCAAATTTAGGAGAGTTTAACGTGTGTGAGTTCTGAAGTTTACCATTCAAAAAGAGGCCCAACGTTGTGGCCTCATAACTCGTGTAATTAGAGGCAATAACAGAATTAAAACTTTTTAACGTTAAGTTATAATTAAAAGGTTATAGAAAAAATATATATAATAGAAAAAGCATGAAAAAAATCATATCATATCATCATAGTATAATTATCTAAATGTGTATATACTGGACTCACGTGCCATCAAAGCTACATGATAGAAACATAATTTTTTATATACAAAAACCAAACATATAAAACTACCTAAATTTTTTTCGAACAACGTTTAGATCATCGACGCCCTACAAGCCAGTCCGATCATCTCCATTCCTTGGATAACCTTAAGGCCTTAGGCTGATATTCTCATTTTAACACATCAACCATTTTGACTAAGGATCATTTAACAAATTTATCTTTTTTTAAACAACAAACCTATTCTACTTCTACTTTTAAATTACTTCACATTACATCATTATCTGGATTTAAATTAAAAGCCTACCTTCTAAAAGATAAAACCTTTATGAAGTGGGCTAGCCCCACATTAGCTAACTAAATTTATCTAAATACCAGACAAATTGAAACTAAAAAAGCCTCGATTTTGAAAACACCCAAAACTTGAGGGCCCTTTATTGCCACTTTCTAAATCCAGCAAAAGCCCAACAAGGGCAATAGAGTCAAACCCACAAAGTAAGTGGTTACCATTCACTTCACGTCACAATTCACTTTCCCAAAACGGCACCGTTCTCCCACCCACAACACGCCACAATTCACACCCTTAAACGACACCGTATCACGATCCCCAACACCAAATCACACGTCACCACAACATTAGCCTCTCGCCACTCATTCGTCGACGATAACATTCTCCGACCACCGCAACAGCCGGCGAAAGCATCAATCTCCGTTAACTTTCCGTTAACCTCCGTTAAATGTAACAAACAATGGCGTCAATACTCAACAATCATCATCCTGTATTCACCTACTCAAACATCCATCATATTCACTCCAAAAAGTTCAATCTCAACGCGAATTTCGAGGCTCGATTTGCTCGCCGGAGAGTTAGCAGACGAACTGCTGATGTTGTTCGTGTTACTCCGGTGAATTCGGTGTCGGTTAATGGATATTCGGTGGGGAATTGTGAGGATAGTGTAGAGGTTGATGGAGTTTGTACGGATTACCGTGGGGATGAAGTGGTGGGAGTGTCGGAGAGGTTGTTGAGGTTTGTGAGTTTAGTTCCGTCGTTGTTACCTGGTGGAAAGTGGTGGAGGTTTTTGGATGAGATGGAGGTTGTGCAGAATGCGAAGCCGGTGACTCTGGTCCGGGCTCTTCGACGGATGTGGGAGCTGATTGCGAGTGATCGTTGGGTTATCTTTTCTGCATTCACTGCTTTAGTTCTAACAGCGGTACTGATGTTCTGTTAACCTTTTGTTTTGCATTTCATGCTTAATTTTGGCCTAATTGTTATCTTTCTGAAATGAAGTAGAATTGGGGATGAGTTAGGCTTAATTAGAGGCATACGAGCTATGTATTGGGATTGGAATTCAAGCTAAAAAAAAGTAGAACTTCTGGAAATACTGACCTGTTGTTGCATAATATCATCTCTTTAGCTGCTAATTAGTGTCTGAGTTAGATCCTTGAAAAGAAATTCTGTTAATTAGCATTAATTTGCCTGTAGCAGACTCTTTTTGTGCATGAAAAATTTGTGTAATGCTTCATAAAATGAACTGTGGGAGTTCGTGGTGGAAGTTTGTCCATTGATTTTGCAGGCTCATTTTTTCCAGGTTTTTAAGGTACTCTATTTTAACCATTTGACGCCACATGCTTATCATTTATAAAATATGCAATCCATTTTATGAAATGGTAAGTATGTTGCAATTTATTTGGTTTCAAGTTGCATAAATTGGTGTCATATTTGGTTAGCAAGTTGCATTAGGTAGTTACAAATTGCATGTTTTGGTAAGAAATGATTAGCATGTTGTAAACGGGTTAAGTGCGTTACTAGTATCAGTAAAAAGTGAACAGTACGCTGTTTTACTTGTCAACAGAAACCTGTCTTGTGTTTCAAATGCAGTAAATGTCAACAAAAGATTGTTGATAAATTAGTCCACCATCCTGTGAAACTAACTTAGATTTTGTTCATATCATTCAGCTTACAGAGATCTCCATTCCTCATTTCCTGACAGCATCTATATTTTCAGCCCAAAGTGGAGATACAACAGTATTCCGCGGAAATGTGAAGCTACTAATTTTTTTATGCATCACTTCCGGTATTTGCAGGTTAAAACCTTGTATGGTTAAATCTCTTCTTTAAAACATCTAGTAGTAAATCAATATTGCTTTTATTACCACTTTAATCTATTAGATGGTTTATCTTGTACAGTTGTACATCAATCTTTTATTACAAATTAGTGCAAATAAGAAATGCATTTCACACCAAAGTGCCTGTGACCTAGCAATACCAAGGTATGTAGGAAAGGTGTCCATCCTTATATGGTTGTGGGTTTAAGTCCTATGGTGCCAAAAGGTGTATATCTAAGAGTAGGATTAGAGGGGGTGTGAGTTAGTTGTTCTGAAAAAATAAATGCATTTCATGTGGACATTTGGTTGTCGTTGAAGCCCTAAATCAATATTCATGGTCTATAGTGGTACCTCTATTAGCTAGTAACTTGTTTGCTTATGTAATATAAGACAGCATTGATATTTTTAATAGCTTTTTTGTGAGTTCGTATCTGACATTTAATTGTGTAATTGAAATTTCAGTGGACTAAGAGGTTGCTGGTTTGGCATTGCAAACATGATTCTTGTGAGTTCGTATATGATGTTTATTCTTAAAAGTTATTTGTTACATTCATCTATAAGATCACTTAAGATATTGCAATGTTTGACTCTCCACTAAGTCAAATAAAAGGGTTTGACTATCAATTAAACGTATTAAATAACACCAAAAGTTAACCATTGATAAATGTAATGATGTCAATGGCAAAAAAAAATTGATTTTAGCCCCTGTTGCTTAAGAATATAATGATGTAATTTTCACACTTTTATAACCTGCAGGTAAAACGAATGAGGGAAACGTTATATTCTGTCCTTCTTCTCCAGGTTTGTAAATGATGACTATATGATCGTCATTAATGATTTTTTTCATATTTAGCGAGTAGAAATTCTCCTACAACTTCACTTTTTTGCAGGATATGAACTTTTTTGACTCTACAAGTATAGGTGATTTGACAAGTCGATTAGGTTCAGATTGTCAGCAGGTTTCACGGGTTATTGGAAATGATCTTAACTTAATATTAAGGAATCTTCTCCAGGTGCACTAAAAAATATACTTTGTTGCGAGCTCACGTCGAATTAGAAAATCTAATGTCACTGTTTTCTTTTAGGCGACGGGGGCTTTGATCTACTTGTTAGTCTTGTCTTGGCCACTTGGCTTATGCACATTGGCCATATGCTCTACTTTATCATTGATAATGTTACGATATGGACAGTAAGATTCTTCATCCTTCTTAAAAGTTTATTTATTGAATGCAGTAAATGTAGATGTTGATGCTCTTAGTATGAATCACAATTTATAAAAACTAAAGACAATGTACCGTTTTGTATTTACTTTATACAATAATCATAATTAAAACTCAATAAAACATCAATTAAGTTTACTATAGAAAGTATATTCTCTAATTATTTTTGGAAATATGATGCATTGTAGTTAAAGCCTTCAAAATTTCACGAGAGATTAATGTTATTGAGAATTTCATAAAAATGACGGCTAAAATTATACTAGTTCATTCCCTCCCATTATGAATGTAAAAAAAGGGAGCCCTACTTATGGAATGAGAATAGGCTAAAAGGAAGGTGATGCAGGGGCATCCAGGAAATTTCCTCTAGATGATACTTTAACCATTATTCATTCAGATTGTTATGTGTTTGGTGGTGGTAATTTTATCCAAGTACATGTCCCTAGTTATTCTTTGTAATTTTTTTCTGGTATGATTATTCTCAAATTCTACTCTCACCAGTCTTCATACTAATACGCATCAGAAGGAATTACAACATCCCTTCAAGAACAACCCATTCCATTCCATCAGACAAAACAAACAGCCTTTTTCTGCAACATTTCATTCCTTTTCTGGTTCCAGCATACTAACTGTTACCTACATTTTTAATTCCTAAACTCTTGATCACAGCTTCTTTTTTCCTCTTAAGAGTTGTATTTCAGAGATGATGGATTTAATTCCTGACTGCCTTTTGTATAGGTATCAGAAGAAAGCAGCCAAGTTAACGCAAGAGTACACTGCATCTGCAAATGACGTACTACAAAATTTAATTATGTTCCTCCTATATACTTTTCTCCTTTATGTTAACTGTCTAAATGGTCTGTTACTTGTATAGGTTGCACAAGAGACATTTTCTTTAATGAGAACAGTCCGAGTTTATGGAACTGAATTTAAAGAACTTGGAAGGTATATATTTGGTTGTATTTTTATCGGAAAGTGCACTCTTGAGGAGTTAAGGTTTGATTTGACTTTTACTGATTTAATTCATGAATAGGTACAACAATTGGCTGGAAAAGTTAGCTGATATAAGTTTGAGAACAAGTGCTGCATATGGAATTTGGAATTTTAGTTTCAACACTCTTTACCATTCTACACAGGTTATGCCCTTTCTTTTTTTTCCCTGCCGAGTTTATAAAAGTACTTTGGAAACACACACATGTGCAGAATTAGGATCAACTGAGATATGCTAATATTCTTGAGAAGATTATGATTCACCAAATTTGTAATATGTGAAGATTCTTTATATTTGATTTTGATCCCATACGTATACATAATAGGGAATGGAAGTTACCAATCTAGTGATCAAAGTGGTCTCACAATTTTTTAAATATTTAGCTGATCGCACGTTCTTAAGTCTATATATACACACATATACATAAAAACATATATACACATATCTATCCTTTTCTTTTTCATGTATGCCTTAATCCTTATATGAATGTCTAATTTTATAGGTTATCGCAGTGCTGGTAGGAGGAATGTCTATAATGGCTGGTCACATAACGGCTGAACAGCTTACAAAGTTCATATTATACAGTGAATGGCTGATATACTCAACATGGTTTGTGGGTGACAATCTATCATCATTAATGCAATCTGTTGGTGCAAGTGAAAAAGTATTTCAAATGATGGATCTTGCGCCTAGTCAACAGTTCACCTCCAGAGGTAAGTGATTTTTTAATTCATTAAATCACTGCTTAACATTTGAACTAACTCTGCATGTTGAATTGTGGCAGGGACAACATTGCCAAATTTTAAGGGGCGTATTGAGTTTCTGAATGTATCATTTAGCTATACATCAAGGGAGACGGTACACTTCTAGTTTGTCTCATATCACAAGCATTGGCTCATCTCCATCCCTAAAGAAAGAGTAGAGGTGCCAAAATGGGTGGATTGGTCGGGTTGGGTAATGGGTCAAAACGGGTCATTTATGTGCGGATTAGAACGGGGCGGGTTGGGTTGTGCTGATCCGCCAACACTTCTATTGCCTTGTTATATATATCTAAATAATTAATGTATAAAATATGATTATGAAAACTATAGTATTGATTTCAATACTCCCCCAACATGGGGACGAGACTATCCGTAACGTTATTGCAGGAATTCCAACAATATTTAGTATTGTTTTTTCAGCAATCATTTCATACAATGCACTTATGAATGACTATTGAAATGCAAAATTATATTTGTGACATTTTAACAGGTAAATGTATTACAAGATATAAACATTACTGTGAATCCTTATGAAGTAGTTGCACTTGTAAGTAAGTCTGCTATTCTAGCTGCCTAATTTATTTTATAAAATAACTACTTCAAGCATTAACTATTTTTCATAATGTTCATTAGGTTGGTCTTAGTGGTAGTGGGAAAAGCACAATTGTTAGTCTTCTACTTCGTCTATATGAACCAACAAGTGGCCAGGTAGTCCTTTCTTCCTAAAATGATGGTTGATTTCAATATAGGTGACAGGTCAGGTGGGTTGGTTACTGGGTCGAAACTCGGAACAATATGGGGGTTGACTCATAAATATTCTTTGTTCCTTGTTTTGAATTTTATTACAAAATGAAATTTGGTTAAAATACTAATTTAGCTTTGTTTGAATAGAGTGTTTTGTGCAAATAAAAACATTTACTTATTCTTAAGTAACTAAGCCTTAGAAGTTAACCCAGTCGACTAGTTAGAGGTATTACAACCCAAATTAACCCATTTCTTTGTTTTTAACAGCATTTATTTCTCCTAAGCATCTTATCAACTTGCACTTGCAAAGATTTGAACACACAGAATTTTTGTGGGGGCAATCACCAATGCCACTAGGCCAAGGGCACCCATTTCTATGTATTGAGTCAATGTCACATCATCTAAATTTCAACTTAGGAGCACATGATAAAGAAAACTTTGGTACAAATCTTGCAACATTTACTTCACACTGATGCAGTTTAGTTGCTTGTGTAGATATTGATTGACGGGTATCCTCTAAAAGATTTGGACATCAAGTGGCTTAGAGAAAGAATTGGATATGTTGGACAGGTCATCTTTCATAAAGTCTTCACTTGAAATCACTTTTGTCATCATAATAGGGTTTATTGCACAAAAGAAAACTAACTTTGGTCTGATTTTTGTTTTGGTTAACCATTTATTGTAACTCATAAAAATACAACCAACTTACAAAACTTTTGATAAAAACCATTAACTTCAAAAAAAAATGATTCAAGATAATATGTAAAGGCCACCAGCTCACAATGATGTCACAAGTGACCGTGTTGGTAAGTTTGATCATTTTAACCCCCCCTAGACGTGCGCCAATTACAAGCTGCCCTAAATAGAGTTTTCAAAGTCAGTTACCTTTTATTGTTAAAAAGCAAAGATGGTTACCCAAAATGCAAATGAGAACACTCCCTCTGTCCTAGAAATTTTTGTCAATATTACTATTTTAGT
Organism: Flaveria sonorensis; assembly: GCA_025506505.1. Classification (NCBI taxonomy): domain Eukaryota; kingdom Viridiplantae; phylum Streptophyta; class Magnoliopsida; order Asterales; family Asteraceae; genus Flaveria; species Flaveria sonorensis. The sequence goes on from CM046436.1 coordinate 7,829,256, forward strand.
TTGTCCCAAAACAATTGTCCACTTTTAAAGATGGATGGTTATTAGTTACGAATTTTGCCATTTTACCCTCAGTTACCCTACTCATCATATCTCGCAAGTTTGAAATTGGTATTTTGTTAGATAAAGTATGCATTACTCTTAAATTCTTAAATTGTGTTTTTTTTTTTTTTGGACAATTAATATGGGACAGGGGGAGTGCCTTTATATGTAATAACCTTTGAGAAAAAACCTTTTCTGTTGTTGCATGTTTATAACAGGAACCTAGGCTTTTTCGAATGGATGTGAAATCAAATATAGCATATGGATGTACAAGAGATGTAACTCAAGAGGATATTGAACGAGCAGCCAAAGAAGCATATGCTCATGACTTCATTTCCTCATTGCCTGATGGCTATAATACAATTGTTGATGATGATTTACTTAGTGGAGGACAAAAACAAAGAATTGCTATTGCCCGTGCTATTCTTAGGGACCCATCTATTTTGATTCTTGATGAAGCTACTAGTGCTTTAGACGCAGAGAGTGAATACAACATCAAGGTATTTGTAATTTTTTGCTTTTGGTGTAAGGAAAATGTTTGTGGTAGAGGTAGCAAACTGGTTGATTGGGTAATTGGATCGGGTCAAAATTAGTGATTGGTTATTGCAGGACAAAACGGGTTGGGTCACCCGGTCCACAACCATTTTTATCCATTTTATGAAACTTTTATATGATACAATTTGGGGGAAATTCAGAAAAACCATATGGACAGAACTTCCCACTCTTTGTAACAAGTCAAGGATTTGATCATGCAAAGAAAGTACGTTATCACTAAAATTAATAAGTTAAAGGATCTATTTGTGCAAAAATGAGACCGTTTTGTTAAGAAAGACCTTTTCATGATGTTTAATGAGTTAATTGATTCAGTTATGCATGAAAAAGTTTAGGGCCTATCTGCACAAAAGTGAAAGTCCATAGGTTTTTTTCCCTCCGAAATTTGCCCTTACAAGAGCTATGTTATACAAATCTAATCTAACTTCCTATAATAAAACGATTTAGGAGGTTGTATACATATGTATACCACATTCTGCTTGGTTGAATCCGTGAACTTGTTTTCTTTTTTAGTTAAATTCTTTAGCTTAATGTGTTTGACTTGTTAGAGATGATAATAACCCAAGCCGACCCATTATTGCCTGTAAATTGAAGTGGGCTTACATTGTGCACCAACTTTCATATTTTACTTGTGCCTTGATCATGTAGGGTGTACTTCGTGCTGCTGGAGATAACTTTAAGAGAACTGTTATAATAGTCGCACACAGGTAATACAATAAAAAATCTGATTTATCCTTTTCCACAGACTATCCACTGTACAAGCTGCAGATTAATAGTTTAAAAAGACTGATTTATCCTTTTCCACAGACTATCCACTGTACAAGCTGCAGATAAAATAGTTGCCATGGACCGTGGCCATATCATTGAGGTATGCTCCCCAAAACACTTTTAAAACAATAAGATGGGTTTGGGTTGAACCTGGTCAAAACGGGGCAGATAGAGTTTTGTTGACCCACAAATACTTTTTCTTGTCCATTTTAGGTTCAATAAATATGATTGCAAAAAGAAAATTGGTAGCTGGCTCTCATGGTTATTGCAGAAAAAAATATTGTTATAATATTCTAATCTTTAGATACATGCATTACTTTGGGTGATTTTCAACTTGTTTCACTTGTTCCCCCTTTTAGGTAATTTTTTACAGATAAAACAGAGCCCAAATCGACCCAGTCATAAGTAAATGGGTGGTAATTGACACCTCTAGTTGCAATTTTAACTCGATTATCCATTAACTCTGCATGCTTCAGTAAAGTCAACACAAAAGAGTCTAATGTTCCAAAATCAACCAACATCAATTTATTTGCAAGAATTATTGTTGGCAAATAGGTATCTTTAACATTGAACTTTCTGAAGGAGGAACCGTCCTGGATTTCATTAGACATCAAAAAAAAAAAATTTCATATGCTTCCCACAGAGGTGGGAAAACGGGTGGGTTGGGACTTGGGTAACACGTCAAAACGGGTCGGGTCAAAGACATTTAATTTATATATTGGGGTCAAAACAGGTCAATAATGGCCCAGATATTTTATCCACTTTTTGTTTGGTAAAAATTAATATCTAAAATATAACTAAAAAGTATTTACATAACAATCTGGTTTCTTCTAAGATAAAACGATCCTAGGTGTGTCAGCATTTGACTTTAGACTACTTTTGACCCATTTCATTTCTAGATACTTCTTGAAATCTTACCCTTCGACCCGTTTATATAAACGGGTCGAAACTGTCATTTCCGAGTAACCAATCAGAAATTCACACCATGTATGGTTTGTGATTTCAGATGGGCAATCACAAAGAACTTCTACTTCAAGATGGATTGTATGCGCGATTAACCAGAAGACAAGTTGATGCAGTGGGATGACAATATATAATCTGATTAAACTGGTTTTAATGGTTAACTTTATGTCATGCCCATGGCCATGTGAATCATCGATTGGAATGGGATGCAGACGCAAATATCTTAATTTATTAGATGATAAGGTAGAGTCTTTGAAGATTCATCACCCATACAAGATTTAATTGATGATATTCATGGGTGAATTATAGATTTGTAGATTCACCATTTTGAACTGTTGTAATTACTTTGTATAACGTCTTATTTGACCAAACTGTAAGGGTCCTTCATTGCAAACGACTTCTTTTTTGTTTGTCGATCTTTTATTTTTATTTTTATAATTATTGTGTCAAATATGATAAATTTATTTAATTTAGTTTTTTTATTAACGGTAGGTTAGTGGTAAATAAAATAGTAACATCAAGTTAGTAATTATTCCTCAATGTTAAAAATTAAACTCATGCTTCCCACATCTCCTTGGATCATTAGATCAAGAGATCATTGATTCTACTAAATTTTGTAGTCACATTTTGAACTTTTTAAACAAAACTGAAATTCTATTAATAATAATTATATAAGTTGAAACTTACTGAATTTTGCTTAAGTATGTAAAATTGTTTTGAAAGACTCATTACTATTATGTCCATTCTAAATTTGATAGAAACAATATATTAGGGTTCTTTTCCAAATCATATGTTCGAGGTTATAATATTAATATATATCGCCATTTTAAAAATATTATATATATTTCCATTGGTCTTCAATGGAGTCGTGGATGATGATATGATGGGGTCGATGAAGTTGCGGATGATGATGCGATGGGGTTGCGGAATTAGCCGTGAAAACGATCCCATTGCACGAGGTTGTTCGTAGCTGTTTTTTCCAGATGTGTTCACTTAATTAATGAATACGAACAAAAGAAGTGTTGTGGTGGACAATAAGGGTATTGTCCAATAATTCAGAATGGTATGTTTTTGGGTGTTTGAGGGAGAGAATGTTCAACCCAAACAAAAAATATAATTTGATAAGTGTTCGTGAAAAGTTAATGGAAAATATTCAATATCCTTAATAACAAGTATAATCCATTGCTCATGTTCGTTCGATTCGTTTGTAACCACAATTTTCAGACTCGGATTGGACCGGCCGGTCAGACCGTCCCATCCACCCTAAATCGTTTATATTTTTTTAGTTTTTTAGATTTTAACGAGTTTAACGGATGGTTCAAACTATATTAGAGTGTTGGACATAATTATTGATGAGTTTCTATATATAACTATAAACCGGACATATGAAATGTTTTATTAAATTATATATATACTATACATCTAATATATATATATATATATATATATATATATATATATACTAGATTTAGTAAACTCGTGTATTACACGGTTGAATAAATAAAATATTAATATTATACAAATTAATAATTATAAAATATATTCAAATATATGATATGACTGAAATTATATATGAAAATGATTATAAATAATAAAACAATGATATCAACTTTTTAAATTTGGTTTTAAATTTTTTCAAAAAAATAATATTTATTCTAAAACAAACCATATAAAAATGTCATTTTAAAAAATTTCTTATTACAACTCCTAATTTGATTATGTTTGGTTTTTAAAAAATTGACTTTTTAAAAATATCCAATTTTAAAAATATTTCTATTTTTAAAAAAAATTTATGCTTTAGAAAAAAATATTATTTTATGAAAAATTATTTATTTATAAATAACATTAATGAATAGATTTTTTTCTTAATTTATTAAATCTAAAAAATTATTAAATAATACTATTAATAATTAAAGTAATTATTTAATATGAGAGAGAGGCGGAAATTTTGGGTGAGGATGATTGTGGTGCTGTCACGTGTCATCTCAAGTTACTCTAATAGAATACTAGTTTTAGCTACCCTTGTAGGTGACGGAACTGTAAAAAGTTAATTATTAAATAACATACAAATAAAAACAAAAATCCAATGTGTTATATATTAAATAAGACATAACAAGGTCACCAATTAGCAAAAACATACTTGTAAACTACATTTGTAGTGACATTAGTAGGTTTACACTCATTATCTAAAGCTAAAAGATTAATCCATCTTTATTCTTAAATTGTGACAAAATATTATAAAGCTGATCATGAGTAAAAATATGCTCTTTCAAGTATAAACCGACACTTGACAAAGATTGACCTTAACTTTTATTTATTGTTATAACGAAATAGACAGTCAAAAAAAACTGTCTTTTTTTAAACTTAAAAGGAATACTTTGACGGGTCAAATTGTGAGCTAGATATTGAGTGGGTGTGAGGATATATTATGAAGAAATTAAGATTTAAATAATATACACTGAAAAGTTATGTGCAATAATTAGATCAATTTCGAATTATTTTGACCCTGTAATCAAATAAAGATATAGTATTGAATTAGGTTGGATTGGGACTATAAATGTTTAATATATCTGATTAGTTGTTGATTATTATTTATTAATACTAACTTTAGTAAATCATGTATATACGGGTTGAAAAATATATAATAAATGTTATGAAGTATAAAATGATAATCTAAAATAAGACATGATTAAAATTACATATGAGTAATAACTATAAGTAATAAAATAACGATATCAATTTAAACTTTTGTTTTTAAACTTTCTTTCCAAACAAAGTAAATATCTTTTTCAAAACAAACCGTATTAAAAATGTTATTTTTTAAAATTTTTTATTATAAATCCGAATTTTAATTATTTTAGTTTATAAAAATACTTTTTAAAAATACTAATTTTAAATATTTTATATTTAAAAAAAAGTAAGATGTTTTAGAAAAAAAATTTAATTGTATAAAATATTATTTTCTAAATTTTTTAAAAATAACATTAATAAAAAGACATCTTTCTTAATTCATTAAAAAAATTATTCTAAAAAATATTTAAATTATTACTATTTTTAATTTAGGTAATTATTTAAGAGGAAAGAGAGTCGGGAAAAATAAACTAGGGGACTTAAAATGTGTCAAGTGTCCCCCTAAGTACTCTTTTATAATATATATATATAGGCTAAAGACCCGGGTAACACACGGGTTTAATCCAAAAATATTGTTGTTGTTTAAAAAGGTTCGTAAGTTATAATGTTGTGATAATACTTTGTATATAGACTTTTGTAAAAATATTATTAGCAGATGGATTTAAATGTATTAATTCAATTAAACAACAAGTAACTAAAGATCTAAATTGATATACAATGTTTGCTGGTACATAAACAGGTTGCAAGTTGCAGTACGCATCAAACAATCTTCGCAGGTACATAATAAGTTTGAACTTATAGGTATATGTTATGATTTTTTTCAACTTGCAACTAGAATATCAAATAACAGACAAGTAACAATAAAAGTTGTATATCATTAAATAATTACAATACAGCTCAGATACAAGTAAGCTCTAAAACAATAGTTTGCATATAATTAAACAATCTAAAGTAATATATAGCGAAATGAACGATAACTTGATAATTGCACGTAACTAAACAATTACAATACTACTCAGATAAAGTAAACATCTAAAACAACCTATTGTATATAGTAAGTGGAAAGTTAAAGAATGTGTTTCATTGATGTTCATAGTAAGGTAAAATGATACAAACACAACAAAAAACCACATAGTTAAATTAAATGTTATATCATAGTATACAGATAGATAACAACAATGAATTAAAAAAAGCATAAAATTTGACTCTTTAGTTAATTCGCATAACATTCATACATACCACATTAAAAAGTTATGTGAATTGTATAGATAGTTGTATATAATACTAAAAGAGTAACTTAGGGAGACACCTGACATATTTCTAGGCCCCCTAAGTTTATTTTTCGTCTCTCTCTCCTCTTAAATAATTAATAAAATAACTAAATATTAAATAAATTTAATTCTTTTTTGATTAATTTTTTTAATAAATTAAGAAATATGTCTTTTTATTAATGTATTTTTGGATAACAATTTTTATACGGCTCAAAAAATTTTCTAAAACATCTAACTTTTTTTAAAATTTAAAATATTTTAAAATGGTATTTTAAAAAGTAATTTTTTATAAACTGAAATAATTAAAATTAGGAGTTATAATAAAAATTTTAAAAAATAACATTTTTAATACGGTTTGTTTTGAAAAAAAAATTTAACTTTTTTTTGGAAAGAAAGTTTAAAATCAAAAGTTAAAAATTGATATTATTATTTATTACTTATATATTACTTATATGTAATTTTAATCATATCTTATTTTAGATTATCATTTTATACTTCATAAAAATTTTATTATATTTAATATTTTATTTTTTCAACCCGTATAATACAGGGTTTACTAAAGTTAGTATTAAATAAATAATAATCAACAAGTAATCAGAGATATTATAAACATTTTATAGCCCGATCCAACCCGATTCAATATTATATCTCACACCCACTCAATATCTAGCTCACGATTTGAAAGAGTCTATTTATAATTGATTACATGGTCAAAATACTTCGTAATTGCTCTAAGTATTACACATAACTTTTCAGTGTATATTATTTAGATCTTAATTTTTCAGACTAATATCCTCACACCCACTCAATATCTAGCTCACGATTTGATCCGTCAAAAGTATTTCTTTTAAGTCTAAAAGAAGACATTTTTCTTTGACTGTAATTTCGCTATGACAATAAACAAAAGTCAAGGTCAATCTCTGTCAAGTGTCGGTTTATATTTGAAAGAGTCTATTTTTACTCACGATCAACTTTATGGCATTTTGTCACAAGTTAAGAGTAAAAATTAATTGAATCTTTTAGCTTTAGATAATGAGTGTAAACTTACGAATGTTACTACAAATATAGTTTACAAGGATATTTTTGCCCATGAGTGACCTTATAATCAAAAGTTATTATGTCTCATTTAATATATAACACACTTGATTTATTTTTATTTTTTTGTTATTTAATAATTAACAATTTCATCAACGAAAGTTTAAAAAGATATATTGTTGTTTTACTTGAAATTTACATATTTAATTTAAACATATTTTATATGAAAATATTGTTTATATTTTATAAAATTTATACAAACTATTGATATTTTTTTATTCAATTTGTGTGTTACAAAATCGGGTATGATTTCATTTCAAAGAAAGATACCCATGAATTCCTTCAAATTGAAGAGGAATCAATGACGAAATCCAGTAATTTTTGTCACGATTCGAATATAAACCGAGCATTTTATGGATTTGAAAGATATGCAGTTTTTGTAGATGAATTATTTGAAGAAAGAAGAACATCGGGTTTTGATTTATTTCCCAAAAAAGATGCACTCTAATTTAGGGTTAAATTTTCAAAATTTCCTAAATGTCTCTAAATGAATCTAGACTAACATTGAGAATAAATACATTTTAGGCGGGAATTAAAAAAATAAAGCTTTAAGAGAATGCACGTGTCACTAAAGTTATGTTTATTTATATATTATATATATATATATATATATATATATATATATGATATTATTCAGTTCTTCAATTCGGTCCCACCGCTTCAATCTCTCGACTAGTAACATGATGGTTCACCGTCTGATCTAGTTTTGAAAATATTTTCTAACTGAACATGTAAGCATGTAAATTCATAATAAGTTGCAGGGAGGTAAGTGCAACTTATCAAATACGTATACTTCTACCACTCAATTCTCCATTCACCGTCCCCCGATCGACGCCGTCGGCCGCCCTCTCGCCGGAGCTTTTCCTCCTCCGACGACCTTTCACCTCCGTCACCGACCACCGTCATCTTCACACATCAATCTCCGTCGTAAACCACCACAACCACCATCAAATCACAACAATAATAACCCCAACAAAAAGCCCCAAATATACTCTCAAATGGACTTCCGATACCAAAGGCCACCGGCACCAGCACCTCCGTCATCGGACTCTCACCAACAACTACCACAACCGCCAGTTCCTCCGCCTCCGGGGACCTGGTACTCCGGTCAATTCCAGTACCACTCGCCGTCCCCTCCTCCGCCACAATGGGCCCCACAGCCACCGCACTCCGACCACCACCTTCCTCCTCCTCCTCCGCCCTACGCGGCCGCTCCTCCTCCTCCTCCACCGATGGCTTATTCTTCAAACCAGTACTCTATTCCTCCTAGACCTCATATGCCGCCACCACCACCACCACAGTAGCTCATTATCCTCCTGTCAATCAGGTAACCCTAGTGAATAGTATAATGTTTGATTATTGTGTTTAGATTTTTTAGTTTTTAGTGTTTTTTTTTTTTAAATGTTGTGAGCTTAGAGCATTGGTGCTTACTGATTGTTGATGATAGGAGTGGAGCAATCAAAGCTGGGGTCATCAAGGTTGGGATTATTCAGGTTCGCGTTATTACTTATTTCTTGTTGGTTGCTAGTTTCGACTTTTGGTATCCATGGCTCTATAAAATGGTATAGCTGACACCGTTTTCTATACTCAGATAACAGCAATTGTTAGAAAGTCTAACATGATTTTATGAATTAATGTTGCCACATTATTATAGTAAACTTAAATAAGATATTATTGGGTTCATAAAAGTTATGGATTTTATGTGCGTTTGACATGTAGTTCCTGATATTTACAAGCTAGATGGTAGATATGTATATGTGCTGATTGAGTGATTGTTAGCATTTTCTTTTTGCAGCACATAAAGAAAATGAAGATGATTGGGCTGCTAGGGCTAGAGCATGGGCAGCTTAAAAGCTGTAACAGATGATCAACGTCAACAGTCACAGTCAGCACCTGCCAATCTACCAGAAGAAGTCAACCACCAGAATCAATATTCACAGAATTTGGATTATCAGCAACATTCACTTCCTCCAACAAGCTACCAACAGTATCCGACTTCTTTTGCACTGCCACCTAGACCACCTGTAAATCATTTGCCAGAGCCATCATCTTTCACTTCTGGATATGCTGCTGATGGAAATTATTCATATCCTGCCAGAGATGGAAATATTCAGGACCCAGCTGTTGTGTATCCTCATCAAGAAGCTACACCTACAACATTATCTGTTCATCAGCAGGAGGTACCTTCTAGTTATTCTTCTGTTACAGGTAATGAGTTAACCGATGCCTTTGATTTAGCTCGTGAAGCTTGTTTGAAGAACTGCTTTCGCATATTGCATTTGATTATTGTCTTTTCTTCTTCAAATGTATGCTGTCACTATAAGCTTGTTGATTCATCAGTTTCTGTCTTCTCTTACTCCACCCTCCTCCCCCCTTATCTTTTTCTTTTTTATAAACATAGATTTCTTTGTACAGCATCATTTCAATTCTCACCTTAAGTTGCGAGTAGATCAAATGAACATAGAATAACATGTAACCTAAAATCTATATCCATGTTTGTTGAGTATTAAAGTCTTATAATTATTGAAGGTAAATGTTTATTTTTGTTGGACAACCTATTTCATGATGCTGATTGTTCTAATCTCACATAAATTTTTGTGCTTTATAAAACAAATGTGATCCATATTCTGGAATTGAGAAGGTTAAACATTGAAACCTTAAGCTGGACCAAGGCTCTATGGTTGGTGATGTTGAACTATTTCATTTACTGATTCGGATACATCTGAGATGTGATTAACGCACCCCCTTCTTGTCTTATTCCTTGTGAATTTGTATATTTAGCCGGCAACATACTTGTTACAAGGATCTGTGCATTATTTCATGCTCAGTTGCTTGGCTTTGGATATGTTAGTTTTTTTACGTTTAAGCTTGCATGCCGTTCTACGATGTCCTTCTCTTGGTTGATTACTGTTCATGGGTTTTATCTTTTTTTATCTAGCTTGCAGTGTGGTAGTTTCTATTTGTATAGGTATGAGTTTACCAGGTGCTGTTTTTTTCCAAATAATGGCCATATACCAATTTCTGACGTGCCTTTGGAAGATTATTTTTTGTTTATCTCCGTATGCAATGCTGATGAAACAATGTTTAGTTCCTTAAAAACTTTTTGTGTAACTGATTTTGAAGAAGTCATGGTGTTAAGTAGCATACCAAGTAGGACATGGGAGGCTAGTAGGCTTGTTGGTTTTGGGTAATGTTCTTTGGTAAAATGTTTGGTTACCAACAATTATTTGCATTGCGTTAAAATCCATATAGCATTCGTGGAAAAGTTAACAATCATTTGCCTTCAGTCCCTCCACACCAAAAAAATTTTGGGGGAGGCTAGAATAGAAAGAGCATAAACATGATTATAGGAATACTACAGTGAGGTGGCTGTGAAGGTTGCTTGAAAAGACAATGTTCTTTTCGTTAAATGACCTTTTTTAAACCTAATTGGGGATGTGGCTTAACATGCTTTCTGATCGATGAAAAGTTATGCAGCTCTATATTTCTTTTATTTCATTTTTAATATCTACTATGGTAGTTTTTTTTGCTAGTAAGATTGCTTGATACATTTTTGTAGATTTATATATCAGAAGGCTTGAAAGCGTCTTATAAGATTGTACATTGCTGGCTTACAGATGATATCAAATTTGCTTTCCTAAGTTTTGCCTCAGCATCAGATTTGATGAAGAGTGGTTTAAGTAACTTAATTTTGTTGTTAAACTGGAGACATGACTCGAACATTTTAACATGTAAAGCTTATACTTTTGTGTATGGATGCATCCATGTTTCAGTTAAGGACGTAAGCCTTGTTTTGGAATTAAGGTTATCGGAGCCTATGACACGAGGAAATAATTGATCTTGTTAATGTATTCCCCTCCGTGTAAAGGAGCTTCTGTTTGTGTACATGACATATCTATTTCACAATTGTAAACGAACTGAAGAATTTTTTAAGAATGTCTTATCAATTTTTGTCATCTGATCTCTTCTATGGGTTTAAATCTGACAATTTTGCATTTTGTTTGTTACATTGTTTCTCTAATAAGATCTTATTTGTTTATACAAACCAGATTGAACGGATTACAGAGTGGTAAAATCTGAACTGGTTTGGACGAAATTAGCATATCTTAATTTTTCCAATCATGAAAGTGGCTTTTCGTAGTTTACTCCCCACCCCCCATCCCACCCACGTAAAAAACAAAAAAGAAATACAGAGCATCGTTCTCCACTTTTTGTAATATTTATTCTCTGTTCCTCTCATTCTTTTAGTATAGCACTCAAAACCATTTTTCTACAAGTATGACAGATGCCTTACTAATTTATCTAGAATGATGAAGATCTATGGATATGAGGTAGTATTTTTGAATGATGGGTCTTGCAGGTATATTTGCTGGAAGAAACTAGATGAAGAGAAGAACAATTTCTGATGCATTTTCTTCTTTTCATATTATTAGTGGGAACTAAACTAACCTGAATATCTAGAAGTTATTAGTTCTAATATATTTAATATGGTAGAAAAGAAAGTGTGGTTTGTTAAATAAATAATTATCAATAGATGATTGCATCTTCACAATTAGAACCTGCAACAGTGAACACTTCAGTGGATGACTTCTCATTTGAATGTCAGGTAAAGAAGAGCTAAGTGATATGAACAGAAATTTTTATCAACCATCACATACGGCTTTTGCTTCTGCTCCACAACACCAAGTCCAACCATCAATTTCTCCTAATGAAAGAGCAATTTCTGTTGAACAACCTCATTATTCATTTAACAACTCATCTGCTGAGTTAGCATCTGATCTTAGCAATCAGCCTTTAGATTTCGGGTCAAGGTATGGTCATGGCCATGGTCCATTTGGGCAATCTGGTGTACCTGGAATGCCTTATCCTTCTATGCCTCCGGTCCACACCACAATCCAACAGGTATTGATCTTAATCCTGAGTATTATTGCAGCTTTTTAGTACTATGTATATTTTACACAACCCTCAATTTTGTTTGTGTTGGCAGGCTGATCCTTCTGTGGGTGTTTCTTCTCCTGTTTCTATGCATTCGTCTCCTTTATTTGGTAGGATATCAAGTTCCAACCAACTATGCCACCTGCAAACACAACCTTTTCCATTGGGACATCCAAATGCATTCATAGTGAGGCATATGGGACCCCTGGGTTTCCTGAGCGCCCTAAAAAGGTATTGAATAGAGTTGGATTTTTGACCCATTCAGGCATTCATATACTAGTGGGTCGATTTGGGTTATGTTTTATCTCTAACGGGTCCAATAGGTGATAAAAAAAAGTAAATAAAAAGGAAACAGGTCAAAAGTCAAATGAGCTGAGCAGGTCAACAGATCTGAAAGATGAACAGGATAGTTTTGTAATCATGTATAAATATAAGGTTTTAAAAAAAGAATTAAAATGCTTGACAGTCAGCCCAACCTAACCTGCCCTAAAAATTATTAGTGATGACCTATTAGTATTGAAGCATATCGACATTTTCTGCATGATTTGCTTCTCTACTCTTTTTGAGATTAAAAGACTTTTCAGGCTTCAGTGCCAAACTGGCTCAGAGAGGAAATAATAAAAAAGAAAGCAGTTATTGGTAGTTCAGCCCCAGAGGTTCCCAGGCAGGACACTGAATCTAATGAAGACGAAGTTATGGACCAGAAAGAAGATCATGTTGGTGGAAAAAGCATGGAATCTTCTCGGTCCACAGAAGAAGAGGGTGATGATGAGGTTCTATTCTGATATGCATGGCACATTTTGTTTTATAGAAATTTGTATAATTACTGCATGTATTTTGTTATATTTATCTGCCTTCATTTTCTATGTAGGATTATGTGGAAGCAGCTAGAACTGCTGCAGTTAACCAGGAAATAAAACGCATTTTAACTGAAGTTCTTTTGAAGGTGAGACCAAATATATGCTAATGATTCTTTCAAGTATTGTATCACGGAGGTTGCTTTTATTATTAAAATAACTTCTAAATATTGTTTAAATGCCCATATATATTGGTCACTCAACCTAAAGCAAATTGTTTGGATCAGAAATCAGGCAACTATTTTTATAATAATTGCTATTGGGGGCGGAAGCAAATCTTAAATTGTTTTCCCAAAATGTGATTTTTATGATTCTCATTCTGTTTTCTTATTGGTGCCTGTTTAAGTTAGTGACTGCCTGCTTTTGATCAGGTTACAGACGAACTTTTTGATGAAATTGCTACAAATGTTCTAGAAGAAGATGATCTTAGTGTGGAAGGTTGGCACTGTTTTTTGACTTATTTTTTCACTGTTGTGACAAGCTATGAAGCCCCTTATTACCTTCATTTTAATCTAAGTAATTATGTATTCATTATGTAGTTGAGCGTAAGGTTGATAATACAACCGCAGTTGTAACTCCTAAATCTACTGCAAAGGTCATAATTCCAGCCCATACCAAAGGAGCTGACGTGGATGTTGCTAGTGGGAAGTCTAGTTCCAGCCCACCTGGAGATGTTCTAGGACTTGGTAGTTATGCTTCTGATGATGATGATGACAATGAAGAAAAAGAAGTTCAAAATTCGTCTATTCCATCTTCCAATATCAGTAAGCCACCTGTCCACCTGACAGAGAATGGCAGTTCACAAGTCGATGATGGCGATGTGTGTGGTAAAAAGTTCTTACAAGAAAGTGATTCCCATAGAGTGAGTCCAAATGGGGCTCTTGAGTCTCATAATGATAAGTCTGGAGGGGAGAAAGTCAAGCAAGACAGCTCTGACTTTTCAAAGTCAAAATATAGTGTAATTGAAGGTGGTCTTAAGGCTAAGAATTCGTTAGAGGATGGTTCTCAAGATAACAGCCCTAGAAATGGGCCGGATAAGAGTGGTAAGGACAAGAAATATAATAAGGTAGATGAGGATAGTAGGACCCACGATGAGAGACGCATAAAGAGGGGAAAAAAGGAAGATCAGAATGTTTCTAAAGAGAGAATAAAGGATCAAGATTCATTGATAAGGGTTAGTAAAGCTGAAGCTAAGGATGATAAAGAAGAGAGAGAAAGGGATAGAAGATCACGTGACAAAGAAGATAGCCGAAAACGAGAAAAAGAGAAATATGACAAGAATGAACGGTCTAAGTATAAATCCGTTGGTGACTCGAGCAAGCACAAGCGGCATCATTCTCCATCACCTGGAGGTAGGGGGCGAAGCAGCAAAGACAACTCATCTGTTAGCCATGCTCATGGTTCAAGTGATAGCAATTCTGATGACACAAGAAGGTATCTGTAGGTTTATTGCACCAAAATGTGATTTGTACCTTATTTGTCATCGTATGCAAGAACAATGTTTTTCCCCCTATTGTAGGCATGTGAGTAACCTCTTATAGCACACAAGAACTGGTGACATGGCAGTGTGGCACAACACCATATCCTAAAAAACTTGGTGCTATGTCACCATCCTTTTATGTGCTATACAAGGCTAATTGCATGCAATTATAACCGTAAATGGAAAGAAACATTTTCTCTCAATTGAAAGCAGAAAGGAGTCCGCAAGTTACATTTTGGTGTAGTTAGCCATATAGCCGATAATTCTTATACGGTGAACTTAGAGATGGCGGGTCAGGTATAGTATCAAAATGTGCTCTGGTGGAGACAGGTTTTTAGTATGGGTCTAAATGGACTGGTTTGGTTGGGTGGGTTGGGTTGCTGCCCCTCTAAGACCTCTTTTTTGGCCATTAGTTATATTTTTGTAAATGTTGAAATCATTAATTTTCACTAAAAATATCTATTACTAATTTACGATTATAGTCTAATCTTTGAATAGAATGACTTAGATAGTTAGATGGTTGTATATATTAAAAGTAGACATCTGGTGACTGTAAACAAACCTGTTCATAGATCAATATTGTATTGCATGTTAAGTTACTCATTTTTAGTTCACTTTTTGCAGGAAGGTACATTCTAAAAGACCTGATTTATCACCGTCACCTGTGAGGTCAAGAAGGTACTTGGTTTTGCTGCTTTTTTCTCTCTATATAATTTGCAAACCCATCATAGATTAATATCGTGTTCTCAGTTCTGCTAGTGCATTATTACTGGTATATTTAATTGCTCTCTGAATAATCATTTCTAACTTCAACTGGACACAAGCTATTTATCATCATTTTAATAACTTTCTCCTTCTTGACATGTTGTTACAGTCTTTACTTTCTTATACTGGCCTGTTATTTCGAAAAAGTACAAACTATAGAATGTAGATGTGTGCTCACTGCATGCAGTATTTATAGCTGTTTTTCATTTTCATACTGTTTATGATGTTGGTTTGTATATTCTTCTGTGATTGGAGTTATGCACTAGATTGTTTAATTGGATTTAAAATATGGAACTGACATTAAAGCATCTTTACTGGTCTAAGGATGTATGATTCATACTCCCCAGTGGTTATGAATTCTGACATCATGTTTGATACATTTGCACTCTACATGAAGACTTATTGGCAGTGTATATCTTATAGATGCACCATCTCCATCCCTACTATGTGCTTTCTGCTTACCTAAAATGTATCATAATATGAATCCATTTGGTACATCAATCAGACAGTCACAACCACAAGGCACAGCTTAGCGCTCAGAATGTTTTCTGTACTTTTGCATTTTGGTTATCACTTCTATCTAAGATGCATTCATCCTTAATTTTTTCATTTTGCTGAGTTCCAGCATTTTAGTACAAGTTCTTTTTATGTGAATGTAGGGTAAAATTAGAGAAGTCTTTGCTTACACTATACATAGTCGGACTTGTATTTACGAGCATTGATCTACCTCCAGTTTTACCTTTTAAGCTTGTTTTCTTGGAGGGTGTAATTATTAGGAAAGAAAATGTGCAATTTAGCTCAATTTATTATGAATTTGCAATAGGGGTTATATTTTATCATCATCACCATGTCATCAACATCATTAAGGTTTATCATTAGCAAAAAAGCAAATGTGTGGGTATCATTTTAGTCTCCAATTATATTTGTACAATAGATGATATTATATTATATGGGGTGATGTTTGATTTCTAGACAAGTGTCAAGGTCTCCTAGCAAGCGTTCTCACCGCAGGCATTCTATCTATTCTTCTCTTGAAGCCACCAGGTATGACATAAACCCAAAATTAGTAATATAACCGAAAATAAGCGCTGTGAACATATGGTCAAACCTGTTGACTTTTACAGTCCCTTTGACTTACAAGCTCATTTGTGTTGCAGGGAAGGAGGAGGTCAAGATCAAGATCAAGATCCAGGTCCCGAAGAGGATAGTATCCAAGATTATCGCACCTTTGAAGATTACACACTATGTGGCATCTTTGTGTTGTTTATTTTCCAACAGATTTTGAGGGTCAACTATAGTTGATTAATCCCGCTTCGTGCCTGCCATGTAGCTATCTTTTATGGATTAGAGAGACCCGTTGGCTCGGATGTGTAAAAAGGGAGAATAAACTGGTGTTCTAATATGCAAGTTTGGGTTATTACAGAATTCGTTTGAAGTCGTGACTGTGAGGCTAGTTTTTATAGACGACTTTGACTTGGTACTTTTATGACCATTTGCTATATTATGCAGAACCCCTTTTCTGCTTGCAATGAAGTTATAGACAGTGCTGAATAGGTACTATAATAAATTGATGTGCAGAACCCCTTTTCTACTTGGAATGAAGTTATAGACAGTGCTGATGGTTATAAACTGGTGGCAACTATAATAAATGGGTTAAAGGGCCGTGCACTGGTTATTAGGTCGATCAGTTTAATTAAAAAAAGAGACTTTTATTTCTATCTAAGCGAGTCAACGGGTTGTAATAAAGTTGTACGCGTGTTAAACACTATCATTAGTGGGCTGGAATGTTTGGTAAACGGAATGTTATGGATTGCCTAGTCCCCGTGTTTATTAAAATGGTTGGACCGTCAAAGTTTTAGTTGAACGTGACAAAATAAACACGTCCCTATAATTAAATGGGTTAAACTTATCAAACCAAACACAACCTGATTATTAAACGATTAAGAAATAACAGCACAAATGCTGATTATTTTGTTTGTATTTTGGCTTAAGATACTATTGGGTAAGTTGTAACACTATCATCCACGTATTCATTTGCGGGATTAAGTGCAACAAGCTCACCGTCTAATCAGGTATGATCATGTGTAATAAATCTTTCAACGTATGAAATCTGACATCTTGTTTTTTCATATTATATGAACAACTGAATTTATCTTTCTATTTGCCGTGTGATTTCTTCGCCTCGTAACTCACAAAGTAATATAGTCAATCTCGAGTCAAATCACCTTTTAAAAACTCTTTCTCTACTCGTGAACAACTTTAAATTATTGTTCGGTTTCATGTTTAAATAAAAGGTTAAGGGCTGTTTGTTTTAGTTTCTTAATGGTTCGATGTCTGAATGGTTCAGCATTTAATGGTTCAGACTGTTTGTTTCGCGAACAATCTGAATGGTTCAGACATTTGCCTCTGAATGGTTAAGCGTTATACTAAGGGGCTGTTTGATACTGCTGACTCGGTAAGATCTACTGAGTCAGAAGCTTTAGAAGTTCTGATTGAGTCTGCATCTGATTGAAACTTGGCTGTTTGATTCAGTATCTGACTGACTATGCTGAATGATAAAAATAACCATATTTCCCCGAAGTTCTGACGAGTTTGCATTTAATGGTCTTGTATAATCAATAAAAATAAGCAAAATTTTAAAAATAACACAATAGCTTAAAATTCAAAATGTCATACAAAATACAAGTTAAACATATTATAAAGTTTGCATACAAATCTAAATTGAAGCATTTGAAAGCAGTTGATTAGCAATTTGATCACGCAAAGTAGCCATGTATTCAACGCCTTCTGAACCCCAATCTATCCCTTGTGTGTTTTGACCTCACTTTCTCCACCTTCACCATCAGGGGTAACATAGTGTTCACGTCAAAATTTGTAAATAATTCATCTTGAATTTTGTATTTCCTTATAAAATTATGGACTGCAAAACAAGCAATGACTACGTCTCTTTGCACTGGAAAAGGGTAAGGAGCCATTTTGTCGTCGAAATCGCTAACCAATACCTAGTATTGCTGTATGGAGTCATAAATCCACGAGTGTTGGTATATGCAGCGTCGCAAAGGTAATATTTATCTGTGAATGCAAGTGTGACATCTATATATAAAGAATACAAATAATATATTTAATAATAAAAGTTATAATTATATTATAAACCTGGTGGAGGGAATCAAAACCCAGATGTCGGATTAAATGCAACTTCTCTCAAAACTCGAATCATGTGCTACGCTTCCCATCCGCCCATACAAAGGTGAATATCATATCAAAATCACATATTCCTAACACATTTGATAACATTCACCTTTTCCTCTCCCCTAAAATAAGTTTGTTGATTAGCGGGCAACTGCATGTACAAGTGTTCCATCTAAAGCACCTATTGCTCCGGGAAATATTCCTTTAGTCTTTGAAGTCGTTCTGAGGTATTTGTAGTTTCATCGGTTAAGACGTAACCAAACTTTTCTAATATCAGCACTTTCACCAAATAACAAAGAGCTGTGTTGTATCTCGGATCTTCCCCCCCATTCCATTTTTTCCAGCTTTCCATGCATGCGTCCATTTCATTGTCAGTATTATTTTTTCACCAACATCTTTGCAACATTTATAATTTCATTCCCAACTTCTCTTAAGTCATCATCTATTGTTTACTACGAACTTCTTTGCTAGTTTAATACTTGCCTTGCGTTTTGACCGGCCAGAGGATTCTTCACTTACAGGTGGGGGCTCTGTTCATCTGACTGCACTGAACATCATCCAAATCATGCTCAAATAATCCTTCAGCTGGATGAGGAAGTGTAAAAGATGGCCCCAACTGTGAACGCCGCTCGCGGTCACCCCCTCAAACAGTTTGGTACAAAGATCAGGGTAAGGAAGGGGCGCATTTTTAACTTCTCCAAACTTGTTTACTGTTTGAAATTTTTATAGATATAATCAAGCTACAACAGAAAAAATCTTATTTAAAAGGTTTTATATTAAAAAATACCTTTGCTTCCGCTTCCCATTCTTCATCACTCATATTGAAAGTGTTGGTTATAGGATCATAAATATTCCCCGTTTTATTTTCAGTTTCACCCAGCCCGTACTTTGATTTCAGGTAGTCATATCGATTTTTCATTTGTTTATGGTCAACAATGAAATTATGATCATTTTTTAGTTTTTCGCAACAACTTTCCATGAGCATCCTTTTAGGCTACTACCCTCCCGACCGTTGTTTGTTATTTCATGTATACATGCTTCAAGAAATGTTTTGTCGACGCATTCTAACTTCCAATTAACTCTAGCTTTTTTTTTCTGTCATGCCTATAAATCAAAAACTAATATCAAACAACTTGTGCAACATTTCAACCATAAATTCACAGATCAAATCAAACCATCCAATCACTACAGTCACACTCACACCAGGTTGATAAAACCAAAAACCATGTTTAACAGAACATATTGTACATTCCCACTTAAACAACATAACATATTATACATTCCCACAAATTCACCAACATAAATCACCAACATAATCTCTTACCGATCAACCACAAATTCACAGATCAACCACATAATTTCACCAACCCATAAATCAACCACAAATTCACCAACATAATTTCAGAATCTTTTACTGGTGACGAGGAAGAGGACCGACGGGAGTCGACGTGCAGCAGTCGATGAAGAGGACCGAAGGGAGGGCGGGGTCGAGCACCTGCGGGGGAGAGCGGGAGGAGAGGGGCGGAGGAAGAGGACCGACCGGCGATGAAAGATGAAGAAGATGAAGAGGTCCGAGGGGAGGGGCGGAGGCGATGCACCTGCGGGGGAGAGGGAGAGGAGGGCCGATGAAGCACCTGCGGGGCGATGCACCTGCGATGCACCTGCGGGGGAGAGGGAGAGGAGGGCCGATGAAGCACCTGCGGGGCAATGCACCTACGATGCACCTGCGGGGGAGAGGGAGAGGGAGAGGAGGGGCGGTGAAATGAAGACCGGGTCAGACATGCTCAAATAAAAGTCCAGGTCAGTGACGAAGACCAGGTCAGCAGCGATTGGAATGGAAACAAACGGGTTGACCGGGCTGACCGAGTCAGCCGGGTCAGGGTCAGCCCGGTCAGATGCATATCAAACACGCCATAAATCTGAATGGTTAATACCTTTTATCTGAATTGATAAAATTTATCTTTGAATTATTAAACGATATGTTAACTCTTAATGTTCAGATCCCTTAATAATTCAGCATTTAATGATTTAAAGTTTTTATTGATTAAACATTTAATTATTTAGAAATTATCAAAAGAGTTTCTCTAGATAGTCTCTAGGGGGTATTTAAGCGAAAATAAAACTCCGTCAACATCCTATGGAAATAACGGTGCAAGATTGTTTTTCCGGCGACTATGGTGGTTGAGTTCTGACGAAATAACCTTCACTTTCCGTTAAAGTTTCACTCTTTTATAAAACCTCTTTAATTATTTTCTCAAACCCATCTCCAATTGCATTTCTTGATCAAACCCATCACAAATCTTTAGATGATTTCATTGTTTATCCATCAAGAAATTGAGATTAAATCATCTCATACTTTGTCTGAAAAATGGAAAAAATCCTCCTATAAAAGCACTAAAGATTGGATTATTAATGATTTGGCGTTGTGGGTTTGTCTTAATTTCAATCTCTTTCAATGCTTCTACTCAAATTCTACCATCTTCTTCCATTAAAGAGCAAATCAAGAAACTCACCAGTATATTGGGACCCATTGTTACAATATTTGCAGCTGCTAGACCTTTTATTGGGTCAATGGGGAGTGGAGAGTCTTTGTTGTTAGATCATGGGTTGGTGTATCACAAGATACACCATTAGGGTTGTTCTTTCTAGTCAAGACCCTTATGGTTTCTCTTTTGCAGATTCTTTTGGGCTGATTCTAGGGTTTATGTTGGACCCAACATTGATTACACGTAAGCACTTTTCAATTCACCTAAAGTTTTCATTTTTGTAGTTTTATAACTTTAGATCATACATACATTTGCATTAATGAGTTGTAAAATCTTATAACTTGTTCATATATAAAATCCAAGGTAAATCTTTGATTTATTAGGTGTTTGGATTTGTATTTAGTAGATGTTTGGAATTGCCTATAAGCAGTTTTCATAAGCAATCTTAAACACTTTATAAATAGCTTATTGTTGTATCAGAACTCTGTAAGCATATTAGAAGTTTTAATAAGCAATCCCAATTCCCAAACATCCCTTGAACTGACTATTGACGAGTTGATGTCCTAATAATCAGTTTTGAGTTTTCGGGTCATAATGATCTTTGTTATGATTTTATGTTTATTTAGGGTCGAAATAATTAAATTTAAGGGAACATGTAAGAAACTTAATGAGATACGTATACACCTACATATTACTAGCTTTAATCAATTGATTTTAGTGTTTTGTTCTGCATTATTGAGTCACGTCTCAATCACACCATTAATCTTGAGCTACATTTATAACTAGAGTTAATTGTATGGTTCTAAGATATATTGAGTACAAGTGTAGGAAATTTTACATTTTGTTTTATGTGGCTAGATTTTTAGGTACTCCCTTCTTTCATTTAATGGTTGCAAGACCACAAACATCAGATTCTGCTATATCTATTTTTTTGGATTCAGAAACCATACTTTTTCCGGACTTCATTTCTACATTAAGTTATGTTCATAAATTTGACTATAATTGGCTTCTATTTGCTTCATCAAGAATCATAGTGGATTTTCTATTTCAATTGGGTGTATATAGACGGTGGTTAAGCGAAATGGTCAAAGTATTAAAACAAAAAAGGTAGGAAGATAATTGCATAAAACTTATGTTATATTAAAAGTTAATGTCAAAAAGTTGTAGCATACTTTCATTTTGAGAACTCCATATAAATTCAATTTAAAAGATCAGGATTTTCACCCTGGTAATACACAACTATAGCAATAAAAATAATTAAGTTGGTGCATTCTAGTAACCAGTTCTTACACTATAAAAATAATTAAGCCGGTGCATTTTAAGTAGGCTTGCCTTTGATAGGAATGAGTAATTGAGTATGATCTTAACAAGTGAAGTACGATTTCTAGTCATGTGTAAAATGGTGGTTGGATAATGGGTCAAAGCATGTGCTTTTTTGTAGGGCTGGGTTGGTTGGACTGAAACACTTGTCCTGAACTTATTATTTTAATTAATAAATATAAAGCCAAATCTGATGACAAAACTTATATTATTTCAATATTAATCTTATATTTTGGATGATATGAGGAGTCTTTTATGCGCTAGAAATACACTTTGATTGAACCATAAAACCATTTCCTTTTATGCCAATTTATTTATAGTTACTTGTTTGACCCGCTTGAGATTTAACATAACCCAAATTGACTCATTCATAAGTAACCAGGTTGAAATTGGCTTCATTATTGTACTCTTGTGTGCAAGTCCAATAAGTTTACCTTGGCACCTAAATTCAGGCTTTTACTACGCTCACTCCGATAGTACAACAATTACCACTTTAAAAGAAGTAGTAAAACATGCATCTGTATCAAATCTTTCAGAACATAGTTTCTATGATACATTGTGTGGGTTGAAAGGATTATACCGTCTAGATGATGACACATGTCAAGAACCTGAAACAAATCTTGCTATGCATTTCTTGGACTGAAATCTCTTTCCAAATGGGACTTACCACGACCTATAGGATGCAAGTAATGTGTCATCAAAGTGCATGAATGTAGGTTGTTTTGTGCTTCATTATAGCTGGATTAGTGGGAGACAGAAGAAACTAGAACGCCAGGTGTCATCTGGCCTTTGGGAGTATCATACAAGCACGGGGATGTGTTTGCGGAGCTGGCAAAGAGTCAAACCTGTTGGTTACTTTTGAAGAGTTCTGGTTCATATGAAAAAGATAACAGATGATGAGTTGATGTTTACAAAGTGACGGTAAGTCCAAAAAAGTTTATGCTAAAACTTTGGTTTTGACAAATTGGCCGGCTATGAAACCAAGCAACAAGAAGAAAAACCAAAGGAAATGACTGTTTTTAGTGGTTTATAAATGACTGAAACTGGTATCATGGGACTTTAGTGCCTTGAAATGCTTAAAGGGTGTATACATTCACTCTTTGGTGTCCAATCATTGGACAAGAAAGCCTTAGGTAACCCTAAAAAGGTTAAAGATGATTCATTTTCTCATGGGAATAGCCTAAAATCAAGGGAATTTTATGTTAGGATTGTTCATGCAGGCGGGAAAGAAGATCTTTATGAAAATCCTGTTATGGTTTCTCAGTTAGTCGAGAATTACCCAGGGATGTGTTTTGCATGGCCTGACGTTTTCAAGAATCCTAATGAAAGTGTTTTATCAGCAACAGATATATTGTTGCCTGGTAAAAAGTACTATTTAGTTCCTAAGACAACATTAAAGAAGTTGAAAAAGAAACATGCTTCCAAAAAGAAAAAATCAATGGAAGAAAAGGGTCCCGTTGAGTCTGATGAATCGATTTGTTCATCAAAAGATTATCGTGTTCCAAAAGAGAAACGGTCACGACATTTAGTTAAGAAACATATAGAACCAAACAAAAAACTCGTGCCACCGGTCAAGAAGTCCAAGTCATGGCGGGGATCTGACTGGGAGCCCAGTTTAACATCCATCCAAGAACTCTCTCCATGAATAATCAATTTGAAACTGGTATGTAGTTTTATGAACTGCAGTATGCTACTACTTTAGTTGCTTTTGCAATGTACCCCGGTCCCATTTTCAATTTTTATGACATTTTGCATCTTTTGAATCTGTTATCATGCTTGTTAACGGTCACAATGTGAAAAAAGCTAATTCTGACTGGAAGTTTGCTGATTCGAGTAATGGAAAGATAACTGTCTGCAAATTGGAAAGAAAATATTGTCTATACACTTGCTAAATTATGGGTTAAAACTTTAGAACAACTGATAAAGGTTACTCATGGAGGTGGCAAAACAGGCAAGTCTAGAGGGTTGGGTTCCTAAAGAAACTGATCTAGGAGGCTACAAACGTTAAGATTACAAATTAGTGGCATTTCAATGTTCTCAACACATCTGAACTGTTTACCTTTTAACAAAACTTTCTTTTTCATCAAATTTGATTAGTTAGGGATAACCATAACCCAAATTGCCCATTCATAAGTAAAATAGTAAATGGGTTGAAATTGCTACCTATAAAAACATCCTCGATATTATTGGTAGGGAAAGCATAGTTGTTGTGTGCCATTAAAACTATGTTTTATCTGTGCTGCGGACAGACTCGATTACTGCATACAACTATACTTCCCCTATCAATAATAAAGATCTATAGGTTTTTATTGCCTAGTAGAGAAGTAACAATAAGAATTAACAGAAAATAACATTAAATTCCAAGTACATTTATCCCAAACTGTAGAAACGATGATTTCCAGTTTAGGTGATCATAAACTACACATCAAATAAAAGAAAATACAAAATGATTCGGGTTTAACTGATCCTCCAAATAGATAAAGTTCGAATCTTTACTCAAAAAACATGTGGCAAAAACTTGGTAAGAATCCAAGTGTACACCACAGCAAAGACTGCACCAACTGGAATTGTAACCGCCCATGAAGTAACAATTTCCCTTACAGTTTCTGCTCTCACACTATTAAGTCCTCTAGCAAACCCGACCCCCATAACCGCCCCCACAAGAGTATGAGTAGCTGATATAGGAAGTCCAAGTTTTGATGCAAAGAGTACCACCGAAGCAGCAGCAAATTCGGCTGCAAATCCTCTTGTAGGAGTCAACTCTGTAATCTTTTTCCCAATGGTAGCAATCACTCTGTACCCCCACATCATAAGCCCTGCAACAATCCCAAATCCACCCCAAGCAAGAACATCAAGTGGAATTATGATTTCACCCCCAGTGGCCCCACCTTGTAATATAGAAAGAGCCGCGGCTAACGGGCCGATTGCATTTGACACATCATTTCCACCGTGTGCAAATGACATGAAGCAGGCTGATAGAATCTGCATGTAACCAAACACACCGTAAACTATTTCAAGCTGGGTGCCAGTGGGGCCTGCAATATCTGATAGGAAACCGATGTTTTTAGGAGTTGAGTCTTCGTGTGGCTCATGTTGGGTTGACTTTGACTTTGCTAGGAGGTGACCGAGCTGTTTACGGATGATATTGTTGACTAAAAATGCGCCTATTGAGCCACAACCTAAGGCTTGGGCTAGTGCTATTGGTGGTTTGTTGCTTAGAGGAAAAGCTGCAAAAGTTATTGCTGTGACACCCACAAAAACAGCAACAGGGGCGGCGGCTGCTGCCGCTTCTCCAGGGTTTGGAGCACTGTAAACAAACTAAAAATATAACATAAATTGGTTAAGAATACATACAAGTGCTTGTAAAACCTGGAAAGCCTGCATCATGTCAAGACTGAAATCAAGTAATATTCATTATGTATCAGTTGACCTGAAACTTGTTTCCAAAATTCTAATTTTTGAATAAATTATTAGCATGTCAAATATGATTACAAAACTTATCTTATTTTTGTAATAATATAAGCTTTTGAATGAATGCATTATAAAATACACTTTGGGTGACTTTTGACTTGTTTGATCCATTTAACGTGTTTTTCAAGCCAATTTCCGTGTGAGTAGGTCATTAGGGTTGGGTTGAAATAAATTTTTTTATGTTTTTTCAAATAAATAGTTACTTTTTAATAATTACAAAAACTATATTCTTACTAGAAAACTTTTATATTTTTACTAAGACAGTTTTAAGGTTGTATGCATTAGAAACATACTTTTGAGGTTTTTAACTCGTCAGAACATTTGACATGTTTTCTTTTGAGTTAAGGTTTTCGATTTTGCCCATTGACTCATTAGAGATACATCATTACTAAAATCGACTCGTTTATGAATAGATGGATCAAATTTCCAGATGTAGTTTTACACACTAACTAGGTGTCCAAGAATAATTAAGTAACATGAAAACCCAAATTTGGACACCTTGTTAAGTCGCAATAATCACTTTCAAAACTTGCATCCCTGTAATATAATGTAGAAAATGCATTAATTATATGCATTAGTAGGTTACATACCCTGCGGATGCATTTGTACACAAGAAAGGAAACTACTGCACCCAGAATAGGGATATAACCCAAGATGATGTCACCCTTGCTAATGAGCTCCAGAAAACTGCACCAGGTCCACCATACACAAGCCCAAACCCAACCATGGATCCTACAATACAGTGTGTAGTCGACACAGGCCACCCATAAAATGATGCAACCTGACCAAGACCATAAACGTCAACATTTTTCTTGTATTAAAAGTCAAATGCAGCTTCCCACTCCCTAGTTTAGTTTATGGAACTTTTTCGTTCTAGGGAAAATAGTTTTTTAAGATCCATCCTAAATATATGTGGATCCAAGATTTTTATTACAAATGCATGCACTATTATATGATGATGCAAACTTAGGAAGAACCAAAAAGTCAACATTTTCGATGTATAAAGGTTCGAACACAGCTCCCCAGGTTAGTTTAAGGATCTTTTCTGTTCTAGGAGTATGTTTTTCTAGATTTATCCTAGATATTGGTAGATACAATATTTTATATTAACCATAGTGTGCCTTATTAGTTATCATAGCATTTAACCTGAGCAAGACCTCAAAAGTCAACATTATTCCTGTATAGAAAGTTGAATGCAGATCCGTGGTTCAGTTTAAGGATCTTTTTGGTTCCAGGAACAAAGGGTTTTTTCGATACATCCTAAATATTGGTGATTTTCAATATTTTTGACCAGGGTGTACCGGTGTACACTATTGTTAAATGATGCAACCTTAGCAAGACCTGAAAATCGACATTTTTCATGTAAAAGAAGTCAAATGCAGATCCATAACTTAGTTTTAAGGATCTTTTTAGTTCTAGGAATCAAGGTTTTTTTTTATTTTTTTATTTTATAGCCTAAATATTGATCAAATCCAAGTTGTCTGACCAGGGTATGCAATGTCATAAAATGATGCTAGGTGAGCGAGACCCAAAAGGTCATCCTTTTCTTGTTTAAAAAGTCAAATTCAGCTCCCTAGTTTAGTTTTTGGATCTTTTTTCATAGAAATATTGCATCTTTTTTCAATTTATCCTAGATATTGGTAGATCCAAGATTTTTTACTAGGGTGTGCACACTCACAAATTGATGCAAATAACACAACCTTAGCGGCTCCCTAGGTTAGTTTAAGGATCTTTTTAGTTCTAGGAATAAAGGATATTTAGATTTATCATAGATTTGGTGAATCCCAGATTTCCGACTGCTGTATGCACTATCATAATGTGATGCAATATGAGCAACACCATAAAAGCTAAACATTTTGCATGTATAAAAGGTCAAA
This sequence comes from Flaveria sonorensis, assembly GCA_025506505.1. Lineage (NCBI taxonomy): Eukaryota > Viridiplantae > Streptophyta > Magnoliopsida > Asterales > Asteraceae > Flaveria > Flaveria sonorensis. The sequence goes on from CM046436.1 coordinate 7,856,955, forward strand.
TGCAGCTCCCTTGTTTAGTATGGTTATTTTTTTGTTTCTATAAATGAAGGGTACTTTAGGTCTATCCAAGATTGTTCTTTAGGTGATTGAGTCTTTCCTGATTATTATGCATACAAGATCTTTTACCAATTGTCAAATATTTTTACTTCATTAGTTCTTTTACAGTTTACTACATGAGTCCACCTTTTTGCTCCTAAGATTTAAAATATCCAAATCCAACTCTATTCAATCAACCTAATATCATACGGCGAATAACACTTGAAACAATCATGTTTTACCACAAAAAGACAGTAGTATCAACTAATAAGTACCAAAAAGCTATAATCTTTACCTGTAACCAAGTACCAGCAGCTGCTAAAGAAGATAACAAACCAGCAAAAAGCAGAGAATCATTCCCTTGAAAAACATTAGCAACAAGAATCCCTTTCTGCATTGTGCTAGTAACATGCCCACCCATCAACAACGCCCCCGAAAATTCTAACACCGCCGCCGTCAACACCGCCTGCCGGAGCGTCAGAGCCCCAGACCCCACCGATGTCCCCATGGCATTCGCCACGTCATTCGCGCCAATATTCCAAGCCATATAAAACCCGAATAAGAGGGTTGCATATGATAACACTTTAACCTTCAAACTCAATCCTTGAGCTAAAGTTTTCATGAAAAGTGGCAAACTCAAAGCTGCAACTGCTATGCAAATAGAAATAGCAGAAGCTGTGTTTGAAGATATGTTAAAAGCCTGAGCCATACCAGGCAATTCACCTCCTTCTTCTTCTTCTTTAACATGTTCTTGATTGTGACTCGATTCCGATAAAGATGCAAATTGTTTTGTGGAATTATGGTAAGTTTTTCGGTTCGAAAATGGAAAATATGATTTGGGTATGTTCAAGATCAAATCTTTTTTGGGTTCTTGAGTGAAAGCAGCATGATTTCTGCATTTTGGTAGATAAAGATTGGAATTAAGAAACAAGAAGTTTGAATGTGTGATTGGGTTTCTAGTGGAAGAAAAAGAGTAAGAAGATGTAGTCATGGTTTGTAGATAATTTTATGGAGAATATGCGGTTTGTTAAAGAATAATATTTTAGCTGGTGGCCATGGAGGCTGGTGGTGTAAGGAGGAGAACTGGTGTTGGTTATTGGGATTTTTTTTTTTTTTTTTTTTTTTGGCATTTTTAACATTTTTTTGGTGATTTATTAAGTCCACATTATGTCATTGTGGTGCTTGTTGATTTGTGGATTTTTGTTTGGATTTCTTGGTTTGTCACCTTTTCAATTGAGTGGTAGTTGTGAAGTTTGAAGGCTTAACCACCCAAACGCACGCTCACTGTTTTTATTTTTATATGTTTCTTGAATTTGTAATTGAAAGAGTTTCAAATACAAATGTATTTTGTTACAAAATGTGAGAAAACATAATGAGTCAAAAAAAGTCACAAAAAAAATTATATCTCACAATCTAAATCGAATTTCAAAAAAGTAATTGCGAGCTTTTGTTCCCCTAACCGTCCTCACTAAGAAAACAAAAAGAAAATTAAAAAAATTAATGTTTTTTTATTGTGTCATTTATGAAAGACACAATGACGTCATTGTGTCTTTATGAAAGGCACAATGATGTTATTGTGTCATAAAAGACACAATGAAATTTTTTTTATTTTTTTTTTATTTTTTTTAAAAGAGGGCTACGAGAGCAACAGAGACTCCGAAGTACTTTTTTGAAATTCGATTTAGATTGTTAGATATAATTTTTTTATGACTTTTTTAGCCTGTCTTCTCACACTTTGTAACAAAAATACATTTTTTAAAATAAACTCGCCCTTTGTAATTATACCCACAATGACACAAGGGTTTCTACTTTTTTGGTCTCTACCAAGTGGTTTTACTTTTAAATATATATATTAATAATGTAGAAAAATTAACATTATACTTTTTTGTAATGTTAGATCATAGAGTAGACATTTTTATGAGAAGTTTAGTTAATTTGCAAAAACATGTATATGTGTATATATTTTTTCATTTATATGTGTTGTGTGTTACTTCCTAGATTTATTTTAAAAATAATAATGATTTTTGTGTCTTTTCTATTTTGAGGGTACTTGGACGATCGTGATTGTTTTTTATCGTTTGTTATTGAAAGTTACAAACGATTTTTGTTGTCGGATGCATCAATCAAATCAATTTTCTCATTGGTGGAAACATAAATATTATTATTTTTAAACTTATAGTGTTATCTTGTTGATTTCTTACATAAAATCTCAACCACATATAAATGTTGGTGAAGTTAGAACTTTGAAAACTTCGGATTTATGTATTAATATTTTTCATTTTCTTTTGTTTATTATTTTAGCAACCCATAGAAATGTTAAATGAGTTAACCAAAGATGATAGTTATCGTGAAATATTAATCATGAACACTTTTTGAACTATTTCATCTTATTAAGTGTTTTAAGGTAACTCGACCTTCTTCGGTTAGTATTAAAAATGATAAAGAAAATCATGTGACCCCCTAAACTGACCTGGTCATTTTGATGCATCTAATCAAAAGCGGTAAACAACTTGCATACCCAAAGTTTATTTTGATCAGTATGTCACTTTTAATCTATTCGACACAAAAAAATCATGTTCCATTCAGATACAAGTGTAATGAAGCATTGATCCAACCTGTGGCATTTTGTAGTGTGGATATCCGATTGCTTGATTAGGGTTGATGTTCCATGTGTTTTGGGTAATCATTCTAGCATGCTAGTTTGTGCATCTTCAATTTCGTGCAATTTTGCATACATGATATAATGAGTCTTCTAATTGGTCCTTTACATACCAATATACCATGATCTCGCCTTACAACATCGTTTCACCATGTATATGTGCTTTGTTTATAATCATCGGTTAGATTTTTTTTATCATCATAAGCATTGTTCTTTTCGTAGGACAATTTCGATAGAAATAAACTATACTTTTTTTCTATCTTATCGATCAACTTTAAGTTAAATGGATATAATATTTCACCTAAACATTTTATCGTCTGAGTTTATTAATCAAGTTATATTTTACTCAAGTTATAGTTTACTCCTGAAAAATATTTGAAATCAACTTTAAACATGCATATTATATATTTTACTTGATCTTGACTTTTTAACCTATCTTTTTGGGTAATCAGATTTTGTGTATATATAATTTACCTAGTTTTTGCTCTTGAAATCTATTTTACTTAATTTTGACTATTTGATAAGGGGATTTAAATTTTAATTTTAATATTAGTGAGCATTTCACATCTCATAACGTTTATCAATGTTTACTTAGATTCTTTTTTAGTATCAAGTAAATAATTGTTAACAAAAGTTACTTGATGACATAAAATCATACAGATATTTCTCATATGAAGTTTAGATTATTTATCTCTAACATACAAATGTTATTAACTAGAACTTTTGACACGATTTCGTCCTGCTATAACCACACCCACATCAAAAATCTAAATATCGTCGGAGATGACGACTCCTTCTCTTCTGCACACCCGTCACCGCCTGAAGAAAAGTCCCTCTCATCTCTTCTGGCTCCGGATCAAAGCTAGTCTCTCTCCCCGTGTCTGATTTCACCACCATGTCTTTCTTGCTGTCTCTCAACATCTCCAGTCTGACTATCTTTTTCTCTTTCCTCTTCAACGTGGAATAATCTCCAAAATAACACGTATCTATCAAAAGTCACGGTGGAATAATATTATTGGTTTGTTTGTCACCCAAGAGGCATCTTTAAGTCAAGCAAGTAAGTGTTGTACGTGCTGCATCAATTGGTGTATTTTACTATTCATTTCATCAATTTAATTATAGAGTAACAAGAGTAATTTAAAATCATCTATTGATCTATATTTTTATGGGCAGCTTCTAACTATGGGCTTCGTGTAAAAATATGACTCGAAGGCCCAAGTCTTAGGTTTGACTGTTTGAGATTCAAATTATAGTCAGTTCAGTCGTTTGTATGTCTGTCCAAACTCCAAAATCATCAATCAAACTCAGAAATTAATAGTTTTGTTACAATCTTTTTAAAGTCGTTTTCTAAAATGTGAAACGAATTAATCAAACTGAACCGCTATTCAAAAGATTTTTTATAACAATATATATCAAAAAAGTTTTGTATGTGGGAACTAACATGTCAGTTGATTTTTATTTTACCCAAAATATATTTGTATCTATGAACTAAAATAAGCTTAAATCGACACATGTCCGAACCCAAAGGTTAACATAATCAAGCAAATCATCTTTTGTAATAACTGAATCAACCAAACCATTTTTAACTAAAATCAATAGATTATGAAATATAATAAAATTTAAAAAGTAATTATAGGTTTGTTTTTGAAACCATAACCATACCGAAATCACAGTCATAGGACACGTTCTCTTCATAACTAATAATATGCGGAGAACTGCGAAAAACTCATAGAGTCACTACATACGGAGTTTCTTTAAAATATCTTTTAAAAAAAGTTAATAGGAGCCGACGGTATTTAGATTGTGCCTGTGTTTGATGTGCTAATAAGATATTCTAGTATTTTTCATGTAAAATGATCCTAAGTAATAAGACAATCATAATCACTTTTTTGCATTTGATCAACCAAAGTGGATTATTTGTCCCCCAAATACTCAAATAATCATAAATAACAAACAGTTTTACTGTTTCAGACACCCGCTTAACCTTTTTGACCCTCTATAAGCTCATTGATGACGAAAACCTTTATTTCAAGTTTATTTACATTAAAGAAAGAAATAAAAAAGACACTTGTGATATTTTGTGTTGGTTAATGTAGGAACCGTTCATATAAAAAATTAAACTAAAACAGTTTTTATTAATACAATGAATACAAAGTAATATAAATTAACAATTACAATGCCTTTTACAATTGTCAAAATACAGAAATAGAAGAACAAAAAAATAAAAGGTTGAGGATCGTGTTAGACACGGGGCACTAAAAACAAATTCCGAGCCTCCCAGGAGAACTCGTTTTGTTTCCCAGGGTACAACAGCCGAAACAGTCGGTACTGCCGGAATTGACCTAGAATCCGAATTAGATTGTTAAAGAAAAACCAGAGATGGAGGATGTTTAGAGAACCTGTTTGCTATAGGTTTTCGAGTTGTATTGGTGTGTTTGTCTACTGAGATACCCTCAGTATATATACGGAATTCGAACTGTAACAGCCCTTTCAATCATTAATCTGACATCATAACTTCTCATTAAATTCGTCAGTAATTGTCATCAGTTTCAGTCAACACATAACCGAACTGTTACAAATCACAGTCATTTTGAACCACATGGACTCAGACCACGCACCAAGGTTAGTCGCACTTGACCAGGCCCTCGAACCAACCTTCAAAAATACTAAGGCGGCTCTCGCGCGTGCAAGTGCGAAGTGCGCCATCAAAGTGCCACATTGCGCCCACATGCCCACGCCGCGCGCGCTTGTGGATTCTTACACCCTTTGCGAATCCACTCTGTGTGATACTTTAGGAAACAATATAATCAAGAGGTTAAAAAATATAAACCACTTTACATTCTTTATTTTCTCTAATATGGGACAACTCCACACACTATTAATTCCTAATACCAATCCCAACTTATAAGCATTGATATCACATTCAACACATTAATTTTATCGAATAAATATCAATAATCATATTAATAATCAATAAACTTCCAACAGTTAAAACTTGCAAGCCCAAATGATTACAAAATGGGCCCTTATGGTTGGGCCAATGCAATCCATTATACGGCTTCTGTTGTGGGAAAGTTGTGTCATGCAAGAATACTCAACGCTAAAAGTTGCTCTCACGTGGACTTAATTGGCTTGTTACACAGTGCAAACCACAGTGCATCCCTTAGCCCACAATTTCAGTCCAACACAATCTCAGCCTCGGTTCAACCCGAAAAACTAACCGCCCAGATCCTAGACTGACTGAAACCGAATGTCATGTAACCAGTCTGGTTATCGATAGAAAAATCATAATTTTAATCTCGGTTTGATTCAGTCCGTTACCAGTCTAGTATTATTTTCAACCCATGAATAGACATAACGAAACTAACGACTTAATTGAGCGAACCTTAATAATTTCGTTGGTTATAAACTTTTTCATGCAACAGTCTTCTAAAATCCTCTGTATAGTGGTGAGTCTATGATTTCTTTTACCAGTGTCACTTCTTAAATATATTAACGAATCAGTATCAGTCAAATATTAGATATAAAAATCAAGCATAAAATACCGCATAGCACAAAATCTGAGATTGACACGATCAAGTAAATAAGCAACTATAAGTCGAGTATGCAACAACACACATATGCAAATTAATCTAACATTTAACAATGAGACTTAAATGTATTAATACCAAGATAAGTCTAGAAACATATTTGAATTCGATTTCGTCTCGTTTTTCCTCGTGTGACATATCAGTTTTTCACATTTTCCCTAGTTTGTCCTTGTTTTATATGATACTGTCCCAAATTTTCCCTGTTTCCCCATTTTTATCACCCAACGGTCGGATAGTTTGATGGTTGTGGCCGGTGAAAATTCACCGGGTTGGGCCTCCCCATGTCCCAGGGCACGGTATTCCCACCCGGCCTAGTTTTTTCCGGACTCTCCCATACACATAAAACTTAAAACAGACAGAAATATTAATAATTTAATATTTCAGAATCGGACCGGACAGTGAACTGGATGTTTTATTGGTCCGTTGGTTTGACATGTAAAAGTTAAAAAGTAGTGAAACAGAGAGGGGTGAAAGTGTAAATTCATAAAAAATGAGGGGCCGCTTTCACGTAGATCTGGCGTCGTTTGTTTGTTATCTGCAAGTGGGGTCTAATATGGCGCCACGTGTGCTGGGTATTTTGTCTGATATTAATAGAGACAATCATGACAACTTACCGTAGTTACGATGTACTGAATCGTAGGTTAGCTAGTATATGTCAACAGTTGTCGGCCACTCGTGCTCTTTGCATTACTTGCGGCTGTACTGTTCACCCGTTGACTTTTTGACCTTCTTATTCACACGCTTGCAACATGAACTTAACGACAAAACGTCGTTGCATCGACTTCATTAGATTCGTCCGATGCTAAAGCTTATTTCTTTTAAAGATCACTGACGGTTTATTAATCCAACCGATCGTATTTATTACTCAAGTACGGAACTTTGAAACTTTAAGTTGACACGTCCCCGAATGAAAGTACGTACATCAGTTCAACCGTATCAGTTTCGAATCTTAGATCACCCTCAGTAGGAAAACTACCTTAAGTGAGAAAATCCACTGGTCTACTTGGAACCCCCTGTTTATTTTTGTCACAGGTAGAACTCGAAACAAAGACTTCGATCTATTTTAATAAATCTTGTGGTACCTTAATGTAATCACTTGGGCTAAGAATTATTAGCAATGCTAAAGCTTAATAACATACAACATGTATATTGATGCTAAAACTTGTTGTTAGTGGTTATTTAAGATTATATTTTGTGTTTAGGTTGTTTTCTGCGGCTTAAGATGTTAATAAAACAACTTAACATGGAGATGACAAAATATGACGTGTTGTGTTAAATAAATGGTGTTTGATATGCAACATTTAACACCAGTATTTGGCCTTAGAGCTTTTCAAATAGCTTGACGCTCGAAACTCGTTTGAAACTCTTTTGAAAATAGCTCGAAATGTTGCTCGTTCGATTTTTGTTCTATTGTAAACAAGCCGAGCCGCTCGGTTCGGTTTGTAAACGAAACGAGCACGAGCAAAGGTAAGCTCGCTCGTTACTCGCTCGGTTTCGCTCGAATTATTTTTAAATATAACTTTTATATATTATATATATGTAATATGTTAGTCTATTTATTTATAGTTTAGGATATTACCATTTTAATTATTTACCATTTTAATTATTTACCATTTTACCCTTGCTCCTTATTATTTTTTTAAACATTATTTTTTAGATTTTTGTATACGTGTTTAAACATTGCATCAAATGGCCGCAATGGAAGTTGTGGGCGTGGGTTTTACCGTTATTTATTTAAGCTCGAGTTAAAACTTAAACTTATTTTGTATGTTTTCTTTTGTTTCATTATTGAGTTTGAGTTAAAACTTAAAACTTTTAAATGAATTATTAGTTTTGTACTAAATTGCAATATGAAACCGAGCAAAACCGAGCGCTCGTTTAAACCGAACCGAGTTCGAGCGAGCATTTTTCGCTCGATTTCTTAAATTTGAACCGAACCGAGCGGCTCGGTTTGTAAACGAATCGAGTTCGAACGAGTCTTTTTTCGGTTTGGTTCGGTTCGTGAACAGCCCTATTTGACCTGAACACACATTTCTTTTTCGTAAACATTAAAACCGACATGTTTAGTAAGAGGTTTATGTGATATGATACGTTTAACAAGATTAAGTTTAGCTGCTTCAAAAACACGAATGGCATGGCGACATGTTTAAGACGATTTAATATAAGTAGTTTAATAACTGGAATGAACCAGCATGTATAGCATGATTATTGTCCCGAGACCCGACTCACTGAACATGGTTGAGAAATAGTAAGACACAATTAATCAAATAAAATAACAAGTTACCAAAAACTTAAATCTCTAACTGATAATCATATACTTAATCATCTATAAAACTAGTTTGGTTTGATAAACAAGTCATAAAAGTGTCATGTTAATCAGTTAACTAATCCAACACAAAAAGTTAAACATGTTATACGTATCATAAACAAGTTAAATCAGCTGAACATGTTTAGTCTAGTTTTTCATCATATTATTAACACATCAAACCGTTCATGGCTCAAATCTTTACCCAAAACACTAATTTGTTTAACTTCATGTCGAGTGACATCGTCTTAACACGTATCTAAAAACTAATCAACAAGTTCTATCACCCAATAAGTATGCAGGTACATCCTTTTTTTTCGCATGATCCTAATCTAATAATACCCTACTCAAATCTAATTTTGATTTATACTTCAATAAGATTTGAACCCGACACCATTAGATGACCCCTTAAGCGACATACTCGTTCATTTTTATAGTGTCATTCGTTACAAAATAACGAGAGAATAGAAAAAAAAGAATCACAGGCTCTAAGAATTATTGCACGTGTGATATCATTTATTTAATTATTAATTACAGATTAATTAAACATATGACATTTAATTATGATTCTATACAAGGACAAAGTCAAGATTAACTATTTGTTTAACGAATTTTCATAAAATTTGCCTCTTAAAGGAGAGGTACTGAGTTCAAACTCAGACATGATGTAATTTAATTTAACGTAAGAGTAGAAATATTTATCGTTAAAAAAATAAAATTAAAATAGAAAAATCTTGAATAGGAATTATAGGATATATAAACTTGAAACTGTGTAGTGTGGCAGTAAAACAATATAATGTGAAAGAAATAAAAAATTGATATTTGAAATTTAAGGAAAGAGAAGGAGATACGCCGGCAAAAAGAAAAAGGAAAAATAGAGAATGATGATGTTTAATGGGCAGAGTGATAGGCGGCGGCTGGGTGTTGGTGTTGGTGTTATTTTATGCATTTCATATTACCAGACATCATCATTAATCTTTTTCCACCCTTTCATCTCCTTCCCATCAATTCATTCTTTTCTATTTATATCCCATCCATCAAAACCAAGCATTTTTCATGCAAAATAATAATAATTATTATTATTAAGCTTGTACGTTTTGACGGGAGGCGAAAAATCATAACAAGTATCACCAATGTCATGTCAACATAAAAACACAAAGTAGACATAAAAACATTAAACCATGCGCGTGAAATATAAAACATTAAAAATATAAATATGTCGATCTAGGACTTGCATGTTGTGATGGGCATGTTAAATGGGAAAATAAACATAACGACGTTGAATTACACGTGCACGTTATGGGATGTTAACTGTTAAAGTTTAGACTGTAAATCGAAACATTTGTAAAAGATGAAAAGTATTGAGACTATAGTTGAAAATAAAAAATTATAGGGGTTAAATTGTGAAATATGTAAAAGTATTAGGTTAAAACAAAAAATCAAAAGATAAAAAAGTATATGTATAACCAATTATGCACATGGTATAAGAATTAATGGATCTAAAAGTTGATAATTAGTAATATTTAAATGAGTTGCTTACCAATTTGTTGGGTACAACCCACTAAACCTAAAAGTACAACTCTTTCATGTAGGAGTGTGCAAAAAACCGAAATAACCGAACCGCAACCGAAATAACCGTCGCAACCGAACCAAAAAAACCGAAACCAATTAGAAAACGACTGTGTTGGTTTGATGGTTTTTTAACTTTATAAAATATACACCACAAATATATATATATATATATATATATATACACGATTACAAAATAAAACTTTTTACGTGGACTGATTTATTTATATATATTTTTTGTGTATATTTTATAAAGTTATAAATGAGTTGCTTTTAGGTGTTTATGATTATATTTTATTTTCTCTAGTAGACGAATTTTTATCCCAATGGTGATTACCAAACATGACTGAACTTATAAAACCCCTCACGTAAAGTTGATTTTTTATTTGTAGTTGTTTCGAAAAGAAAATACCCCAAAATAGAAAACTTAACGGAAAAAATTAACAATGTTAATTCAAAGTAGTTAAATGGATTCAAATAATTATTTTTAAAAAACATGTGAATACAAATGCTAAAATTTAAACTTGTGAACATAAATGACAATTTCTAAAAAACTTAAGGGATGAAAAACGCATTGAACTTTTAAAACAAATAGAAAAAATACGCGCATTTTGTATAGTTAGTTTTTGGTCTTATCAATTAATGAAGTGAGATGTTTGGATATGGAAAATTTGGAGCAGAGACATGAAATGTAAACAGAAGTTGCAGGTTATTCAGAGGGAACAACGCATGGAAAGTGAGAAAGGGAAAGATGAGTGGACGTCCATTCACGACATCCCTTACCACCTTAATTGCTCTCTCCCTAATTCCTCCTCATTTAATACATATATTTTTAAAGAAACATAATATATATTTAAAAAAAACGATGAACGAAACTCACATGCTACGACAAAGTGTTAAAACTTATAAGGATATTCGGGGCGTTTTAGCAGTAAAGTGTCAACAGGCGGTTCAAGTGAAACCCTGTATCTTCAATATTACCCGAAATTTCAACGATCAAACATGTTTTTTCGAGTGATATATATACGTTAAAATCGACCTCCCCTCCTCTCAAAATTTTCAATTGACCCCCACAAAATTTTGAAACTTAAGAAAAAGTGAGATTGTCTCAAAGACATTGTCATAACGCGGAACTATAATTGGATTAGAGGTGTTCGACGACCTTCCTACAATCTGACGAACCATATTTTCTTACTAACCAAAGTTTATAACTGAGTAGATTTTTGATATTTTCACCCTCAAATAATCAAGTAGCAAGTAGAAAGTAAAGAGAAAAAATTTATAACAAAACAAATGTTTTTAACAATAAAACAAACTAAAATTATACTGGTTTCAAGATATAAGTGATCAAATTTAACTTTATTGACCAACATAGTTCTCGAACATGTTGAGCATCATTAGTATTTAAGAGCTTGGCCACCTTTATGATGATGATATAATTGCCTCATAAGCATCACATATCACTAGATATAAGGGTTTGGAAACCGTTTTAATGATGGTTTTCGGCAATATACCAAATCTGATTCACTATGACTCAAACTGGACTGAAAAAATATATTACATTGTGATAATCAAACGACTTATAAACATGTCACCCCCCGCAAAAAAAATTATGGGTCCACCACTACGCTTAGTTTGTTTATTCAAGACAAGAAGAACATGAATTTGATTCATTTGCAACCCGCTAAAAAAGCTGACCTTTGATCATACCCCATCCCGCAATGAAGAACGCCAAATCTTAGTTTATGACGATGAATTCGATGAAGAAACACCACTTGAGGTTAAGATTGAAGAACAAAAAGGTGAAAAAGACGAAGAAAAACAACAACCCGAAAAAAAGGAAAGGTTTAATTTCGTACGACCTTAGTAGTTTAAACAAATAAAGAAGAAGTTGTTTTGTGTAATATTTGGGTTCATATTTCCACCAACCCGATAGCGATTGATGGGGGCGGCCTTGTGACTTATAGTTAAATTAATTAAACGTTTTTTTAGTAATTTATGTAGTTTTAATTGATGAACTGTTAATTTTGTACTTTTTAACATATTAAATAGTTAAATTTAATAATGAAAAATAATAATAATTTGGTTTCTGCCCCTAGCAATTTGGGTGGGTAGTTTTGAATAAAAATAAAATAACAATCAATTATTGATTAGATTGAGTTGAGTAGTTTGGGTATTTTAAGTTGGGCCACTAGTACCCTAAGCCTTAATTTCGATGGGTTGTAGTTTAGTATTCATCTCAAGAAAAATAAAGTTTACGTCAAAACGATGATAAAAACGCATACGTCTAACTGTAGATAAAACATTTTATAAAATACCGTATTTTAGAGGTTGTAAAAGAAAAAAATCTATAAACAAAAGAAACTTAGAAGTATATTTGACTACTTGTTCTTACGTATGTACATTGATGACTAGTACATTATCACGTATAGCTGAGTTTTGAATAAAATTTACATCGAAACGCAAAAACAAACATGTGAAAAACCTAGAAAGGTTTTTTATGCAACGTGTCAATGTTTTATAAAATACCTTAAAGTTTAAACTTATATCGTCGAAGAACAAATAATTAAATATAAAACCTAGAAAAAATTTAATCGAATATATGTTATACTTTTATACAAGTCTAATAAAAAATCCATCGATTAGAATAGACAAAGGTTTTTTATGCAACGTGTCAATGTTTTAGAGCCATTAGATTTTTGTTTCCCCCTAAACATTTTCCATTTATCTATTTAATTTATATATTTTATACACCTAAATTGATTAAATATCATTTAAAAGTTTCCATATTGCTTATGATTTTAACTTTTAAACATTAAGCCTATAATAACATTTGATTGATCAATAACTTTATTCTTTAAATACATTATTTATAACTAAACTTAACTATTACATTATAACTAATAAGATTAGTTGTGTTAATTTTTTATTTCTTGGAATATTATGAATTGTTACTAAATTAATTTCTATTTTGTTAAAATCAATCCCACACGCCACACGTGTGCATACTCACGTATAATCTATTATCTGTACTACTTAATTAATAAATTTTCTAAAAGACACGTGACATAATTCTAGAGTCACTCCATACATTCTTTCGCCTAAACATGTTAGCATATTATTTTAGGCAATTAAATTATTTCTTATGATTTGATATCGTAATAAAATTATTTTTCATCATTATTTAATATCTTGAATAATATCAATCCATAAAATAAAATATTTCTTATAATTTTTTCTTAAATCAGTTATGTCGTATGATTTAAATTGATTTTTTTCACAATATTTAATAAAATTAAGTTATCTGCTAACCGTGCGTCTCTTAAATCAATACAAATTTATTAGCATGTAAAATATTTATTTATTGTATTATTTTATAATTTAATCTAGATAGTACACGATAATCTAACCTAGTAGCATAAATATAATAGAAAATGACATGATATGTAAGTCCCACAGTCCAATGCATTTGGATAACCAAACCTCCATCTGCCGTAGTACTCGAACCATCGACCTCATAGGAAGTGAACATTATTTTACACACTTTGATGCTGTTAAAACAAACACCCAATCAATTAGTGTTAAACCAAACACCCAATCAATTGGCATAGATATTAACACAAACCGAAATGCACCAACTACGCATTAATATTAAGATGAGTTAAAATCTCTTATGATCTTACACTACTTGTCCGACACCCCTTATAAACCTACCCAATGTGTTTTATCAAGTGATTCTTCAACTTTTACTCATTTTCACTAATTCAATAATTTTACTAATCTGAACTAGTCCATAAAAACGCTATGCCATTCATACATTCTTTTATATCTTTCAAAAAAAAATCTATAGCAATCCTCAACTTGAAATACGGTTGACTATATTTTTTATTTCACAAACTTATCTATTGTCAGTCGTAAAAATAGAACGTTTAACAAAACAATATTTACATCTACCTCATTTTTTTTACCAAGATCTTGTGCAAGGTTGCTATTTAAAACTACACGTTACACTCGCTTAAATTAAGATTGATACGTTAATACAAGAATAGTCACATACCCCAAAGCATCAAATAATTGGGTAGGGTTATACTAGAAAATAAGTTTAATCTAAAAAGCCTAAGAAGGATTGTGGGCTTGACACGTGTCATTCTATTGTTTTAAAGAAAAGTGCATTTTAGTCATTGTGTCAAATGCGTCAGCTCATTGTATATTATATATATGTTCATTGTGTCAAATATCAGTTCATTGTGTCAAATATCAGTTTATTGCGTCATATATTTTGCATCATGTGTTATGTATATTAATCATTGTGTTTTACGTTTTAGATCTTTGTGTTATTTTTGTCACTGTTTTTATAGATTATAAGCTTGTTATCTATCATTGTGCTTTATAATTAGAAGACACAATGATATATACTTTCACCAAACTAGTTTTCAAAACTCATAGTGTGAAGATAACACAATGTGTTATCTTTGTTAATGTTTTTAATAGATTATATAAATTTGTTATTATTCATTGTGTTTTATCATTAGAAATACACAATTTCAAGAATGTATTTTCAAAACTCATATTATTCAAGATAACATAATAACGATTAAAAGACACAATGAGACATTATGTTATTTTGTTATTGTTTTTAATGTATTAAATTAATTAGTTGTTAATTTATTATTGTATTATATATATTAGAGATACACTACAGTTTATTCCATCATTATATTTTCTAAAATTCATAATTTTAGAAATAACACAATAGTATTCAAAATTAACACAATAACCAACAAAAAACACAATATATCGCACTAAATACACAATGATGAGATATGAGCTTAAAATCATCAATTTTTTTATCTTTTTAGATAACAATACTGTACTCATTTAAAGATTAAAAAAACACTCGTTTTTATGGTGTAATTTTATAAAAAAATAATGTCTTATATAAAAGTTATGAAAGTTTAAAAAAATGAAGAAACTTACAAAAAGTCAACAAAATTGGTTATTCCTAAAATAACACTATAACAAACTTTTTCCTATAATTTAATCTCAACCATTGATTAAGAAGGTGGATGGTTGAGATTACTCATTAGACTTTTTAGTTTTTAAAAACTTTCTATTTGAGCCTTTCTCTAAATATTTTATAATATTATAATCTTTTATTTTTACTCTAATAAAATTATAACTAAGTGGTACACATGACATCATCACAATCCTCTTATCAATTTTTTTCTGATTCTCTTTTCTACTGAATAATTATATTAATTACTAATAATATTATTTAATTATTTTTAGAGTAACCTTTTTAATATATTAACAAAAAGGATCTTTCTATTAGTGTTATTTCTAATGAAACAATTTTTTATAAAATAAAAAATTCTCCAAAACATCAAACTTTACTAAAAATATGAAATATTTTAAAATTAATATTTTTAAAAAGTAAAATTGATATCCATTTTTTTAAATATAGTCAAGACATATTGTAATTTCAATCATATGTTATATTAAAAAATTGTTTTATAATTAATTAATTTTTATTTTATTTATTTAACACATGTAATACACAAGTATACTAAAACTAATTTATCTAATATTTTGTGATTAAACAGTTTCAAAATTTAAAAATCTTGTATATCACATGACATGTGACTAAGATTTACATTGTCGTGTAGCTTAAACTTTCACATTATGATTTCTAACATAGTTGCGTGTTAGTTGTTACTTCTCAATTTCAAGTTCTTCACTCAAAATAACATTAATATGTACCGTACATTGTGTCATTAGTTTAAGTTAAACCTTTTAACCTTATTCACTACAAAAAAAAAAAAACATATTTTTCAACAATTAATGTCAGAACACTCGACTACAATTTTCAACTCTCCACCCACAAGCACGTACATATGTATAAGCTACGCATTTGTGCACACATATAAATAAACACACTCATGTTGTACATGTAATTTTCGAGAAAAAGTAATATGAATCACTCACGTACTTGAGCTTATACGTATACCTTTTAATATGATATCATTTTAGTTGATTTTAACAATATTCTAGTTAAATATTTAGAAATTATTTTTCTAATTTTACCCATCACACTAAAAAATTTCTTTTGTTGTAATATATCATGACATAAAAATTATAGTCATCGTTACACAAACAACGGTCGTGATAAGAGGATTATGGTAGATGAAATAAACTTTGATCCAAGAGTAATATATAAAAAATAGTTTGTGAGTTTTTTTTAACTAAAATGCACATGATATCAAATATTATAAATGAGTTCTAGTCGAGCTCGAAAGGTCTCAAAAAGTTGATCCACACCATCTTTCTTACTAGCATGTGGTGTCGGCACCTTGGGAAGTATTAAAACGTTATTGTATCTGTAAGTTAACAATAAAAACAAAATGTACAATCTAGATTAGAGATCACGATATATTTTTTCATTGTAATTTCTCTTCGTGTTTTTTTCTAGCATCTTGCTAAGTTTGTTTTTCAATTTTCCTGATATGATGTTGGCCATCCAAAAAATCTAAGTATTATGAAATCTATAGACTCTAATAAAACAATGTTTTTGAAACCACATGGTATTCTCTTAAACCATCAATTTGACACGTGACACACTCTTACACCATTTTTATTTTCAATTTTCGCTTAAAACTTGATCATACTGTAATTTATTTCAGTTTTTTAATATATTAAATTAACATACTTATAGACATCTTACTTACCGTACTGATAGACATTTTACTTAAGTATATTACCATACTAACATACTAATTTAAATTACAATTTAAAGCTTTCATTTACTTACCATACAGATAGACATTTTACTTAAATATATTACCATACTCACATACTGATTTAAATTATAATTTATAGCTTTCATTTAACCATTTATATTATGTCTTAAAAATTCCATTTAACCATATATTAATTCAACTTCTACGGTATTATTACTCTGTTTCTATATTGCTTCCTAAAATAAATTCCTTTAATTTAGTGGATTTTTATTTTATGAAATTTTTGACTCACCAAAATTGGTTTTCAACTGTATAATTAATTGATCTAATTATAATATATTTATCAAATTATCAAAGCATCAAATATTTAAGGACTATATAGTATGTAATATTACTCTGATACGTGTATTAAAAGAAGTTTTTTTATTTTTAGTAAATGAGCAAATTTTTTTGTTTAATCATAAGCTTTAGTAACCCTACACGAGTTAAATAAATAAAATCTATAGAATTTAATAAAAAATAGTTTTTTTACCACTTGTCATTCTCTTAAACAATTTTTTTGACACTTGTGATTTTTTTAAACATTCTTATTTTATTTTTCCTCAAAAAGATATTAAAGTAATTTAAACTAGGGGTGCTAAACGGGTTGTGTTTTTGGGTTGTCGGGTCCAACCCGACCCGAAACCGAAAATTTTACCCGAACCCGAAAATGACCCGAACCTGAAAATTGTGCCATAAGTGACAACCTGAACACGACACGAAAATTTACGGGCTGACACGAACACGACCCGATTGAACCAATTGTTTTATTTATTATATTTTTTTCACATATTAATACTTTAAAATTATTATTTTACAATAAAAAATACTAATTAATATAAAACAATTATATTTTAGTGATGAAATCTTATGCTAATTTCTATTTTAAATTCTAAATTTCAAAATAAAACACATAATAAACTTAATTTGTGACACAAAATATATAAAATAAAATAAATAAATAAAAAATGGGTCGAACAGGTCAACCTGCCAACCTGTTGGGTTGAACCCGAACCCGACCTGTTTAGATAAGCGGGTTCACAGATTCGACCCGAACCTGACCCGAACCCGTTTATAGTAAACCCAAACCAACAAATTTCGTGTTAAGTTTTTGTCGTGCTTTCGGGTCGTGTTAGAAATTCACACCCCTAATTTAAACATTCAAACTAATTTCTCTCTCCTAATAAAAATCAATTTTATTAATTGATACATTTTCTCTCTTTTATCTAGATTTTTTTAAAATCAAGTTATGTTTTTAAAAATAATTTTTATTAAAGAAATTAAAAATCACATCTTTTTATTAAAATATAAATAATAAATTTTTTTATATAATATAAAATTTACTAAAACACTAAACCTTTTTTAAACAAAATTTTTAAATCCATCATTTATTAAAAAATTATAAAAAGTATGAAATTTTCTAAAAGTAGTTTTATTAAATCTTAAAACGAATGTTTAAAAATGAAACTATTTAGATAAGTGAGTTAAAAAAATAGTATAATTGTTTTATTTTTGAACTATTATGTATATATAATTTTAATCATATCTTATATTAAAATATCGTATTTTAACTTTTCGTGTTTATTATTAACTATAATCCGTTTAATAAATGGTTTTCTAGCTTATCTATTTATCTATATATCTATCTATGTATAACAAAAAAATTTAAAATAAGACTTGATATAATTGTAAATTTATCATTCTAACTTTCTACTTTTTTTTATTACTATTAATAATACTGAATACTAATAATATTACTCATACTATTTTTAAATTAAAAATTATATAATTTAATAAATTAAAACCTTTTTTTTATAAAAACATACTTTTAAAAATAAACTTTTTATAAAATACAGAATACAACAAACTTTTTTTTAAATTCATTTTTCTCAAAACAAAATATTTAAAACCAACATTTTTTTATAAAATAAAAGTTTAAGAAAAATATATTATTGTTTATTTACTTAAAATAGTTATTCATATGCAATTATAATCATATTTTATTTTCAAACATAGTTTTATAATTCATAAATTTTTATTACTAATTATTTAGTATTTTATTTATTAAATTCGTGTAATAGACACTATTTATAACTATAAAAAAAGAAAGAAACCGAGTAGAAGGCAACGCATCATAGTTTTGTTCTTTTTTGGTATTTCTTATTTTTATTTATGATCAAAATTATTTCCATTTTTTTAACTTAAAATATTAAATTGAATATTATAATCTCTCCATCTCTCTCTTCATTACCTAGTGGTAGTAGTACGGTACTAATAATAAAGCCACAGGGATGATGCTCTACAAACCGTCGACAAATCTTTTCCGTCTCACAGTCACAGATTTAATTCATGCTTCTCTTTAATTACACCATAGTAAATTATTTATTAGACATTTTTGGAAGCAATTTCACAAAAAAATGTATTAAATATTTATATATCACTTAAACTAAAGATTTAAATAAAGTAATTTCTTAACATTTTACAATTTCTGAATTTCGGTTAAATTAAAGTAAATTACGCTTTTAATCTTAAATATAAGTAAATTACGCTTTCATCCCTTTCAAAAGAAAATTATCTGACATATGATATCCTGAACTTTAAATTTTGTATATTTTCATATATGACAGTAACTTCGATAAATCTTTTGTCAAGACTAGAGTCATTCGGGCCGTTGCACGTCCGAGAGCCAGTTTATGTGAATCACAAAGAAATGATAATTATATTAACAATAATCACATAAAGTTATTTGTATTCAAAATTGCTACCGACATTCGATTACCAACAAATATTATTTTTGCTACAAGTGGTCTTTTTTATTACTGATGATCAATTTTGTTACTTTTTTTTAATTTTGCTAGCCATACATCATTTAATATTAAACAAATAAAGTTGCTACCGATCATACTTTCTAGCCACGATTAGCACCTAGTAATTTACTATTAATGCATCAGTTTTTTCAGATCATCAAATTTGTATTAACTTTTTTATCAATCAATTAACCGATTTCAAAGCAACTTTCAGTGTATAATAAACATGTCAAAAATATAATTTAATTGCACTAATTTGCTAGTTCAATCACCGCCAAAGGTGTTGCCCTTGACCCCTTCAAACCCATGTGGTCAAGGTGGTTGAGCTATCGGGGTTTCTTTATTTAAAAAATAAGAATATTTTTAAATGAGTATGTAAATATCCATCAACTTAAGTTAATGTATATTTTAATTTATTATTTTATTTTAAAGAAATTCAATTATAATAAAATGTCATTTACAACACTAAAATCATCAAAACAAATCCAATGTAACATAATCCTTATATATATGAAAATGTTTCTTTCACAAGTTGATGTAATTAAAGTAGAGGGACTATATTAAACATAATAAAATGGGGTCTTTAAAGGCATTGAAGAAACTATAGTTACTGTTAAGAATAATAAAGCTGCTTACAGTGGCCTAAAAATCTAAAATAATAGATTGATAGTATTCGTACTTCTTCTGTACGTAGTTCACAACACACGAGATTTTCTTTTAAAAAATCACTTTTAGTCCTTAAACTATCTCCAAATATACAAGGAAAAGGTTTAAATACAAACTATTTTAAAATTAAAAAGTATAAGAAAAATTAATATGTTGAGACGTGAATTTTCTATCAAAATTAATACAAGTTCCATCTTTTTTTTTTTAAATATTCATAACTTTTACATACGATATTATTTAAAAAAAATTACATCATAAAAATGAGCATTTTTTAATTTTTAAAACGCGTATAGTATTGGTATAAAAAAAATTCATGTTTTTTTAACTCATTGGGTAATTTCGCATGTTATTGTGCTAAATTGATAAGGATTACATAATTATTTGATGAGAAATACATAATGAACTTGAAACATAAAAAGATTACATTTCTCATTGTGGTGTTATTCGAAAATCATCATTTTAAAAAACACAATGCATAACACAATAATTAACATTCGACACAATAGGTGACACAATAACCAGCACTAGACTCGATGATCTGTAATAAACACAATTAACTGCTTAATGATGATTACAAGATGACCTAATCATGATTACATAATGAATTGAAAAAAACATAAAAATTTTACATTTTTAACATTGTGTTATTTGAAAATCAACATTTTAAAATACAATGTCTAACACAATAGTCAACATTAGACGCAATAGATAACACAATGACCAACACTAAACTCATGATTAGCAATAAATACAATTAGCAGCTTGATGATGATTACAAATAATGACTAATCAGGATTACACAATGAACAAAAACTAATATCGTACATAAAAGTTATAAACGTTTAATAAAACGGTGGAACTTGAAAAAAGTTAACAAAAGCGGTTATGTCTAAAATAACTTATAACAAACTTTTTTTATAATTTGATCTTAACCATTGATTAAAGAGATTGATAGTTGAAATTGGTTATTACACCTTTTAGTTTTAATGGTCTTTTTATTTGAACCTTCCCTTATCCCATATATTACACTACTCGAAATCTTATAAACATGACATTAAATAGTTATAAACTCTATAAATAATTTCACTGAAAAATAAAATGAAAAATATTAGTATAAATAGCAGAAGTCATTTTAATTTTGAAATAAAGCAATAAACTATATAACTACAATATTTATTACATTTAGTTTATTTTTCATTAAATTTAGAAGGACCCGTATATTTTTATACTTAATATACCCGAACAACCACGAGAACATGCAGAATTTATTCATAACATATCGTTGCATATCATTCCAAATGCTCTTATATTGCGAAGCAATATACCCTATAGAGCTTCACCACTTCAAACTTTGGATATTAAATTATCAAGAAAAGAATACTTTATATAAAGTAGAAGTTACTTTTAGCTTCAAATATATAGTGATTATAGTATAAGGGACTTATATTGGGGTAAAAGTGTAAGTATTGGTATAGTAAAGGGATGAAAGGTAGAAAATGGAATCATTAGGGGGATGATCTGACATATGTATCTGGTGGTTGTCGTTAAAATCTAGTTTGCTTCATACTTTTTTGCCGCCACCAACTTTTTCCACCGCCATTTCCGTGTCTTCATGCTTCTAAATTAACTAGATTTTTTACTAGCCGCGCGTTGTCACGTGAACGTATGCGTTGTGTTAATGTATAAACAAAAATCGACATGGGTTGCTTTCGAACTAAAATTAACATCAATACGTAAAGTGACTCAAATTTATATTATTAAATAAAAATGTATTATATTTGACCCGATTCGTTTTCCAACAAAACTTATGTCGAAACATAGACTTAAAATCGTTCCGACTCGTTTTCAAACTAAATTTACGTTGAAACTTAGAGTAAATGAAAATGTATTATATTTGACCCGATTCATTTTCATACAAAACTTACGTCAAAACATAGACATATGTTGAAACATAGACGGTCGTCTAGCGTATATAAAATAAAGCATGATAACATTATATTTGACTTAAGTCGCTTTTGATTATGTCCAAACGTATACGGACTCAAATTTATATTGTATAGAGGTAAATCCAAAATTTTAAAAACCTAAGCTTGTCAAATTGACATTTTATAAAGTTTTTAAAAAACATTATGGAGTGAAAGTGTCAAGATTAAAAGTGGGAGGGCGAGAAAGGCCGATAAGAAACCTCCCCAACGTTTGTTTTTAAATAGTAGTATAATTACTTATTTTCTTCAACGTTGATCACCAAATTAGTGATGAGTGGTCGAAAAGTTGTGTCATGTAAGTATTATATATACAGTAATTGTTATTATATATAAGAAGTGTAATGATGTTCATGTGAATTTAAGAATTGTTTAAAAAAGATGATAAGATATAGTGTTGTAGTTTGTAAAAAAAGGAAAAAACAAAAGTCGTGTTTCACACCCATTGTAGCAGCTATCATCATGTAGTAAGGTTTCTTGATTTTTCAGAAATGTGCTGATCGTAACTGCATTAATATTGTCAAATATCTTGAAAACTCGTGGGAGTAATTCCTCATGGTTTGACTATTCAACAGTCATATATATTCTATTTTCACGGATATAGATATGCAGCCTAACCTCATGTCTAGCCGATGGACGCTCCACTACAAAATATTATGTGTTTCTTGGACTTAACCTTATCAAACGGAATGTATGTGAGATAGAATGAAACAATCATGACAATACACTACACTTTCAAACCCCATCTCTTCTACTACATTTATCAATTAATTACAAATTTTCATGTTTAGAATGTGAAAAATTATGTGATATTTTCACGTTTAGTATTTTTAAGTGTAAATATGTAGAATTAGTTAATTCATTGCACCATATATCATCACACATATATTTACAACCTATAGTTTAAGCATATGCGTATAATCGAAGACCTGTTTTAGTGTAATAACTTATAAAAATTACGTTGATTGTCAACATACGTGCAAAAATTAAGTTCATATGTGCGTGCGTAACATATAATCATGTGTTTAGCCAAACATGTTAGAATTCATTAAATCATAGAGATCATAAAAAGAAAACAAACTGAAAGGTAGTATCTCGATCCTGTCCAGATACACAGTAATATGTGAAATAATTTGCTTCATAACCATCAAAAAGTTTTAAACATGAACTCTTTTTTAAATATAATCTCGTAATGCTGAAAATATTTTAGAACCACGAGAAAAAAACACATTTAGAGCATTCACAGTAGATTCGCTATAAATGTGTGAGTGTTTCCTATATTGTAGGGAATAATTGTAAATGTTTGTGAGTGGAGTAGGAAGAAAATTTACTGTTCATTTGTATATTTGAGAAATTATTATTGAGTTTATATAAATTTTTAAATATTTTTAAAAGTGATTGTTAATAAAGAAGAAAGAAATGTAATAATAAAAGTATATGAAAGTATTATTTAATTGAAAAAAAAATAAAAAAAATAATGATTATTAGTGTAATTATACGGAGGAGAATATGAAATTCAAAATGTTATTAGAGGTAGAGCATTAACTTTGACAAAATAATAAGTTATTAATAACATCCATTATTGTACATTTCTATAACTTCTGTCAGTTCTCTATAACATCTCATAATAAGATTGATCTATGTTTCTTGTGATGATTTTACATCTTATCTATACTATAATTAATATAATTAATCTTGTTCATAGCAATCAAAGTTTACGATTTTATTTTAGGTTATTGAGCAAATAATTCTCAAATGATCGCCTTTTTTATATCATTCTCACCCAAATTAACTTGATTAACGTACTCCTATAAAGCTCCTCGTTCGTACACATTTGTTGCAAGATATCCTTTATAACACATCATTTGCATTGAATTTAATGACAATTTACACGCACTTAAATCATAATACTCTTATACACAAAGCTATCAATTCTTAAAAATTTACATTTCTATTACTATTAATCACTATGTCGGTGGATTTTTTTTTTATTTTTTGATTTTTTTTATATTATATATTATATATATGTCGGTGGGGATTTTTTTATTTTTATTTTTATGTGTAAATTTTAGTTGGAACGAGTTGGGTCAAATATTATAATTTTATTTGGTTGGTATAAATTCGAGTTACTCTATGTTTTGATGTAAATTTTGCTAGGAAATGTGTTAGAGCGAATGTAATCTATGCTTTATCATGTCGCCTATGGCTTTCCCGCACTTGCTTATTTTGATGTACGTTTTGAGTTGTTCTACGTTTTAACGTAAATTGTGTTTGAAATATAGTCGATTTAAATAAAATATGTTTTCATTTGATGGTACAAATTCGTGTTACTCCATATTTTACGTACTATTAATCCACTATGTCGGTGGATTTTTTGATTTTTTTTATTTTTTGATTTTTTTATATTATATATTATATATATGTCGGTGGGGATTTTTTTATTTTTATTTTTATGTGTAAATTTTGCTTGGAACGAGTTGGGTCAAATATTATAATTTTATTTGGTTGGTATAAATTCGAGTTACTTTATGTTTTGATGTAAATTTTGCTAGGAAATGTGTTAGAGCGAATGTAATCTATGCTTTATCATGTCGCCTATGGCTTTCCCGCACTTGCTTATTTTGATGTACGTTTTGAGTTGTTCTACGTTTTAACGTAAATTGTGTTTGAAATATACTCGATTTAAATAAAATATGTTTTCATTTGATGGTACAAATTCGTGTTAGTCCATGTTTTACGTAAATTTAGTTTGGAAACAAGCTGAGTCGATTACTATTATTCCACTATGTCGGTGGATTTTTTTGATTTTTTTTTATTTTTTGATGTTTTTTATATTATATATTATATATATGTTTGTGGTGATTTTTTTATTTTTATTTTTACGTGTAAATTTTGTTTGGAACAAGTTGGGTCAAATATTATAATTTTTTGGTTGGTATAAATTCGAGTTACTCTATGTTTTGATGTAAATTTTGCTAGGAAATGTGTTAGAGCGAATGTAATCTATGCTTTATCATGTCGCCTATGGCTTTCCCGCACTTGCTTATTTTGATGTACGTTTTGAGTTGTTCTACGTTTTAACGTAAATTGTGTTTGAAATATAGTCGATTTAAATAAAATATGTTTTCATTTGATGGTACAAATTCGTGTTACTCCATATTTTACGTACTATTAATCCACTATGTCGGTGGATTTTTTGATTTTTTTATTTTTTGATTTTTTTTATATTATATATTATATATATGTCGGTGGGGATTTTTTTATTTTTATTTTTACGTGTAAATTTTGTTTGGAACGAGTTGGGTCAAATATTATAATTTTATTTCGTTGCTATAAATTCGAGTTATTTTATGTTTTGATGTAAATTTTGCTAGGAAATGTGTTAGAGCGAATGTAATCTATGCTTTATCATGTCGCCTATGGCTTTCCCGCACTTGCTTATTTTGATGTACGTTTTGAGTTGTTCTACGTTTTAACGTAAATTGTGTTTGAAATATACTCGATTTAAATAAAATATGTTTTCATTTAATGGTACAAATTCGTGTTAGTCCATGTTTTACGTAAATTTAGTTTGGAAACAAGTTGAGTCGATTACTATTATTCCACTATGTCGGTGGATTTTTTTGATTTTTTTTTATTTTTTGATGTTTTTTATATTATATATTATATATATGTTTGTGGTGATTTTTTTATTTTTATTTTTACGTGTAAATTTTGTTTGGAACGAGTTGGGTCAAATATTATAATTTTATTTGGTTGGTATAAATTCGAGTTACTCTATGTTTTGATGTAAATTTTGCTAGGAAATGTGTTAGAGCGAATGTAATCTATGCTTTATCATGTCGCCTATGGCTTTCCCGCACTTGCTTATTTTGATGTACGTTTTGAGTTGATGTACGTTTTGAGTTGTTCTACGTTTTAACGTAAATTGTGTTTGAAATATAGTCGATTTAAATAAAATATGTTTTCATTTGATGGTACAAATTCGTGTTAGTCCATGTTTTAAGTAAATTTAGTTTGCAAACAAGTTGAGTCGATTATATTTTATACTTGATCATGACACGTACGCTCGCTGCCGCAGCAACGCTCGCCGAGTTAAATCACTAGTTTTTATTAATTCTAATAACAGTGAACGACAATAGCTACAGTGGATATAAAACATACTAGTAAGAGATCAATAATTTTGAGATAAAATATAAAAAAAATCCCTGAAATATTGAAGTGACAAGCGAATTTATAAGTAGTCAGAAATTATGTTAAATAATTTGAAAATTAAATAACACATGTGGGAACATAGTGTCAGGGCAACAAAAATCAAATTTAATAAACCCTGAGAGATGGTTGAAGGTTGAGTAGACAAAGGTAGGTGCTTTACTGACCTGCTAGCACACACATATACACACATTGTAACTGTGTGAATTATTTAGGGTTCTTGGAGGGTGCTTTTGAAACCCTAGTTTTACTTCTTCTCAGATTTAAAAACTGATAACATGTTCAATCATTCAAGATTTATTTTATTAAAAATAAATTGTATTAAAAAGATGTTAAAACATGTAAGGATAAACTGATTAAAATGTAGAAAATAGTTTATTATATACTATTGATACATGCAAACCCTAATCTTGGTGATCAACATGGTTCGAAAGAAGATGATTAAGAAATATGTTGATATGATGTGGATAAACATGGTATCATTGTCCAATAGGCAAGTGTCTTCGATGTGTTAGAGGCAATGTTGTTGTAAAGTTATGGAAGGGCGAACAAATTACAAAAATGATGGAAAATGATTATTTTTGATTTAAAACATACGATAAACGTACCCTTAAGGCCTTAATGTTGATGGAAATGATAAATTCATGCTTTAAAAAAATTATGAGTCATAACATGATTTTGACGTTCGACAAACCGATTTGGTGTATACCAACAAGGTTTTATTTATAGTTTTTTTTTACTTCTAAAGTATATGTTAGAAACTCATGATATAACATGAGTAATGACGTCATATACAGGACACAAGAAGCGTCTTAAAGGTTAAAAAAATAATGATTTTGATTTATTCATTACTAGAAAATAAAACCAAAAAAATATCACTTATAATTATAACTGACAGATCGATAGGTTAGAATCTAAAAAAATTAAACAGGTTTTAAAGTTTTTAAATTTTTGACAATAATTATCTATATGTAATGATTGACGAATTGCTTAGAATTTAAATAAAAAGTACACAAGATAAATTGTTAGAGGCGATTGTTGTGTCATTAGAAATCACGGATCGACTGTTAAAAAAAATTAAGAAAAATTGTAAAAGTTTGTAACAGTAGTCGGTAATCTGTTGTTGATGAATGATGATCCATACATATAGTGTGGTCGCTAAAAGATGGTTGCTTCAGGCGGTCTCTTGGTGGAAGAGAGAGAAAGCTCCAACCTAGTAAAAGGAAGAGTCGTTCGATGTAAGTATTCTTTGAAATTTTGTAAGAATGTACATATTTATGTGTCATGTCTTCTCTATTAACCTAATAACCCTTAAATTAATGAAAACAGTTGTCTAACGGTGAACAATTTTTTATAATTTCAAAACAAAATTTTCAAGGTAACAAGTTTTAATTTCGTTTAAGGTGGCGTTGACTATTTTTTTAATTAGGGGCTGTTTGACAGCATCTAAATCAGCCTTTTAATTGTTCAACACTTAATGGTTCAGACTGTTTGTTTCGCGAGTAAATGTCTGAATGGTTCATACATTTGCCTCTGAATGGTTAAGGATTATACTAATGCTGAATGGTTAAGACCTCTTATCTGAATTGGTCAGACATTTGCCTTTGAATAGTTAAGGGATATACTAGCTTTTAATGATTTAAACCTCTTAATGGTTTAACACTTAATGGTTCAGATCTTTTATTGGTTAACAATTAATCATTCAGAAATTTTCAAACAGCCATAATCTAACTCTACAATTATAAGGTTTAAAACCCACTCTACTTTTGTGAGATGCAAACACTCTAACACTAGACTACAAGGCCATGAGCACGTTATAACGTTCTTTGTTTCATAGTTTGGGCATGAGAAAATGATCTCGTTGGAAAAGAGGATTAAAATGTTTTACTAAAAAGATGGTTAGAGAACTTGTTGAGAATGTAACCCGTGGGAAAACAAGATGGGAGATGGGTGTCCGGTAATACAAGATCACTTATACAAATTAATAGTAAAATCTAAGTTTGTTACATCAAACATATAGTTGTACTTTACCATTATTGGATTAGCCCTAACGAATTGAAACTAATGTAAGTTACATATATTATAAGATATTATGGTATCTAAGTTGATAATAATAAAATCAAATGACCAATATATGCAAATGCGGTGAAGTCTTTGTTTTACTTGGTATGTATTGTCTCTTTATACTAGCATCCAATTTAGTTATGATAATATAGTAGACGCATTCATTGAGACATCCTAATGTTGTTAAACATGTATGTTAGAATGTTTCTTCTAGTCTTCTAGAAATATTGTAAACGTCCACGAGATAAATTCGTAAGTAGCCGCAAATATCATATATATATATATATATATATATATATATATATATATATATATATATATATATATATATATATATATAAATTATCATTTAGAGTGCTTTAAAATCGAATTAAGATTTTTTTTTTTGTTGTACGTAAGCTTCATTTTTTTTTCTTCTGTTTTTCCAGAAGTTATGTGAGTGTAGTTCATGTGAACTTTAATACAATTCAAATCAAACAAGGACATCTAGCAGCTAAATCATTTTATGTTTTAAAGTGTAGTAAAATCTGATCATTTTCAAATATTATTTTTATATCTCTCATCTT
Source organism: Flaveria sonorensis (assembly GCA_025506505.1). Taxonomy (NCBI): domain Eukaryota; kingdom Viridiplantae; phylum Streptophyta; class Magnoliopsida; order Asterales; family Asteraceae; genus Flaveria; species Flaveria sonorensis. The sequence continues at coordinate 7,886,187 of CM046436.1, forward strand.
TTTCTTAGGGATTGGGACTAATTATAGTAACTAAGAAAATATGAATTCAAAGTGATAGTTACTAGATTATTCATTGTGTGATTTAACCTGAATTTGAGTGTGATCCGTTTTTTCCTAATCGTTTTCAATCTCAATTTAATTTCAGTTTTAGTTTTCTGATCAAACAATTTTCAAACTATTTTACAGTCAAGTGACAGTAGTTAAATTAATTAGTTTAACAAATCAAATTTCACTCTAACATCGACCATTTGCCCTAGTTACCTTAGATGAATAGGACAATTTTTATATCTATTTTTGATTGACCCTTTGACATCAATCAAGAGAGGGCATTAATGTCACATCCACTCTACACCACGAACCACCAATCAAATATTATCATGTCACAATACGTCACACCACACGACACATAAATTTGATGACGACGGTATTATCACACCATGCCACACCGATTTTTGATCCACATACACGGCTAGTTGGTCCGCAGCAATCCTATTTTTGGATTGAGGCACGACGAGAACATGTTGTTTGGCATGTTGGGCGGCGACAAGAGGGGAGGGGGAGGGGGAGGGGGTGGCGGCAGTGTTGCCTTTTCATGGCGAGGAGGCCCATCCAATCTTAAAAGTAAGGCAACTGTTGAGGATCATTAAGTTTCCTCACCCTAATTATCAAAATCAATTAATACATCAACCCTTGTTTAAATTGCCTCATTGAAAAAGAAACCCTAACTGTATATTAATATTAATTAATAGCTCACCCCTTGATTCTAGACAGTTTTTTCTAGCCACATATAAAGTTTATATGAGTTTTTAATAATTAAATTTATGTTAAACTAATTTTTGTACATATTAAAACGGTTTAATTATTAATCAACACCCATATACATAAAACATAAATTGATAACTAAACCAAAATATAAACAGAGAGAGTTGAAACCAAACACCAAATCAATATTGCATAGTTTGTATTTTTACCAAACCGGTAAAAAAACTGTAAAAGTTATCATACAATAATTATCCTATTATATCCATATAAAACTTTTTTTATTTGAACTCCACTAAATTTATAATGTTATTTCGTTGTTAAACAAAGTTTTAAACCGGATAAAAATCTTAAACAATATCTAAGTTTGAATATTGTTTCAAAAAAATTACTCACATTAAAAAGAACCACTATCAAATACTGGTCTAATAAAGTGAACCTTTTCATAAAAAAATATATTTATTTATAAAACATGGTTACTTGATATGCCTCTTCATTATTTAATATTTTTTTATTAATTTAATTACTAAATTTTAATCATTTACTTTGTAAAAAACTTTAAAGTCGGAGTTATTTTTAATTACTAACTAAATATAAACATAATAAAAATTAGGTACTATTATAATAACTTCCCACTAAAAGTTTGTACTGAAGTAGTGAAATATATAAAATATAGATCTATTAAGTAGTAAAGAGCTACAAAAAGCTAATTTTTACAGCATTTTTTAGCAATTAACCTTTCATCATACCTAAATATAACTCATCAGGTTACGGTGTATATGGAAGGAACGAAACAAAAGAATTATTCAATCATTCTCAATCGAAGGTGACGGCAATCGTGTGTGACATATTGTTATCTTTATATTTGGATTAAAAATCAAGTCATCATGACTAGTAAGTCACGGTGTAATTTTTCATTTTCATTTTATATTCTTGTAATTTCTATAACTTCTTGTTAGTTTTATATTGTATTCCACGACTGTACTGAAAACAAAAACTTAATGTTACACGCGTAACAATTTAAATTCATATCATCTTGTATATGGTTAAACATTAGGGATTTCACTTAATCACATCAAAATTCTATAAGTTGCACTACTCATCATCATACCCATGCATGCACATTCATCCCTACCTTACCTCACTCACTCCACAACGTACAACCCCTTGAAGCACACTTTACAACCTCCCCCTCCTTATAAATACCACCCTCACCATCTATCTTCTAAATTGCATACTAAATATTCCCAACAACACTCTTTTAAAAAAAATGGAAGAAGCCATGAGACGCCTCGCCGGATTCCCCCCTTCACCGGACTCCAACCACCAGCAACCACCCACCGCCACCGCCACCGCCACCGCCACCACCGTCCACAAACGCACCAACACCACCACTTCCACCGCTAACAAACGCCTAGCCCTAAAAGACACCACCACCACAACCACCGGTGCTTCCATGCGCTACCGCGGCGTCCGTCGCCGACCGTGGGGCCGTTACGCCGCCGAGATACGCGACCCACAGTCCAAAGAACGCCGGTGGCTCGGAACCTTCGACACGGCGGAGGAAGCCGCCTGCGCCTACGACTGCGCCGCCCGAGCCATGCGCGGCGCTAAAGCCCGTACAAACTTCGTATACCCACCTCCGGCGAACGATAATATTATTTTCCCCTTCACGTTCAACAAAAATCATCACTTTCCACCACCATCACCACCGTATAACCACCACCTCGCACCACCGTCGTTTCGTAAGATCACCGCCACCAACAACAACACCAACAACAACAACATCAACTACAATAACAACAATAATAATAACGATAGTAACAGTTTCATGAGTACGCATTTGTTTCATGATTTCTTTAACTCAGGTTCATCTTCATCGTTCTGCAACTCAAACTCCACCGGTGGTGTCATGATGGGTTCCAAAGGGAGTCAAGATGATGTATACAAGGAGTTTTTCCCGTCGGAGCCGGAGAATTCGGGCTTATTGGACGATGTTTTGACCGGATTCTACCCGTTGCCGGAGAAGCAACCGGAACGGCCGGTGACGAAGGTGAGCTCCGGTGAGCCGCCGGTGGTGGAGGTGAAAAGGGGTGTTGAATCAAACCCTTTTGGGTTTTGTTTTGATAGTTGTAGTGGGGTTTCATCTATGAGTTCTAGTAGTTGTTTGAATCAGTTTGGTTTTGATCAGAGCTTCAATGGTGGTGGTGGTGGTGTGGCGGTGTACGGTCATTACATGGCGGCTCCGGTGTGTTGTGAGAGTCAAGAGAGTGTTGTTGGTGATGTTTTTCAGTATCCTGATTTTGTTGGTTTGTTTGCAGCTAGAATGCAAAATGCTTGATGAATGTTATAATTGTTTTTGATGAAATGTGTAATTTTGGGTTGAAAGTGAAGAAATGAATGGGAGATAAGATAATTAGGTGGTTAATTGCATGTTTATCGTGGGTTTTGGAAGTTGATTATCTTATGTATATTGAACATTAATGGAAGACTTGAATGTCACTTTTCTATTGCCATGGTGTTTTTATTTTCATGTCGACGCATTATGAAATATCAAATATGGTTTTGTTTTGTTTAGAGGACATAAGTTTAAGGATGTACGTCATTGTTAAGAAGTTAACAAATCCCTCAACTAAAACAACAAATTAAATCACCAATGGCTTTTTAACAAAACAGGAAATGCTAATATTTTTTAGACCAGAAAACCCTTCTCCTATCATATATATTGTTGAATCCAGGGATAGTAGTATATTTAACTTCATACAGTAAACAAATCAAAGAAATTTAAATTTTGGCATAAAAAAAATCGCTAAAACTACTACTAGCAGTCTAGCATTAGGGTTGGTAATTTTTATACGGATCTATTAACATAACACAAATCGTTTAATTACTACTAGCAAGTCTAGCATTATGTAAAATTGAAATTTTAATGTACTTTTAACATTTATTTTATTTTTAGGGATGATCTCATTCTTATAACCATTTACGTTTACACAACTTGATTTCAATTATAAGCATTGTTCTCATACTCTTTCGTATATAATTCTTTCGTCTATAATCTTTATTGTAAGCAAAATAAAGTTGAAATCATAAATATTCGTAAATTATAAAAGTGAGTTTGCTATTTTCATCTAAAGTGAAACTCACGATTGTCACAACTATTAGTGTGAACTAGTATCCATCATTAAGTTATATACTTTAATTATAAAAATCTAAATTATTTTTACATTTTTAATTATAATAACTTTAAGATTTTTGTACTTAAAGGACAGAAAATGAAAAAGAATAAACTTCCTAGATACGGGGAAAGTTGCTGGTTGGATCTTGTTTCTTTTTGGTTGAGTTGACCCTTTTAAATTTGATGATATAAAAGTTTTAGAAGCTTTCAGATCACAACCCTTTTCACTTTTCAATATATGATGATGGCCAAATCTTTTTGTGGATCCACTTTTGGGACATATGTTATCGAATAATATATGTATGATAGTACTATATACTATAAATTAATATTCTTTGCTCTTAAAAAAACATAAAGACACATTATTATACATTAATTTGTTATAACATGTTCTGTCTCAAGTGAAACATAAATCCGTAATGACATGTTAGTTGTTTATATTTACTTTCAGAAAAAAAAAACCTAAAAGTATTCACTAGACAGTTTGAAATCTAATTTATTCTTTAGCTGAATTTGGTAAATGTATTTGTTGAATTTTCTGTTCGAATTCAGTATGAAATCTAGATAAAGTCAACCAAATTAGTTAATAAATGGTTTCAACCGAAATAGCTTAATTAAACATCGCTATGAACTAAATTCTACGCTACGTACGTACTACATCGATGATCATTTTTGAACGTAAAGAAAAGTTGCAAAAGAAAATAAACGTATAAGGAGTCATTTTCTAAGAAAAAATTGTAGCAAATTATTTGTAACCGAATGTACGTGCTAAAATCGGTCTCAAACTAGTGGCAGAACGAGCAGTTGAAAATTGGTCAAAATACATACATGTGGTTAAGAACCGGTCGCAAAATGGAATTATCTACAAAGGTTTAATACACACACATCGAAACTTCAAGATACAAAGTATATTTTGAGTAGAAAGGGTACAAGTGCGAGTGGAATTATTACGCAAAAATGATTATGCTTTGCGATACTACCACATCTGTTATTCAACTCCGATGGAATTATCGCAAAGCATAATCATTTATTTTTAATAATTCCACTCTCACTTGTACCCTTTCTACGCAAAATATACATTGTATCTTGAAGTTTCGACGTGTGTGTATTAAACCTTTGTAGATAATTCCATTTTGCAACCGGTTCTTAACCATGTATGTATTTTGACCAATTTTCAACTGCTCGTTCTGCCACTAGCTTGATGCCGCATTTTAACTGCTGGTTTGTGTGAGACCGATTATTCCACCATCTTTGTGTGATAATTTTACCAATATTACAAACGCTGGTTTATTCATTTAACTAGTGCATACAACATTACTTTATCACTAAGTTGGTTATAGAATGAAAATTCATGTGAGCTTATGTGATAGTATGTAGATGAATAGCAATAAAATGTTCGACACCTTGGAAAACTTGAGTCGTAAGTTCGTTTTCAGATTGAAACTATTTGGTTTCATACCAAATTTTCAATCGGATAAAACTCAAGTTCAAAAATCAAAGTATGAATTCGTGTGTGTGTCAAGATCGTGAACCAGAAGAGAAGAAGAAAAGAGAGTAACCAATTCTTATACAAATTCAAAATATTACAGGGATGGGCTAACTGTCTTCGGCAGTTTTCACATACAAATTTTACTATTTTAACCCCCCAACCTGGGGCTCTGCCCATTGGACCCCGCTACCAGGGGTGCTGCCCCCGGACCCCCGCCAAGGGGGCGTTGCCCCCTTGGAACCCTCATTACTTATTAGGTATTTTATATCGAATATCATAATAAACTCAAAAAACGTGCACTTCACATATCCTGAATTGTTTGATGGATATTATAATCACATTGGTTATTAGTCAATCCAATAACATTAAAATATCTAACATAGTATTTAATGGGATGCGATTTAAGAAATGATCGTGTCACATCCATGGTTTAACCCGGCTATAATGTGGTTGGGAACCACAGTTCAATGATCAAGTAACTCAGGTACAACAAACTCGATTAAAAGAGCACTCGTTTGACTAGAGAAATTTGTAAACTGATTGCCTTGTATCGAAAGTTTTATTCATGTCTAGGTCAGGTCGGGTGTTCCGTAATTGACCAATGGTACGCGATGTAACTTTGTTGAAAGAGAGGCCTAATATAAGGTTGGGTCAGTAAGGTGCCGGATTGTTTGATGCAAGACCATGTTAGGTTTGATAAGATGTGAATTATATAATTATATAAATCACATTAAGAAAATTAAAAATAAATAAATAAATAGATTAAAAAGATAAATAATATCGTGTTCCTCCCTAGTACATAAAACAGCATAAGTTTGTCTAACTGTTGTAATTAATATTTCTTTTGGACCATTAGAAGTTTGAACTAGAGGGGATGGACCGTTTGGAATTAAAAAGGCTATTATTCATTTATTCCTCATTAAAGTAATTCTTTCTATATATATTTATATTTTTTTGAATAGCAAGGTAGAATTTCATTAAACTAGCAAGTTGCTAGACCCCGAAAATTACAAACACCAATAGAAAATAATGAGACATTACATATTACAACTGTAAATCAAAAGAGCTTCTATCCACCAATTCTTTTCTAGCTCTGTTTATTACCTATAGGAACGACACTAATTTTATCAATCCCATGACCGCCATGGATGAGGGTTGTTGACTTGTTTGCCGCTAAATATGACTTCATTCCTTTGCTTCCACAGACACCAAATTGTTATATAAACAATGACTTGTATCACTTTCTTCATATGTTTTCCACCCGAAATTCTTTCTAGATATTTAATAGTAATTAACTTGGTCTACAAAAGAGTAGTCACCCTAATAAGTCTTAAACTTCTTCCTAATTAATTTTACTTTCTAGTTCACACTTTCCATAATTATATTATACAATGTTAACTTTCAAACTAATTGAATAGTGTTTTTATAAATCTCCTCCGTCCATTTGAATGAGTTGGTTTGTAAGTTGTGATCGTGATGTCATCGCCAAAACAAATTGAAACATGGCAAGCACAACCCATGTAAAATAAGGTCAACGGCCTTTAGGCTTCAAACTTTTACACTTTTATCTTATAACACTTTTTAAAATTTTGTAAAATGTGTCCCTTTAAGTTTTTAAAATTCCGGGTTTGCCCGTACAATGTTACTAAAAATACTAATTTCTTACGTTTATATTTTATGTACGTGTCGGTACGAATGGAGTCAAATAATAAACGTTTTCGTTATTATTTTTATATATGCTTTGAGTTAGTCTGTGTTTAGACGTAAGTTTTGTTTGGAAATCGTGTCGGGCTAAATGCATTCATTCGATGGTATAAGTTCAAGTTACTCTACGTTTTGACGTAATCTATTTCGGAGACGAGTTGGTGCGATTGTAATCTATACTTTACAAAGTAGCATAGCGTTGCTGCTTGTGCCTTTTTATGTACGTTTTGAGCTTGTCTATGTTTCGACAATTCGACATAAATTTAATTTGTTTGAAAAAGAGTTTAGTAAAATATAATATGCTTTTATTTAACTGTATAAATTTGAGTTATTCTATGTTTTGATCTAAATTTAGTTTGGAAATAAGTCAGGTCGATTGTAATATATACTTTATCGGGTCGATTACGATGCCGCCGTAACGCGCGGCGGGTAAAATTCCTAGTGTTTATTAATTAACGAGATCATATTATTTAAATCGCATATATATTGTGGCCTTGTGGGCTAATATAAAAGCTTAATGGCAATTAACATAATCAATTAAACATAATCATAATGAATTTGATGTGGGCTTACTACGGGCCACTATAAAAGCCCACTATATTTTGTTACGTATTGGAGGATGCAGTGGCCCATTTCTATTCGATGGACTTAACTTCAACTTGAATGATATAACTATACAAGTAACATTTTTTCACTTAAATTGAACGGACAAACGGTCGGAATGATATAAAGGGATTAATTTATGGGTTAATTTTTTTAACATAATAATATTATACTTTATTCAAGCATGGTCGGCCCTGAGTAGAGATGGGCAAATAGGGTTTGGGCCGTGGGTACAAACCGGGTTTTGGCCCAACCGGGTTTTTTGTACCCGGGTATTGGTGAACCTGGGTACGAACCCGGGTCGGGTTCAGCGGCATACAAACCCTACCCGGTATACCCGGGTAGGGTCGGGTCGGGTTCGGTTAGGGTATGAAACCCGGGTTCAACCAGGTTTTTTCCTTTTTTTTTTTTCTTTTTTTCTTTTCTTGTGTGTGTGTCGAACACCGGGTCGTATGTTTTCTTTTTCTTATATTTTCTTTTCTTTTTTTTCTTTTTATTTTTCTTTTCCTATACCGGGTTCACTTGAATGACAAAAATTTAAACAACTTAATATATAAATATATACAAATCTTGGGCAGAAAATGTTACACTTATAATATACAAATATTAAATACTTTTTATATAAAACATTTGAATGACAAAGAAATTTAAAAAAAACATGAAAGACATATAATATTAAAACAACTTAAAAATACATAAATGAATCAATAAAAAATAACAATATCGTCTAATTTTATCTACTACGAGATGCTTGATCAAATGCTAATTCTTCATCGGATATGCTAGAAGATACTCCGTCTTCTGCCTCTTCATCATGTACTTTAGCGTTGGACGAACCTTGACCAACGGAAGATTGTGAGTGAGCCATATCAAGATTGAAGAGAGTGAAAATGTAAAACGAGAGAGTGAAAGTGTAAAACGAGAGTAAACGAGAGTATTTTTTGCGTTTTTTGCGTATGTTTTTCGTTTGAGACTTGGGTACTAAACCATATCAACCCACACCTATTTATACTAACTTATAAGCCTAAAAGGTGACAAAAAAAGGCCAAAATCGATCCCAACGGCTAGTTTTTTTTTTTTTTTTAAAAAAAAGGTCAAAACCGGGTCCAACCCTGGTTCAACCGGGTCGGGTCGGGTCGGGGTCGGGTCGGGTTTTAAGAAATTCTAGAAAATCATACCCGGTTCCAACCCTACGGGTTTTTTTCGGGTCCAAACCGGGTATACATATACCGGGTCGTACCCGTACCCGGTTCCGGGTCGGGTCCAAACCCGGTTTTTATGCCCACCTCTAGCCCTGAGGGTGGGCGGGCTGGGTGACTGCCCAGGGCCTGATCTTCTCAGGGCCCGGAATTTAAAAAAAAAAGTTATATTATATATGTATGTATATATATTTGTAAAGATGAAACTATAAGCTATTAATAAACTCATTAACAAACTCAATAATAATTTTATGCCCCTTTTATTATTTTAACCTATTGAACCTTAGGGTCCATTAACATATTAATTAGTTTAATTCATTATCATTTATCCCATGTAAACTCATTTGAAAAACGCTAGCAGAGTCTCACGATTCGCATAAGTAAGTAAATTAGATTATTTTTGCTACAATACTTTTGTTTATTAGTTTAACAATTATTGTCGTATTATAGTCTTCTAACATACGGGTTATTGATTTTATAAGGGCCCTAGAGCCCAAAGTTTTTTTCCGGTTTCTTGCGGCCGGCTCTGGATTCAAGACAATATTTAGATCTTAAGTTACTTGAATTTGTGTCAATATTATGCTTTCATGATTAGTTTCATTTAATTTTGACCATCCAAAATGGAAACAAAACGACATACGAGTTGATTTTTCTTAAATTCTTTTTACATAACATAAATCGACCTCTCAAAGAAATCATATAAGAGGTCTAAAGAGTTGATTTTAGTGATTTGATTTTATGAGGGAAATGATTGTTAAAAACTTACGTTTTGTTTTATCATTTTGTAATATTTCATGCAACATTTGTTACATATTTTAAACTTAAAACCGTGCATTAAGATTATTATTAGACGACTTAAGAACGTAACATCATAATAATAATAATAATAATAATAATAATAATAATAATAATAATAATAATAATAATAATAATAATAATAATAATAAACAAGATAGCTTCTAAGGATTATACAATTATCGAGCCGTCGAAACTCTTTTCATGTGACATTTGGCACTGACAAAATGGCATGAAAGTGGGAAGAAAATAACCTGTTGACGTTGACTTCCAAATTTCTTTATATGCATCATCCAACTTAAAACCACTTTAAAATAAAATTTAGCAATAAATAATCTCTTATGGTGTAAAACCAAGTCTAATTGATACAATATAGACTTTGAAGGAAACTAATAAGCATGTGGGTTGTCAAGTGGTTTTAAGATAAAACCTCATTGGTGATTGGTGCTTGTAGGTTGGGTTTGGTGGCCTTTGGTTGAAAATCGGTTAGAATTGATATCCGGGTTACGATGTAACATGACTCTATACTTAACTAGTTTGTCTTGGTTTAACGATCAAGGTAGATCACTCTCTTTGTCTCGTGAGTTTGTCCCAACCCGTCTAATGATCAAGGTGGATCACTATCCATCTCTCTTTGCATCGTTCACCATCAATGAAGATCTTGTGTGAATATCACCAACTTAAAATCATGTGAAATTTTAAATTATTGTGAATTTATGGGTCAATTTTTGATATATCATTGCCATTTGCACCTTTTTTATAGTTACATATAATCTAAAAGATTAAATGTGGCTTGTATAATAATAATAATCATGTCAGCTATTATTTCCAATCTTAATCAAATGAACCAACCTTTGGTCATCTTTGCGTTTACAAAGTTGGGATTAGAAAATCCTATCATGTAAAAGTTATTAGTTTTTCTATAAGTCAGTTTATAGTCTTTTGTTCCTTGAATATATAAAAATGCTTTCGTTGTTGCTTTCCAATAATCTTAGTCAGGATTAGATTGATATCAGCCTAGTATCCAATAATCTTAGTCAGGATTAGATTGATATTCAGTCAATTCCCAAATGTTATTCTTAGTCATGAAATCAAGCTAGCTCATCAACCGTAGCTTTATTCTATTCATAAGAGTGGTGACTTACGAATTGCTTAAATGTAAGAAGTTGGTCTTGTAAGCCTTGATGACCTCCTTAATGGAGCAATGGGTTCTTGATGCTTAGTGAAAACTTCTAGAGTTTACTCTTCAAAATTTGACGTGCCTTCATATGAAGACAAACTTAGAGTGACATTATCTTTGAGAAAGACTAGGTGGGCGAATGTCATGTATAATAGAAGGTTGATGTAAGGATTTCTATTAGATCTCGTTGGATTAGGAACAAAATAATGTCTATGATAATAATTAATAGATGTGAAATTTTTGTTACTCACAACTAGCAACTTACACATATATAATAAGAACAATAAAAACAAATCAAGTTTTGCTTAAGTTCTTTGTATATTTCACTTTGATTGCATATTACAATACAATAGCAACTTACAGGTATGAAAAACATATAAACTATTACACCGAGAGGTTTTATACTAAGAACTATAGCCAACTACACGTAGACATCCAGTTGAAATAAACACTAGAAAAACTATCTAAGTCGTTTATTCTACGGTTTGAGATAAATGGCTAACTACAACCATTGATTACACAATCTGAGATACCACGATTATATTTTTCAAATGGCCAACACAAAGTAAGAAACAAGACAACCAAAATCGTTGTTGCAAATGAGCAAAGGATCTTCTTCTGATGTAGAGTTAAGGTTGTTTCACTACTTATCAGAACTGACACGAGACAACACGTTCAGCATAATTGCTTCTCAAAATCATAACAATTGTCGGAAGTGTGGATTTAATCATAAGCAATCTTGTTCTTTGGAAAGAGTTTGAGTATCAGAAATACATGGACTCTCGAAAGCTCACGATTTATCAGCAAGTTTTGATTTTTTTAAAGCTTTTTTAGTTTTTGAAGCTCTTTTTGAGGCAGCTTTTGTTATGTTTCAAGTTGTACTTCTTTCATCTGAGCATTTTCTTATATGAAAATAATAATTAACAATCAATCATGTTCCAAGTTTTCTTTACTATTTTTGGACATGATAATGTGTCATACTTTGGTGGTTTAGAAAGATACACTAACTTTCTCTAAATTTCCGTTGGTTTTTTATCGAATAAAATTTATCATCTTTAAAATGCCCATCAATCACCTTGCCTAACTTTCTTAAAGCCTAAATATTTAAATCACTTTTTAAATTTCGTTGATAGCGTAAAAGTTAAAACATATCACATTACCCATTGGAAAATTTCACATATTGAAGTCATTAGTCTACCCTCATCGGGTTGACCTAATCTTATTACACCAAGTCTTGTGTTGTGGCAATAAAAGAATTCTAATAATTGTATTGTCCCTATGTAGTTGACACTATCTTGTCATGTGGGTTCGTTTACTTCTAAATAATACACCATGGTATTTGTTTCCTATTTAATTATGAATTATATACATATATTATGTGTCATTTTATGATACAATACATCAATAAAAACAATCAATCTGTTTAAATGTTAATAAGTTAAGTTCGTTATTTAGAAGACAATACGTAAATTAGTTCTTTAAAGTAGAAGAATGATTGAACCACCGTATACATTGACAATGATTTGGCCATGTGCGTGATGCCCATAAACTTTGAATTTTTCAATTTTCTAATTTATGAATGGATAATTTTCAAACAAAGTAATTAAATATGTTGGAAGTTTGTATCTAAAATAAATCTAATTTTATTATTATAGAGAATTTTCATTTATAATATCCCATTAATATATTTTATTTTATGCAAGTAAAATAAACCATTATATCATTTGAAACATAACTAAATCTATATTAGAAAAGAATATATGTTAAATACAATTTAAATGCAGTGAAATACCTATAAAATAACACTTCGTTACTTGATTGACGTTCTACCTTAAACATCATAGCTCTACCCAATTGTAACGCTATTGTCATAAATACAATAAAATACCCTATGTAGAAAGGAAATGATATATTCATCTTATTGGTGAAATCAATTTTAAACTTTTAATAATGCTTTTCATATTTCATGTTGTAATGGTATCTATAGAAAATGTTAATAACATCTATTTGCAACAAGCGTATGAGATATGACATATTGCAAGTCCTATAGAATATTGTAGGCAAAAAGATTGAAAACATTGTGGTTGATTGTTAAGGGGGAATGATTGTAGCTTTTGAAAAGTTGGAGGTTGAATGTGATAATAATAATGGTTCCGTTGCGTATGGGACCGTGGTCCATGGGTGCCGAGTCAATTGGGTTTACTCCTCAAAAGACGCGTTGCCGTGCCATGACTCGGTTTTTTCTAAGAAATTTTTTCACTTTACCAAACTACCCATCACTTATTTTCAAAAAAATATTACAACAATTAAAAAAAAAGATATTATATAAGCAACTTGTAGGTGCCAAGGAAAGTATTAAATTTACTAATTGATATGTATACCAACTTTTAAGACTCTTTTTATTGAAATATTTAAAATTAAAAGAAAAACTTATAATGCAAGTTCGGAGAAAGACCCTCTTTCAGTCATACGATACGTTTTGCATAACTTGTCGGAAATGCATCTCATGGATAGTATTTCGTAACAAGGAACAGTGTCCTCGCTCTCCCAAGCCCATCATCTTGGTTTCCTCTCTAAGCTCGCATGTTCTTTACCAAATTTTCTCCAAATCGACGAGTGCTTTCCGCTTCACCTCTTGATTGCCTCTCTCAAAGCCCAAAGGGTGGTGTCCAAAGAGGTACCTCATTGCCACCGCAACCCTGTCTCCAACAAATACTATGCACCCTTAAATGTGTAAGATTTTTTCAAGGATTATTTCATTTTATAGTAATAAAGTTTTTTATGTATCCAATACAAATGATCAAAACTTTTTTTATTTAGTGAAGTCATTTAACTTTTATTAATTGATTTAGTATATGAATTCCTTTTTAAAACATCCAACTTTTTTAAAATCAAATGACTCAAAAATACATATAATTACAAGTGATTACTTTGTAATTATTTTTCTAACCCCCATTATCTATTCTTAAATTAAAAGGATCAAAGATTTCAAATGGTGCAATAAAATAAATAAGATAACCAATTCCAAGGGTATATTTGTCAATTCCAAATGCAACCCTTTAACACCCTCAAATCTATAGATACAAGACTGGTATCTATAAATGCTTATAATCATACCAGATGAAAATTAAATAGAGTGTGGGGTAGAAGACAAGAGAAACGGCTTCTTTGTAGAGATTATTCACAACTGCAATCCATTAAAAACCACACACAAACTTCACATACAAACTTCACACACATTCAACACATATACACAGAACCCTTTAAATCTCTCATCTTTCATCCATTCTTTCTTGATTTTCATCATCAAATCTTCAATTTCTTGATTTGTAATCCACAAGCTGTGGGGAAATTGATTTGTTTGATTTGGGGGTGAATCTTTTGATTTATTTGTTTGATTGATTGGGGATCAGGGTTTAGAAATGGCGATGATTAGTTTATCAAAGTTTCTTGATAAAGTTTATTTGATGGCGGAAGGTGGATCTCGCTATTGTTCTAAGAAGTCCGATGATATCTGCGGTGATGTTTGCGATGAGGTAAGAAGCAGTTTGATTTACTGTATTTGCTCGTGAATTCGCTTTTTAAAGCTCGTTATTTGCTTGATGCATTCAGGGTTTATCAGAGAATTCAAATTGAATCAGTTAGAATGTTTGATTTTGTGGGACTGAAAATTGTTCGATTTGATTGTGCCCCAAATTGTTTTTGATCGAATTTATTGGGGATTTACATCTTATTTCCAGTTTAGTGCCCTAATTTGGTTGCAATTTGGGTTCTTCTGTAGCTTATTTACATCAGTTCTGTTGAAGAATCAAAACCCATAAAACAATTTTTCAGATTTTTGTTACTTTATGCTTTGATGGGAACTTTGAATTAAAAAAGGGTTTATTAAATTTTCTATCTTTCAATTAGATTACTTTTATCATGTTATGTATCTGCAAAGAATGTTGAAGCCTGCAAACTTTAATTGATCCCCATGTTCTTGAGATTCCTATTAATCTTTATTCTAGTATATCTGTGCAGCTATCATGAACTGAATAATTTAGCTCAAAAGATAAAATTACAGTTGTTTTGTGAATCATTTTAACATGATTGTACAATTGGTTTTCAGGATTCAGGAAAATCATCAACAATGTCAAGAGTACGATGCATTCTTCGCGGGCTGGACTTGAAAACACTGGTGTTTCTTTTCGTTTTGGTCCCAACTGTAATCCTTGGTTTATATGTTCACGGGCAAAAGATCTCATACTTCTTACGCCCGTTGTGGGAATCACCACCAAAACCATTCCACGAAATCCCACATTACTATCATGAAAATGTGTCAATGGAAAATCTTTGCAAGCTACATGGTTGGAGGACACGCGAGTTCCCTAGGCGTGTTTTTGATGCAGTGTTATTCAGCAATGAAGTTGATCTTCTTACGATAAGATGGCATGAATTGTACCCATATGTTACAGAATTTGTACTCCTTGAATCAAACTCGACTTTCACTGGTATACCTAAGCCTTTGGTCTTTGATAGCCAGCGTGAAAAGTTCAAGTTCGTGGAGCCAAGGTTGACATATGGGAAAATTCCTGGAAGATTCAGGAAAGGGGAAAATCCGTTTGTTGAGGAAGCGTATCAAAGACTTGCATTGGATTATCTTTTAAGGAAAGCTGGGATTCAAGATGATGATTTGTTGATCATGTCGGATGTTGATGAAATACCAAGTAGACATACGATTAATCTTTTAAGATGGTGTGATGATATACCTCAGGTTCTTCATCTTAGGTTAAAAAACTATTTGTATTCGTTCGAGTTTTTGCTTGATAATAATAGTTGGAGGGCATCAGTTCATCGATATCAATCAGGAAAGACACGCTATGCTCATTACCGCCAATCTGATGTTGTGTTGGCAGATGCAGGGTGGCATTGCAGCTTCTGTTTCCGCCGCATCAGTGAGTTTGTCTTCAAGATGAAAGCTTACAGCCATGTTGATAGAGTAAGGTTTAACAAATTCTTGAACCCGAAAAGGGTGCAAAAGGTCATCTGCAAAGGTGCAGACCTCTTTGATATGCTACCCGAGGAGTACACATTTAAAGAAATTATCGGGAAAATGGGGCCCATCCCGCATTCGTATTCAGCTGTTCATCTTCCAGCTCATCTTTTAGAGAATGCTGATAAGTACAAATATCTTCTACCAGGAAACTGTGTTAGAGAAAGTGAGTAAATTGCTAAAACTGATATCAAGATTGTTCTTATTGGTGTAAATTTTGGATCTTTGAAGTTTCCATACGAACCCCGTGTGGGGTTGACCAAAAGATAGTTGACCCGGGTTTTCAATCTGGCGATACTAGCATCATTCTTTCAGAAATGGGTTGATTTCTGTGGTGATAGTGTACATAATCTTTCGGGTTTTCTTCAAAACAGGGATACACATTTTCAAGATTCATCGTCCAGGTATTCAAAGAAAGTTGAAGATTTCTCTATTCGGTTTAGGAAATTTTGAATCTTGACAAAACTTGATATTATTAAAAATATTAATTCAAATTGTGTTACTTGATATGTTTATAGAGGATGTTTGTTGTTTTGTTTAATGTCCAACTGTTTCTGTATACAGCTATGAATATTTATAATAATACATTGAAACAGCCGGAAGACAGGATGATTCTTAGCATGAAGAAGAATCTGATGCCTTTTTGGACAAAGAATATTGTTTGAAGTTGGCATGATGTCCTACATATACAGCTGCTAAATTTGTTCTTAAAGAATTTGCAAATTGACAGCATGCATGTTCTGTTGTCTATGATTGGTTTAGAAAAATGATTTATGTTCAAAGTTTGAAACATGAATTTTGGTATAGGTTCTTTGTTCATGGGTCCTGGTTTGGTAACTTGTTAATCATTGATGTGTTTGGTATCAACTTTTGAGTGTGTTTGGTCCGTCCTGTTTTGATACTTTAAGCACGCAATGCTTTAATTTTGTTGTAAACTGATTGTGGCGGAACTAGATTATTTTTAACAACAAGAACCCTTCACCATGCCAATCAATGGGGTAAGTAAATCGTAATTTGTGTTGGACCGGTGACATTGAAAAACCGTTACCATACTAATCAAATCTAAGACCTTTATTAGAAGGAATTAGATGTTTACAAACTGTGTTACTGTTGATGGTTAAGGAAACTAAAAGTTTTCAAATGTGATGTGACGATAACTTTTGATACAATTATTTTACCAACAATAATTTTGGGTATAAGTCTAAGAAGGTAAACATGTTCGAATACCTCTAATCAAACTGTTGTGAGGGTTAAATCATGTAAAATGCCGGTACGATGATTTTAAAACCATCTATATGTTTTCTAATGATATAAATAAAAAAATCAAAAAATAAATGTTGTTCTACTACTATTTAGAGGTTTAAATAGCCTCCAATGGTTCAATTTATTTCTTCCACGTAGGACCCCTTACTGTTACCAACGGTCATGAGAATAATAAAGATACAAAGCATGCATGGTGTTTGCCAATTAATTATTAGTAACACCCTTTTTCCAACAATTGGCTCCCATTCATTGGGTGTGGGTTCGGTACATTATTTCCCCATGTGTCTAGGTTGGCAATGGTTAACCACCCCCACCCTACCTAATTATTAACAACCATTATTTTATAACCATACTGGTTTTTATAAAACGACATTTTATTTTTTTTAAAAGGCCAACAAACAATTTTATTATACCATAGACTAACAGAGAGTTAGATTGAGATTATTACAAACATCATGATATTATATTTTAAATCACCAAACTATAAACATCAAAATTCCATCATTGATCCCATGTTAATGATTGATTTTTAGACCTGTTCTTAAGCCAGAGATAACCAAAAACCTTTATTTCTTCCACCAATTTAGCGATACTTGTAGATTTTTGCTCAAAGATTAATTCATTCCTGCTTCTTCATAGACACAAAATGACAGTCTGAATTACAGAATATATTATCTTCTTTCAAAACAACATTTTATTAGTTAGTAAGTTAGTAACCAAATAAGTAATTACTTTTCATGCTGGGATTAAACCCATGACTTTCAAGAGCAACAAGCTTTCCATCTCTCCCCTGAACCATATAACCACACTAGTTATCAGACCAGTCGACTTATCAATTCACATATTAGATTGGTTTCAAAAATTAGATTGTTAAAACTTGACTAAAGGGTTTTCTTACACTGATAGATTTCTTTCTTGATAGTGTTTTTAGGTGAATCAAACATGAAACGTCAAAATCAGTATTAAATATTGACATCTCGTCTTAGAAAGATGTATTTGGATATTGAGGATGATTTCAAACGCCGTTAAAAAATCATATCGTAAGTTATTTCAAGTTTAGTAATATATAACAGATTTAAAACAAAACATAGAACTTTTTATAATTTACAATGCTAACAAAATACAAAACTTATAATAACCAAAAGGAAATGTGTTATCAAATGGTGACCAATTGTATCCATTGTTCCACTAAAATTACTCGCCCATTTTCAAGCTACCAAAATCCATAAAGTTACAATGTTGTTTCATTACTATGAATTCTTTTATAGATCTTAGTATTTTCTTAAAATTAAGCAACTTAGTAAAGTAAATATTTGATTATTATTTAGTGGTTAATTTTTTTTTTCAATTTTAACTTAAAGTATGAGTTAATTATGAAAGAAAAAGTCACTATAATAATAAAGTTTCTAAATTTTCGATTTAGGTTATTCTATTTAATGGATATGAAAATCTTCATAGTAATAGAACAATAATAAAACTTGATTTGTTTAATAGTTAAAAAAATGCATGAGTGAACTTTATTAGTCCACTATTAAAACTTAATTATTATTATTATATAGTTTTAACCCTAAACAATATGAAGAATGAAGTAGTAAACATGGGATTTATTAAAAAAAAAAAACATTTCAAACTGTAGTCGAACTACAGGTCTGGTAAGTACGACTTGTAACGGGCTGGTTCAAATGAAGACGGTTCAAGAGCACTAACCGGATGATTTGCTCGCAATATGATGGACTATTACATTTTTGTAATAACAAGTAACAATAATGCTACCAAGTGATTCTCAACAACTTTAGAGATTTATAAAAAAAACACGAATAAATAACTTGTAGTATTAATATATGTATTCAAGCAAATGTTCCATCATAATCTTTCGATTAATCAATACTAAACTCAAATATGAATAGTTGAACACATTAAAAAAACTACCCAAAATCAACCTTATACATTCCTATTTTGATTGCTAATTAATAAGTAGATATATTTTACAAAATAACATTTTCAATTAAAAAAAACATAAAAGTATAATAAAGAAGAATGTGAATGTGACATTTGGAGGAACCAACAAGTCAAGAAGTCTGTAGTCTAGAGAAAATAACCCAACCCAAAACATACGCATGGAAAATAAAAAAAACTTTAAAGTATGCATCCAACCCAAGACAAACGTTGATGAAAATTGATGTTCTATTCTTTATTTTTTTAAATTTTTTTATTTTATTTTATTGTTGGATGGTGAAATTCGTACTGAGACCTCTATCGAAAGAAAATCAAATGGTTATCACTACACTGGCTTTTAAGGGTTAAAATTTTATTAATCACTACACTGGCTTTTAAGGGTTAAAATTATATTATCATTTAGATAAATTTTATATCTTTTTTCCTTGTGACGCATGCGATACTTAAAAGAAGGTTAGGTTTTAAGAACCGGATAAACAACGTTTCACTTCATTGGTTCCAACTTCAAACAGTATGTCTGGTTTTAAAACCTAAGCAGCTAGCAAAATAGAACAAACATCAATGGATTTCCATTGGTTGGTTCAAAGTCATATGTGACCGGATGACAACATTAGGGTTTTTGGTTTAGTGGTTGTTTTAGCTCGACCAGTCTGGTTTTTAAAACATTTAATTAATTTTCAACATTCTAATCAAACGTGTGTATCAAGTTAAATTAGTATGTTGACATTACAAATTAACAGGTAAAGTTAATGGAGGATTTTAAGAGAGATTGATACTTTATTACTTTTCTTCTTTGTCATCAAATGAATGGACTTATCCTCAATAATTTGACTTCTATCTGCAATGCTACAAATTTCCAAAATATGAGTTGTTTTATACCCATGTGGAGTGTGTACAACGGATAATCATATTATTAACTTTAATATCATTCAAATTACTTTTAAGGAGTGTTTGGATTGGGGGTTTTAGGATATCGGATTGCAAACTAAATGTTAACATTGATTCACTACCAAAAGGATTTCCGATTACAACTAAATGTTATCCTGCTTATAATCTTGTAAAGACGAGCTATTTGAATTTCTTTAATGGCGAACACACGCAATCTTATTTTACTATTATAATCATCACACCCACGGAGTTTAAACACATAATATTTAGTTGGAAAGTACATCACTTTACTAACAATTATCCCCTTAAGAAGAAACTAGCTATTTGATAGACATATGGATTTTGTTTTTTAAATAGCTGGACTGAATTGATCGAGCCAATCATGTTAGTTTGTGTAGCTTAAAACTTAAGTAGTTTTATATCGTTATTGTAGGCTAACATGTTATATACTGGAAACAACTTTTTAAGTCGCTAAATTACTATATTCTATAATATGCTACCTTTATAAATAATTAATGACAAGCATGTGAAGCATAAAAACATAAGTAGTTAACGCATTAGTAAAATAAAGATATTGGAAGCTAACAAGTGTACAAGTAGGTAACACAAATGATGTTAATTTAACTCACAGTAGAGTCCCCTGAAATTATTTAGTTTATCATTTACACCTTAAACGTTTTGTTTTATTTGTTTCTTTTCTTTTGGCCTAATCACCTTTTGGCATACGACTCACTTCTAAGGATTTTTTTTTTTTTAATTTTTGCAATATACCGTTACAACTTCTTATTTTTTTATCAAAATTTGTGTAAAACTCACTCAATCCAAAGGAGTAATAATAATGTACAAGTCGTAAAATATGCTACTAGGTCTTGAACTTTTTATACTTTCATTTGTTTTCCTCTTACAACTTTAAAGTATGATATTTAAAATTTGAATTTTTCACTACGAAATATTGATTGTATCAACGCATCAACGTGAATTTTTTCTCAAGGTTTCATTATTTATTTATGAAGTTCAGAATATTATCAACACACTTAATGCAACATACATGTTTACATCTACCAATTATACTATATCTTAATTACCATCGACCGCTTCTAACTCTTCAGCTTTTCAACATATCATTTTCACCCCTTGACTTTCTAACAACTTTCAAAATCCATTTCTAACCCATCAAGTTCTCAACATGTCATTTTCTATGCTTTTACTTTCTAACAACTTTGTAAAATGTCATTTTGTTCCTGTAATTTTTGTTCGTTATCTTAAAAAACTAATGTTTTGTGTGCTTATTATTATGTATGTATCGGTATAAATTCAAGTTGGTCAATTTGTCAACATAAATTTTGTTTGAAAATGAGTCGGGTCAAATATAATACGTTTATGTGTTTAATTTTTATGTATGTTTCAAGTTGTTCAACGATTCGACGTAAATTTTGTTTGGAAACGAGTTGGGTCAAATAGAATACGCTTTGATAGGACGGTATAGATTTGGTTCGTCTACGTTTTGACGCAAATTTTGTTTTAACATGAGTCGGATCGGTAATAATCTATACTTTTGCTAAATGCAGATGTGCACTTAGCGGAGTTGGTGTATGTGGTTTTGAGTTGGTTGATGAATCAAAACCTGGTGTACATTAATATTATTTTTGGACTTTTCTTGTGTTTTTTTCTATTCAATTACATTATGAAATCTATTATACAGTAACACCCTTTCCCGGAAAAACCTAATTTTTAAAAATTTTTATACCGTAATGTATGGGCCATAGTTGTGTTTTTTGTTTAATCGTACCGCCATGCTCCAACGTGTAGGTAACTTTTTGTTATAAGTATAAAATATAAAGAGTTAATTACATGATTAGGCCCCGTGGTTTGCCATATTGCAATATTGGTCCCAACTTTTGTGAAATTACAAGTTTGGTCTTAACTATTTACCTAACCGTAACACGATTGGTCACTAGCATTAACTTCTGTTAAGTGATTGTGAAAAGACCATATTACCCTTGAATTAAAAAACATTACTAATAAACGTGGCACCCTTTTTCTTTATTATTATATATAATATATAGACACACAAAACAAAAAAGTCAAACATCACCGTTAAAACCCAATCTACCCCCCCTTCCCCGTCATCGACTTCTTTTGGCAAAGTCCGGCGACGCCACGTTCAACGCCACCACCACCATTGCCACCCTCGTCTTGTAACACCTGTGAAATTTTCATATTATTTTTGTCAATTAAATAATCATGGTTATGTTTCAAGCGTAACTTCATGACTAAGTTTTAGATAAAACTTAATGTCTAAGCCTTGCGATACGACTTAATAATTAAGCTACGGATAAAACTTAACAATTAAGTATTGGATAAAACTTAATGCTTAAGTTTTAGATAAAATTAGGATGAAACTTAACGGCTAAGTTTTGGATAAAGCTTAATAGCTAAGACTTGGATAAAATATAAAACTTAATGGCTAAGTGTTAAATAAAATATAAAACTTAATTGCTAAGTTTTGGACTTAATAGTTAATTTTGGATAAAACCTAATAAATAAGAAATACTTAATGAGCAAGAAATATCCATGTATAAATAGATGTCTCTTGCTTCATTTCATTTCATAACCTTTTGATTGTCTTTCCTACTTTCACACACGAAACTCTCTACTACCTTTTAAACACCATAAAGATAACCCGAGATCAGGAAACCGGTGTATATGCTCTAGACAACAAGTATAGAAGTTCTGATTTAATCAAGGTGTTAGAGGCTCGTGACTTAATCCTTAAGTTACTTCGAGGTTCAGAAACAAAAGCTTATCAAGTTTAGAGACTCTGTTCAATTTACCAGGTGAATACGTTTAATACTTTCAAAACATTCAAATGATTTTATTTTGCTAAAATGGCATTAGTACGTTAACCATGTTAATGCATAGAGGTATTCTGCTAAAACATTTAGACCAGAAGTATATGTATGTTTGATCAAATTATATCCAGGGGATGGGTGAAAATCCCATACCGGGACTGGTTCAGACTTAATGCAGATCCGGAGAGTCCCGTAGTAAGACTGCCTGAGCACCAATACCAGTATATATGGAGGGAGGACTTCCAGTTGAAATAGACTGCGAAATGTGTGGTTTACCGTTAATTTATGATTAACTGTTTATCGTTATTCATGCCGAAATATTTTTGTGTCAAATTAAATGTATTCACCAGCTTTTCGCTGATGTATTATTTACAAATATTTTCAGATAAACATGATTAAATATGTTTAGTCAGGTGTTAGTGCTGGATGGACTATGAATCTTAGGCATGGAAACCCTGTGATGAATATAATAGCAAGAATAGTGCCGGAAGGACTAAAATTTCCTAGGCATAGACCTTGTGACAAGTTTTGAATATCTGTCAGTAGACAGAAAATTTTGTAAACATTGCGTTAAACAATGTTATGTAAAATTTTGGGTATTTAATCCTCAACGAATATATGAAAGTTTGTTTTTATAAATCATCAGATAAATTGTGAAATGATTTTCCGTTGCGTAAACGTCTTTCAAGACATACAAATAAAAAGTAAACAATAACGCGTACCAATCGGTCGCACTCCCGGGGTGTGACAGGTTGGTATCAGAGCCACAGGTTTTAGCGAATTAGATACTTTCCTTAGTATTTAAGCTTTAACCAATATTAGAAATATTGCCTACTAAGAAAAAGTAGCCAGATGCCTTGTTATACTGACATAATAGACGAACCTTATTTGTCTTAAACGATGAAGATACCTATCGAAGTATCCAATAATACTATTAACGAAAATTTCGAATCTTAGTATTAAGATACTCCCTCTTATTCTCGTTGTAGAATGTCAAAGAAAAATGAAAGTAGACCCGCGGTGTATACTAGAGGGAATCGTAACATAATTAAAGAAGATGAAGATCGTGTGGCCCAGAAAGCCGAAATACAAAGGATGATTGCTGAGGGAATTAAGGACTCGATTCCTACCATAATCTCAGCATTGAAAAAGAAAGAACCTCCCAGCTAAACTAAAGAAATTTCAAGATCTAGAAAGAAAGCTGATGATCGTTATAGCTCGAGTGGCGAAAATTCCAAAGATGAAACGCCTAAGAAAAGGAAGAAACAGGATGGATGTTCATATCGAACATTTCAAGCGTGTAAACCTACTGAGTTTTCAAGCAACAAAGGAGCAATTGCAGCCATCCGATGGCTGGAAAAGATCAAAGCAGTCTTAGCCATTAGCAAGTGTGCTAATAAGGACATGGTTCTGTTCGCCTCACATTCTTTCAAGGATGAGGCATTGGAATGGTGGAACTCTGTTATTCAGTCGAAGGGACGAGATAAGACTTATGCAATGACTTGGGATGAATTTCGTGCATTGGTAACTCGAAAGTTCTGCCCAATGAACGAAAAGGAGAAAATCACCAATGAATTTCTGAATCTTTGAATGGTTGATTCAGATAACAAGGGGTATAATACCAAATTCTTTGCATATGCCCGACTAGTGCCACATCTTGTGACACCCGAATGCAACATGATAAGTCGCTATATTTGGGGACTGGTCAATGAAATTCGTGATATGGTGAAGGCGGTCATGCCACAGACAATAGAGTCTGCGGTAGAGTTAGCTGGGCTTTTGACAGATGGAATGGTTAGAACCCAAGAAGAGAATAAGAAGAAAGAGGTGGCCCATAAACCGAATACAGAGACAAAGAAATTTGATAAAGGGTTCGGAAGGAAAGAAGATTCATACTCCCTCCCCAGGTGCAAAATGTGTGGAAAAAGACACACAGGAAGATGTAGATCCACTCTATTCTGCAACTACTGCAAGACTTCAGGACATACTTCCGAGGCTTGCTACAGGAAAAAGATGATAACTTTCTTCAACTGCAATGAACAAGGGCACTACAAGTCTGAATGCCCAAAGCTTAATAAAGAAGGCGGTGCTGGATCTGGAACCAAGACAGATCCTGGTGTGAAGAAGACGGCACGGGCATTTGTGATGAATGCTCGTGAGGCTGCTAACTTGCCGGACGTCATTACAGGTACACATCTTATCAATGACGTTTATGCTAGAATTTTATTTGATTCTGGTGCAAACCAAATCTTCATAGACTATAAGTTCTGTAGTTTATTAACTGAACCTCTAGTAAAGTTAGACAAATCCTATAAAGTTGAAACCGCAAACAGAGATCTAGTTACAATCTCAGAATCCTTAGATAACGGTAGGATTACTCTTTCTAATCATGTCATCCCTGTGAAACTTTTGCTTATGACATTAGCGGGATTTAACATGGTACTTGGTATGGACTGGTTGGCCTCGAACCAAGCTCATATCATTTGTAATCAAAAGCTTATTAAACTTTATGCGCCTACTGGAGAAGAGATTATTGTCAAGGGTGACAAACCAACAAATCATGTTGGAATAATCTCAATGTTAAAAGCAACCAAATGCTTAAGGAAAGGATGTCTAGCATATCTGATCACTGTATCAGATGACAAAACGAAGAAAAAGATTGAAGACGTGCCAGTTGTAGCCGAATTAACCGACGTCTTTCCAGATGAATTGCCAGGGATTCCACCTGATCGAGAAGTTGAATTTAGAATTGATCTGGTACTGGGTACATCACCAATAGCTAAAGCCCCATACAGATTAGCTCCAACTGAAATGAAAGAACTAAAGCAACAATTAGATGAACTGTTAGAGAAGGGATTTATCCGACCGAGTTCTTCGCCTTAGGGAGCTCCAATTCTATTTGTAAAGAAGAAGGATGGATCAATGCGTATGTGTATTGATTATCGTGAGCTGAACAAGGTAACCATCAAAAATCGGTATCCACTTCCTCGAATCGATGATCTATTTGATCAACTTCAGGGAGCGTGTTACTTTTCTAAAATTGACCTGAGATCAGGTTATCACCAGCTCAAAGTTCAAGAAGAAGATATTCCTAAAACTGCATTCCGAACTAGATACGGACATTATGAGTTCACAATTATGCCCTTTGGACTCACTAATGCCCCTGCAGCTTTTATGGATATGAATCGGATTTGTAAACCCTATTTAGATAAGTTCGTAATCGTGTTCATAGATGATATTCTTATTTATTCCAAAACTCAAGATGAACACGCGAACCATCTTAAAATACTACTTGAGGTACTGAGAAACGAGAGATTGTATGCTAAATTCTCGAAATGTGAATTTTGGCTTACGGAAGTACAATTTTTTGGCCACGATATCAACGCTAAAGACATTCAAGTAGATCCTTCCAAGATTGAGGCTAATTCTAAATGGGAAACCCCTGCATCCCCATCCGAAGTTCGTAGTTTTCTTGGATTGGCCGGATACTACCGTCGATTCATTCAAAACTTTTCTCGAATCACTGCGCCTCTCACATCTTTAACTCGAAAATCCGCAAAATACGAATGGGGACCGAAACAGGATGAAGCATTCAAGACTCTTAAAGAAAAGTTAACAAATGCACCCATCCTAACTTTACCAGATGGTACTGAAGATTTTATCGTTTATTGTGATGCTTCACACATTGGTC
The DNA here is from genome assembly GCA_025506505.1 of Flaveria sonorensis. NCBI lineage: Eukaryota > Viridiplantae > Streptophyta > Magnoliopsida > Asterales > Asteraceae > Flaveria > Flaveria sonorensis. The sequence continues at coordinate 7,912,776 of CM046436.1, forward strand.
TTGGATGTGTGTTAATGCAAAGAAATAGAGTTATCGCCTATGCATCACGTCAACTAAAAACACACGAGAAGAATTATACGACTCACGATTTGGAGTTGGGCGCTATAATCTTTGCGCTAAAGATATGGAGACACTATCTTTATGGAGTTAAATTTAATATCTACACTGATCATAAGAGTTTAAAATATATCTTTGGTCAGAAGGAACTAAACATGAGACAGAGAAGATGGATGGAAATCCTAAGCGATTATAACTGTGAAATCTGTTATCATGAAGGTAAAGCCAATCTTGTGGCTGATGCCTTGAGTAGAAAAGAAAAAGAAAAGCCAAAAAGGGTTCATGCTTTAAGACTTGATCTTCAGATTGACTTACTTAGTCAATTGAAGCATACACAGAAAATAGCTCTACAAGAGATAGAAAAAGAAGAAGGAATGAAGGGAATGCTTGATCAGTTGGTCAAAGGAGACGATGAACTAATCAGATTAAATAAGAGAATCTGGGTGCCAATTGCTGGTAATCTTAGAGAAAGAATACTTGAAGAAGCTCATAAGTCTAGATATACAATGCACCCAGGGAGCGATAAAATGTATAAGAATCTGAAAACTAACTACTGGTGGATAGGTATGAAAAAGAGCATTGCATTGTATGTTGCAAAATGTCTTACATGCTCTCAAGTTAAGGCAGAACACCAGAAACCTTCGGGTCTATTGTAACAACTTGAACTACCTGTCTGGAAATGGGAAATGATAACCATGGATTTTATTACTAAACTTCCTCGAACAAGTCGTGGGAATGATACTATCTGGGTTATCATTGATCGACTAACTAAGTCCGCCCATTTCATTCCAATGAAAGAAACATTTAGCATGGATAAGTTAGCACAATTGTACGTCAATGAAATAGTGACTTTACATGGTGTGCCATTATCCATCGTGTCAGATAGAGACAGTCGTTTTACGTCTCGATTCTGGCAAAGCTTTCAAAAAGCGTTAGGAACCCGATTAAATCTAAGCACTGCTTATCATCCGCAAACGTATGGGCAAAGTGAAAGAACGATCCAAACGCTAGAAGATATGCTTCGAGCATGTGTGATAGACTTTGGAGGCAGTTAGGATAATCATCTACCTCTAATGGAATTCTCTTATAACAATAGCTATCACTTAAGCATCCAAGCAGCACCATTTGAAGCCTTATACGGCAGAAAATGTAGAACACCTGTGTGCTGGTCTGAAGTCGGAGAGAATCAAGTGTCTGGACCTGAAATAGTCCAAGAGACAATTGATAAAGTAATACAGATCAGAGAAAGATTGAAGACAACTCGTGATCGTCAGAAGAGTTATGCCAACAAAAGACATAAGCTACTAGAGCTTAATGTCGGTGAAAAGGTGTTACTAATGGTGTCACCATGGAAAGGCATTGTACGATTCGGAAAGAAGGGTAAGTTAAGTCCTCGAATTGTTGGACCCTTTAAAATCTTAAAACGAATCGGACCAGTAGCCTATCAACTAGAATTGCCAAATGAGATGAATGGGGTACATAATGTATTTCATGTGTCAAACTTACGTAAATGTTTGGCTGATGAATCACTAGCAATGCCATTACAAGATGTAAAGGTTAACGAAAAGTTGAAATTTATCGAATGACCTCTTCAAATTGAAGACCGTCAAGAAAAACATTTAAAGAGAAGGAAGCTAGTATTGGTAAAGGTAAAATGGAACTCTAGACGATGTCCTGAATATACGTGGGAATAAGAGTCGGAAATGAAAAATAAATATCCAAAATTATTCCAATAAATCTCGAGGACGAGATTTAAATAAAGGTGGGGAGGATGTAACACCTGCGAAATTTTTATATTATTTTTGTCAATTAAATAATCATGGTTATGTTTCAAACGTGACTTTATGACTAAGTTTTAGATAAAACTTAATGTTTAAGCCTTGCGATACAACTTAATAATTAAGTTACGGATAAAACTTAACAATTAAGTATTGGATAAAATTTAATGCCTAAGTTTTAGATAAAATTAGGATGAAACTTAACGACTAAGTTTTGGATAAAGCTTAATAGCTAAGACTTGGATAAAATATAAAACTTAATGGCTAAGTTTTAAATAAAATATAAAACTTAATGGTTAAGTTTTAAATAAAATATAAAACTTAATTGCTAAGTTTTGGACTTAATAGTTAAGTTTGGATAAAACTTAATAAGTAAGAAATACATAATGAGCAAAAATATCCATATATAAATAGATGTCTCTTGCTTCCTTTCATTTCATAACCTTTTGATTGTCTTCCCTACTTTCACACACGAAACTCTCTACTACCTTTTAAACACCATAAAGATAACCCGAGATTAGGAAACCTGTGTATATGCTCTAGACAACAAGTATAGAAGTTCTGATTTAATCAAGGTGTTAGAGGCTCGTGACTTAATCCTTAAGTTACTTCGAGGTTCAGAAACAAAAGCTTATCAAGTTTAGAGGCTCTGTTCAATTTACCAGGTGAATACGTTTAATACTTTCAAAACATTCAAATGATTTTATTTTGCTAAAATGGCATTAGTACGTTATCCATGTTAATGCATAGAGGTATTCTGCTAAAACATTTAGACCAGAAGTATATCTATGTTTGATCAAATTATATCCTGGGGATGGGTGAAAATCTCATACCAGGGCTGGTTCAGACTCAATGCAGATCCGGAGAGTCCCGTAGTAAGACTGCCTGAGCACCAATACCAGTATATATGGAGGGGGGACTTCCAGTTGAAATAGACTGCTAAATGTGTGGTTTACCGTTAATTTATGATTAACTGTTTATCGTTATTCATGCCAAAATATTTTTGTGTCAAATTAAATGTATTCACCAGCTTTTCGCTGATGTATTATTTTCAAACATTTTCAGGTAAACATGATTAAATATGTTTAGTCAGGTGTTAGTGCTGGATGGACTATGAATCCTAGGCATGGAAACCCTGTGATGAATATAGTAGCAAGAATAGTGCCGGAAGGACTAAAGTTTCCTAGGCATAGACCTTGTGGCAAGTTTTGAATATCTGTCAGTAGACAGAAAATTTTGTAAATATTGCGTTGAACAATGTTATGTAAAATTTTGGGTATTTAATCCTCAATGAATATATGAAAGTTTGTTTTTATAAATCATCAGATAAATTGTGAAATGATTTTCCGCTGCGTAAACGTCTTTCAAGACATGCAAATAAAAAGTGAACAATAACGCGTACCAATCGGTCGCACTCCTGGGGTGCCCTGAAGCCGGGGTGTGACACGTTTGCCTTTCCTCTTTCCCTTACTTTCACTCGCTGCAACTATACCATGGAACAACCCACCACCACTGTGGAACAACCACCACCGCTACACCGATGAACAAGAATAGAGCTAGCAAATCGGCCACTTCAGAGCACATCGAAACCAACCGCGGAAACCTCCTGACGGCACTTCAAAACCAACTCTGGTGAACATGTCGGTGGTCGATCTTGATGAACTTGAGGTGGAGGGGGGCGGTGGTGATGGAGGAGGGTGATGGTTAGTGGTGGTTGTATGACGGTTGCGGCGATGGAGAAACATGATGGCCGGAGAAGCATTAGCCGATGGATTGGCTGGCGGCGATGGGTTTGGCCGGTGCGTTGAATGTGTATTCATATGTGTATGTATGTGTGTATATATAATTAATTATATAATATGATTATATATATGAGTTAATTACACGACGGCATTGCTACTACCTCTCCGACGACACCTACCATCGTCTCCGATCTGATTTGAAGATTTGATTTTGTTCTCCACTATTTGATCTCTACTTGATCATGGATGCATTGAAGGAGCTACGAGATTTGATCACAAAGGCATTGACGGAGCTATGCGATATGCAATTACTGTTGTGATGGCGGTGACTGTGGTGGTGGCAGTGACTGTGGTGGGTGTGTTATGGTGGTTGACATGGTGGTTAGTGGTTGCGATCAGACGGTGGCGGTAGGTTTTCTGGCTGAAGGTGCGGTCGATGGTGGTAGGTCTCGTGGCCGGAGGTGTAGTGGTGGTCGGTAGAGAACTGTGATAGCGGTGGCGGTGGAGAACTACGGTGGTGGTGGAGGCGGTTAGAAATATGGTGGTGAACATGTATGAATGTGTGTGTATATGGGTATATCTATATATAATACTAAAAGAGTAACTTAGGGGGACACTTGACACAATTCTAGACTCCTTAAGTTTATTTTTCCCGCCTCTCTCTCCTCTTAAATAATTACCTAAATTAAGAAATATTAAATAATTTTAATTCTTTTTAGATTAAATTTTTAATAAATTAAGAAAGATGTCTTTTTATTAATGTTATTTTTAGAAAACAATTTTTATACAATTAAAATTTTTTCTAAACTAACTTTTTTTAAATATTTTAAAATTGTTAAGTTTAAAAAGTAAATTTTTTTATAAACTAAAAATAATTAAAATTAGGAGTTATAATTAAAATTTTTTAAAAATAACGTTTTTAGTACGGTTTGTTTTGAAAAATTGTTTAATTTATTTTGAAAAAAAGTTTAAAAACAAAAATTTAAAAATTAAAATCGTTATTTTATTTCTAATGGTTATTACTCATATGTAATTTTAATCATATCTTATTTTAGATTTTTATACTTCATAAAATTTTATTATATTTAATATTTTAATTTTTCAACCCGTATAATACACGGGTTTACTAAAATTAATATTAAATAAATAATAATAACCAACTAATCAGGGATATTATGAACATTTATAGCTCGATCAAACCCAATTCAATCTATATCTCTATATTTGATTACAGGGTCAAAATAATTCGAAATTAATCTATATATTGCACATAACTTTTCAGTGTATATTATTCAAATCTTAATTTGTTAATACTAATATCCTCACACCCACTCAATATCTAGCTCACGGTTTGACCTGTACAAAGTATTCCTTTTAAGTCTAAAAGAAGACAGTTTTCTTTGACTGTATATTTCGCTATGATAATAAATAAAAGTTAAGGTCAATCTCTGTCAAGTGTCGGTTTATACTTATAATAGCCTATTTTTATGCATGGTCAGCTTTATGTCATCTTGTCACAAGTTAAGAGTAAGATGGATTGAAGCTCTTAGCTTTAGATAATGAGTGTAAGCCTACTAATGTTACTACAAATGTAGTTTATAAGGATGTTTTTGCTCATTTGTGACCTTATAATCAAATGTTGTCATGTTTTATTAAATATATAACACACTTGATTTTATTTTTATTTTTATATTATTTAATAATTAAATCTCCACACTTGCGTGTAATACACGGGTAACTAAAGCTAGTATATTAATATTATATATATATATATATATATATATATATATATATATATATATATATATATATATATATATATATATATATATATATATATATATATATATATATATATATATATATATATATATATATAAAAGAAAGTGGGTCCCACATATATTAATATATATTTTATGTAATTTGTCTTTTAGTTAGGGGTAAAAAGGTCTTTTTACACTCATTTAACTGAAAAACTTAACAAAGTTTAGTGCCGTGGACCAATGGTGTTATGCTTTCGTAAACAGTTAGGACCAAACCTGTAATTTCTCAAAAGTTAAGACTAATACTGTAATATGGGCAAGTCACATGGACTAATCGTGTAATTAACTCAAATATAAATATTGTCATGTATTTGGTATATATGGATTTGGGGTTTGTCCACGGTCTATATCTTGGTTGGGCCGACCCTAAACAAATGATCAAAACTGATTTAATCTCTCTTTTGGGTTTATCAACAACTTTGGGCTTTAGGTTGGGTTTTGGACTTGAAATAATTCAATACCAATAGCCCAACACTCGTCGTGGTTTTATATGAAACTCGGATATTACAATTTTTAGAGTTTTAAAATTTAATCAATTTCGTTTGTAAACATGTTGGTTGATATATTAATATTGGAAAAGACAGTTTGGTTAATTTAGTTAAACATTGACTTTGGACGTAGGTTAAGGTGAATTCAAGTTAAATTTAGTTAACAAATCTAATTACATCTTATGTCAAATAATATATTAGCAAAAATTTTAATTAAAGTAGGGAGATAAGCGAAAAGTAATATGACATCTATAAAAAAACAAAACAAAATGTTTTCAACATAAAGTATATTTTAATGAAAAGTATACAGATTGGTTTTGAGGCAAGTCTAGGTTCGATTAATTTAGTTAATTATGCACATATAATCACAACCAAAACCATTTAACCGTTATTTATTATGCAAAAAGAAATCTGGTTATAGCATTGATCAACTTGGTCATACAATCATTAAAATATAGAATCTTATTTATTTATTTTTTTAGAATGGCAAAAGCTTCACACATATTTGATATATACATGATTTAAACTCTCGACCTCTTGATTGTTAGATATCTAACGCACCTTTTGTTATGTTGGTAGCAAATCTTGTTTTTTGATAAATGTAACAACTAGAAAGATTCTTGAATTCAGCCATTGGGTTGGATTCACGCAAGTTTTGCCTCATTGACTTTGATTCGGGTTTCTTTGTATGACATAAAGGCTCAATGAATTTTAACATTAAAAATAACTTAAACGTTATACTCTAAAAAGTTCAACCTAGCTTATTATATTTTTATTTTTATTTATTGTTTAAATGTGGTCTAAATGGATTTTTTTTGTACCTTTAATGACTAAAACGAACGAAGTAAATAATAATAATAATAATAATAATAATAATAATAATAATAGTAATAATAATAGTAATAATAATAGTAATAATAATAGTAATAATAATAGTAATAATAATAATAATAATAATAATAATAATAATAATAATAAGAATAAGAATAATAATAATAATAATAATAATAATAATAATAATAATAATAATAGAAATAATAATAGAAATAATAATAATAATAATAATAATAATAATAATAATAATAATATTAATAATAATAATAATAATAATAATAATAATAGAAATAATAATAATAATAATAATAATAATAATAATAGAAATAATAAATAATAATAGAAATAATAATAATAATAATAATAATAATAATAATAATAGTAATAATAATAATAATAATAATAATAATAATAATAATAATAATAATAATAATAATAATAATAATAATAATAATAATAATAATAATAATAATAATAATAATAATAATAATAATAATAATAATATAATAATAATAATAATAATAATAATAATAATAATAATAATAATAATAATAATAATAATAAAGTTGTTTTTTACATCATGCCATGGACGAATAAGACAAGAAAACACAAAAGAGAGACGAGGGAATGAGAACATATGCATCATATTGTTGTTGGGGTAAGTCATAGGATAAGATGCTTAAAAAATTAATTTTGAAAGCTATTCTTGATATAGTAAGTGGCCAAGATATAATAAGTATAAGTTCTTTCATGTGAGTTTTCTTTAATTTTGAGAATCTATAATCAAAAAGATTAGAGGACCTGTTAATACACTAGTAACTAACTGAATCGAGTAAAACGCAGTTTGAAATTGACAGATGATCTTATTAGGATTAAAAACATAATATCAATGAAATCTAGACTCAAACTAGACATATTTTCTAGAAGGACTCAAGTGCTTATCAGTATGCTACAGGTTCCAAATTCCAGCTAAATGAATCCAATAATCTAACAACATTTGGTTATTCAAAATTATCAAGAATCTATAGTCCATCTTACAAGTTGAGAATAAAGTAACACCTGATGCTTTTTGAAGCTATGGCCACCGATGAATGCAAGCTCCTAATATTCCCGTGAAGTTACACGTAATGTGTATTTCGACTTGTTTTGAATCACAGGCTAGCACTATATATAGCATTAGGTGAGCGTAAACAAAAACCATAACCAAAACCACAGGTTTCTATTTGAAGGCATTTATAAATAAAATAATGGTTCTTCAAACTAAGCGGTACCCTGGTGATTACCAAGAGCAGAGCTATTCAACATACCAAGGGCCGACTGGCGGCTATAGCAACTACCAGGTTGTAAGCGACTACGCCTCCCCACATTTGGGCCCCTATCAAGCATCAACTTACCCATCTGGCTATGGTCCACACCACCCATCTGGCTGGTGCAGTGATGATGACTACTATGGCAGTGGAGTCGGTCACTACGCTGGTGGTAGAATGCCTGCTCCAGTGAGGCCCAAATTTGATGGGTATGGAACTTCTTACTATGAGAACGCATACAAACATGAGAGTTCTTTCAACCATGGTCATGGTAGCCCAAACCACCATGGTCATGGTAGCCCAAACCACCATGGCCATGGCCATGGCAGCCCAAACCACCATGGCCATGGCCATGGCAGCCCAAACCACCATGGCCATGGCCATGGCAGCCCAAACCACCATGGCCATGGCCATGGCAGCCCATACAACCATGGCCATGGCCATGGCAGCCCATACAACCATGGCCATGACAGCCCAAAACACCATGGCCATGACAGCCCGCACCACCAGAGTCATGGTGGCTCAATTGACTTTGGAGGTGCTATTACAAACCAAATTAACAAGCTTAAGCCTGGACATAACAACTATGAGAACCCATACGTGCATGAGAACTCTCATCATTATGGTCATGGCGGCTCGTACAACCAGGGCCATAATGGCCCAACTGGCTATGGGAAAACACTTGGCTTTGGCAGTGCTATTAAGAACCAAATTAACAAGCTGACAGATGGTCATAACAACTATGGAAGTGGTAGCCCAAACTATGAACATGGTCCTAGTGGCGATAACCATGGTTACAAGCAGCATACCTGGGTTCAGAAGGGACTTAAAGACGATGAATAAACATCAAAGAACAAAGAATTTATCACGCCAAAAAGAAATGTGTGTGCTTTGTAACTTGGTGATACACTCAAGTTATCTCTTGAAATAATGTGTTTATTTTCCGTTTAATACATATGTAACAAATAATGAATGACTGTTTTATGTGGTATTATGATTATACTATGTTTCATCGATCTCGTTATGTACTAAACGACGATATTATATATAAAATGGTTTGAATAAAGGCTTTGATCGATTAACTTTCTCATTCAATATAAAGATGGTCGAATAAGGTGGCCAAGAGCATGTAGCTGATGGAGATTGATTGATTATCAAGATCAAATTATTATCATTTGTTCGTCATAAATTAGATAAAAATCCATTCTATAAGCATGTCATTTTAGGTTTATACGTCTAATTCGTTTAGTAAATTGAGTCATTTTGAGTTGGACTAGATGTTATGTAAAGGGCCATGTGGGCAATCATAAACTAGTAAACTAGTTTGATATAAAAATTTCAAATACTGTACAAATATTAAACTATATGTCCAACCCATTTATAATGTGTTAATTCGTTTAACCTTTTTACTACCGGTCAATTCATTTTGATTTGTCAGCCTGTTTGAATCAATAAGATAAACGAGTTAAATGGTTATCTTCTAGTAACATGTTTTTTACCTAAATAATTTTAGAATTCGAATGATAATTTCTGACATGACCCAAACACAACATAAAAATAAAATAAGGTTTTGGGTTTTTTTGACACGATTTGTTTAATTAAATGGGTCAACCTGAACCAGCTTAATTAATAAACGAGTAAACCTGAATACGGTCCATTTAATAAGTATTTTGACTTGTTTCCCGTTTAAGGGTTTTTAAGAGAGTAAAATATTTTGATTTAGAGATTAAAGTTAAAAGTTTTGCTTTTTAATTTTTCTTCGATCTAGTAACAACTAAAATTTGAATTTATTTCCCTTTTCAACTCTTTCATCAACTTTCCACTTTCAACAATTTTATTTCACTACCTCTAGCGGTCCATTCTCGGATTCTTTCCATTTTCTTCTATCAATCCGATCTCTCTCTCTCTATATATATATATATATATATATATATATATATATATATATATATATATATATATATATATATATATATAATATTCAAGTTTGAGAGATAAAGAAACAAAACAACTAAAATGACACTGACAAAAACATTTTCATTTGAAACCTTGATTGTTTAAATTATTACAAAGTCATTAGTTTTACTCATATTCAAAAATTAACATAAAATGAGTCGACCCGAACACATTACTATTTTAAATGAGCTTAACATGACACGACACAACACAAATAAGTACATGGGTCAGGTTAGGGTTGAAGAACTCAACCTGTCAACTCGACACGATTGACACCTGGAGAGCATACACATTACAAGGTTAAAGTTTGTTTGAGTAAACCCATAAACATCAATGTGTCATCTATCCAACCAAATTTTCTTTTATATATTCTAAAAGGATGTGCATTTGTTAGGATATGAGTAAATAAAAGATTGTACCTAGCAAAGTTAATGTATATGGTTGATTCTTCGACCAATTGTTATTCAAAAGGGCCACAAATTAAGCATGTTTGTTGAAAGAGAATACTAATTAATGTTATGTTTAAAGACTTTTGGACGATGTTTGATTTAGAGATTCAAGTTTATAACTTGTATAAGTATTAAAGAAAGTATCAACCATACAACAAAACAAGTTGTCACGAGCTCTTTTGATATCCCTTCTCTTCTAATTTTCCTTGTATAATTGGAAGATAGATTTTGCAATTTCGGGCTCTTGTTGTCGAGTTTTATTCATGGGTAGAAAATAAAAACATGTCAAGAGGGTTTGTTGATATTTTGGCTTTATGTCAGGATTTAAACCTTAAAATTTTCAAGTATTATATATGATTCAGAGTGACTCAATAAACATAATAATAAATAATTTACATTTTCTTACGGTGCTTAAGCATTATTTTCAGCGTCAATTCATTAATTCAAGGTAAAATCAAGAAAGAAAGTGTAAGTATATATTCATCCCGTTTGATGAGTTATACATTATTATCCATTTAAATGTAATTTTTCTTATGTTTTATGTCTTAAAACGTAAATTAATATTGTTTTCTTTAAAATAAAACATGTTTTGGATAAAAAGATTGTGTTTAGGTGTTCGAGTTCTAATAAGTTTTAAGTTATGATATTGCATTATACGTCACTATAGTATAGCAGAAGCTTTAAACACCTAGAAACGTTATAATTTCGTTATAAAAAAGTGATTCTTTGAAATAAAGAGTTAATTACACAAATAGTCCATGTGATAAAGTTGTTTTTCAAGTTTGATCTTTAAATATCATTTTTTACCGGTTAACTTAATAAGCATATCAAATTGTAACAAAATTGTCCCAAACATAGATGGACATTAACTTCTCCAATAAAATTTTCTTAACTAACCAAAACACCCCTTAAATTTTATATTAAAAATAACTATTGAATCCCTCTTTCATCTCATTTGTATTTCACATTTTATAAACCATCATCCCATCATCTCACCATCTTCAAACCACTATCCTATGTTCCTTCCTCCATAATTTTCATCATTAATATCACCACCACCACCATTATTGTTCACCTTCGTCACCATTAGCCACCAACAAACAGAAAGAGTCAAAAACTAATTTAGAGATTAAAAGGGGAATTCCACCAGATTGAAGCGATTTCTTGGTTTAAATATAGACAAGCAGTGGTGATGGTTGGCCGGTGGTTCAATGGTGGGGGTGTTTAAACATTAAGTGAAGACTAGAATGGTAGGTTAAAGAAGGAGAGATTGCGAGATAGGTTGATGGTGGATGCAGTGGCAGAGCTTAAACGCTTCCGTAGGAAGGGCGGGGGCGAAATTAATTTTTTTAGGGAGAGCGAACTCGATATTTATATAAAAGTTTGCACTACCGGGCAAAAAATTTACACTATCGGACTAAAATTTAACACTACTGATGAAAAAAAAAAGGGTCCCCCCGGCCCTTATGATCCTCCGCCCCTGGGTGGAGGTAACGATGGTGGCGGGTTGAGGCGGCGATGGTGGTAGGTTGAGGATGGGGCGGTGGTAGTGGTGGGTTGAGGGTTGAGGTGGCGATGGTGGTTGGTAGAGGATGGGGGCGATCAGTGGCGGAGCTTGAACCACGGCTTAGGGGGGGGGGGGGGGGCGAAAGTAAACTATTTTAGGGGGGCGAACATTATATTTACTAAAAAATTTTCAACTACCGAACCGAAAATTTACACTGCCGAGCCGAAAATTAACACTACTGACGGAAAAAAGAGGGGGGGGCGGGCGCCTCCCCCCCCCCCCTCTGCCCCTAAGAAGCTTCGCCCATGGGCGATGGTGGTGGGGGGTTGCAGTTGAGGCGATGATGGTGGTAGGTTAAGGATAGGGCGGTAATGGTGGTGGCGGGTTGAGGTGGAGGCGGTGATGATGGTAGGTTGAGGATGGGGCGGTGGTGGTGGCGGGTTAAGATGGAGACGATGGTGGTAGGTCTAGGATGGACGGGATGATCTTTGAAGAGATGAGATAGATGAGTTTTTTTATATATGATAATTATAAATTATAATAATAGTTATTATTATCATCATTATAAAATGAGTATTTTGTTCATTAGCCATTTAGTTAACATAAAAAATTAACGTCCATCCAACCCAGGGATAAATGTGTTATAATTTGACATACTTAGTAAGCTAACTTGTAATAATGATACTTAGTGGCTAAATTTGAAAATAAACTTTATCTCAGAGACTATTTGTATAATTAACTCTGAAATAACTTACAAAATATTAAAGCCATCAAATTAATTAAATCATAGCCGGTGCATAGGTTGTGATGGGTGGCTAGGTGGACGCTACTCAAGACCCAAGGGATCCAAAATTTATTTTTATCATTTAGCTCCAAGGTCTAGATCAACATATTTAAAATTATTTATAAAACTATTAGTAGGTATATGTTTCAAAGGGTCCGAATAGACTAACATTTTAAAACTCAATAACATTTTCTAGAGTGCCTGATAAACCCAGTTAAGTTTAAAAACTTGATAATCCTATTTATCTAAGGTTTGTATCTAACAATTTTAACCAGTCGGTAATCGATTTCACCAAATCATACCCCATCATCATGTACCCAATGATCACCATTGGCCCTGTTCCTTAAGGACCGAGGGAATTCAAAATCTGTGGTCCAGCAATACATGTTGCATTAAAAACGTGTTTCGACCATATAGGATTGACTTGTGGTCAAACAAGCAAAGCCACAAAACTTATACTTTTCAAAGCCAAAGGTTGGCAGTCAAAAATTCCCATCATAATATACCTTCAAAAACGGTTAAATGTTAATAAAAGTATAACGAATATAAGACTTATGATATATCATTTGATGAACTCTCAAAATAAGCCAAAAGGAATCTGATTCCGACGACTCTTTTCATCATTTATCTACAAAAACCTTCACAAACACGTATATAAATACACGTAATGAGTTGAACATAACTTCATCAATCCATCAAACGAGCATTTACACAACCAAACACCATCGATATGTCGAATACACACGCCTCAACCACCCATCACTACCACAACAAATACCATCAAGAAGCACAAAAGAAAATATTGAAGGAAACACCACATAAGTTACACGACACGCCTCCTTATTCTGACTTTTTCTTCAATGGAAATGGGTTTGAGAGATACTCAAACCAACCTCGAAACACTAAAGTCGTAAAATACGATGATCATAAGCACGAGTACGGGTTCGTGCAAAGGGAAGAGGATATAGATGCACAAGCTGCAAAATTCATTGAGTGTAAGCACAAAATGTTTGAGCTTAGCAAAACAATGTCTATGATGGAAGGCTAAGCCATTATATTGTAAATATTTACGTTTATTATTTGTGTATTTTGGGCGATATTTGTTAAATAATGTTGTATTTTTCATTTGGAAATATGTTTTTATGGTGTGAATAAATTGAAAATTCGTTTTTATTTCATCTTTTTATGTAGTGTAACTTGCAGAAGGTAGATGGAGTTTACACATCACAACCTAATTTAAATTAAACAGTGCAATGTATATTTCTACAAGGGCAAGAGCCCATCGGCTCCAAAGTATATCTTTAACCAGCGACATATTTGGTGCATACACTTTGTGCGTGTGGATTATTTAGTAGAATTATTAGTTTAATGAGTTTTTTTATTTATTAATATGTTTATCTTTTTTATTATGTTAGTTGGAGTTTTATTTTATTTAAATGTGGGTTTATCTAAGTTAGAGTTTGAGTCTTAGTATTTTTGGGTATTGTTTAGCTTAAACTAGTATTAAGCCCTCGCATTGCGGCGGGGCGTAAAACTATATGTCAAGTAGCACTAATTTCATACTACCATCAGCGACCACCAACACCGAAAAGATTGTACTAAAAAAGAAATAAAAACGAAAAAAATAAAGTCAAATGGAAAGTAGACGTAAAAACATAGAACAACGCAAGTTAAACATTAAAAAACAGTAATTAAGTCCATCCAGGATCCGCACAATGCAAAGGGATGTTAAACGGGGAAAGATCGGTGTGACAACGTTAAACCGCACACGCACGTTACGATGTGTAACTCTCAAAATTTAGATCGAAATATAAAACGGAAAATTTGTAAAAATTATAGGATTAAATTGAAAAAGATGTAAAAGGATCGAGTTTGAAATAAACATTAAAAGACAAAAAAAATATGTACAATCTTTTATACACATGGTACAACAACTAATGCAAGCAAGAGTTGATAAATTCTTATTAGTAATATTTAAATAGTAACTTATGTACATGAGTTATAATATGCACTTTACAAATTAACAAAAGTTTTTTTTGGATGGTCGAATATCTTGTTTCAAAAATCCAATTCCTTCATCTAAGTTTTTGTTCATAGGATCAATAAAAATGGTTAGGGCGAACATAAGATTGAACCCATAACTTTTAATTATAAAGCACATTACTTTATCAGCTTACGTCCCTCTATAATTATATCATTCAGTGTTTTTATATCTAAGGTTAGGAGTAAATATGTGTAGCTATTTAGCTAAGGGTAAATTTCTAAAAATTAATAGTGTCTATGAGGACATTAATAGTTGATCATGGAAAAGGGCCGATGAAAGCATTCTCCAACCGGGAACATCAGTCCTCTGGGTTTTACCGAAAGCTTTTACCACATATTTTATCATTATTTTTCTAAGCCTGTTACATTAAAAAAATCACTTTCTCATTCAAAATTCTCTAAGTGAATTTGTTACATAGTTTTTAAATCTCTAGTTTTAATTTTAATTCTAATTTTTATTATGCTTTATGATATTAATTTGTTGTATTTTTATATACAATTTTTTTGACTATTAATATGCATTTAAATTTAAAAAATAAATTAAAATGATTTGTCATATGAGGAAAATGGGAAATGGATACCAATGTTAATAATGCTAACGTGGCATCCGAGGATATAGGGGAAACGAAAGTTACAAAACGACTACAAAGGGATTGAGGTCTAATAATTTAGAATCAACACGATGAATAAATTTTTCTTAGGAACCATTGATATTTGAGAGAAAGAATTTGTTTTATCATATCCTAAAAGAAGTATATGTCTATATAGAAGACAAAATACTCTCCAATTTAACAACAAAACTTCACTATTGATAACAATATGCATAATCCAAATCAAAACTCCATTATAACCATATACTGAAAGTGTTGTTTAGGTGGTTTGGATTCATCCCGAGTAAAATGTGGTTTATTGTGTGTATAGAGATCTAATTTCTATGGTATGCATATTATTTTTTTAAAACCCAGTGATTGATGTTTTATGATGGCACTCAACTCACAAGCGTGAGTGGGTTCACATGTGAAAGCCTCATGAGATGATGGTGTTCCCTTAAGTGTGAGCCACCTCGCCCTCTTACGGCATCCTTTCACAAAGTATACCTCACAACCTTATATTACTTCTTCCCAACCTCCACAAACACGTATACATGTGTTCGTAGTTCATCAAAGCTTCATCAACACCCAACCAACAACTATTTACTGTAAACAACCCATAATTCAATTGAACATTAACACCATTACCACTATCATGAATCCCTAAAGAAAGAAGCCTAAAAAATGTCATGCAAGCTAGTTACTTGACACCATAATCTGTTTGACTTGTTAAGATTAACATGCTTCATGTTTTATATGTCATGTTCGATTTACACTATTTTAAATGTCTTTAAATTACGATTAATATATTTAACACAGATCAAGATGTATACCAGTCATGTCCGGGTACATTAATTTCAAAATGGCAACCAACACAATTTTCATCCCTGTTTATGTTTCTTTAAATATTATGTAATATAGCTTAAACATATATTACATAAGAAAATGTAATAACTTCTTAATCAAATAGGTTAGTATAAAACTTTTGTTAATTAATTTATAGCTTTAATTGATATCCCATCTTTAAATGTTTTATTTATATCAAAACCTAACACACTTTAGAGAACAAAAAAAGTAGGCATGCAATTACTTAATTTATAATAATCTAAAGAGACTCAAACGCCATAATTTTTTATATAATTTTAAAATCACACGTACATTGATCCTAGAACAATTAAAAGTAAACATATTCCAACCAAACTAACATGTTGCTTCAAAAACGTGTCAAACTAAATAAAAGGTTAGGCAGCCAAAACTTCAATCATATTATACTTTCCAAAACGGCCGAAGGAATCCCCTTACAAACTAAATAAATGTATACAGAATATAAGACTTATGTTATAACATTGTTAAACTACTAAAATAATCAAAAGATACGAGAATCTGATTCGACCACTCTTTTTCATAACTCATTGCATAAACCTTTACAAACTCGTATATAAATACGTGTTATGAGTTTAACATAAGTTCATCAAATCCATCAAACGAGCATTACAATCAATCACCATCGATATGTCGAATGGCCACAATAAATACCATCCTCATTACCATCAAGACTCAACAAAGACAATATTCAAGGAAATGCCACACAAGTTACATGACACACCTCCTTATTATGACTTCTACTTCAATGGTAAAGGGTTTGAGAGATACTCGAATCAACCACGAACAAACACTAGAGTCGCAAGCTACTATGATCATAAGCACAAGTACGGGTTTATACAGAATGACGAGGATATAGATGCAAAAGCTGCGGATTTCATCGAGTCGAGGCACAAGATGTTTGAACTTAGCAAAACAATGTCAATGATGGGAGGCTAAGTTATATATATCATACATTATTTGTGTTTGTTATTTGTATATTTGGGAAATAAATGTTGTATCTTTCATTTGGAAATATGTTTTTATGGTGTGATATTAAATAGATGCTTTTATTTCTTTTCATATTGTGTAAAATGCCGAAGTTATATAGCAATGTAATGTCAAAATGTTAAATTGTAAATTGTAATAATGTGCAATCATCACTCTACTATTAACTAATATAATTACATTTTATGTCAAGAACCCAAGAGTATATAGCTTTTAAGTAATCATGGCTCTTAACACATTTCTAAAAACTCAAATAAACTTAGTTCAGGCTTATTTGACTCGAGTTGGTTGGTATGTACTTATTTTCAAACCGTGCTCAAGTTTATATAAGTTTACTGGTTGGCTCGCTTAGTCGCTTGTGTTTGAGAGGTTAATGATATGTCCTTATCGTGCATGGTGTCATATTCATCAAATCATTTGGATGGGTTGGTTTTGGCGTTGGCTCATATTCATAGTAGTTAAGAAAGAAATGCAATATTGCATAGCACTATGTATTCTCCTTTATATCAACTCCAATGTATGTATCATACTTTTACAAACATTTACATTACTATAAATTGTTTTTTTTTTGCATCGCATTCATGCTCAATCACATTATTATGTATTATAGTTGCATGACATTATAATATTTTATCATGCATAATACTTATTATCAAAGTTTTAGTTTGTTTTACTTTCACATTTGCGCACATTAAATTCTTATAGGAATCTAAGAATAACCGGCCTGTTATATAGATTTAGCAATTTAAATAAACAAACAAAAGTATCTAATAATATCTTATTCATAAATTAAAATACAAGGAGGATCAAATAATAGCAAATCTTAAATCTATCGCAGAAGATAAAGACTACTTAAAAAAACCGATTTAATAACTTTAATGCATAATATTTCTAAATTAGTTGCATATCAATACATTTTAACATTTATAAGAATTAATGGAAATATGAAATGTATTAATTAAAAATTCACTAAAGGGTTAACAAATGAATTTAAAATTTCGGTAAGATGATTAACCGTTACACCAATTTGATGTAAAATTGACGGGTAATGTTACACCACATTTGATGTCATTTGTTATTTTGATGCATTGAAGTGATGTATAGCCATGTTTGTCATGTAAGCTCGACTAATGGTCAAGCATCACCCGTTAAGCTTTAGCGGCGAACATTTTTAACAACTCGAAGGTTGGATCAGAAAAACCGAAACATATTAGAATTTTCAAAATAGCTACACGACTATACTTTCAAGACCACAAAAGAAGACCGAATCACATGTCAAATATCAATTGATAACAACAAAACTATACAAAAGGAGGTGGGAATCAGATTCCTATGACTCCTTTCGACCCTCTCATCTTCTGGAAATAACTAGATTGAGCAAACTACAAACATGAACATCAATCGATTTTTTCACCAACCAACCATGACTTTTTAAGTTTATTCTTATTAATCGAACACCACATATAAAACAAAAACAAAAACCCTATTTATGCTAAACATAACTGGACTTTTAAGTAACTTGAACTCCTAACAACTAGAAAGATAAACATGAAAAAGATAAACAAATACCTATCTTGACTCATGTAACGAACTAAATAACTCAAACTATTTTATATCTTTAAACCTTTTGTTTTCCTAGACCCATATCGACTTACACAAGTTTCAAACCAGTTCACATGTGAACCGAAATAGGATTAACTCCATCATTAACAACAAAGATTGACCTTAAGCCACATGTGTAACGAGTCGAATCGAGTTCGAGCTCGCCTAACTTGAGATCAGCTCGTATAATTTGGGAGAGTTCAAGCTTGAGCGTTTCAAGCTTTATTTCTAAAGCTTAAGTTCCAATCAGTGTAGTTTTTCAAACTAGAGTTTGACTCAAGTTTAATTGATATTTAATTATTTTCATTGATATACGTATATTTGTGTGTGTATAATATTATTGTTTTTATATAGAATAATATATTATATAGTCTAAAAGTCTAAATTATACAAAAAAATATTTATTACGTAGTTATATATCTATTATATAAAGATAAATAATAAGCTTGTTTATACTCGCAAGTCTGGTTAAACTCGGTATATAAAGCACGGGTTCGATTAGTTGTTTAATGAACTCCAAACTAGGCTCGAGTTGGCATGTTTATTAACCGAGCTTAAAATTAGTTAGTGCTGAGTCTTAAGCCCATTTAAGATCGCTCTGTTTAAGCTTTTAGCAATGCAATCTCAAGTAACTTGTTAGCAATTTTGTTTAAACACTTAAATGCTTGAAATTCTACGTGACTTCATACGTCCCATCAAACAACCATTTGCCCGCTAAAAAGCCGTCAATATGTCAAATACTCATATTTCAACCACCACCATCATCCAGAGCCTCAAAGAAAGAAACACTACACAAGTGACCATATACAATGAAATCTACCTTGTTGATAACAGGTTAGAAAGCCTCAAACCAACATCGAGCAAACGCTGGTGACAACTATGTCCACAATTGCGCGTATGAATACAAAGAGGAAATAGATGCAGTCATGCAGAAGCTATGAGTTTTGTTAAATCTAAGACAAACAAACAAAAATAATAATAATCAAAATTAGCAAACAATGTCCATGGTGGGAGGTTAGGTCATACATTACCCATGTTTATTGAATTTGATCATGTTTATGTTGCTATCTAGGCTAAATAGGGTGTACTCATTTTTATAAATATATTTTTACAGTCCAAAATATAATAAGTAATTAACTAAAATAAAATAGGTAATTGACTAGAGATTCGCTTGCAAAACCAAATTTAAGTATAGAATCACGAGAACCACGTAATTTAATTGTACATTTCATTTTAGCTGTTACACATAAGGCGATCATGTAATCATTTAACCCGCTCTCTTTATAACTCTCACTATATTTGTGAGGCACCACATGCTGACGCGGTTCCCATCATTCTATACTTTAAATTATACAACCAATTAGACCCTTACTCAACCCAACCCGACCCAATCAGGTTGCAAGCCTAATCAATTACCTTTTTACCCTTGGAGAATGTTTAACATCTTGACATGACCATAAACTTTGAACATAGTAAAGATCTGCCTCTAAAATCATATACCATGTGGATCTATAAGAAGTAACCATCCAATAACATTAAAACACTACTGAATTCTATCAACTGTCACCCAATTTGCCTCATGAACCAAATTTTCAAGACCAACTGATTTATAATACTCTTTTTCTGCATTTAGCACACGATCTTGAAACATTTTCCACTCGCTTTTGCACCTCTCTCTCACCTGTCACAAATAGATATGACCACCAAAAGTCAAAAACTTTTTTGAAAATCGACCGGTGTATATGTAAAAAAAGAGAGATTCATTCGTACCCCTTCCCATGGAGCTTTCCCATCATCTTCTCTGCCCTATTAAACAAAACAAGAAAGATTAGAGCATGAAGACATGAAGGGCGATTTGGGAATTTTGCTTATTACCTGGTTCCCGAGTGAAGGAACGCCTAGATGAACAATCCATTGTGCATCTACAACTCCAATTCTTTCGTATGCGGGCTATAATTTTGAAAAGGAAAAGAACATTAACACCTCGAGGTTTCTTGAAAGACAAGCAACGTTGGTGAATGGGTTGATGCAAGTTATGTTTTCACCTTTAACGCGTCAAACTAATAAAATTTACTAAACAGTTTAAAATGAAACGGGTCAAACTGGTCAGAAGTCACAAAAGCATTTTAATACACAAAGCCTCATAAGTCATAGATAATCTTTAATGCAACTTATGGTACTTAGCATCATGAACATGAATTACCTCGACACATTTTCGTAGGGCGAAGTCAAGACCCCATCCATGAACCAAATCGTTCTACATTTATAAAGAATTGAAGCGTTAAATCATTGAAATAACAGGGACTTTTTAATAAGTTAATCATGGTATATGCAATACCTGAATCAAATGCCACGCACAACGCCAAGCGTCTCGAGAAAATACAGGTGCCATAATCTCCACAAATCTGTATCCATAACAGGAATTGGTAAAGTCAAAACTGTTAGGTAGTACTCCCTCATAAAAGTTGCAACACTTATACTTTGGGCAAGTTGCCATTCACATTTAATACATATTGCATAATTTATACAATTGTATAAAACTATAGCCATGGTCATATGTTATGATTTCCAGAAAGATAGCTGTGGGAAAATGGCAGGTTGAGCAACGGTCAAAATGGGTCATTAAGTTGAGGGTCATCATGGGTTTGGGTTAACCCATCAAAGCTTTTTTGTACAATGTTAAGGAATTTTATAAAGGGTTAATAACATTTAAAAAAAAAACTTTCTTATTTCTCATGAAAAGTACCCTATCCAATTCGGCATCATATTAGAGACTCAACTTGTAAAAATACACGAAAAAGCAACTAAACTAATTTGTATAATATAGTCCCTAAACTTGTCTAAAAAATAAAAAAGTACATATCTTTTTCATATAAATGCCTAAGATGTTAAGTATGAATGTATGATTAAAGAGATATACTATGAAGAAATAATCTCATTTCTATTGAAGACAAAGAAGTTTAGGAGGTTACAAACATCATGATATGCTTGGTTTGACTAGTTTGCTTTTAGCTAGTTTCAGCCAGTCGACCTGTTGAAGATGAAATAGTACCCAAATTGACCCACTATTAGGCAAATTGTCACCTCTAATCTCAAGTTTCATATTAAGCCGTTTGACCTCAAAAGTCGAACTATATGTAAAAATTCTATATGAAATAAAATTTGTTCATACGCTGCACATGGAGGCAAATGTGGGTAGGTGCACCAGCCCGGTTTCTCCTCTGTTTCTCTACAAACCCATAACAAATGAAACAACAAACATAAAAATACATACAAAAATGTTTAATTTTTTACATGTAAACCGAAGGTCAAAGTGTTGACTTACTTGTGAACTTCAAGATCTTCTCGTCTCCTGGTCATTTGCCATGTCAAACCCTTACTATCTGGATCCAAGCCAGGCTGTGATATCTCCAATTTGTGCTTCTTCACAAGTTTAATGTATCTGAAAAACATAAAGATTCAAAGACCATGTTGAAGTTAAAGTCAAAAATTGACTAATTGAAAGTCTTCATAGATACTCACTCTTCGGCATCAAAATTCTCAACTCCAAGATCTTCATCCCAAACGAATATGAAGTCATACGGTGCAACAATATCAGGATGCAGAAATCGTTTTGCGTACCACCTTTGAAATCAATGAGAAGTCAAAAATACCAGCTGAATCTAATCAATCAAAGAGCACATATTGATTTAGTATATTGATTTAGTTTCTTTACCATTTTGTTTGCTTTGGAACACTTATATGAATGGCTCGTTTTGACCACTCAAATTCATCCCATTCGGTTGTTCGGCCATCATAATGGAACAGAAGGATAGTAAAGTTGTCTGAAAACTGTAGGCATCAAACACCATTAGGCATTAGAGGCAGAGATATAGGGCGCCTGAGTGACGGATATAAAAGAAAAAAAATTGACCTTTCTAACTGCTTGGTCAATGTTATCTTTCTGATTATAACCAACAGTGAAAGTTACAAGATACTTTGGTTTGAATGTTAGGTCCTGCAAATTAAGAAGCACTTGTATGTGATAAAATTAAACAAGTCTCCAAGAAAGTCGAGCAAAAATAGCAAGTTTGACCAAAGTTTGCTGACCTCACTAGGTCTACCATATAATCTTCTAGGATAAAAGTCTGATTCAGAAGCAATTATAGCTGGTGGTAATCTTTCTGCACCCCGCGGGTTAGTTGCGACGAAAATCTGCTTAAATGACAAATTATGAATAGATCTTTTATATAATTATATTTTGAGTTATTATTGATGTTGGGATTATACAATTGGTTCATTTGATGTATATCATTATGGTATCTTTTTTCTTTGGAAAGGTAAAGACTCACACGCCTTAAATTCTACACCTTCTCCCAGGTGAGACTCGAGCCCTCAACCTTATAGAAGGAGGACACCTTAGATACACACCTTGATACTGTCACACCAAAATATCTTTTAAAGTTTTATTTACATCATTTATGAACTGATGAATTTTGTCAATTATGCACGCATAATAATCAGGGAGCCATTTGAGTTAAGGTTGAGTTTTTCGACACAAATGACACAGTTGTGTTTGGGTTCGGTGATACAAAACCGCCAACCCGACATGAATTGGCACCCCCTAGATGCTAAATGAGTGGGTTGTGAAACGGGTAAAGTAACTGTTTGAGAAAAAAAATCGTAACCAACTTTTGATCAAATAAAGGAAACCTATAAACAACATTAAACTGTCAAACAATATTACCTCTGATGGATCATCAGGTTTTTGAGCTTTGGTTGAGACGTTGTCCCTTGAGACAGAAATCACATTTAAGATAGTTTGTGTAGAACGCCCCGAGTTCTTGTCAGCAAGGTATGTATCAATTGAAGGTACAAGTTTTAGCTATCAAAGTAATGAATGTCATTAAGATAGTGCTTCAATTCAAATACGTAATAACCAATTCAAATATTAATAAATCTCATGTATACGAAGTAAATTTTATTCTACACTATTTAGAAGTCGAATTCGAATATAACTACTTTGACTCTCAGAAGTCAAAAGACTTTTTTGGAATATAAGTTGAAATATGTAAAACAATATGTTTACAGAGTTCAATCTAGTTATCAATACTGTCTTAACAAAGTAAATAATTCATGACAAAATTGAATTATATATAACTCCTTTGACTCTCAGAAGTCGAATCAAAAGTTTTTCAGGATATAAACTGAAATACATACCTTTGGTGGTGAAATATCCGGAAATGATATTCCAATGAGGAAACCAAAAACAATACCAACTATGATTGTTACAATAGCCCTCATACATTCATTTGTTTTTCTGGAAATTGCATCATGAACAAAGTATCACATAACAATTTTCCAAGAAACTATTAACAGAAGATTAAAGGAGGAAAAAAGAAACAAACCGACGACCAGAGCTTCCCCTTCTTTTATATTCTTCAATTTTCATGGTGACAAGACAAACTAAAGTCCAAAAGCAGTTTGCATTCTAGAGTAATACCAAATCAATCACTCAAGAAAGGACATAAAGGCAGTTTAGATAAGCAAACAAGATC
Organism: Flaveria sonorensis; assembly: GCA_025506505.1. NCBI lineage: Eukaryota > Viridiplantae > Streptophyta > Magnoliopsida > Asterales > Asteraceae > Flaveria > Flaveria sonorensis. The sequence continues at coordinate 7,937,142 of CM046436.1, forward strand.
TGCATATGCCATGATAATATTCAAGAAACTGTTTCAAAAGTTAAAAAGAATTGTAATTCAAACAATATATCAGCAACAAAAAGACAATTAATGGTATTTTGAGTATCAAGATAGAGTTTGGACCAAAGTTTATCATTTTCTCTGCGATTAACACATGAAGCACCATTAACCGTTCGATCTTTGCTCAAATGCAACAGCTTGACCAATTTCTTGTTTCAATAAACAATAAAAGATTGAGCATTGAAACGTCATTGTATCAAATATAAAGATGAACAATGAATCCCACAAAAACCTATTTGCAATCTTTGATTAATTATTTAACTAAATTTTACAGAAAAACAAGACAAAATATCGAATTTCAACCTAGTATTTCTTCACAGACAACTAACACACACATTGTGCATCAATATTAAAATGATCCCCAAAACCCATTACTAAAAACCTCAGAAATTAAAAACAATAAACAAAAAAACATGATTTTGATCAAATTAATGAAGCAAAAATATAACAAAGATTCAGAAACCTAACAACATACCCAACTTCTCTTTGATTACGTTCAATTCACAGTATCATACCCTAAAAACATATAAAAACCTTAACTGCAGGTCTGCAGTATATATCGATGGTTTCATTCACTGATAAAGCACAAAAGTACACACAAAAGTGATCGATTTTGCATAAAGGAGTACCTGAAAACTCCTTTTTAGGACGAACCCACAAAATTTTAGAGGAAAACAATGTGGGTTTAACAACTTTAATCTTAAAGATTTCGTGAATCAAAAGGTTGCATGAGAAATGTGATTTGGGGATGGAGTTCCATGTGAGTTCTTCAGCATAAAAAATGTGGGTTTCAACGATTATTCCTTTGAGTGAAGAATATGGGCGCCTCCTTCGTGTTTAAGAATGATTTCAAGTTGATAATGATGAAGATAATATGGTATTTGGTTTGAATTATTAAGGTAAATCGTTGGTAATTGACTACATAAACATCCTAATTATTGTAAATCTTAGTTTACCTGATTTAGACGATTTCAATCCAATTATTAATCAAAGTCAATTTCCATTTTGGATATTTTTGTAAACACATAATCGGTTTTATGTTTATATTTATCTAACCCGTGTGATAAAAAGATACGAAAAAAAATTAAACTTAACTAATTATTACAGAAATGACATATTGTCACGTGCAACAATCTAAAATGAAAATATACAAAAATATTTTACAAATTGTTAATTATTTTTTACATATAACGTTTGTTGTTTTATTTGTAACCTTGCATTTTTTTAATCTAAAAGTAAAAAATTTAAATCTTATTGCTTTTAACCATAGATAATAACACTTATAACCAATCATAAATAAATAATGAATATTTAAAGTATAAATAAACCATGGATGATGATTAACTTTAACTTTTGTTGATGATCATCGCGCAACAAAAAGTTTGGGGGAATTTAAATTTTATATGACATGAAATAAAAAAGATTACCAATTGTTTCTTTTTTTTCACAATAAAATGATAAATCTCATTAATTTGTGAATATGAATTGGAGTAAAATGGAATTAAATATAATAATTTTAAATTCAATATTTGCAAACAAAATGAAAACCAAAATTTTCAATAGAATTTCATGAATATGATTAGTAATCTACTTGGAATAAATTTGAGTTTTTAAAGCCTGAATCTCGTGTTTATTTTAAATATAATATCGATTGTTGGTTATGATTTAGAGATAATTAATGAAACGTATTTTATTTTTTGATTTAAAGAATTTATATTATTTTAGAAAATAATTGAAGAGTAATTTAAATCATGTCGTATAAAAAGATATTTACTTATAATCCTATATATTAAAAATAGAAGGTCATGAACAATAGTTTTTGGAATTTTAAACGTTCATTTTATAATCAACGATGATAAGCTATTATTGTGTTGCTTGGTTTACCATCTACCACGTGTGCCTCAAAAACGCTTTGTAGCGTCGTCTTACATTAGAGGATAGAGACAGATAAATTGATAAAGAGAGAGAAAGAAGAAGAAAAGAAGGGTTTCAAGATCAGATGTTGAAAAGATTATGAGAGGTGCCGGTGAAGTTCCCGTTGGGATTCGACCATACACGTTCTTCTCCGGCGACGTTGTTCTCCATGGGTGCATTGGTTGATGATTTTGATCAATTTACATCTTCATACTCAACTTGCATGATGATTAGAATTTGAAATATTTCGTTTACTTTGTGGTTTCGTGTGTTTTGTGACTTGATTTTACTTAGGATTTGATTTTCCTTACCATTTAGTCGTTGCAATATTTGATTTGGGCGATTCGGCTGATTTGAGAGTTACTTTATTTGTACATAGGTAATGATTTGTGTTTAATTCTAATTATGTTATGTGCAAATTTTCTCTATAATTTTAGATCATGCTGATCTTTTGTTTAAGTGTGCGTAAATTAATTACATTTTTTGTTTGTTTGATAAACGAGTTAGTGCTCTCAGGTATTGAAATCACATGTAGGTATTTCCAAGTTGTATGTTTCCTTTCCCTGCAAATGTTAAATCAAGTTACTTCGCATCAATTTGGTCATTACAAATAGTTTTGCTACTTGAAATTGTTTTCTTTAATTTAATTATGGATTATTGATTGCTTTATGAAAGCGTCCTTTTTGACGTCTTCTTAGTTTCAAGAAGCTCTTTGTACTCACTTTTATTAAATCCATTCCAATATATCAATTAAATAATTGGTTTGCTTTTTAGTTTGTCAATTTTTAACGGTTTATGATGACCTGTCGTTGGGGTCATGCAAAAACCTAATCAACCTAGGTAGCTAGGGTAAGTCAGGTATCGTATCCACAGGGAGCATGTGGTTAGTGTTACACGATTCGTTTGATTATTTAATTAAGTTGCTTAACTAAAACTAAATTATTGAACTGCTTATACTATTGTCTCTTGACTGTGAAAATTGAATTTTAAAATAATTAACAAGTGAACTAGGAAAACAAATTGCAAATAATGAAAATTAATTAAGAAGACAATTATGAGAAATAGTAATCCACCCCGAGATCAAGGGTTGGTTTTCGATAATTATTTAGACCAACTTGATGGAAAATCCTTAACGGGGATTCTATGCGTGTAATGATTAAGTGATATTGATAATCAAGACTTAATGGGTCTTAGTACACAATACCAATTCAATTAGTAACCAAAACTTTGCAACCATATAACTCGCGCAAGATTATATACCAATTCAAATAAAGGTTAACTAAAATAATTAAAACATAAGTTAAACTTATAAAAGAACTTAACGGGTTCTAAAGTTTAATCCCAAGACAAGTTGAACACGAACAAAAACCTATCACACAAAACCTATTACCCGAAGTAGATCACGAGATGATTAGTCGCTCATTGTTCTTAAATGATCTTCAAAACCGTTGTTGATTTGCATAATAGATGATTGTATGTTGTTTGAGAGAGATGGAATAGTGAATTAATGACCTAAGAAGTCTCAAAATTCGTCTCAAAACGTTCTAGGTCGAATGGGGGTCAAGTGGTGGGTGAAACCTAACAAAAACACGGTTTTATAGGTGTTCCAAGGCGGCACTGGCGTAGACTACGCCAAACAGCGTAGCCTAAGTTGGGGTATATTCTGCTGATTTTTTTCTTGAGCTGGCGTAGCCTACGGTGGCTATAGTAGGCTACGGTGGAAGCCTTTCTGCTGCACTTTGAATCTTTGTTTCTTGACCTATCCACTGACTTGTTTCACCATGTAAGCTTCCAACTTGCTTGTTTTACCTATAAAATCACTTCCAACTCATAGTTAACCTATTCAACTTAATCACATGCATATAAACAAATAATTAAACGTAATATTTAACGTTTAGACACTTAAAACACTATTCCAACACACTCGTATCAGTTTACCTAAATATACCAATTTCTATTACATGGACGAACACATATTCCTAATTTATGTTTTAATGATCTGTGGGGAGATTTGACTATTGACAGACCAAATGTTTGCTTGTCAATACAATTTGGGTTTTCAGCATCTTGACCCATTTCTTACCAGCTTTCAGCAATAAATAAAAAGAAAAAACGTTCTCATGCAACGCTAATCACTCTCGGAGAAAAACAAGTGCATGTTTGCATCCCTACTTCTTAAGGAGAATCGGAAACTCAATGTAAGTATCCACTTAAACTACATAGTTTGTATTACAATAACAATGGCTACCCCATAGAATAAGACTACACAGTTACACGCTCCTTAACCAAAATTTGTTAAGAGTATTCCTAATCTTTATTATAAAAAAAACTGCATAAAACAGTAACTTTAGTTGCATAAACCTCATATATGTTCTTAAATTAATCATTACACCAGGAAAAACATTCTCATGCAACGCTGCTATAATGGATATGGTTGGGTATTGTTATGATGAACACTAATTTTGACGGAGGTGATGAAATAGTCAACTTAAATTGTTAGAGGGTTTGATTCTTAGTAGGAGGGTTATACATTTGATTCTGTTAATAAATACTACTAATTATGACTATTAGTTACTTGAAAATGGATGTTGTCAAAAACTAAAACCTCATATCCAGATTGTATCAGCGCAAGTGAATTTATCAACTCAATCATAGCAAGAGCAGTTAATGCTTCTATAATCATTTATAAATTATACTTCTTTAAAAATATTTAGTTGAAAGAATCAAAGTAAAAATATGGCTATAAATAGTGCAGGTCAAAGGAAATAACATTTTTAAAATAGAAAATGTATTCTTTTAGTTACTATGATCACCATCAATACATAATAATTTATAGGCTCTATACTTCTATATTACAATTGAAATCTAGTATGTTTGATTTATCATCATCAACAGCTTTTGTTACCATTGGTGTGAGGCGTTTTAATGTTTTTGTTTTTATGTTCAGATTGTCAAGGTGATCTTCCGCTTTGACTTTAAAGTATAACTGAACTACCTCAGTTTTGACCAACAGAGCAATGCTCCAAATGAAGGTATTTGATTATCACCATTCTTCTTAACATTGTACAACCCTAATAACCAGACTGACATATTCTTTATACTATAATGAAGAAACGGGTTCATCAAACAGTTTTTTGAACAAATGCAGATGCGAAAGCAGGGGCTTTTTTTTAAACATATATCATGCCAACAACCCCACGTAATGCTGGAAAGACACTAAGCTGACGTTTGAACAGGTTTTGTGGGTTGTAAATAGCAGTAGGGGTTGTTTAGGGCACAAAAGTGTAAATAATAGCCGAAATTTTTCAACCTAAACAGGTGCATGATGTAATATATAACGCTCACTTTGTATTTACTAAAACACACAATAACTAGTTTACCGGCCATGCCAACATCTGTCGTTTGTTTATCCACAAAAGTATATCTATCGCGCAATGCGTGAACCGGGATATAACTAGTTATAATAGTAAGGTACTATATAAATAACCAAACAAACAAACAAGTATGAAACCTGACATGATTTAACACATCAAAAAAAATTGTTTTATGGCTCTGGCTCTTAATAAATACAAGAATCACATAAACATTCGTTTTAACTTTTTCTATTAAAATATTTTAAAACAAACATATTTTAAATATATATTTTCTTTAGTTTTAGTTATTCATTGTTTTAATTTTTTAAGATTTGATTATTTTACGTATTTATGTTATAAAATGATTTTAAAAGTTATTTAATTGTTGAATATCATTAAAAGAGTATAATTTCCAACCATATAATTTAAATGATTAATCTTAATTTTTCTACTTTAACACTTCAATAGTGGTTTATTTCATGTTTTAACTATTTTAAATTCATACTTTAAATATTTAAATGTTACACTATCATGTTATTTTGTACTTTTATCATCTCAAAACTTTAAATCTGTATTTTAAACTAAAGTTAATAATTTGAAAGATAAATTAAAATAATCTTTTAAGTAAATTACTATTTGCATCACTGACGTTGTTCATTTTAACCACTTGCATTCCTGCAGTTTCAAAATTGTCAATGACCTCCTAATGTTTCATTTTTATATCCATTTGTATCCAAAACCTTAACACCGTCAGTTATTTTGTTAATATTTTTAATAAAAATACTAAAATGCCCCTACGAATTAAAATAAAAATAAAAAAAATTATGAGACCACCTACATCTTCTTCTTCTTTGACCACCATAAACACACACCTACGTCCACCCACCACCCATCGACGACACCAACCATCAACACCATGAACAACATAACCCAATCCACCATCGACCTGCACACATCACCACGACCCCACTCCACCACATCCGCCCCTCACCACCACAACAATCTTCACCCACCATCAACCAGACCCACTATAAACCCTAATTACCACTGTTCTAAGCCCTCCCTTCCTTCTCAGATCCGCAATTTCAAGTTCTCTACCGGTGATGGGGCTGTTGTGGTGGTGATTGGCAGCTATGGTGGTGGGGATGGGGCTATGGTGAGGGGTGGTTATGGTGGTGGTGATGGGAACTGTTATGGCGGCGACAGGGTGGTTGTGGTGATAGGGGCTGTTGTGGCGGTGACCGAGTGGTTGTGGTGGTGGTGGTGATGGGGCTGTTATGGTGAAGACCGGGTGGTTGTGATGATAGGGGTTGTTGTGGCGGCCGGGTGGTTGTGGTGGTGGTGGTGATGTGGCTGTTGTGGTGGTGGTGGTGGTGATGGGGGTGGTGATTTGAAGAAGAAGATGTTGATGGATGGGACCCACAAGGTTTTTTATGTTATTATTTAATTTTAAGGATAGTTTAATCTTTTCAATAATAATTTTAACAGAAACATTAACAATATCAGTCACTTAGACTCAAATGGAGATAAAAATAAAACGACATAGACTCAAATGAAATAACATGAAATGTTAGGGGTTAGATGCCAATTTTAAAACCGTAGGGATGCAAGTGGTTAAAATGAACAAACGTCAGGGATGCAAATGATAATTTACTCTAATCTTTTTGTTGAAATCAATTTTAAATTTAATCGAATTTGAGTTTGATTCTAAATTCAAATTGGAATCTTGTCTTAGCATTTTAAAATTAAACGATTCGATTGGGTTAATTTGAGAGTTTGGAATTCGACTCGTTGAACCCTTAAAATCCTCTCCGCTCCTATTCCATTAGATTGCGTTCTTTGCTTCTTTTAAAATCTTAATATGTCAATTTTTATGTACTTTGAAGATAACCAATCTAGTTTCATTGCTTTCTTCTAAATAGGTATTCAGTTTTAATGTTTAACGTTATATTTGCTTGAATCACTGCCATTGAAAATTCATCGTTGGCATAATTTTCGTAGTTTTTATACCATCATAACTCATCTACATGTCCATCGGAATCCGGTTTTTCAACCATGGACTTAGTTCACGGACACTACCGAAAACACGTTAATGGATAGTTTTTTTTAATGGCGGTGATCCAAGCTAATACGGTGTTAGTCCATTAAGGGCAAATAAACTAATTTCAAAAATGGTGTAATGTTGTTGTTGAGTAGAAAGTAGTGAAGATATCAAAAACACGATCATACCCACCATCTTTGCCACAACACTAGTCATCATTAAAGCATATATGACAGGTGAGACATTCTGATACCTTTTATTTTCTAAATCACTAATTTCAAAGCGAACCATTTTTATAACTCGTTTTGACCAAACACATACGTTTCCAAAACAAACAGTTTTAACACAAACCAACTTCTTTGGAACATATTTTAAAAATATAATACCTAAAATTAAAATTCTTTTAATGTTATCTTTAGAAATCTCTCACATCTAATTTAAATTACCACTCAATTTTAGCAACTACTTAATGATCCCATGGACACAAATCCCAACTTTATAAAAATTAAAATACAGAATGACTAAATTTTTATTCTCAAACACATCAATTAAAACTTAAAAGACGATAGTAATTTTTATGTACATCTCTCCGTAAGACGAGGTGTGGCTCCCTTTAAATTAAAGTTTAAAAAGAGCAGCTTTTGACTTTTGAGTTGTTCAACTATTTTGACTTTAAAATCAAACGGCTCGGGCGTTTTTTGACTCACCCCAACTTACCATACATAGTTACATACGACCCGCTCTACCCTTTTTCCTGTTCACCACTCCACCTAAAGGCTACAATGACAATATTGCCCTTATTATACTTATAAAACTTTTATAGCCGTATACTTGTGTAACCGTTTTTAAAAACCTTACAATGTTATAATCAATTTTAAATTTAAGTAGTACATATGTATTAGTGCATATAAGTGATTTAAAACATAAGATAGAAACTATTTTTATCTTTTGATATGGATTTATAAAGGATCCTAATATACAGACACCCCATTATATAAATCGACACACCTCTGTATGCCTCGTATAGAATCATACGTATCGTATAGGGTTGAATACATTAAAAACGAGAAAAATGCAGGGGCGGCTGTCAAAGGGCTAAAGACCCTTATAGCCCTATACGACCCCTTATATGACACATATAGGATTATACGACGCGTATAGCAGTTTTCGACACTGACTACGAGAAAAAATTTAAAGGCTGTCAGAGGGTTATACGCCATGTATAGAACTATACGACCACGATCACGAAAATGTATTTTTTGTATATGTAATAAATCCTTTTATAAAGAAAACATTGCAAAAGGGACGAGGATCAATGATGCTTAGCTCAAATGCTCAGAGTTGAGCTAGTGAGTTTTTTTAGTAATAGGTTTCTTCTAAGGGGGTTTGGGGTGGGCCGATTAAAATAACACATATCTTTCGAAGCAGTGTCGTATAGTTTGCATTCAAAAAAAATAATAAAATAAAATAAAATGAATGAGGGGTAGTATGGTCATTACCCATTCCTATAGTAGGCCCTAAAGTAGCCGTTACACCCTCACCCATATTATTCTTCTTCAACCCTCAAAACCCTCATCTCCCGTGTATATGTTGATCGCCGGAGACTTTTTCTCCGACCACCGTTAACCACTCCGATGCCTCCGAGTATCCTACAGTTCTCCGATATGAACGACGGAGGCATCAACCTCACGCTGCCGGAGCCCATCTCCGTCATAACCACCCCTTTGAAGAAACGAAAACGACCCCCGATGATCGAGATCCCTAATACAGTTCAAACGGCTGGATCTGACGCCTTCAGATTCACGCAGAGAGATGTTGGATCTAATTCTAATGGTGGGTTTTCCTCTAGTGGGTTCGGTGTTGGTGTTTGTTCGGTCAAAGGTAGGAAGTCGTTCATGGAAGATGCTCATACCATCGTTTCTTCTTCAAAAACCGAAAAGGTATGATCAAGTTTCAATTGATTGTAGTCTTGTGGTGATGAAATTATAGTTTATGTGATTTTGATGTTGGATTAATCGATTTTAGCTGTGATATTAGCGTTTTTTTGGGGTTTTTGATGGGCATGGAGGTAGTAAGGCTGCGGACTTTGTAGCGAAGAATTTGCACTCGAATGTGTTTGAGTTGTTGGAGAAATGTTCTGAGAATACAACGACTGAAGAAATTGTCAAAGCTGCATTCATGAAAACTGATGATGAATTTCTTAAACAGGTTTGAATATTCATTTCAGTGTTCTTTTACTGTGTTAGACTAGTTATGTTCTTATCAGTAGTTATAATATTAGACTGGTTATGCTCTTAGGTTACTGATAAGAATTGTATTTCTTAATCTAAGATAGACTGTGTGCACAAATGTGTATTCTTGATTGTGACAAGAATGTTAAATATATGTTTAACAATACTTTGACTGGTTCTTATAGGCTTTAGAATTATAGTCAAGTTTGTTAAGAGTTGTTCACATGTTTGTTTACTTTGTCAAGATCTAGACTAAGTCATACTATCCCAACGAAAAAGTCACATACCAAGGGTTACAACTTACAAATGTTTAGTTCCAACTAGGTAATTTTAATAAACCGTTGAAACCGGTCAAACCGTCCGAACTGAAACAAGTCAGCCGGTTTGGTTGGTTTTGAAAAGTATACGGTTTGATGGGCATGCTTGATGGTTTACGGTTAAAACTGGCCGCGTAAACCAAACTTGCCATTTATCTTTTAGTAATTTTTTTTTCATTCTAATTCTAGGCATATGCAATCATGTATATGTCATGAACCATCCTTATCTTTTTTAAATGTAATGCAAACTTGTGCTTTGTAAGAAAAAATAAAAAATGTTATTCAAAACCGTCAAACCACCGAACCTGTTGGTCTGGCCAGTTCGGTTTGAAACTGTAGTTACCGATCCGGTCCAAATTTTTTGCTAAAGCTGGCCAAACTAGACCGTAAACATTCCTAGTCCCTGTTATAATATTAATTTGGATATCTACAATAACAATGATGACGAATATTGATCATGGTTTACTTATTTATAAACTATTTACATATCAATAACAAACATGTGAAGTACTTATGATCTTGAATGTTAAAAGTAGTAAAAAAATGATATTTGTGGTGATGACTTACAGGGAGTAGAAAGTGGTGCTTGCTGTGTCACTGCGCTTATTAAAGAAAAGGAGCTTTTTGTCTCGAATCTAGGCGATTGCAGAGCTGTTATTTCCAGAAAAGGAAAGGCTGAATCTTTAACTAAGGATCACAAAGCATCACATGATGATGAACGTAAAAGGATACAAGATAAGGTATAATTGAACTTGTAAATATTACTAGATGCATCATTATCGACCTATTTACTTATACATGGATTGGGCAGTGTATTATCATAAATGGGTTGAATAAAACAGCGAATGATTGAATGAATCAAACGAGTTAAAGTTGTCCGGAAGTCCATTTAATATGCACAAGTCACAACCTCCTGTGTTATAGTAATAACACTGTATTTTGCTATCATAATTGAGGCATTAGTTATTGAACAAAAGACAAAAAGATGGACAAGAAGTTGTTACTGGGTCAACGCAACCCAAACTGGTCCATTGCGGCCCGCACTAAAAATGACTTGTTTCAACGTGAACCTGTTTTGACCTATTACCTGACTCTCATGTTTTGCCTTCTCTAGGGAGTTGCATTTGACCTAATACATTATGCCTATTTTGCCATATCTAGTGAATTGTATTTTCTTGAGAGAAAGGTGAACAAATAATTGTGTGTGATTCAGGGCGGATATGTAGAACTTCATCGTGGTACATGGAGAGTTCATGGTGTACTAGCTGTCTCAAGAAGCATAGGTGATGCTCATTTGAAAGATTGGGTTTTGGGTGAACCCGAAACCAAGATCTTACCATTGGCAGATGATTTAGAGTATCTAGTGTTGGCTTCTGATGGATTGTGGGATGAGGTAAGCTAACAATATCATGCATTGTTTGATACATTCATTATATGTATTCTGTCATGGTTTCACCTGCAGTTTCTATTGCTATAGAACATTGGTGACATTCATTCATGTTCTGTCATGGGTCATTTTGGGTTGTGTTATTCTAAAATGGATTAAGCAAGTTGAAAGTTTCTAATTCTATCTGTAACTGACTGGAATCATGTAAATTCCCAATAACAAAGTTGATAGTTCCCTTAACCACATAACAAACTTTACAAACTGATATGAGAATTCATAACATCTAGTGACAATTTATAATTTTGGATCGAAAAGTAACAGGTTTGACCTGAAATGTGTCTTTAGGTTGGAAATCAAGAAGCAATTGATGTTGTGACACGATGCATGAGCAATCATTCTCCAAAACTGAAGAAGGTTTGTAGGGTAAAACGAATGAAGCAAAGAGTTAAGAATAACTGGAAAGAAAGCGAAAACTACTTCACCAGTGAAAATGATGAACCACAACACAAGGCTAGACGAGTGCTTTCGTCTGTTAAGACCAGGGCTCAGAACCAAGACCAGGACCATGGCTTGACAGCTGATGGGCTGGTGGATGCTTGCAAGGAGCGTGTGAACCTTGTTGTAAAGAGAGGTAGTTTAACCGATGAACTGCAACACAAGGCCGTACGAGGGGTGTCTTTACTGAACCAGGATAAGAGAAGAACTCAGGACCAGAACCAGAACCAGAACCAGAACCATAACCAGAACCAAGACCAGGACCATGGCTTGACAGCTGATGGGCTGGTGGATGCTTGCAAGGAGCTTGTGAACTTGCTGTAAAAAGAGGTAGTTTAACTGATGAACCGCAACACAACGCCATACGAGGGTTTTCGTTATTGAACCAGGATCCGAGCAGAGCTCAGAACCAGAACCAGAACCAGAACCAGGACCAGAACCAGAACCAGGACCAGGACCAGGACCATGACTTGACAGCTAATGGGCTGGTGGATGCTTGTAAGGAGCTTGTGAACCTTGCTGTAAAGAGAGGTAGTTTAGATGATATAACAGTCATGATACTTGACCTGAAATCTTTCCAATAACTTGGACAAGAATTGTGCATTGACTGACTTGTACATTATGCATTTTGAGCTTTACATTGCATTATATCTAGCCATTCTTTGCTCTTGTCATGACTTGTATCTCGTGCATTAAAAGTTGTATATTAAGTTGGATTTGGCCATTTTTGCTCTTGGGGTGTTCAAGAGGTGATCACTGATGCCTATAATCTCCCAGTGGTCTCATGTTCTCATTTTTTGATTTGTAGTAGGTCCTGTCCAAGGTTATTGCATTTATTATACTAGGAGTTGGATTAGTAACTTGTATCTTATGCCATAAAAGTTGTACTAGGTTTTTACCCTACTTATCTGAAATACATTTTGTTGTCTTGGGTCACTTGAAGTCTAGTATTTGTTGTGAACTCGTCTCATATCTACACTGGTGTGATATGCGTCTAAAGTGTTAAAAACACTTTTAGGACGCATCGCCTAATCCTATATGAGCTTTGATATAATACCATTTGTTTGATAATATTATAATGACTTGAATTAAGTGTAAAATTATAACTAGTTGGAGCATACGCAACTCAAGGCTTTTCATCTGACAGACGCTTACGTGTCCTTAGGTGGTGATGATCTTCACTTGCAACGTGCTTTTTTAGATCAAAAGTCTATGCACAGACCACCATAGACCATTACCAACCCTATTGCCAATCCTGATATGAAGGGAGAAGACCGTGAATGAAATCCGTCTGTGAAGGATGTTCGTTATGGTTGATGTGGGGAGAGAGGGTTTCATGACCTCCCTGGCCGTGGTCCGTGGATGCTAGCAACTTGTTACCAATGCTGACGTGGAAATATTGAATCTTACTATATTTTTGAAACTGATATGGAAAATAAAAAGGTATCATATATTCTTCTTTAGAACATAATATTTACTACTACATAAAGTATTTTGGTTCTAAGCCATGAACTTGTTCTTCCCAGCCCGAACATACAACACTAGCACAATACTTATACACTTCTATATTTGACATCCAAAACCACAATCAAAACTACATGAAGCTAACCGAACCAAAATAGAAAGAATACACCGAAACCGAATCAGATTTTCTGGTTTGGTTTGGTTCTTGAGTTCCAGACAGTTTGCTTTTTAAGTTCAATCAATGGACTCACAAATACAATCGTCTTAAATCATCCTTTCTATGGCAAACCATCTTTAATGGGATAGGTGGATCGGAGTATGCCCCGTCAGCAATTTGACTGTATATCCATCTGTTAGCCACCTCAGTAAAGTGGATCCCATCCCAAATGATCCGCGATGACGGGTCTTCACAAGACTTTGCGATCATGATTTGCGTACCATTCACCATTTTCGTGCTCCCACACCTCATTGCATTGTTGAAGTTGTACCTTCCTCCATGCCCACAACATACCAAGAACGGATCACCAAATCCTATGAGTTCAAATTCAATCTCTTAGAGCAAAAAACCAGATATCATAATTTCAATCAATTTGTCTATAAATGAATGAACATGTTTGGGTTATGTTTTATGAGTTAATTTCAGCTTCTCTACTCTACTTTAAGGTTGTTAAAAACATCAATTTCAATTTAAAAGTTTTATCATTTGTTTCAATTTCAGTCCAAAAGTTTCATATTTTGGATTCAAATTGAAACAACTTATGAAACATTTGAAGGTAAATTAATGTTTTTAATATTTTGGACGAAAATGATTATTTTCATCAAAACAAGGGGAGCAAAATCGAATTTAACTTATGTTTTATTTTGAACAGATTTGATAATAATATGGTTTTACCCAAACCGTTAACGTTAACAAACCAAACCCTTAAAACAAAAAAAACATAACACGAAAATATGATCACGAACAACGGTTCCAGTGGGCCTGACCCGTGTGGGCCGTAGGCTGTAGCCCACTGGACCGGGTTCAAAAGTAGGTACTATATAAACTTACCTAGCTTTTCGGATTTGGCAATGAGTGAATATTTGACAGAATAGATATCCACATAAGTGATTGCAGCCATAGGAAGATCCTCTCGGAGTTGGGTTATGGCTTCTTTAAGTTGCTGGTTAAAATACCGCGAAACGTCATTATACGGGGAGGCACAACCGTATTTATCCACCTGTGCCGCCGTGATCACCTGAGTATCCAATATATATGGCAAGCAACCAACTGGTCCTGTGTTGTGTATCAAAAATGCTCTACCACCAAGTGCATACACTTTCTGTTTTTCCACGAACACATCAAACAGTAGAAGTATAATTTAAAGGTGACAATTTCAATCTATTTACTTTTGAATAGGATGATTTGGATTTTGTAACGGGTCAAATGAATAAAGAAAAACATTCTAGTCATATTGGACGCTCTATTCTTATATTAAAGTCCTCTAACACGTCTGGCACTTTGACACAAACATTTTTGTAATGTTATTCAACACGCTAAATATATAGCAAAATATTATAAACATGAACAAAAGTATTTGAGGTCAATGTGACCATACACAGATAAAAAAATCTACATGTTTTTAACCCGTTAACCCATTGATCCATCCATTCTCACCTTAACAGTAGTAGTAAACTTTGATATAACATCGGGAACGTAAGCTTTAACTTGTTCAGTCGACATATCAAGTTGATACCCAGTAGTGAGATCGTTTTGGCCTATATCGAACATGTACAACGCGCTTGAAAACTTGTACTCTTCTGGGAACAAGTTCTTAAGGACTTCTCCTACACCATGGTCGTGTGGTATAGCATTTAATGCATGATGTACAAGTCATTTATGCTAACAGGTCAAGAATTGGTACCTTTTGATGGATTTTTTGGGATCTTTTAAAGAAATCGGAGAATTGGGCAAACTGAATATCCAAGGAAATTGAGCTATACCCGCTTTGGAAAATGGTAGTATTTTGACGTCGGATTGTGGATCCAATGGTTGCAAAATTGGCTCCATGGGTAAAATTTATACCCATTGAATCCAAATGCGCACTAAGATAAGGTAATCCTAAACCTTCAGCTGAAAATTAAAATGAACAAGGATAAATTATGAAAAAAATTAAAGATAAAACATACAACGTAAAGTTACTAACTGATTACGTATTATTAAAGTGGAGGGGTGCTATTTTATACAACTTGGTACAATAAGCCAAAAACATGATATTCGTATGTGTTTATGACAAATTAAAATAAAAGAACTTAGGCACAATGGTAAAACATAAAGCTTCCATGAAATGTGGATAGAATTAAACTCATGCTATAAGTTTTTTGTTTTTTGTTCTTTTTTTTTTTTTTTTTGCTTTTGTTTTATTTTATACCATCAACTTAATTTAAGGGCATCATAGGCCAGAGCATCTCCGATGCTAGTTTACGGAGAGACTTCGCACGTTAGGTGGCCGCCATGGGAGTAGGGGTATTTATCGGTTAGGTTATCGGTTTGTTCAGTTTTAAAATTTTTTTAGGCATAACCGAAAACAGAACAGAATTGGAATATGGCTAACCGAACCGAATACAACCGATTTTCGGTTTTGGTAATAAACCGAAAAAACCGAATTCACATTTTGTTTTTTCATTTCAAATATTACCAAGTTTAAATAAGTTTTATTAGATCACCCTTCATATACAATTTTTAAAAAAATATATATCAAATAATAAACTCTTAAAATGTTAAGAATTTTGTTTCTTAACAATATAACTAGTCACTTTGACTCTTTGAGAGTTAAGATTTAAGATTGAGTTTTAATGTTTAAGAAAAGATAACAATAAAAGTTTAATTAATGGGTTAAAAATATATTGAATTACAAAAGTATATATAAATTATAATATATTGAATTCGATTAACCGAATAAACCGAACTCAAAAATTAAATATAGCCGAAAACCGAATTCACAATTCGGTTTCGGTTAGGAACAGAACCGAAAAACCGAATTCATAGTTCGGTTCGGGTTTTTTCAGTTACGAATACGGATCGGTTTTTGTGTTTTTTTACGGTTTTAGTTTTTTTTTTCACACTCCTAAATGGGAGGGCAGTAACCAATAAAGCTCTTTTATTTATTATTATTATTATTATTTATTCTTGAATAATTTTATTTGTTTAAATTATAAATTATAAACATTTCATTAAATAACTTACTAGCGTTTTATCCATGACGCGCGTTTCGGTCGGAAAAACCGATTATATTTCGGTACCAGCGACACCAAAAGTGGCAATCGAGCAATGCAACGGACACCGTTTATGTATATTAAAGAATACATGTTGGCTTAGAACCGATGGTAGGTTGCGGCTGCAAACCAAAAACAGGTGCCTCGCCGGGACAACCGAAACCAGTCTCTGTTTATCATCATAGCCACAAAGCAACCAAGACAAAGAGTCTTGGATGAATACATGACCTCGTCATCGACACGGTGCCTTCTAGCAGACCCAAACCATTAAAATCAAACAACAGTCAAGTGAGCTTATAACAGAACCTAAGATCGACATTAACAATCAAGCAAACAATCATGTCAGCTATGAAAACACTAAATGGGAACTGAAGGGACAAAGAGGCATAAAAGGCACCAACGATGGTGGCACCACCACTCTAAACACCCGCGGACAACCGCAAATCCCACCTCAAACGCGAAGGGGAGACAAAACGATAACATTTGTCGGCCACCGCCACTGTCAAAGTTCTCATCGGAACCAATAGATGAAAAGAGGTCTACATCAATGGCTCACCACGATGCAAACGCCACCGAAGGCGGTCATCAGACCATCGACGACGCCATAAATCGACAGATCTAAAAGATCACCGCCACCAGACGCCACCGAAGACGATCGGCGAGCTGCGACTGTCTCCAAGGCAACCGCCGCCATCACACGCGCTGACGACCATCGGCCACCGCCCTTTTCGCGTCGATCTAGCGACAAACGGAAGGGAAACCGCCCACGCCCCCACCGCCATCGTCATCGTCACAAAATCGAATCAACCGCACCAAATGCTCCTTCTGTTGCGGAGACGGTATCCGGCAGCCTTAGGCAGCGAAGGCGGTGGCGGTGGCGGTGACGGTGAGCGGTTGTTTTCTCTCCCTACAAATGAACCAGAGAGTCCCTCTTATCTCTCTCTCCTTCCTCTGTATAAATATCTTTGAGAAGGGGCCAAATTGCAAAGCCAGCAAACAATGGTAGCCAAACTACAAACCAAGTTAAATACCTGCTTCTTTCATTTGCTTTTTAAATATTTAGGGTAATAACAAATGGTTTAATATGAAAAATAATGTATTAATTTATATAGAAGGAAACTAAAAACAAATTAAGTTTTATATAACAAATAATTTGATTATGAACAAAATAAATATAAAATATGTTAATAATATGAAAATCTATTGATTTTCGTAAAAGACACGTTAAAAAAACACATTTTCTTAAGACATGGATGCTGCGTTAAAATGACAACGGACAGGACTTTATTAGTGCTTGAAAAACGTAGACGCTTTTAAGTCTGCACATTAAGGACAATTATAATGTTTTGTAAACATGTAAAGCCAACACGCTTAATATCGTAATGTAATTTCACATATTTTATAAGTACAAAGGTTAAACGCTTTCGTATATATATCTAAAATTGAACTATGTTTCATCTTTCTAATAAACCAAACGAAAACCTTCCTGTAATGTACACATTTCAAATGTTAGACTAACACTTTATTATAAAAACTTAAAAAGCCGTCAATTTTGAATCTTTGTGCATTTAAACATGCATGATGTATTCCAAAAGTCTTCTCTTAGAAAACAAAGAATCAAAAAAAACAAAAAAACGTAGTCCCGCAAAGCGGCATGAATATGTTGATTCTAACACAATCAAATATAAAAAAAATTATACATTTTTTCAAAACATAAGTTTTAATACATAAAGTATATATTTTTTTAAATATGTTTTAGAGATATACGTAATTTCATAAGTTTAAATAAAGAAATAGGTCCCTTTAAGAGTGATAAAAGTTGTTATCTCTATACTAACCTATAGTAACATATAATTAAACTATAGTAACAATATTATCTAAAACAAATACATGATTCCGATCAACGTACCGATGAAATCGATCAGAAGGCGACCATCGCAGACGCGTCCGGCGGGAGAACGGAAGAAAGTTTCACCGTTAGGCGGAGGAGCAGCAGCTTCTCCGAACATCGCCAATAGAGCTCCGGTGTCGGAATTGGAGTCGCCGAAGTTAAAGATCGCCGGAAAAATGCATTCCGGTGAGGAGAATACGGTGATCGGAAGTAATAACGTGATATAGATTAGTAGGTTATGAATTGGTTCCATTTCGCCGGTGAGATCACCTGAGAGAAATATTTGCAATTTAGAGAGGTGGAACTACAAGTGATCGGAGTTTCATCCTTTGAAGTTTTAATATAACTAGAATTAAGCTCCTCGCGTTGCGGCGGGGGCGTAAAACCATGCCAAATAACACTAATGTCACACCACCGCTAACGACCGTCAACACTGAAGTTGCGGTGTGTTAATACGAAGAACTTAGACCAAAACGTAAAATATAGAAAAATATAACTAAGTCAATCTATAAGATCCTCGTTGTGACGAACCAATCAAAAGAGAAAAATAGACGTATAAATGTTGGACCATACACGCACATTGTGTCCAGTTAACTCACAAAAAATAAAACGAAACGTAAAGCAAAATGTAAAAATGTTAAACCACACATGCATGTTGTGTCGTGTTAACTTGCAAATCTTAGAACGAAACTTAAAACAAAAATTTACGAAAGATGAAAAGTATAGGAGAACAAAATTGAAAAATATAAAAGTAGTGAGATTAAATTGCAAAAGATGAAGAGTTTTGGGTTAAAAGTAAAAAAATCAAATTTGAGAAGTTACATTGCAAAAAATGAAACCTTTGGGTTTATGAAAATTCATTGAAGATTTTTATAGAGAAAGATTGATAATTAATATAATATAAATAACAACTAATTTTTTTTGTGTAAAGATCCCGTTTTGTGTTGGGTTTGAAAGCAGCCAGGTTGCTTCATGAGATAAGGTAGGGGTCTTACCTAACATCTTGTGAATGAACCAAAAGATATGTTTTATAAAAATAAAGAGTAGACTTTGGAAAAAACTTAAGTTTTGTTTGGTATGAGTTAATGTAATGAATTAAAAAATAAAATGAATAAATCATTATTTTATATTGTTTGTTAGGTCGGAAAATATGAAATAATGGAATGCAAAAGTGGTTATTTTCGTGACGACCAGTGGTGGTGTTGGCTAGTGGTGGCGGTGGCCAGCAGCTGCGGGCGGGCGGCGGTAGCAAGCTGGCGATGGTAGGCAGTGAGGGTGGTGGTAGTTGTGGTCCTGGGGGTAGTCGGTCGTAATTGGTGGTTGTGGTCGATGGTTGTCGATGGACGTGGTGGCCGGTGGTGGTTGTGGTTGCCAGTGACGATGGTTAGCGGTGGTGGTGGCTGGTGACGATCGATCTTGGTGGTCGGTGGTGGTTGTTGTCGTAGGTGGGTGGGTGGTGTTGATGACTAAGGGGCTGTTTGGCAACATCCGATTGAATAAGTGCTGAATGAGTAAGATGTCTGAACCAATAAGTTTGTTTGGTTGTAAAAAGGAAAATTAAAAACCACACACTCCAACCTATCACCCCACTCACAAGATAACAACTTCCCACATCACACACACACACACACACACCCCTTCATGGCGGAAGCAATCCCGACTTCTCCGGCAACCATCGTCTTCTCAACCACCAGCACCAACTCCATACCCCCCTCCCACCACCACCCCTTCCGTAATCAAGTTGTCACCGAAAAACCCTAACCACCACCCGTCATCTCCACCCTACCCGGCCGTCGCGAACCACCACCGTGAACCCCTACCTAACCGTCGCAGATCCGCCGTCGCTTGTGAGCACGACCAGTACCCCGCCTTCGCGAACCACCACCGTGAACCCCTACCCAACCGTCGCAGATCCGCCGTCGCTTGTGAGCACGACCAGTACCCCGCCGTCGCGAACCACCACAGTTAACCTCTACCCAACCGTCGCAGATCCGCCGTCGCTTGTGAGCACGACCAGTACCCCGCCGTCACGAACCACCACCGTGAACCCTACTCCACATCTGACTCGGGTCAGATTTGGGTTTAGATATGACCGAATAAGGGGTTCGGTCAGACCTATTCTCCGGTAAGATGTAAACAACCAAACAAGGCACGTCGTACACGTCTGACCGAGTCAGACGTACACGTCTGATCAGGGTCGGTCAGACCCAACCAAACAACCTCTAAGTATGAAAGAAGGAATAGAATGAAAAAATAAAATGAGGTGTGGATAGAATGAATTTGAGGGAATGAAATCAACTTTGTATTAGTTCATTCTATTATCTCTACCAATCAAACATGCCTTTTTCATTTACCCTTAATGGTTCATTTCATTCTGCCCCTCATTTCTGCGTAACAAACACTACCTTGTAAGTTTGTTGTTTTTTGATTTTAAGCTCATAGGATCAAGCATATTCTAGACTTAAAACACATGTTTTTTTTAATTACAGATAAGTGATAGAATACCTTGTTTTTGAAAGGATCAAAAACTCTTCATGAGAGAGATTGTATATTGATATTATATAGATTTTTAGAATTACATACAAAAGGAAATAATTAAAGTACATTAAATACAAAATCAAACTAATAATTGAAGAAACCAATCATGGAAATATATTAGGAGGTAATCCCGTAGGTAGTTGAGATGATATAATATAATATTATCTTTTATCCCCCTGCAAGCGAAACGGCGGAGATTGAACCCGGAGCAAGTCACGAAAATATTCAAACTGCGGACGCGGTAAACTCTTAGTGAAAATCTGCAAGTTGAAGCTTGGTAGGAACGAAGACGTAACAAGTTCTCTAACGAAGTGATAATCCAAGTCGATATGTTTGGCCCGTTTGTGAGAAACGAGATTCTGACTCATAAACAAAGCACTTTTGTTGACACATAACAAAGTAGGGCGAGTCGATGGTAAAGCATGAAGTTCTTTAAGCAAGTGTGTAATCCAAACAATTTCAGCTGCAGCATTTGCCATTACCCTATATTCCGACTCACAGCTAGAACGAGAAACAGTCGGCTATTTCTTTGCACTCTACGAAACCAAATTTCCCCCTAAAAATATAGAAGAGCCATAGGTTGATCTTCTTGCTTCGATACTCTGTGCCCAATCGGCATCCGAGTACCCTAAGATGGAGTTGGATAAGGGACGAGTGAACACTAGACCAAGAGAAATGGTGCCCTTGACATATCTTAGAATGTGTTTAACCAATTGAAAGTGCTTAATAGTGGGAGCATGTAGATGTTGACATGCCTGGTTAACTGCATAAGATATGTCGGATCGAGTTATGGTCAAGTATTGAAGAGCGCCAAGAAGAGAGCGATAGGTGGTAGGATTTAAAAGCGGTTCACCATCTGTGAGAAAATAGTCGGATGTGGAGAGCGGAGTGGGAGCAGGTTTAGCTTCGGTTAGCCCGGCACGAATGAGAATGTCATTGGCGTATTTGGCTTGAGCTAAGAAAAGGCCATCGGATGTGGTAAGGACTTCTAGACCTAGAAAGTTATTTAAGGAGCCTAAATCCTTTATTGTAAACTCGTTATGGAGACGTGTCGTGAAGTTACGAAGTAACGTGGCATTATTCCCTGTGATAATAAGATCGTCAACATAAACGAGTAAGTACATAATAAGATCATCTTGATGAAAGACAAATAAGGAAGGGTCCGCACGACTACATGTGAAGCCATAGGACGTGAGAAAGGAGCTAAGATGATGAAACCAATCACGAGGAGCTTGTTTGAGGCCATAGAGAGCCTTGTGGAGTTTGCACACATGATTTGGGAAGCGTTGGTCAACAAAGCCAGGAGGTTGCTCCATGAAGACGGTTTCGGATAAAGTTCCATGAAGAAAAGCATTGTTCAAGTCCAATTGATGAAGTGACCATCGATTTATGACGGCTAGAGAAAGGACAATGTGAATTGTGGATGCTTTAACCACGGGACTAAAGGTGTGATGAAAATCAAGACCTGGCATTTGCGTAAACCCTTGGGCCACGTGACGAGCTTTATGCCGATCCAATGTACCATCCGAATGATATTTGGTACGAAAAACCCATTTAGAACCAACAACATTTTTCGAAGATGGGCGAGGCACAAATGTCCATGTGTGGTTCCGTTTGAGTGCATTTAGTTCGTCACGTATAGCTTGCATCCAATGAGGATGTTTCGACGCACTCCAAAAACCCTTTGGATCAACGTTGCTGAAGAGAGCAACATGAAGACACGAGTGCATAACATTAGAGAGATAAAAGGTGTGTTTAGGATTGGGTTTGAATGTACCGACTTTGGAGCGTGTGATCATTGGCTGAGATGAATCAGATTGATGTTGTGGCCCAGGTGATGGTTGAGGATGGGCCAAAGATGGATGGGGAGGAGCCCAGGAAGGATTGGGCTGAGATGTGGATGGGAGGTGGGTTGAAGAGGAAATGGGCCGGGAAGAATTAGGAGAAGCAGGCCTATAATCGGGCTGGGAACAATCCGGTGGAGCAGGCCCAGTATTGGGCTGAGTAGAAGGAGTAGGCCCAGCAGCAGTGGGTTGGACGAGAGAAGGAAAGGCGGATTGAGATGGGCTTGGGTCTTGACAAAGAGAACATTGGGAGGGTGTCATGGATGAGAGTTTGGGCTTAGGTGGGGTAGCAGTAGGTTGAGTGTTGGGTTGGTAGAAGGAAGTAGGTTCATGGAAGGTGGATAAGAAAAGTTTGGTGATGTCGGTTTGAGATGACGTATTATTGAAGGGAAAATAAGTCTCGTTAAACCGAGCATGTCTCGTGACATAAATACAAGACGAGGTGGGATCAAAGCACTTGTACCCCTTGTATTGCGGTGCATAGCCTAGAAAAACACAAGAAATACTTCGGGGAGCAAGTTTATGAGGGGCATAGTCACGTAAGTATGGATAGACACAACAACCAAACACTCGAAAATTATTATAAGAGGGTTGTGTGGAAAAAAGAATCTCAAAAGGAGATTTGTTGTCCAAGATTTTTGTGGGTAAACGATTAATAATGTATGTGGCGGTACTAAATGCATCTACCCAGTGGTCAATAGGAACACGAGCATGAAAGAGCATGGCTAGACCGGTCACAACGATATGACGATGCTTTCGCTCGGCTCGTCCATTTTGAAGTGCGGTATATGGACAACAAAAATGGTGAAAGGTGCCATTTTCATCAAAAAATTTACGCACATGTTGATTTACAAATTCAGTACCACCGTCACTTTGAAAAACTTTAATTTTCCGTGAAAATTGAGTTTGAACAAGACGCAAAAAAGTTTGCAAAATTGTGTAGAACTCATATTTATTTTTAAGTGGATACACCCATGAAAAACGAGAGCAATCATCAATAAACACAACATAGTATTTGCAACCTTCGCTACTTATGATTGGTGAGGGTCCCCATAGATCACAATGAACGAGATCAAGAGGATGAGAGGCACGTTTTTCATTTAGAGAAAAGAGCAATTTATGTGCTTTAGCAAGTTGACAAGGAGAGCAAATATTTGGTTTAGGCAAAATAAATGTAAATGACAAACAACCAAGTTTTTGCAAAATAGAAATAGTGTCCAAAGCAACATGTCCCAAACGATTATGCCACAATTCAAATGAAGCTTTATTTGACGAAACAGAAGCAACAAAAGCAAAAATTTATCCCGAATCACATAAAGTCCATTCTCACATCGTCCTTCAGCGAGCGGTTTGCTTGTTTTCCCATGTCATCTGAGAAAAGAATCTGAGAAAAGCACATCAACGGGATAATCTTTGGTCAACTTGCTAACCGAAAGAAGATTCCTTGTGATTTTGGGAACAACAAGGACATCTTTTAAAGGAATGGTTTTGTTAATTGTCGCATGACCTTTATGAGAGATGGGTAAAGATAAACCATTTCCAAAAACAACTGAATTTTTACCATTATAAGGTGAAAAAGAATGAAGCTTACCGGTGTCATCGGTCATGTGGAGATCGGCTCCGCTATCCGCGGTCCAATCAGGAGCATCATCATGAACATTGCACTTGGAGTGAAATGCACGAGCAAGATCCTCATTAGAGGAGGCCGAAGTAGCAAAGGATGCGAGTTTTGGACATTTGTTTGCATAATGTCCATTTGTTCGGCATAATTGACAATGCGATGGGCAACGATTTCCCTTGGCAGACGGTTGAGAAGACTGTCCATGGGAAGAGGAAGAAGCAGTTCGGGAGCGAGTTTGAATATAACCCGAGGACCGAATGGCAGTGAATGCGACCGGAGCAGGAGACGAGGGCTGAAGAGACGCAAGAAATTGTTCTTGGCTCTCGGTTTTTGTTAGAAGGTCACGAAAAGGCATCGGGTCACGATTGGTTCTAATGGCCGTGGACCAGCTTTTGAACGTGGGTCCTAAGCCACACAAAAACCAATGAGTTTTATCCGTGTCACTAACCGAATGACCGATGGCCGATAGTTGGTCGACTACTCCTTTAAATTTTCGACCAAAATCTGCCACGGTTGATGAACCTTTGGTTAGTTGACGCATATTATCACGAAGAAGATGCATACGTTCAAGGGACGTGTTGCTATAAGCCGCTTCAAGGGCAGTCCAGATCTGCCTAGCGGTGGTTAAGCCGAGAATTTCGGCAATG
Organism: Flaveria sonorensis; assembly: GCA_025506505.1. Classification (NCBI taxonomy): domain Eukaryota; kingdom Viridiplantae; phylum Streptophyta; class Magnoliopsida; order Asterales; family Asteraceae; genus Flaveria; species Flaveria sonorensis. Next base: position 7,962,197 of record CM046436.1, read on the forward strand.
GCTTCTTCGGTAAGGGAGGAGTTAAGAATAAGGATAGCTTGTTGATCAAGAAGGGACCAAGCCGAATATTCAGGATTCGGTTGTTCTTTATTCTCGATCAGGACAGATTTGGAAGGCGGAAAGGAAGATCCATCAACATGGCCGAGAAGGCCCTGGTTAGCAAGGAGAGGTAAAATTTGATATTGCCAAGAGAGATAATTAGAGGTGGAGAGTTTTATGGTAATCATGTGTAAGATGGTTGCCATAGGAAGTTTGGATTCAAAGGAAGATGAGGAAGAAGATGCAGAAACAGACGGCGCAATGGGAGGTGATCGAAGAAAAACAAGAAGATCAAATGGAAGGTACCCTGGCTGATACCATGAAAGGATCAAAAACTCTTCATGAGAGAGATTGTATATTGATATTATATAGACTTTTACAATTACATACAAAAAGAAATAATTAAAGTACATTAAATACAAAATCAAACTAATAATTGAAGAAATCAATCATGAAAATATTTTAGGAGGTAATCCCGTAGGTAGTTGAGATGATATAATATAATATTATCTTTTAGTTATAAACCCGACATTTATCATATCATATACAGCTATATATAATACATATAGTTGTAAAATTGCAAGACTAATGAAGCATAGAAGTATTATCCTTAGTTAAAGACCCGATATAAGTTGTTATAATCTTAATCTTTTCATGTTATAAAAGTACGCTGGGTACATCAACGTATGTTGTGAATGGATATTACACAACTAAACAAACATTACGAAATAGGATAAGTTTTTATTAATTTTCTGAATGATTACATATAAAAGAGTAAATTTAATCAATGATAAGTATTGGATAAGGGGATGAGAAGCTTAGAGATCACAGGAAGGAAGATAGAGAAGAACACACACTTCCTTCTTCACTCCCATAAATCCATCACACTTGTTAGGCTTCTTGATTGGGCTTGCTAGGATGGGTCTATGATATAAAAAATACTAATTTTATCTTCTTTCTATTCGCGTTACCAAGATTAGGGTATAACAAACAAAGTATACTACGATATAAAATAATAGTTTTATCTTCTTTCTGTTAACGTTACCAAGATTAAGGTATAACAAGAAAAACGATGGAGTGTTGCAGATAGAACCCTCGTCAACAATTCGGTGATGCACAATGGAGATGTTAGGTTATAAAAGAGCTTTAACCTTGATAGAACTAACATGTTTTCAGGCTGCAAACTCAACTAACATGTTTTCAGTCGTAAACACATTAGATCCTATCATAGCTTCGCAGTTAAGTGTTACGAGGTGAGAGCAATAACATGATGCGTAACCTCTAAAAAGTTTGTGTAGTTGACTAGTCGTCGTAAGAAAACCTTAAAGGTCATGATCCCTAGGAAGACAATATTCATAGAATAGATTAAACATTTTAAAAGAAATAAAGTTTACTTTCAAAAATCAAAAATAACTCCATCTTAATATCTTTTATGGCAAGCCAATGCTATTGGTGTTGGCGGGTCAGAAAATGACCCGTTTACAATCCGATCAAAGATCCATTTATTGGCTGCCTGTGTGTAGTGCACCCCATCCCAATTAATCATCACCGTTGGATCATCACAAGCTTTGCCCACTAGAATATCTTTCCCGTTGACTTTGACTTTACCACCACAACCAATATGCAAATTGTAGTTGTACTTTCCTCCATGCCCACAACAAGCCCTCAATGGATGCACAAACCCTGCATTTTAACCAAATGTACAACTCATTAAAGCACACAACAAACTATTTCACGTTTTGCCCGAGTATGCCCGAGTAACAAGTTGGATAACCGGTCAAAACAGACAATATTTTTGTAAAATGTAGTATTGTGGTTACAAAATAAACCAATTTAAATCACTCACCATATCGGGTTGCTTGGGTTATGAGCGCATACTTGACCGAATAGACATCAACATAGGTGATTGCCGCCTTCGGCATATCCTCGCGAAGTTGGCCAACGGCTTCTTTTAATCTATGGTTGAAAAAATGCGCGAGTTCATTGTATGGACCCACACATCCGTATTTGTCTACTTGTCCAGCTGTGATTGGCTGACGATCCAACACATACGGTAGACATCCAAATGGGCCCGTATTGTGTATCCAAAATGATCTTCCTCCTTGATTATATATATCCTGACAAAAAATTAACCCTATTATATATTAAAATTGTACAAAATGTAAAGTTAAAGTATATCAGAATATTAACAGGTCTCGTATATTTTTAGCTAAAAGCTTTTTACAGCATAAAGTTTGTTCCCATCTCACACAAAATGGGTACACACCTTAATAACGGTCTTGAATTGGCCTATGATATCAGGGACGCTCGCCATAACTTCCTCAACCGTCAAGTTTTGAAACAACCCCGCGGTTAAATCATTTTGCCCAATATCAAACGTATACAAAGCGCGCGAAAAATCTTTAAGCGTAGGCAGCAATCTCTTAAATACCCCGTCATCATCTGCACCAAAATTTGCACGGTACACAAACATTTATATCATAAACATATAGATTATTTGACACGTTAAGCTGTAACACATGAAATATTGAAATGTCACCTCCTTGGGCGAGAATGCTTCGGACCCTACGATGAAAATCGTTGAATTGGTACCATTGAACGTTTAAGGAAAACGGGCTGAACCCACTTTGATGAAGAGTCGTGTTTTGCGGTCGGATGGTTGAACCCGCTGTGGCGAAATTGGCACCATGGGTGAAGTTTGAACCAAGTGAGTCTAGGTATGCACTCAAGAATGGCATCCCGAAGCTTTGTGCTGAAAAGTTAAAAAAAAAGATGTAAAACTTGTACATTAAGCTTTAAGATTGTATAAACTATAAAATCATATCTTATCGTGAAATATATTAGTGATTAAAGTTTTGTATAGAGTTATATACGTTATCTATGAAAATATCTTTAAATAATGGACACAACTACACTTATCTAGTTATCTTTAGGGGAGGATTTAATAAATAAAGAGCATATAATATAATTGGGATGAATCCTATAAGCACTTATGATTATTATTTTGAAAATGTAATACATGTAGCACAAACATGAAAATAATCATGTTTAGTTGTCGCATTCAATCCGTTAACCAATTTAACACATCTACAATTTAATTTTTACTTTTCGTACACCTATTTCACATATTTTAATCGCGTCTATGATTAAATAAACTTTTGACACAAATAAATATACGAGTCAACACTACCTATGAAGTCGATAACTAGACGTCCATCGCAATACCTCCCGGCGGGACGATGGAAGAACGACTCGCCATGGGGCGGCCCGGCCTGCCCGAACGCCGCGGACAACCCACCGGTGTCGGAATTCGAGTCTCCGAAGTTAAAAATCGCCGGAAAATCACACGAGTTATAATCGTTTACACTCGCATTCACAGCTTGATTCACCAACAAAATCACCAAACAAGCTTCCACCGGAAAATATCTCCAGCGACGAAACTCCATCACTAATAAGAAAAAAAAATAAAGAGAATGAATAAGAGAAATGGGTATATAACGACGAGATAAAGCGTCGGTAAAAGTAAAACTGCCCGTGACATGTACAACGTGGGCTTTATGCCATTTGGGTGTGGGAAATTACCGAAAAGGGTCTGGGTGAAGAGGTAGTTGTGATGGGTAGAATGTAAATAGAGGCATGGTTAAGGGGTGTTTTTGTCTTTTGATGGGTGTGGTGTCTTTGGATAGCTGCAATGGCTCCACAACCGTCACTATAACAATAATGAAACTGTATCCCACTTTCTGTTCCGCACTAATTATAGGGATCGTGGTGTATACAAATGTCCTTATCTCTTTTATAACACAGCGGCGGAGTTTGAACATTCCTGTAAAAGGGGTGGGGGCGAAATTAATTTTTGTTATACGGGGACGAACTTGATATTTATATAAAAATTTACATTACCGGGCCAAAAATTTACACTACTGGACTAAAATTTTACACTACCGACGAAAAAAGAGGCGGGGCGGCGCCCCCCCTAAAATTTTACACTACCGACGAGATGGGTAGTTTAATATAATATAGTCATAGATGTTCATTAGCAAACTTACTTAGGTAGTTGAAACTTGTTTAAAACTATTTTTAAGATCCTAAATATTATTCATAGTCACGTAGACTCTTTCATAAATTAATAAAAATATATAAAATCGAGTTAGCTGTTTATACTTGCGCTACAAACAAAAATGAGTTATTCAAGGTGTTGGTCTGTCTGTGCAGCTAAGGTGTTAAATTTAGTATCATGTCCGGCTTTGTTACCTATATAAGAACCGTAAAAAACACATAAACATTTGTATATAGTGTTTCAATGAAAATAATAGAGTTAGAATAAAAATGTATATATCTCTCTCCATGTTTCTTTAATTTTGTTTGCACTTTTCTGATATTTCTTTTAGAAAAAAAGTATAACAATGTAATATATACATATATAGATGTTATGTAAATGTCAAATCCTGTAGAGGACACAATGGCGAAGTATTGGGGGGGGGGGGGGCCGCCTCCTCTCTTTTTTCGTCGGTAGTGTTAACTTTTAGTCCGGTAGTGTAAATTTTTATATAAATATGAAGTTCGCGCCCCCTAAAAAAATTTAATTCCGCCTCCGCCCCCTATGGGGGCGTTCAAGCTCTGCCACTGAGAGGACATGTGTGATGATTTTAGAAGCAAATTATATATAAAGTTACAAATATATGTGTTTGTTGGTAAATAAATATTTAATATCAAATGTCGTTATAAGAAACAAAATGTAGCGTATATCTTCTTATCTTCTTATTCTAATAAAAGGATAATTTGGGAGGACAAGTGGCGGAACCACATTCATTTTCACCAAACTTTTGCCGTTTCTCTCTCCAATTAAATAAACACATTAATTAGTAATAATATCATTTAACTTTCTTTAAATTAAAATAGTTTTTTTAATAAATTAAGAAAGATATCTTTCTATTAATGTTATTTCTAAAGAATCAATTTTTTGTAAAATAATAAGTTTTTAAAACGTCAAAATTTTGGGAGTTATAATATGTAAAATTAGTGTTTTTAATAATAATTTTAAAATTACTATTTTTAAAAAGTAAGATAATTTCTTAAAACATCAAACTTTTTTATATATATAAAATATTTTAAAATTAGTGTTTCTAAAAAGTAAAATAAAATTAAACAAAAACTAATTAAAATTGGGAATTATAATAAGAAAGTGTTTAACAAAAACATTTTTTAGAAGGTTTGTTTTGAAATAAAATTTTCATTCTATTATCATATTTTATTTTAAAATATTGTTTCATAATTAATAAATATTAATTCTATTTAATATATTATTTATTCAACCCGTATAATACACGGGTTTAACTAGTGCATGTATATACACATATTGTTATTGATACTCTTTATAACAAAAAAATCTCAAACATTCTGAATCTATATATCTTCTAGTTAACTTATATAATAAATAATGCAATGATTAAACTGGTTACTACAGTTTTTAATATATTATTGACTATCAAATTAACATCTCTTTTAGATATATTAGCTTAATGCCTTAATCATTGAACTCTACCTTTTTCACCTCTGACATATTCTTTTAGAATATTGTTTTGAAAATAAAATCTCAAACATACTATAATCCACATATATTTTATTTTTGTATTAAAATTATATAATAAATAATACAATGGTTAAACCGGTTATCAGAGTTCTCAACGTATGATTGATAATCTAGTTTTAAAAATTCAATATGCAATCATAATATCAAGAATATAGACATATAGTCATCAATCTATTCTATAAAATTATTTTAAAGTGTGTTTTCCCATCTTAAAAAACATTAGGACGCAAATTTAAACTACTTTGCAATAAATTCATGTGATCTCATGTGACTGAAGGCATCTATTATTCTTGTGAGAGGCTTTGTTATGATACTATTACGTGATCACAAGTTTGTGACGAGTTTAAATCGTTTGACGATACCTTAAGTTATTGAGCAACTTAGTACTTTTTTAAATGATATTATCGTGTACTATGTAATCCCAGAATCACAATATGAAAAGCAAAGCTTCGAACAATAACGACCAAGTGTTAAGTTTTAGACGAGTATATGATAACGTTAGAGAGGTGTGTCATGTTCACCTGAAATTTTCTAACAAACAAAGTTATTCTTTGAAAGTGTGTGAAACGGGCTGAAATATAATCTAGCTAGAGTCGGAATTTTGAAACATTGAAACTAAGAACAATCGGATTCCAATCACACCTTAAGTCGGACTCAAACATTCAGGTCACTAACTCATTAAATGAAGCGACTTTTATTTTTTAGAGTGAGAGAAAAGTTCTATTTGATGTAAGATTAGACTTAATTATACACAAATGATATAAATAAATTATAGGGTTATTGGATTTCAATAATCTCAAGTTTTATTTGTTAGCCGGGATTAATCTCAACTCAGTAAATATTTACAGACACTCCCAACTTTGAGTTTATTTTCCTCCAACGATCTCTTACTAACTGAGAATTAACCCCGTTGGTTTTTTGATTACGTAGACTGCTTTTGTTGCCACAACACTAAACAGAAAGTCGAAATCTATCTCAGGTCCATCAATTTGAAACTTGTGCACCCAAATACCCGTCAATCTCCACATCCTGATTTGAACCACCTGACTCGTTGGAGGTAGATTTCAGATGATGATAGAGGCTAGACAATGAAAACGGACCTAATTGAGACTACGCGATGTCGGAGTTGAAAAATGGCTCAAAGTTGGCCCCATTTCATCAAAAAAACTTACGAGCGTTAACTCTCAGTTAGTAATGTAAAAATTTCCTGAGTTAGAATTAATCCCGACCAATAAATAAAAGTTAAGATTATTAAAATCCAATAACCCTAAATTATATGCTTCTTGTGGTGGTTTTTAACATAGTATTGATAAAAAAATTATAATTCATGTGTGTACCTATATATTCGTGGATAAAAGGTCATACATTTAAGGTGTCTTGTGAACAAATCTCGTGGGCCGATAAGGTAAGATGCGTTTTTTAAATGATAGTAAAATATTATAAATTTTCCAATGGAAATTACAGTTAAAAATGACTCTGTGGCCCAATGGATAAGGCGCTGGTCTACGGAACCAGAGATTCTGGGTTCGATCCCCAGCAGAGTCGATTATTATTTTCGGCATGCGGGTTGTTAATGTTAAAGCCAGTTTCGACCCAATACCAAATCATAGTTTTCTTTTATTTTTAAATGACCTGTTTTCACATGAAACCAAATTAATACTTTATGATTTGACCTGTTATCCAACCCGCAAACTTCGGTATAGAGTCTAAAAGTGACTCCATATCCGATAATAGACTCCATACATAAGCAAAAGATCCAACATTACGGATATGAAAATTACTCTCTTTGTCATAATCACAAAGGAGAACCTTTGACACAAAAACGTTTAGAAATGGATAGAAAAAGTTTATTAACATCAAAAAGATTGTTATTAACTATGCTGAAACAAGAAAATTGCTGCAACCTGGAACATTATATATGAGTCCTGAAACGGGCTAACACGATTCGGTTAGGGGAATCTTGGGTTCACTTACAGAACCATCTTGAAGGCGATTAGCTACCCATTTGTTAGCAGCTTCTGTATAATGTATTCCATCCCAATTAATATACTCCAATGGGTTGTCGCAAACTTTAATAACACTCCCGTCTATCCATAAACATGCCCCTAAAGGATCAATGAAGCCTGCAAAAACATTAACATTCAAGTAGATCAAAATGCGGAAAAAAATCTTTAACTGTTGGCAAAAGGTGCATTTGACAATTTTGGCCCTGAAAACTATATGCCGTGTGCCTCTAAGAAGGGGCATAACGGTAAAAAGATTATAGGGTAAGATGTCGGCCGTCAGACGGGGGTGAGCGGGCTTGTTTGGACTATTGCTTGGTTCTTTAGCTGTTGGTCCAAGTGTAGGTTGTTGATCCTAATAGGACCTTAGGCCCGGTCCTTAACCTACAGTGCAAGACTAGGCAATGTCAAGGACTCGAGGACTTTAGGCCTGGTCCTTTACTTAGGAAAGGACCATAGGCCCGGGCCTTTACCTACTGGTCCCATCAAGACCTGATAGGAGTTAGGACCTTGGCGGCCTATCATATTTGGGCCCTGGGAAGGGGCCTAGTAATATGTATGTGGTCCACTCGAAATCTTTTTGCAAGAGAAGTGTGTACACACGCATATGTATATACATATATGTGTGTGTATGTGTCGCAGAGATTATGCATAATTTATAGTTTGTGGCCTAAATGCAAGTTTAAGGGATGTTACGTCAAGAAATTTTAAATGTAAGTGATAATTAGCAAAGATGCTCACCATGCTTGTTTGCTTCACTAATGAGAGAATATTTGACAGAATAAACATCAACATACACCAATGATGATTCTTGAAGTTGTGTTCCCAGTTGTGATATCTTATCTTTGAGTTGTTTATTGAATTCTTGAGCTACTTCGTTGTATGATTTCACACACCCAATTTTGTCCACATTTTCCGGAGCTGGTGGATAATTCTTGACTAAGAAAGGTAGGCATCCAAGTGGACCCGTATTATGAATCCGAAACATTCTTGCACCTCCTTGATAAAGTTTCTGTAATAAAAACATTAAAGTTTGATTAAAAAAAACTGAAAAACTGGTGCACCTGAAATACCCATATAGTTTAAAGAAACATTAACAAAACCAGAAAGAAATATCTAAATCAACTAAAACCATGATGCAAAAGTTATCAGTAGTGCTCATGATTCACAGTCATAACCGATATGTGATGTATAATGCATAATGCATAAAATAAATTTTATTCTGCTTATGTCATGTGATAAGATGATAAAGTGTATAGGTTGAACTGTTGAGAATTAAATACCTCAATAACAGAAGACAGCTCATTAATTATGGCAGGGATAAATTTCTTCACTTGTTCTTCTTTCATTGATGTAACACCGGCATGAAGATCATTTTGTCCTATGTCAAATGTGTAAAGGGCCCGAGCATAATCCTCAGATCTTGGAAGACGATCTTTAATTTCAGTACTTTTTTCTGACCCGAAAATGAAACCACAAGATTTAAGAATGATCATCAGTTGGGTCCCACATTCGACCGAAAATACTCTAAAATTAGGCCCAAAACAAAAACCAACTTACTTTAATACCAATTTTAGCACTCAACTTCATTTGAAAGGATTTTACCCGTAAATTGGCTAATGTGGCACTCACTTATGCCATGCAAAGCTGCCACATCAGATGCCACATATGCAAAGAATACTTATATGGAAAAACATTAGAAAGAAACTTACAAGTTTGAGAAATGTCTTTTTTAAATATCACATCAGATGCAAGATGGCATGTACATATATATACACTAAAATGACAAATAAGATGCCATGTCAGCCTTTATTGCAAAAAAAATAGCAAACAAAGGCCTACTGCCAGCAGAACATGCCATTTGTTGCTACAAGCAGTAATAAAATGCGACTTGGTTGCTAAATTCGGTAATAACATGTAAGTTGGTTTCAAATATGCGCCTAATTCAAACTGCTGAAACAGGAAAAAGAATGTAAAGTCATTTCTGTTTTGTGCAGTTTGCCCCTCAAAAAGATTAAACATCATGTCTACCTTCAAGATACAAATCAGAAGATCGCCTTTTGAATTGCTCAAACTGTGACAGCTGCACATCAAGAGTGAGAGGATTAAAACTTTTGTTTAGCATCAAAGCATCAGCAGGCTGAATAGTGGCTCCACTTGCAGCAAAATTAGCTCCGTGTCGAAAATTTGTTCCAATAGAATCCACATATGCACTTAAATATGGTAATCCTAACTTCTCAGCTGTAGATATTGGTTCAGAAATTCAAACCCATATTCAGAAATGAAAGAAGGCAACTCGAACAAGATTTGAGTGAAACTTTTTTGCAGTGGTATATTGTAAAACCTGGTGGTTATGTTCGATCTTTTATAGGTAGAACAAATGAAAACATAAAAGGAATGCGGCTCAAACATGGCAAAAGTCTCCCAAAATGTATTTTGTAATCCATAAAACCTCCAAAAACATTTTATTCAATATATTACATTATTCTTGATATAATTTAGTTTTTGAGGTAATATTTGGTACGTTTATTATATAAATATTAAAAAGATATGACAAAAAGTGTTCTGGATCAGCCAAAAACTGACAAAAAAACTACTAGTTTTGACCTGTTAGCCATCCAGTATTACAAAGATGAAAGTTTCTTATACTTCTGATTTTGTTCAAAAAGGTCAAGCCTTTAAATCTCTTTATGAAGATCTGATTCACTTCTTTAAAGTGAACTAAAGATTCGACCATAACTTCAATGAAAATAAATGTACATCAACCCCACATGGATGTTAAAAAGCAAAATAATCTTAACAAACTCAAATTCTTGCTAAACCCCATCCATAAAATTGTCCAAGATGGACCCATGTCATTAATTTGTTCCAACAAATTCCAAATATATGCATTTAAGGGGAAAAAAATCTGACCTTTCAAGTTGGTTCTGATACTACACATTTAAAATGAGTCCACTTAAACAAGATTCACAATCATCAGGAACAGTAATTAAGTGCTCATATTTCCAATAATCTAACTAAGTTCACACCTTTTAATCTCTTTGTTAACATTTGATCCACTTCTCTAAAGTCAACTCCAAATTCAACCAAAACATCAAGAATTTGACCCACTTCTCTAAATCAAACAGAATTCAATCAATTTATCGATCTTTGGTGGATGAATTTACCTATGAAATCAATCATTAGACGCCCATCAGAATACCTGCCAGAAGGTTTATGAAAATAGGTCATCCCATAAGGAGAAAGAATCGGGTTAAACACAGCAGATACAGCCCCTGTGTCCGAATTCGAATCACCAAAGTTGTAGATTGCTGGAAACTCACAAGAACTTGATTGATGATTGTAAAGATTTGAGATTTGTGCATCTTTGAGCACCATGAAAATGGAGTATGTAGCAGCTAATAGAGCTCCAATTGCCACCAATACTGAACTCCCCCTTCTGCTTAGATTTGTAAGTCCTTGTCTCCAGTCCATTGCTGGAGTTTGTTGATGATTGTTGGTTGAAATTAGTTGAATTTTTCACTTGGGACTTTTGACAAACACCTGGTGGGTATCGGTACAATTGTGAAGATTGCTTCGAGTTTAATTGTTGTACTCTAGGGTTTTGTAAATTGATTGATCAGGATCACCTACCGGCTCCAATATAAACTCAACTAAAAGGTATAAAACTACAAAAAAAGAATAATATAAAACAATCAGATTCACGTGTCAAATGTTGCTTATCAATTTGTTACAGTTCACTTCTATCAGAATACTCACACAAATTACTATATATATGATGATATAAACATGGGAATGGGGTTTGGAAATTTTGATCAAAATCTAATTTCTAGACAATCGATACATTTGTTACTATAACTTGTTTCAAGTCCTTTGGATTTTGAGAAATGGGAATATAAACAATATCGGATAATTGAATGGCATCGCATATTTATAAACTATGATTTTTATAAAAATTGATTGACTATCGTAATTTAATATAACTGGTATCTATTCACTCATAATATATATTAGGTTTTTTGTTAAAGTTGTACTGTTAAATCTTGTTTAACCTACTAACTCAGTTGTAACCTACGTAGTTATCTCAGCTCACCTATAAATTTAAAGGCTTATCTTTTCACTCATAATTGATATATGGATGTATTATGTATAGCATTTTCATATGTTCATATATCATTGTGTTGGTTCCTACAAAGCCATGCAAGTGTTTACCGTAAGCTGTCCTATACAGACGTATAATTGTGTATAGGGAGCATATGGAGTAAATACAATAGCCTTGTACCTGCAAGTTATGCACACCCCTACACAATCGTATACACCAAATCTTGTTTATGAGTAGCTTGACCTCACTCCTTTGTTGAACTTTACTACTACTTTAAACACACAATTCCACTTAAATCAGCATAAACATAACATTAACTAACCAAATCGGTACCAATCAGCAAATAGCAGCCCGTTTCTTCATCTCTCTACACCCCTCTCCTAGAACTAGAACTTGTGCACACCCCTAACTCAGTACTATGTTTCATACAACAAATTTGATTCAGAAATATGTCCCAAATTCTTACCAAGCTCACTTTTGCATTCAAATTCAACCTCAAAAAGTAGGCTCAAAACATAACATAAAAAGTTAAACTATGTTGTTCATACAACATAGAATACAGAGTATGACAGATGGACATGAGCATAAAATAGAGAAATTTGATTAGATAGAAACAATTACCAACTATTGTTCATACAAACCCGAATCCAAATACTAATTTAGATGAATAAACAAAGAGTTTAGTTAAAATCCAGTTACCCATTCTAGATGTACAATCAAAATTAGGAGTGTTTGGGTGACAAAATAATAAGATGGCCCCTCTCCTTTTTACCTTTACACATGCAGCAACAATTGGAATTGGATTATGACCACACCTTCTTCATCAAAGTTAAACATGAACCAGTTTTTACGGTCACAAAAATGATATTATTATGTTCTTCTCTTCGACTTGTCCCCAAACACATGCATTCACTCTCACCACCTGTCCCTTGAGTTTGACCTGATAACAAAAAATCCAATCACAACATCATTTGCCATTCATCTATGGTTTTAGATTTAGACACGGAAATGAATATTATTTAAGCTAAATTATACCTCTATAACCATTAGACACGTTAAAATAATTTCACGTATCTACTTTATGTTCGCTTATCATCATAAATGACCGGACCCAAAATAATAATAATACTATAACTTGACTAAATTGTTGAAAAATCCACATCATGGTTGATGATTGCTTACATGGATGGCCATGTCGGCAAAATTTAATGTGTGGCCGGTGACTTGCAACCCAGGTTTAAAATGCGTTTTCTCTGGCAAGAAAATGAAAGCATATTGTATTGTTTGTACAGCAAAATATAGTATGCTGCATTTTCTGGTAAAGAAATATTAGATCAATAATTTATATATTTGATTATATATGACAAGACGAAGATTTTTTTTATATTCTTAATTACATGAAAATAAGAATTTCAATACTGTAGGTTGCATATACGGTATACCGATAGAGCAGTCAGCCCAACGTTTATAAAGTTATGTTTTAATTCATCAAATCTAGAACTTACTGAAGTCGCATACCTTCCAATTTCTCTGTTCCCTAAATATCCTCTATTGTCCCTTCCACCCGCAAAACCTCTTCTGTCATCACCAGGTCTCATTCCAAAATCTCCACGTGACCGAGGCCTATCCGAAAAGTCAACACTTCTGGATTCATCAAATGAGCCCGATTGAGAAGGTGGTCTGTCATGAAAGCTCCCTCGTTCTGATCCAGAACCTGGTCTTTCTTGGAAGCCTGGGCCCACTCTTCCTGCACCAGAACCGGGCCTTTCAACAGTTTTTTGACCAAATCGAAGTTTATCGTCCAGTTCACGGGTTAATTGTTCCAGTTCCCTTTCTTTCTCAAGTATTGTATCATGTAGACTGGTCTGATTTTCACTAGATTCTTTCTTCAAATCCATTCTTAAGTTATATATTTCTTCCTTTAAATTCTTTTCTGCCTCTGTCTCAGGCCTGAAAAATAATACCCTATCAGATATCAAGGCAGATTTAACCATCTACATGAAAGTTTTAGGGATAAAGAAAGAGAACAAACATCTACCAAGTAAAAGAGAGATCACAGTAAGTTTTTTAAATAGTTGTGACAAAAATCAACTAGAATGGTAAATCATAAACAACAAATTAAATACAAGGGACTTCTTTAATGGACATGTTCGTTGTATATGTTCTGTTAATTTAACTGATTTCAATCAAAATCTCAAGTAGTTTTAGAGTACACCAACTATATTAAACCATTCAGGTTCAAAGGGGTTAATATACCACTATTTACCCATGCACTATTGTCCAAGTCTGCTAAAAAGAAACATGGTTCGCTAACGATCCAAAACCCCAATATATCCAAGCTGACAGTAATGTGTAGTCACTATGCAACCAAAAGAAATAAGTACAATGCTCGACAAACATTATTATCCTTCCCTGTAATTGCTGATACAGTCAAAGTCCTGCACAATCTACAATGAATTTGCCCCAGCAGTCATTCATTGCAGAATCAGTAAGCCAACTGTTTCCTATAATCCTATGTCCAATTCGTATATATTCAAACTACCACAGATAAGCAAGATTTCGGAACAGGGCAACAACACAACGTATATCACCAGCCAAAATAGACTTGTCAGAAACTGAGATATCAGTTCTTGAACTCAACATATAACTGAGCACTGTAGTCTATACATGCTTCTCATCCCAACTAGTAGAGTATATGAACCATCTCTAAAGTTGAGTCAGAATCAGACCGACAGACCCTGTAACTACAGCCTAAATGGGTTTACAAACTACAGTCTAAGTGGGTCTACAAACGTCTCGTGTCCCAGCCGGTAGAGTATTTGAATCAGGGAAAATCATGATAATAACAAGTTGACCAACGTGTTTACCAAAATATACATTTGACTAGGATTTTTGAAAAAATGATTAACCACTCCTTTGCAGACCTTGGACTCCTACGCACCACATGGAGCAGATCTTGGCCTCCTATGCATCAGATGGTACGGTCTTAGGACATTATGTGTCATCTTTTTACTAATATGCACCGCATGGAACAGATCTAAGGAAATTTTTTTAAGACAATGGGCAGCCAACCCTTCATCCCACTTTCTGCAGCCTGCTCCCATGGTTCCTAATTTTGATCTAAAATGATCGCATAACAAAGAAAAATCTCAAATGCAAAAATCCAAAATGGAAAGCTTAGCAATTAAGCACTCTGATGCTATGAAGCACTATGTGATTTAAGTTTAAAGATCAAAGAAGCGAATTTGAGGTCCAAAGGAGTGCAGAGAAAACCAAAACGAAGCCAACAAGAAGACACAAACGTCATTATAGAAGAAGATGCTTGATATGCAAAAGTGATGAAGAAACTTGAACATATAAAACAAGAATTGGGCAAACTTAAGCTTGATAGGACATGTGTAGCAGGTATTGCTGGAATCAAAGACGGCTACTATTTACAAGGTTCCTCTTTGGTTCTTGTATCAGGCCAAAGATAATTTGTTAGATCCATGCCTACTTTTGTCAATATTTTAGTCAAATCGGCTACATAGATTTTCCCTTTAAATCATCTTTTAAGTCGAGTCAGAATCAGTCATGCAAACCCTATAACTATAGTCTAAATGAATTTACCAAACTACTGCTTAATAATCATAACTCTTCACAACTTTAATTCAACTATAGAACCTTCAAATCCCAACTTAATGCCTTGGCCACAACAATAACTTACAATAACAGAAATTCAAATTTAGGTAGAAAGTATTCCAACTGAAATCTATCTATTTAAAGTTAATGCAAAAGAAAAAAACAGGATCATACCTGCCAAGACGCCGTCGCTCCAACTCCAAATCAATCTTCCGATAATCAAAACCTTTCTCCTGAAGCAAAACTTCTCTAGGTTTAGCATCACCAAAAGGATTCACCTTCGGTCTCGGCTTCTCTAACCCCTGCAATGCACCAGAGACCTCTGCTGAACTGCCAGACTGCGCGCTCCCCGGTCTGCTGTTAGAATGAGAGCTCGTAGGACGGCTATTCGTCCTCTTAGCTTCAAGTTCCAAATCAGTTTTCCTCCAATCCAAACCTTTTTCAGCCAATATCTCTTCCCTTGGCCTAGCATTCCCAAAAGGATTCGGCTTATTCGTCTTGCTAACAGGCTCCATCGGAACACTTTCACCCTTAGGGGGATCCAACACCAACCTCCGGCGTTCTGTTAGCGGTTCACGGTTAACACCCCTACTCCAACGATCAGGCTCAGGTCCACCGGAATCACGAAAACCAGAACCGAAATTGGAAGATCTAACGAGCGGTGGTGCTATAGGCTTCTTATTCACCGCCCAATTGTCAATCTCATCAGCCCTAGAAACTCCCCCTCCTCCGGCGCTAACGCCACCGAGAGAACTGTAGCGGTTAGGTCTAGTTCCAGAATCAAATGACGGCGTTTTCTTCGTCATTGCCCAATTATCAACCTCATCAGCCCTAGACGGTTGATCATATTCCAAATTCCGAGAAGGCGGACCTCTACGATCGTCATCATATCCACCGTAAGATCTCCGATTACTCCCCCACGAACCGTCACCATCCGCCTCTCTATCTCTCATCCTCGGCCCTCCGCCGGAGCGACCACCGCCGTACGACGAGAAACCACCGCTGATCCTCCCGTATTGCATTTCCTCCGGCGACCGCTCCTTCGGCCCCGTCGGAAGCCTCATCATCTCCTCAGGAGTCAATCCTTTATGCTCGAAAGCGAAGTCACGGCGCGAGCCTCCACCTCCGGCTCCGGCGCCGGCCATCGTGAACTCCTGTAAGGTCATTTTAGTCTTCTTCTTACCTTTGTTGCTGCTCACCGCCTCTTTCAAGCTTGGATAACTGTGCGCCGGAGCAGCCGCGGCTGCGGCCTCTTGCTCCTTCTCCTCGGCTTCGGCTCGCTCGGCTTCCGCCGCCCAGGCGCCGATATTCCCCCATACTTTCGACATTTCAGATCTAGAAGATCTCTAAACAAACAGATTCACGATAATCAGTTAATCACCAGATGTATGTGTAACGTGAAAACACCGTTAGCTCCTCCGTACGCCGGAGATGTGTTGTGGTTGTTGGTGGTGGTTGTTGGTGGTGGTTGTTGGTGGTGGATCGATGGTGAAAACTGAAAAGGGAATAATAATAATAATAATAACAATCTACAACAGTGATACATACGGTTTTGGGAGTTTTTAGAGAGAGAAAGTGTGAGATGAAAGAGAAACAGGGAGTGCGTTGCCGACGCGTGTGGGTAGCGCGTGTAGAACAAGGACTGTTGGATGATATGGAGTTCGATCTTGGCCGTTGGATGGTTGTTGGATGTAAATGTTACGGTGGACATGCGAAGTAGGTGATCGGAGACGTGGTAGTGTGTGAAAAGTGCCAAAGTGGGAAAGCATCGAGGTTAAGCAACAACCAACGGAGAGGGTGTTTTTGGGTGAAATTTCATTTTAGGTCCTTGCACATTAACCTATGCACGGTTTGATCCCTTTAACTTTTTGTGGTTTTTTGAAAGTTTTCATGGTACCTTATTCTCGAGTTAATTACATGAAAGGTCCATGTGTTTAGTTCTGTTTTTACTTTCAGTCGTTAAGTTTGAAAAATTATAAAATCGGTCCAAAGGTTTGTCAAAACGTGATATAAAAGGTCCTTGACGTGGATGGTCGTTATCTTTTTCCGTTAAGTCTTAGTAAAATGACCAAAATACCCCTAACTATTAAAAAAACAACATTTATAAAAGATGGACCCACAACTTCATCTTCAACCTAAAACTCTAACCATACTTATTCTACCAAACCACCACCACCACCATCCTACCAGACCACTACCGTCGCTCCCTATCGCCACCCACCACCTCAGGACAACTCTCTCTCTCTCTCTCTCTCTATCTCTATCTCTCTCTCTATATATCTCTCTCTCTCTCTTTCTCTCTCTCTCTCTCCTTCACCGCTACCGCCCGTCCTTTCATCTTCGTCTTCGTCTTCAACCCATCACTACAACCCACCACCATAACCCATCACCACCATTTCTTGCTCACCGAAACACCACAAAAGCATCACACGGTAGATATGTGGTAACAAAAGCATCACCCATCACCACCATTGCAACCCTAACCTTTATTGGATTTGAGGTGGTGACCCGTGGTGTTGGAGATGGTGGTTGCATTCCAGTGGTGGTGGAGTTCAAGTGGTATTGGAGATGGTTGTTGCAACCTATGGTGATAGGGATGGTGATGATGTTCCGATGTTGTTGGAGATAGTAGTTGTAGACTTTTGGTGGTGGGGATGGTGGTGGCGTTTTGGTGGTGGGGATGGTGGTGACGTTCTGGTGGTGGGGATGGTGGTGGTTAGAGTTTTAAGTTTTCACAAAGGGTAGTTTAGTCATTTTGTAAAAATTAACAAAAAAAGATAACAATCACACACGTCAGGGACCTTTTGTGTTATGTTTTGACAAACCTTTGGACCGAACTTGTAATTTTTTAAACTTGAAAACCAAAAGTGAAAACAGACCCAAGCATAAGGACCTTTCATGTAATTAATTCCTTATTCTAAAGATAACTTTGTAAAATAATGAATAAGCTTTAAGAATTGTTTGAATTAGGTCATTTAGAACATTCACCGTCTGTTCTTCATTTTTATGTGAGTGGGTGTCATACATTATAGGTGATAGTTGTGAGTGGTTACGAGTGAAGGAGAAAAGGAATTTACGAAGATTGTACCGTGTTTTCTCGTATTTTGGGAAACATGATACAACCTCCATAATATTTTTAAATGTGATTGTGAGTAGGTGAAAAATAAAAGGTAATAATAAATGTATGAAAAAATATTATTTAATTAAATAAAAAAAGAAAAAAATAATCATTTTTAGTGTAACTATAATGATAAGGATGAGAGATGGATTGTAAATACTTTTATAACTATTTTTGTCACAATCAGATCATTACAATTTTTTTTATCTTAGCCAGGTCACAAAAGTTTCAGAATTAGGTTATTATGTATTGCAAAAAAATTATTAAAAAACTAAATATTTAAAAATATACAGCATTTATATAAAACTAATTTTTTTAATATAAAATTATGAATTATTAAAAAAAAATATAAATGACCTAATTGAAAAACTTTTAAAACTTTAGTAACGTGATTGAAACAAATAAAAATATTAATAACATAATTGAAATAAATAAAAATATAAATAGTTTAGTTTGAATAATTTAATTAAAACACTTTTAAAACCTAATTTGCTATTCTATAAATTTTCTCCTTTATTCTATTAAAAGAATCCTACTTTGCAATTTGAAAATACTAAAGTTTCTTGGGTAACGTAACGGAGACACCATGCCTACAAGAATTAAAAAACTAAGCATAAAAAGGGAAACAAAAGAACTTTCCAATTAGATGGTGATATTGAAGTACCAAAGTATAACGATGAAACTTTATTATATTAAGTTTAACATGATTAGTTAATGGCACGGCATGTTTAAGATCTTAAAATATTTTAATAATAACAATTAAAAAGACATGTTAGAAGATCTTGTACTTCTGCTATAGTGATATAGCTTTTTAACCATAAAACCGTCAAAACTTGTTATGTAAAATCTATTTACTTTTTGATAGATCATGAAAATTTAAAAGTAATGTTTTGAATTAGTGTGCTTTCGTTGAATAGGTTTCAGAAGACAATTTTTAAGTTTCACAATTGATTCTTCTTTTAAGAGAAAATGCCCGTTTGAATAATTGATGTTTCGAAAAAAGTTCTAATCATTTTTTTTAATAATTCAGTGGGATCTATTTATTTTTACAGTTTTTTTCTTATTATATCTTGTGAAATATGTGGTGTTTGGTAAAATTCTAGATTTATCTCGAGATAGTGCTTATTTTTATCATACTTTAGCGTGCTGCTTTTTTAATTATCATCGCGGCTTTTATTTTCTACATTTTGATTTTTGGGAACAGAGATACAATACCTACGTTTTAATAAAAGTTTTATTCAAGACCAATCTAAAGCAACCATTATATCCTTTAGAATATTATTAGTGGGTGAAACCCGTGCGGTGCAACGGGAGTATAAATATTATTAGAACTTTGTGTGTTTAGCTAACTCTCCCTTATTGTGTTGACTAATGATTTAAATCGGTCGGTTCAACTGGGTTTAACCGAGAACCACCGGTACCATAATTTCAAAACCAAAAAAATATTTTTACCAATTTGATTTTATGTTTAATGGCATACAAAAAGGCATGCACGTGAAACACAACTCTTTTTTTTTTTTTTTTTACTTTGAGAAAAAAGTTTCTTATATAAGAGTTGGATACTGTTTTAGTTTCTCTACACAACCGATGTAGGATAGAAACATTAACTATAGTAATTAAGGAAAAAATTGTAAATAGAACTAATTATGCAGCAACACTTGTACGAAATGCAACCACATGTTTCTTACGTGTCTTGAACTTTTGAGCAATAATATATGAGATTGCACAATACAGTGGGGTATAAAAGTTTGTAAAACTTTGTATCTTTGACTAGCATTTCCTTGTTGTGCTAACATGTGATTTAAAACCAGACCGAATCGGACCAACCAGTTTAACCACTAACTACCATGTTAACAATGACTCAGGAAGAACTGAGTTCAAATCAAACCATATAAACCAAAAATGGATTAGAAAAAAATCAAAAAAGAAAAAATGACACTTTAAAATTTTAAATGGAATTGTTTTTTTTTTTCATGGCCTTGCATAACAAATGATGCACAAATCATAAGTTTGTTTCCCTCAAGTTCATATATCATTTTTTATAGGTGTTGAACTCTCATTTTGTTTTTTTATTTGATCAATATGGGATAGCAAACATATCTATTACTATAGAGAGGGGCAAATTTATAAATAACAAATTGTTTATGTATAATCACTTGTATCAAATGCAACAACATTGTTCTTAAATATCTTAAAATAAATTAAAATTACAATGTTGTTCAAAGAGTTGTATTATATAGAATCATAGATATAGATAGATTAAGATAACCTTAATTATAATAGTTATATTTTAAATTTAATTAAGAAATGATGAAGTACATATATTTAAAGCTTAAAAGGGATATAATGGGAATAAATCTTATAACATTACACATTAAAACTTACAATTATTCATATACCATCTTAAAATTGATGTAAAATTACAAATCTATCCACAGTTCATCTATTATATAGTAGTATATAGTATAGATAAAAGAAGAGTCACATAAATCAAGTATATACTACTCTCAACTCTCATGATTTATAAACATAGCACAAGTATCTGGGGCACAAGCTAGAACTCGTTAAAACTACTATTAGTTTAACATTATGATTACTTTTAGCACATTTAATTTATTTATAGCTTGCAAAATATGATGTTTTACAGAATACCAAGTGAACCATTGTGACGTACTTGTATTTATCTACGTTCGATATAAATTTAAAAATCAAACCGTCATAAATTTAAAAATCAAACCGTCACAACGCACCGTCAAACCCTCTAGTTAAAAGAATAAACTGAATTTCCAAAGTTGAATTTCCAAAGTGTAATAGCAAAACTGTCTTCAATTTCAGTCAAACAAAAATATAAATAAAAAACATCGTTGGTTGCATACTTACATTTGATAAATGTATACTAAGAATACTCCTTTTGAAATTAAACCAACATATTTTATCAAAAAACAATAAAGCATTATAAAATCGTGATTTATTATTAATTAAATGGTAACTATGACAAGTAATATGTTTAGTTGCAACTAAACATATTTCAATATGGCATTTGAGTAACTGTTTAAATGAATTATATTTCATATAAACCAACTACTTACTTCTCATATTCTAGCAATTTAGCAAAGCCCGTTAATTTAACCATGCTGAAATCATTTCATGCAACTACAATTTCACATATAAGATTAGCATAATCAAATTCACTATATAACCCTTAAGGGAATCATAGATAAGCATCAAGAACCACTCGAAATCATCAGAATTACAATCCAAAGACACATGATCGCTCTCTTCAAAGTGGAACTAAGTGCATTTCAAGATAAAAAGTGCACAAGCATGCGAATCTACAGAAGCCGAGAGCGAATGCTGTAGAGACCCGTAGTCTTTCCCGCTCCAGACCTCTTTCGTTGAACATGACCCGAAATTTATAGTTGGGAACGCCTTTGAAAGGTTCGATACGGTCGTGGAAATAACTGCTCTTGTTGGATTCAGGTTGAAATAAGCAAGATACACCTCTCCTGAATGATTAGCATACACGAGAGATCAGTCGAGTCAACAAGTCAAACCTTATTCGCGAGATTTTACTTTTGGAATTATTATTATTTTGGCATTTTTTTTTTGCATAAAACTAGAGATGACAATTTTATCATGATATTAATTGAATGGGTCTATTCGGGTTATATCTTATCCCCAATTGAGTAAGATCAAAAGAATTTGATAATTAGTGATTACGATAAAGCTTTTGTAATAAACCTTCTATATTAGTTTATTCTAAACCTTAACTATTATTATCTAAATAATATAATTCTTGTAATCGTGTTTGACGCCCATTTAGTAATTAAAACTTCTAAAATGGGTTTCGGGTCAAAGCAACATGTCCCAAAAGGTTATCCTTTAATATTACAACTCGAGCAAAAAAGCGGTCTAAATCTTACCTTTCCTTCCGGTTGAAATCCACGAACGGACTCCTCCGGGACCTTCATTACCTTTCATTAGTTTTATTGAAGCACATGAACCAGAATAACTATTCATGAGCGTTCCGTTATTGTTTAGCTCCCACATCTGGATACAAATATGTAACGGTCATGTAACAAATCATGTTTCTTACGAAACAAAGATTTAGAGGGGGAAAATTTGACAGTTCGGGTGAGTTGCGTATCAGGTCAAAACAAGTTGTGTCGACCAAAAACACTTGCTTGTTTTCCGTAAAAAGAATGACCATTTTTATCGATAACTAGTTAGAAAACACTTCCAGTTATTGGTCAGTCTATTGTTTGACCCGTTTGAGATAAAACATATGCACGTGTACAAAAGATTATAAACAATTATTTGTACCTGGTTGGCATCCAGTCTACAAGGTGAAAATGATGCTCGCTTACGCTCCTTTGAAGTAAGCTTCCGCTTAGATGACGTATCAAAACAAAACCCTTCTCTGTTACTTGCATGCAAGTGAAGTTTTCCTCTATATTTTTCACTATACTCAACATCTTCATCTCTAAAATACAATGAGAAAGTTACATAAAAGTAAATAGCCAAGCATAAAATAGTTAATCTTTACATGATAATAAAGGTGTAACAAACTAACAATGAGCACGTTGGGTAAGGGGTCTGCTTTTGTTGTGCATTAAACCAACACTCTGTTCGAAAGTTTCAATTTTGTTTGGGAAAAAGTTCCGATCATGTTGCACGTTTGATTCAAAATTTTGAAGTTGTTATTCAAACACTACTGTCAAATGTTCTTGAAAATAAATAATTATTGAAAAGTTATTTACTTGAATAAAATGATTTAGAAGGTTTTATACATTCCATATACACTTTGCACAACTTCCGACCCGTTCTGCCTGTTTACCTTTTATTTCTTTTTACTATTTAACCCGGCACAACCCAAAACCCACTCATATATGAATGGGTTGAAATTCTCACCTGCTCATGATAATAACATTGGCATATTAAAAAGGTTTAGAAAATTACGATTGCAAAAAAGCTTCGGTCTTGTATAGACAAAAAGGTTTGATCTTGTTGCTTCTTGAACCCCATCTCCAACAAACTTGTTCAAGATTTGTATCCATTTGCGAAAACCATCCTCTAGCCTCGGGAACATGACAGCTTTTTTCAGACCGACGCATATTTCGTAGATTTGTTTGAATTTTAGGACCTTGCTCCAGGAATTGGGAGTCAGTTGTACTTGTAATATAAGGAAACTGTAAAAGAAAAAAATAACTTCTTTAAACCATATCCATATTTGACATTTGAGAGTCAAATGATTTATATTCTAATCAAGATATTAACAAGAAATATAATATATATGACAAAAGTGAAAATATATATAAATAATTCAAACAGTATTAGTATTATATAAGCAATTGGAGATAGAAGGTAAAATTCTCTAGGTGGAATTTTATTTTGTTTTAATTATATTTTATTTCGTATGTTTTTTTTTTGCTTTTTTCTCTATTTAAGTAAAGAATAGTGATTCATGTAAAGCATACCTCCTTATTGTTTGAGCTAAAAGAATTGATTTCCAATAGAGTCGGATTCGTGATGAGTCCATATGTTGTACTGTCGAGCTTTCTCATATCTCCTCCGAACATCAACGGAGAACGGGCCATTGACCATAAAGTCATCTTTAAAATGTTAAGAAGTCAACAAAAGTTAAAATTAAAGAACGACGAATGAATTTGATTCAAGCATCTTAAATATAATGCACAACATAGACCTACCTGAGTCCTTTGCTCGTCTAGAGAAAGTCTTGAACTCCTGTGTGGACCCACATTGACTCCTATAAATACTTTTAATTAATAAATTTGGTATTTAAACTGATGTAGAGTCAAATCAGTATCTTGTAAAATCAAGAAACAAATTTCAAATCAAAATTAACGATTGATGACATGCTTGAACAAATGGTCAGTGTGAGAACGAAAACTCACCAGGATCTGTGAGCCATCCTAGTGGAAGCATATCCAAATCAGGCCATGATTTCCCCAACAAACCGTTGCCACCTATCATATTAGCAGCTGCAAAATCTCTGAAAACAGAATGATGTTTTAAGATTAATGAATCAGAGAAATCCTCTGAATTAGTAAGCCTAATTATCTTTCTAATGATATAATTATGATACTTGCAATTACTTAGGCATATAGTTAAAAAAGATTTAAAAATTTCTTAATGAAAATAACAAATTTTGACATTTGAAGTCAACAATGTAATATACAATTTCTGATTCGTCCTACTTTCTTATAAAATCTCTAGAAAGGTTATTATTATTCCGTTTCATAACAAGTACTAGAAACAAAAATGTGATGATAACACAATTAGCACGTTCCATAACAATTTTGAGTTCTGAAAATAATACCGACCCCAAGAAGTCAACAACATGTCAGCATATACATACCTCGAAACATCAAAATGGGTTGCAACATCTCCCCAATTATCCCAGTCATCACCAGTCACTCTATACATATTAACAAGTGGCGCGACGTGCTTGGCCATCGCTGGTGTGGCACTAGTCCCAGGTGAGAGTGAATAAAGAATAGTTCGGTTTAATCCCTTCAAGACCTACATTATTATTTGTTAAAACCTATATACAAACAAAACAAAATATTGAAGATGTTGAGTGATAAATATGCATACCCCCGAGACAATGGTTATCTCATCTGATTGAAAGTCTTCTCCAAACACACAGTCATGTTTTACTATTAAAAGACGCAATAAACGGTTAATATTGGGTGGCAATTTAACTATATTACACAGTAAAATTTTTGAAGATCAAATGTAAATATAGAGAGAAAATTACTAAAATCTACACCCCATTCGGCATATTGATGATAAAGAGACCTCAAAAATGCTCTACCGGCTCCTAATGAGGTGTTAACACTCATGAAACCATTTTTCATCCACGCACAAGCTCTCTCTTTAATCCCTATGTCTTTTGCATGCCATGTCTTTCCTGCTTCTACATAAGCTTTCCCCTATTCCCAGTTAAAATTAAAAAAAGATGTTTCATGTTTGGTTCCATAGTTCCAAAAAATAGAAGCAATTTTCATGGAATGATGGAGGAATATCTCATAACAAATGAATAACCAAGAAATACACCTCATCCTAGGTTAGTGATCGGATAGTACATATGCTAGAATTTGAGATATGTGAGTTACATGAATACCGCATAGAGGCCTAAAGTTAGATGAGAGATGTTTCTGTTGTGAAAATTTTGACTTGTTTACTTATGAATGGGTCCATTCAGGTCGCGTATATCTCCAACAGATCAAGTGGGCATCACCCATAATATTGGCCAAAAAAGAAACAAGTCAAAAAGTCTCCCTACAATCTCCTCAATCACTTTACTTAATAAATTATATTTTTATTGTAATAATATCTAAAATGTGAACTATTTATAAAAGTTCGAAAAACTGGACTAGTGTTATGGGTAAACTCAACATGACCTGTACCGCGACCCTCCCATTTTTCAAGGTTTTGGGGAATAATACCGTAGTAGTGTCTAAGATCGGTGTGTTTGCATTGACAGCTTGTGTACTTATGCCTCTCATAACATGAAACCCAAACTTTAAACCCATGTCATGAACTTTCTTGGCTACTTCCGAGAACCCTTTTCCACCTTTTGATGAAGGCCATCTACCGGGGTCGGGAATCATCCTCCCCCATTTATCAATCACATCATACCCAAGGGAATCCACATAAGCACCCGGGACTAACTTTCTATACCAAAGGTAATCCACCACTGCATACTGAAAACATCAAGAAATCACAAAAAGAGAGTTTTAACGACAATGCTTCCGTATAAGATTGAACGATTCTTTAAATGGGCTATTGAGTGTAAAGCTAACATAATTTGGGAAAATATGTAATCATAACTAGAGAACTTCACAAAATTGGAAAATTTTCAATTTTTATGAGCCAAAGGAGTGGGTATTAAGGTATAGTTTTAACAAAAAGAACAAATCACAAAAGGGAGTGTTTAACAATGATTTTAGTTAAAATGAATGATTCTTTAAATTGTCAATCAAAACAAAAAAAAAAAAGGTCCTGGAGATGTGTTTGACAATTTATCAAATACCAAAAATACCGTTAAGTAACAACAAAGTACTGAACCACAATATCACATGCTAACATCATCCACCTTTTTTGATGATGACTATGCGCAGATAGGCAATTGTAACTTAAGAACTTTACAAAAACACAAATTTTTTTATTTATATAGGCAAGGGAAATAGTGGTTAAGACCTCGTAGCCATGAGCATGTAATTTCTGCGAAATAAGTTGAGCATTCTGAAGGAATTCTTCCTCAGAAATGGTCCAACAGAAAGAATCATAGGAATTCCAACCTCGTGGTGGTAGACTAGCATGACTATCTGATAATACCCTGAAATAAAAGAAATAATTATATGATCGAGCGTCTCATAATCTTGTCACAATTAAAATACTAAATACAAAATGAAACAGAAAAAAAAAAACAGTGCACTTAAAAGCAAAATTGTGGTGTTAAGTGTTAACTCGACTTAGTGCTTAAAGAGGAACTGTTTGTTAAAGCTAAACCAATTTCTCAAATTAATTCAAGACATTAATACATTTGAAATGCAAATGTTTATCAACAACAAGAAAATAAACAGAGGTATTGATTACATTCTGATTAAGCATTATACAACAACAAGATATAATAAAAGAATCATCAAATTAGCCAGATTCAAGAACTAGAAATCATCTTGGATCTTCATAATTCAAATGTGTATTTTCAGTTTTTTAAAAAGAAATACAAAGTCAAAAGCAACTCTCATTAAAGCAATAGCAACTATTAAGTATTAACAAGAGAAAAAAAAAACATGGGGAAAAACAGAGACAATCAGACAAAGTTACAAAATCATCTTCACGCTACTTTCAAAACCGATAACAAACAAATTTTACTACACAATTTCGAGAACCGGAGTTCATCTTTACTCTTGAAATTCTAATATAATATCTTTTACATATCAGAAATTTAAGTCAAGATTTAGTATGCTCCACAGTTTTTTGCACAAACATGATATCTTTTTACAACCTTCTACCAAAATAAACATATTATAAACTAATTGTAACTCTTGGAAGCAATTTAGCTAGTCAGGCTTGAGTTAACCAAATTTTGACTTCTGGAAGTCAAAAGTAAAGATTTTTATAACTCTTGAAAGTCAAAGCAGTGATTTTCGTAAAAGCAGCCACATTATTCAGCTGAACCCAGATCACACAGAAACCAGAAGCAAACCCGTTTTAATCGAGTTAAAGAATAGCGTACAGCACGACAGTTATCCTACTATCACTTTGACTTTTGAGAGTCAACTGTAGTGGTATTTACAAAACAAACAGCAACCTTATTGTTCAGCTGAATCCATATCATTCACACGAATCAAACCCAATATACCACTTATATCAATCAAATTCAACAAAAGGATACTCCTATTTCACAATCTATTATCGAAATAGATATCAAACAACAAGGGTCTTAACACACCCATATTTTTATTAACCAAATTCAAGAGCTTGAAACAGCATGAAAGGGATAAAACACACACCTTTCAGAAGAAACCCACAAGAAGAAGGAGAAGAAGAAGAAGATAAGGCTATTCATGGCGTCACTTGCGTTTGACCGAGCGAAAATATTAATCGAAAGATGCTGTATTTATAGTGGCGATGGTTGAAAGAGTTAATAATTGATGATGATAGCGATGGAATATGATGAAACGACGTCGCGAAATAGGTGGAGAATTTATCGGCGTGATGGGACGGCTGTTTGAAGGTATTTTCGTCCGGTGGTGAAACGGTGGTTTTAACTTCTCCGGTAAGGAGTCACTGTCGTCGGTGAAAGTCATTGGGTTCCACAGTAATGATCACCGCTACACGCGTGTCCATAGTTTACTTTTCATTATTGTACTTGTTTTTTTTATTTGTTTCTTTCTTTTCCTTCTTTTTAGAATACTTCTACTTTTTTAAAAGTTTTTTTTAGAGTACAACTTCTTTTCTAAACGACTCATTGGACCACGGACGGAGATTGGCTCGCCGTTAATCTTTGTTACTTGAGTACGGAGTCTTGAGTCATTAAATTGGCATGTCCCCGTATTGATCGTACATCAATGAGTCCCATCAGTACCGAATCTCAAACCATCTTCAAGAGGAAACCAAACTTAGATGAGAAAACTCACCGGCTCAAATTGAAACCTCTTATTTTTTCTGTTTTAGATGAGACTTTAACCTGAAACTTTCCTCTATTTTAATAAGATTTTAAGTATCCCGTCTCAACCATTTGGATTGAGATTCATTGGAACAACTAATACACTTTTAACATTTTAACGTAGTACTATTTTTACACTACTTAATTTACATGAACTTATAGACTTACTTGTTTTCTTTTAAAATATACTTTATAAAATAATACTAATAATATTGTACTTATTTATTTTAGATTAAACCTTTCAGTTTCCTTATATTCATTTTTACTTGATTGACCTATCATCTTAAAATAATATTGAATATTGTATAAGTGAGGTATTGCCATTAAGAAAACCAGAAGTGAGGTGTTAGAATTCATATGACCATCATGTGAAGGGGATTCATTAATTTAAACTTTAAACTAAGATTTACGTGATATGTATTAGAGCATTCACATTTCATTCCTTGTATATACGTAAGTATGTGTCCTATATTATAGGGGATGGTTGTAAGTGGTTGTGAGTGAAAGAGGTAGAAAATTTTATAGGAGTTGTACCGTGTTTTTCCATATAAATTTTTTAATATTTTTAAAAGTGGTTATGAATGGATGAGAGAGAACATGTAATGATAAAGGTATGAAAAAATATTGTTTAGTTGAAAAAGAGAGAGAAAAAAATAATGATTTTTAGTGTAACAATAAGGATGGGGATGAATAATAGATTGTGAATTCTCTTATTAACATGAAAATTAGTAAACATGATAATACAATACAATTAACTTATGACAGCGTAAATTATAGGAGCAATTGCGTACATCCCCCTTTAAACTTGTAAAATTATATATATCCTCAAAGCATGCTTAAAAAACATTGTACTTTATGAATTGAAACTTGTGTTTTGAAACAATATGTATGTTTACTTGTGAAGAGAGAGATATATGTAATTCTCCCTAATTAATATGCCAAGTGCAGGAATATAAGAAAGAATCATAACACTAGTGCAAAAATCAGTTAAGACAAACATAACTAATGTTGTTTTAGATTTTAGAGTAAATTACATTTTTCGTCCTTTAGGTTTATAGCAAATTTCAGATTTCATCCTTAAACTAAGGAAATTACAGTAAACGTCCTTTATGATTACATTTTGTTACAATTTACGTCCTTTCCCTTAATGGGCGTTAATTTTGTCCGTTAAATCCAATCACATGCCTCGCACATGAGGGTAGTTTGGTTTTTTTGTCATTATTAATTAAAATATAATATTAAATATATGTAGAATTCATTAAACCCCAACCCACCCCACCCTCCCCCAACACACAATCACACACACACACATACTTTCTCTCTCTACTCTCTCTCTCTAAACACATGAATATCTCCATCAAACACCGCCAGTCGCCACCGCCGTCATCGGCCACCACCACTTATCACCATCGTCCTCCGCCATTATCGACCACCACCACTCCGCCATGGCGAAATCGAAGCGAGTATGGAGTTGTAGATCTACAAAAACCACACATTGCAGTAGTTGTAGATCTATGGTGGTTGTAAGGTGTTGCTTGTCGGGATGAAGAAGACATAGCTAGGTGGTGGTTTTATGGTGGCAGACGTGGTTTTGGTGGTGTTTTTTGGTGGCAGAGGTGGCGGTGGTTTTATAGTGGTAAAGGTGGTTTCGATGGTGGTTTTATGATGATGAAAGTGGTTTTATGGTGACAGAAATGGGTTTGGTGGTGGTTTGGTGGCGGTGGAGGTGGGTTTGGTGATGGTTCTATGGTAGCAGCGGTGGTGGTGGTTTTATGGCGGTAGAGGACAAAGGTGGTGATGTTTTGATTTTGGTGGTAGGGTCTTGTGTAGAGAGAGAGAAAGAGAGTGGGAGAGGAAGAGAGTTGAGAGTGGAAATGAATGGGGTAATTTAATTAATATTATATTTTAATTAATAATGATAGAAAGACCAAACTACCCTCATATGCTAGGCATGTGACCAGATTTAACAGACAAAATTAACTCCAGTTAAGAGAAAGGACGTAAATTCTTACAAAATTTAATCATAAAGGACGTTTACTGTAATTTCCTTAGTTTAAAGACGAAACCTGAAATTTGCTATAAACTTAAAGAACGAAAAATGTAATTTACTCACTCTAGATTTTAAATGTTGATAGTTGATAACGCATGTGGAAATCGAAGTGCTTGAAATCTAAATTTGTACTATTACAGTGAGTCATCCACAAACTTAGATGAATATGAAACGTAGGATAATATGAACAGTAAGCTTATTGTATAAATGGAATGATAACCACCCTTACTACTGGTCACCCATTAAAGTTAGAGGAAGATGACATGTATAATAACGGAGGTGGTAGGAAAGGGGGTTATAGAAAGTGAGTTAGAGGTTATATTTATCATAAACATTTAAGATGTAACAATGAAATTAGCTTGTAGGTGGAGTGTTAACCATCTACTACTCAGGGCCGACCCAATACCGTTAGTAGTGATGCAATGGGTTTGGGGCCCCCAAAATTAACGGCCCCCATTTTGCAAAAATAAAATTAATATTAGGTATTCATTTGGGCCTCCACATTAAAACAAATCATATGAATCAAAATTAGAGTCTCCATAAAGGTGATAGGGCACAGATGCAAAGAAGGGAAACCCTTGCTCCGATCAATTGATGATCGATGAATCTTAAGAGTCTCTGCTGCTCTGCACTTGCTCCGATGATCGACAAGTCGGCCGGCGACTGCACATTAAAGGTGTCACCAAGCGGCCTTGAACAAACCCAGTAACCAACAAACAAGCTCTGTCTGCTAGTCTCATGCTTGAATCTTGATGTTCCACGCAACCACACCTACAGTGCTCGCCTACGACTCTGCTCCAATCCAGTTCTCTCATCTCTGCCTCTCTGAATTCTAAACTCTAAAGTTCGATTGACCCAACCTCTAGGGCATGCGGTTGAACACTCGCAAGTTGCATAGCAAAAGTTTAATCAAGGTTTAAGTTGCTTGACGTTTGCTTTGACTGATTGTCTCTTTAAAGTTTTATAGGTTGCTTGATTAGTTTATTGATTTGTCTCTCTAAAGTTTGATCAAGTTAGGTTGCTAATTGCTTAATTTCTCTGTCTCTTTGAAGTTTAATAGGTTGCTTGCCTGCTTTAATAGTTCATTAGGCTAATTTACTTGTTATTTGATATTTAGGTTGCTTTTGTTGACAAGCTGCCTTGATAGTTCATTAGGATGTTTTGATAGCTCATACGCTATTAGGTTGATTTGCTATTTGATATTAGGCTACTTTGTTAGTTCATTAGTCGTAAAGAACCCCATTTTTAAGTTTGATTGGGACCCCAAAAAGCGTTGAGCCGGCACTGCTACTACTTTTAATTGAAAGAAAAAAAATCCACTAACTTAGATGAATATTACATGTAGGATAACAAAGAATATGACTTATAGAAAACATGGAAGTAGATTAGGCCTATATATCACCATAAATAACCATTAGGTAAATGTGTTTGGAGCAGGGACGATTTGACGATCATAGTTAAACAATAAACGAGTAATAGAATGCACAATACGAGCATGTAATTAGTCGTATAAGGTTGTATAGGATGTTAAAACAGTCGATTTTAAATAGTATGGCCTTAATTATAGTAAAACTATAAATAAAGCTTGCTTTTGGGTCCATTTTATGAAGGAAATCTTTTTAATCATATGAATCATTATTAGTTTTACACTAATTTCAAACTCTTAGTTATTTTAACTCTATAAAATAGAAAGTAATAGACTGCAAACGTTAGCTTCTTTTCAATGATTGTGATATAAAAGGTGCACATAAACATAATTATATATACGTATACGTTAAAAAAGAAGTCTAATGAACAATATGATTTACTACTTTTTTTGCATTGTCTACTCCTCTGCTAAGCATGTACAAGCTGTAAAGCATGATGTATAACCGGTTCTTTCTTCACTTTTAAGGGTCTTCCCTATCTTTTTATCACTTCAACAGAGACAAACCATGTTTTAGAGAGAGAGAGAGGGGGGTTGGAGCGACGGTTTGGCGAGCTTTTGTGTCCCTGCCACCGTCGCCACCGTACCGGACAACCACCTCTCGCCTTACGTAAGTCTGGTTCGTGAGGCGGTGCTTTGGTTTGGGTATTTTGCAACCTGTGTTCGGAGAGAGAGTGGGGTTTGGAACGAGGGTTTTGCCGGCTGTTGGGTCGCTGCCATTGCCTCCGGCGTGCCGTCCAACCATCTCATCACCTTACCTAGCGCCGCTTCATGAGCGGTGGGTATTCTTCAACATGTTTTAAAGAGAGAACGAATGGGTGGGAGTGACGGTTTAGGTGGCTGTTTTGTCGTCGTCGTCGTCCCCGGCCTGTCGTACACATATCTGTTTCTTTTATTTGGTTGAGCTTTGCCCATGGTCGCTGTTCAAGGTGGAGGTGGTGGTGGTGCTACCACATCTGTGGCCGTTGCGATTCTCTCTTTCTCCCTAATATTACTCTCTTTGTTCTCCTGAAACTCTTGGGTTTTTGAACTTGAATATTTGTTTTTTTTTGTGTCGTTTAACGTTTGTTAACGAATCAACATTTACCTATCTATTAGAAAAAGTCTGATGAATAGTGTGATTTACTACTATTTTTGCATTGTATACTCCTCTGCGATGCATGTACAAGTTGTAAAGCGTGATGCACAAACGGGTTGTTTCTTCCCTTTGAGGGGTCTTAACCATCTGTGTTTTCATTGTTGCACTAATTTGGAAGAGAGATTACGGGAATTATGAGTAGATCCCCACATCTTGAGTAATTGTAGTGAAGGAATGGTGTGTTTAATGTGCTATTAGATTTATGAAGTTACAGATTGAACAACTCTATGATGGTGGAGATGGTTGTTGTTGTGCCTCCTGTTTCTGGTTGAGGTGGGGCCTGCGACCATCTACTACCTATTCAAGGTGGTGCTATTGGCAGTTCAACCGCCTTTGTTGCTTCATTGCTTCTTTATCTCTATAATGCCCTTTTGGGGTTTTCATATGTGCCCCTATTATGCTTTGATTCATTGTTTCAATGATGATGGGCACTTGTCTCATTTGAGATTGAGTCCGTGTATGATGATGTTCTGGTTGTGCATGTTGTAAATTGTTATGTCCATGATGATGAGCCATGCTTCATCTGAGACTCTGTTAAAAAGCGGTCTTGAACTCTGATATGTTCTGGTTTTTCCTTTGTTGGGTAATGTTTACGACGACCATGATGCTGCCTTGCTATTGTTTCCGGGAAAATGTTTTTGTCGATGATGGCGAGCCTTAGCTCATCTGAGGCAGGAAAATTTACCACCCTTTTTGTATTGTCTACTGCTCTACAACGCATGTACATCCCGTGAGGCAAATGTTATGTCTGATGATGACCATTTGCTCATCCGAGACTGAGTCTGAGTCTGTTTTGGATAGTTATTTGATCATCATTTTTGTTGTTTCGTGGCTGTGATGATATACTAAATTTTTTGTCGGTTGCCTTGGCTTGGCAACTATTTCTCTTCTGCAACCACAACCAACCATTGGTTCTGAGCCACAAGTTGTCTTGGACAGAAGGTTAGCGATTGATGTTATTCGGTTTAACAGTTAAATCTCGACGCACAACGAACGGTGCGGTATAAACCCTAGTTTTATACAAACTATAATTGATAAGTAATTTAAACATAATTTTAATATCATTATAACTTATTTAAAATATCTGAATTTTCTAGTATATTAAAAGTTTAAAGAGATGAGGTGTATCTTTTTTGGAATAATTTAACTATCTTTATTATCAACAAACATTTTGATTTTGCTATAGGAATTATCCGATATCTTTTTCCTTAAAATGATAGAATCCAGACAACTGCTAGATGTAATGTCTAACAAATTGCTAGAATCATGATAAACTACTCCAGGAAGAAAATATTATATTGTGCAATATAATTATATAATTAAAATAAGAAGTATCGGTACGCAAAACGAACTCAAACAAGAGTTTTAGTTTATTCGGATCGGATTTCTATCCTAACCAAATTCGGATCCTGAATTGAATTCATGTGTATGTTAGAACGATATATTGACTTTTTATTCCTTACGTTTGATGTTATTTGTTTTTACTTGTAATTTAAATGATCTTTCACTCCTCTTTTACTAATTCGATTTGATTCAATAGACCCGGATCCAAACCGTACTTAAGCTTATTGGATCTTATTGGGTCGGTTCTGGTGAAAATTATTCGAATTCAAATCAACAAAGAGTTTTTATTTTGAATAACCAAAAAAGCAATTCTATATACACCTGATGTTAACAAGTGTAATTATACTCTAACAGATTTTTCTTGAAAAAATACCACACATTTGTTCCGTAAAAAAAGTTATCTCCAACAACAGATTAACTTATCATATTCTTTTTCTTGAAATACCACACACTTGTTTTGTAAAAAAAGATATCTTTTTTGAGTTGTTCGTTCTTATTAGGATTCTTCTACCATAAATTCCATAAACATATCAAGTTCACAATATCATACCAAAAAGATTTGTCTCTCGTGAGATTGGAAGATTCCCAACCAAATGCTTGTTCCAACCACAACTTCAAAGCTAAAACAAATAAATACTCGATGCCAATTTCTCAACTCTAGTCCCTGTCCTTCACACTTCAATCAATGATCCTTGATTTCAAATAGAAATATTACATCATTTGTTACGTCATAGATAGTTGTTTTCGAGTCACTTTAATAATAATTTTTACGTAGTTTCAATATCCATATGTATAAGTCATGATGGTATCTAATGGGATTTCGTCATCCTGTGACTATGAGTTAAGAGACTTAGAGGGATATGATTCGTCTCTCACTCTTTTTTACTTCCTATGCAACCATTGCATGTGCTTGGACAGTTTTACGAGTGGTGGAACCAATAATTTGAAATCGACGACAATTTAGAGAAAGACTTATTGTAAACAGACAATAAGTGAAAATTTTGGTTAGCGTGATGATAAATACACCCTGATCACTCTTTAGTCTTGCCGCATGATTTTACCTTCCATTTATAATACTCATTTTGTTGTCAAATAAAGGGGCAAATTATCTAGACATAAAGTTATTATTTATTTAGCACGTACATGGTGCTTGATTTATCTCCCGATTTGCACAAGTCTGGTTTATACCATAAGTATAGTCGAGGACAATTCAATGATATGTATGTTATGTCATCATGCGATGAGGGCCACATACGTAGGTGACTTACTGACATTGAACAACGCCCCTTATGGTATGATTATAATACCCCAAACTTTAATTATCAACCTCATGAGCAAACAGGGTCTGGAGGCAGCACCCTTGCTAGGTTACAAAGGGCAAAGCCCCATGGCTAAGATCGGGCTACAAGATCATATTCGAAAAACTAAGACAAAATTAGGAGTGAATAACTACCAATCATGACGGTCCACAATGGACCTACCTAAGCAACCTGCTATGATGAATCGTCAAGTTTAGAGACGTGTTTGATAACTCAATTTCATAATAGACCGCTAACCCTTTCCTAGAGGTCCATCTGTGATTGATGTGGATAAGATTGATCAAAGGCTGTCGCATGGCTGTCGATCACATCTCAAGTCGATTCCCTTACTTAAAACTCGATATCTTAAGCCCTTTTCTAGCTACAAGCTATCCGATAACATCTAGCAACTTCAGGTACACTCTAGGTTCGATTTGATTATTTAATCCTGTTATGAAATGGGGATTAGTATATATAACTAGGGTATACAGTAGGTAACGTAGTCCTAGGTTATGCATAGCCTGATAACTATACCCTAAACTATGAATGGTCAGATAAAGCTAACCTCAATGATGATTATCCATTTCTCAATCTTATTCCTATTCAGGCATTTAAGCATATATTGAAAATTACTAGAAACAAGGTTTCATAAATTTTGTAACCATAATCAATCTAATAACTCTAATGACTTATCATTATTGTGTTTATTATGAATAGTATACTCGTCTGGTCCAATTGATAATAAACAAGAATTCTACGATATGTATATGTTGATGGGATATATCTGGATCTTTATATACTTAACTTGGTGTGTCGAGGAATAGGGAGACCACACCACTAGGGCACAATGCCTTTGGACAAAATGCGACCAATTTTGCATAATAAAGTGTTAGCTTATAAATCATGTCTCATTGGCTCATTAGATGACACCATTTTGAGTATACCTTTGTAGCCAACTAGAGATGTACAAATTAAGAGCTACTCAAAATATCAATCATCGAAGGGTTTGGAAGATACATGAATTATAATTATATTTTCATACTCAAGCTTGTATTACAATATTCTGGTAATAAAATCATTAGAATATTGTCTCGGCTGTTATTATCTATGCATCTCAAGCCGATCAACGGGTGTGTTGTTACAATGGCCCTCCCTAGCATAACCACCCTCACAGGCGCTGCCCTCCACCACCTTCAAACCATTTATCTTTCCTCAAATCAAAGTTCTTCATAATTGATAAAATATATAAAATATTTAAAACATCCACTCACCACTCATGCTCGCTAAACCATTACACATGTTTCGTGAATCTGAGTATGCCACACACAATACATACGGGACCGTAATTTTGCTTACACTCCATAGGTTGCAATATATAACCTTATATGCAAATACCAATATCTAGTTTTGCAAACATATATACCTCTTGGGCTATCACAAAAACAATAATTAATTAATACTTTCAATGGTCTAGTCTTGATAACATTTGTTGGGTTTTCATATCCTTGTTATATAAGATGTTTTTGAGCAACAAAACCATGAACATGGATTTATTCCAAGTCCTTTTAAAATAACCCATTAAGTCATCAACGATGGATATGTAAATAATAAGAAATTTTTTTGAATATTCATGTAATATCCAGGACTACAACTTTTGTAACGAAATGATTTATATTCGATGTAGATGATGAAAGGACTTAAATGCTTCCTCTATAAAACTATCCACACACTAAGCAACAAGAATGACCTGTAATTTATTATTTTTTTGAATCAAATCTGTACATGAATTTTCATCTTGAATGTTTTGGGTTTTGAATATACAAGTCGGGTCTAGGTTTTTCTACCACTCATGAAATTAAACTTCCATTAGCTTTTAGCCTCTAACCATGTTGAAGGTCACTTGTCGACCACAACCTTACTCACTTTATATTGGTAAGGCCATGTGAGTTTTTTTTTAATAATTTTTTCACGACTAAAAAAAGACATCTCATCATATCAATAAACTTGTTCATTTCGTGATTTTCTATTATTGGAACGACCAACCAACTCACAAATTGGCCCAATCAATAAACCAAACGTCTCAACCTTTTATTCTTTCCATCTTTGACTACTCTTCAACGACTAAAAGACACCTGGTATCGTAATACCATGATGTAGTAAGTGTGTCATTGCTTATGAGTTTAATGGTTTAAGTCTCGTGTTGAGCAAAAAGCATAGCCAATGTGTCGTGATTTTAAAAGTAAAACAGAGATGTAGAACAAATAGTATGTTCTTTGACAAAAAAATAAAAAAAAGTAAAATTAAGATACACGAGTGTAAACTTAAAACCAAATATAACATTAAAGGTGTGTCTTAGAGCATTTATATCAGCATTTCCATTTTGTAGCTCCATCTTTAAATATTAAAAAAAAAAACATGAAAAAATACTTAGATTTACACATACATCAGGTTTTCCATCACTTATAATTTTAAAGAAAACCTCAATTATCCCCTATATTTAAGGTTACTATCCGTCTCTCAACTCTATTATTTTATAAGTGCTGTGAGTGTAAGAAAAAAAATTAAATATTATTTAATTGAAATAAGGATAGAATCAAAACGCTAATGTAAAAGACTTTTAGAAAATAGATAATTTTTTTTAAAAGGTAATGATTTTCTAGTTAGTCAAATGGTAATATTACGATGAGAGAGCTGACGTGAAGAAAAGGAAAAACAAGTGACTTTTGACTTTTGAGAAATTGAAAAGTTAAAAAAAGTGTTTGTTAAACCCAAAATGATTTTTCAAACCGACTTTTCATATAGGGTAAAAAGAAGATTTTAAAAAGTAAGAAGAATGTTACTTATTGACTTTTGAAAACTCTTTTTAGTACAATTTTTTATTATACCCTTCTACTATCTCCTATTAACTCCCTTTATTTTTTAAAGTATGTTTTTTTATCATTTTATAACGTTTTAGTTTATAAACTAATCCAAACATTTTTTTTAAAAAACTCTTTTTAAAAAATTATAAATTAATAAGTTTTTTTTATCAAAATCATTTTCAATCAAAATAAGCATAAACATGACCAAAAGAGAGCAATTTTTAAGTTCAGTTCAGAAAAGTAAAATTTTTGCCAAAACCCCTGAACACAATCCAAGCCCTAACGATGAACTCCATGTGCAGGAGATTTTCCTCCGTCTTCTCACGCCCAAACGTCGGATTAAGCAATCGGAGCTCCGATTTACAGCAATGGCGGGGGATCCGAGTGAAGATCCTCAACAACAACTTGGAGAGGGGGCTAACTTATATGCAGAGGATAATGCAATCGAGCGGAATCGAACGGATGATTAAGAACGAACAGTTGTATCACATCAAAAACTCCGAGAAACGAGTGTTGGCTCGAAAGAGCCTACAGCGTAGGCTCAAATCGCAAGATCTAGCTCGTAAGCTCAAGTCGATTCTCGTGAAAAAAGTCAGGTATGATGATTTGGTTGGAATTGTGTTAGTTTTTATGGATTTTGTGCTTTTAGAGTTTTAGTAGACTGTTTGATTAGATTGTGGTTGAAGATACGTGGTTTATGGACGTAGAGGATCGATGAGACTATTGATTTTGGTATATATTGATGTTGAGCTATTTCGTTAAGCATAGGAAGAAACTTGAACTGCACTATAGCTTGTTAATCAATGTATTAAGGTTAATGAGTACATACTCGTTCAGTAAACAACAAAAAGTTGCTATGATGGAGGGAAGTTGATCTGCAAAAAGGTTTTGGGACACTAGCTTCATTGTCGAGTTGTGTTGGAACATACCTAGCGATGATGCTTTTATCTGTTCTATAACTCGTTTACATAATGATTATCGGGAAATATTAGTAGATGTATTGCACTTTTATAGTCCCGTGGAGACTTGATATGAATCTGTAAATTAGAAAGTAAATGTAGAGTTTAGTGGTAGAATTTACACAATGAAGATGAGGTGAGGACCTTGAAAGTAAATCTCAATAGGGGAGCCCTAAAGATAATAAGCTCTATATGGTTCTAACTTCTAAGTTCAGATGATTTATGGTTTGTCCATAAACCATGACTAAATTTAACACACAATTTGGAATTCTTACTTCACGCATGCAGTGTAATGGTCTATTTGGTTTATGTCTTCAATTTTTCTGCCACATGTGTATATTTGTAAGCATATATAGGATTTAAGCACCTGATAATACGTGAGTAGGCAAACGCAACCAGATAGATATTATACAACATGCAAATGCCAAAAAGTGTGCTTCTTAAGCGTTAAGGCAACCATTATTATCAAGGGCAAACTGCATGGATATGTATTCAGCTTTAGACCTATCACTGTTGTATGCATTGGACTTTAAACTCACCTTTTGATGTAACCAACCTATAAAACTCACATTTGATGTTAATTTCTAAAAATCACTTTTTTTGGCTGTTATCGTATTTCGAACTTTCTGCATGGAAATGCATCCAACTTTACACTTTTTTGCATCAAAGGGTAAGTTTTAAAATTTGGTTACATCAAAAGGTAAGGTTTAAAGTCCAATACATAAAATTAGAAATAGATGTAATGTTGAATATATTTCTAAATTCTATGTAGTTTGCTCTTTTATTTTAGATCAGAAACATTTTAACAATTTGCCAAAAGCCGCCTGATGGCCCTGATGCACTGATATATCCATTGTCCAGAAACAATTAGCCAAACTATTGATAGAGAAATAAGATTTACGGGTTGATTTAGTTCCTGTTGGAACCAAATTTCGTATCGAAGAGATTTTTTTTAACTCAATATGCCATTAAAGATGAACACGAAATAGTGATGAATGCTGATGACAGTGATACACTGATACTGGTAAGGGAGAGAATGTTGGTTCAGATAAGCAGATATTAAGGAATTAAGAGGATGCTTATCAGATTTATAAATATTTTTATAATAGTTGCATGGCTAATCTTGTTTCTATAGTGCAATTAAAACCATTGGTTGGGAGCAGAAGTACATAGAATACTGTTGTGCCTTTTAGAAAACTATAGTGGAAAGCTTGGTGGGTGGGGCGGGTTGGGTAACACACGTTGTATGGGTCAAGTTGATCCAAAACACTAATTTCCTGATTCCGCGTGGAACCAAATTTCATATAGAAGATGAGCAGATATGAAAGAATTACAAGGATTGTTTATCAAATTCACGAATATATCTTTAAAATAATGTTTTTCAACAATCTGTTACTCCATCTGAAATTTGTGACATGTTATTTTAAATGTATGTTTTTCTTTATTTGACATGCTTTGCTTGGTTAATGCAGGGGTTACTGACCATGTTCCTGCATTTCAAACAGACAAGTGAGTTGTTAGTTGCTTTTGATCTGCTACAGATATATTTTTCATAAAAATTTCAAATAGTTTAGTTGGTTTTATTCAGTTGACATGCTTGCTTTGATCTGTTCAATGATACATGAACTTGAATTCATCTTTCCCTGTGTTACTGGATTTTGAGAATAAATGCAGTTTTATTATATTTTTGGAGTTTTATTTCCGTCTTTAATAACACTAAGACCATCTCCAACACAAATGGGACGGGTCGTGCAACGAGTTAGGTTTTCCACGAGCAACCTCAGTTTTGCCATAAACATATAACACACTATATTTGGATAATGATTTACTAGATTCATTTGGGTTCGACTTATTTAACCATGTTCTTCAACTTCATAAGCATGAACAAATTAAAGTACTTAGATGAGTTAGTCGGTCCAGGTGATTTAGGTGAGGTAACCTTATTAAAACAGAGGGAGATTTTGAGTTCAAGTACTAGTTTCCTCCTGAGAGTGATCTCTGGTTTTGTACTCGAGTAATGGAGATGATCGGGTGGTCAGTGGCCCGTTAGTGATCTTATAGCCATTGAAAAAAAAGTTAACCTTATAGAATCTTTCAACAAAAATAGAAAGAGATTCAGATGATATACACTCATGCTCACATATCATAGAGTCTGGATGAGTGATGTGACAATGAGCGAGTAAGGTGACATAGAAAGATGAAGATTTTGATGCCCAGAAGGGCTGTGGCATCTCCATGTTGAATTGAAGAATCAACAAAGCAGATGCAGGATAGTACTCCCACCACCTTTGATGCCCCCAAAACCTTTGGGACGAGCGAGATACCACGTGTTTGCTCTTTTAAGTTCAATCAACATGGACCCGTTAAAGTAAATAATTATTTATGACCATAATATACAACCTATCTTGTCATTATTTCCTTGGGGTGATCTGAAGAGAAAGAAACAATGACTTAATTGTACATTGTTTTTGTAATTGAATTTCATAAAATTAATCACATTTGTTTTGATTTTGATGTAAATATTATTAATTAATATCTTTAGCGTAATTCAATGTGAGGAAATATATCAAATGAAAACTATGTTTATAATTAAAAATCATGAAAACCACCTCTAGCCAATCACATAATTTGTAAATTATTTATTTTTTGAATTGTTTAAAGCGCATTTAAATAAATTTAACCTCATTTTTTAAGGTCAGTGTATATTTTTTTTGATTTAAAGTCCAACGAACAAA
The DNA here is from genome assembly GCA_025506505.1 of Flaveria sonorensis. NCBI lineage: Eukaryota > Viridiplantae > Streptophyta > Magnoliopsida > Asterales > Asteraceae > Flaveria > Flaveria sonorensis. Next base: position 8,004,682 of record CM046436.1, read on the forward strand.
AATGATGACGAAACGAGTTACATATACGTAACTTTTAAGTGTTACATACACGTAACCCACAATTGTACACATGGTAACACGTATTTACATATACGTAAGCCATGGTTTTTGCGGTTTTCAATTATAATATAGTTTTCAAGGGATCTTTCTCTTCCAATGTAAATAAACAACAATGTGTATACAACTCTAAAAAGTATCTGAAAAACTTTTAAAAATAAAGTAATATAGAAAATACAGAATAGCATTCTCTCAATATAGAGCCTCGTCTGAGAGGATGAAACTTATACTATATATCTCAACCACAATTGAATACATTAACAAATAGCAAGTAAGCGTTTAACACGTTGTATGATGGATCAGATACATTTCTATTGCAAAATTAAACAGGAAAGGACACCCAACTAAATAACTTGCACTCTCTTCTGGGTTTGAATGTTTGGAATATTATGCTTATTCTCACAACAACACAATTACGTTGTGTCATATTTATTCTTATGCGCTTATCAATCAAAATATACTTAAAAAGTTAAAACGTGCTGATTGCAACTTGCAACATAACCCACCGGTTGAGATTTGAGAAACGTTTGAATGTTTAAAAATCAAAACTTCCTTCCTCCAAAAAAAAAAAAAAAAAAAAAAAAAAACCTTTTAAAAGGCCCAATTCTAAAGCCCACTATTGTTAGCCCATATGAATTCAAATAACTGGACTCTTGAGTCCATCAACATCTCCTCTGTCATCTCCTCCCCTCGTTCGCCGTCTACACTACCACCGACCCACCCATCTCACAAACTCACACTCGTCAATCTTCATCTTCCTTCGTGTGTTTACTCCATTCACATTTACATTCATCTCCACACGATCCAAATCACTCAAGTGAACCCACTTCCCAAATCAGTTTCTTTCAACACTTCACATTCAATTCACAATTCTTCTTCTAGTCCGTTTCACCCTCAGAGTTCACTCAATCTGATGACATGTATTTGAGAATCGAGATACCCAGTTGGATATGTATAGAGCTCTGGGTAGACATCGGCTCATATACCGTTCTTTGATATCCAACTGCGTTAAAACTGGTCATATCGACAAAGCCCTCCAGGTGTTCGACGAAATGACTCAATCAGATTGCAGAGTTTTCAGCATTGATTACAACCGTATTATTGGGGTTTTGGTCTGCCATTCGCGTTTTGAGTTGGTGGAATTGTATTATGATGACTTGATTCGAAAAGGGTATTCTTTAAACTCGTTTACTTACTCGAGGGTCATTTGTGGTTTGTGTAAAGTTAGAGACTTTAGGTTGATAGATAAGCTTTTGCAAGATATGGGTAGGACAGGAGCTGTGCCGGATATGTGGGCGTATAATATGTATTTGAATGTTTTGTGTTGTGAAAGTTTGGTTGATGTGGCTTTAGGGGTGTTAGTTGATATGTCTGACAAGGGGAGAGCTCCTGATGTGGTGAGTTATACTACTGTGATTAGTGGGTTGATGAGGGCTAAACGGTTTGATCAGGCTGTTCTAATGTGGGAATCGATGATTGAGAAAGGTGTAAGACCGGATGCTAATGCGTGTAGAGCGCTTGTGTTAGGTTTATGTGGTATTGGGAAGGTTGATTTAGCTTATGAGTTGACTGTAGGTGTTATGAAACTTGATTTTAGTACGTCGGTGTATAATGTTCTTATTAACGGGTTTTGTAAAGCTGGTAGACTGGATAAAGCGCAAGCGATTGTGAGCTTTATGAGAAAGAATGGGTGTTTTCCGGATTTGGTTACTTATAATATTTTGCTGAATCATTGTTGTGATAGATTAATGTTGGATGAGGCTGAGAAGCTGATGAGGATAATGGAACGGAATGGGATGAAACTTGATAATTATAGTTATAACCAAATTATCAAAGGTTTTTGTAAAGCTAATCTTGTTGAAAAAGCATACATGTTAATGGTGAGAAAAATGGAAGTCAAAGGTGTGGTTGATGTTGTATCTTATAACACCATCATTAGAGCACTTTGCAAGGGCTATCGTGTTAAACGGGCCTATGAGTTGTTTGAAGAAATGAGCCATCAAGGTATTCAACCCGATATCATTACATTTACTATATTAATAAAGGCTTTTCTACAAGAAGGTAATTCCAGTTTAGCAAAAACACTTCTTGACAAAATGACAGAAATGGGTTTGTTACCTGATCGTGTATTGTATACAACGACTATTGATCATATGTGTAAAACTGGGAGAATGTCAATGGCCCATACGATTTTTTGTGATATGATAGAACATAAAATCACCCCTGATGTTGTTTCTTATAATGCTATAATTAGTGGGTTCTGTAAGGCTTCTAGGGTTAGTGAAGCCATGAATCTTTTTGAGCAGATGAAAGTTGAAGGTTTGCATCCAGATGAATTGACATTTAAATTCATAATTGGAGGACTTTTACGTGAAAATAAGCTCTCACTGGCTTGTATGGTGTGGGAGCAGATGATGGATAAAGGTTTTACACTTGATAGAGATATTTCAGAGACTCTTATTAATGCCATTAATTCAAGAGACTCATGTAGCATAAGTAATGGAAAAGGTATATGCATGTTAATTATGCAATGATGCATCCATTAATCCATATCCCATTTGATATTAAGTTTGGTCCATCTAATCATTTACATGAAATTTCAGGTTGAAAGAGATGATTTATAACTTTGGCATTAGTTGAGAACCATTTGCCTACATGTCTTCTTGAATAGTCAAAGTCAGCCTTGTTGCCACCGTTATCTTTTTAGTGGAGTTTAAGCTGCAGAGCAAGGCAAGCTGATTGTAACTTCTTGTATCATTTGCCTACATGTATTTTTAGTCTATAAGATAGAAAATATTAGTCAAACATTACAGATTTACTAGCTCATGATCATTAATCAATCAAATCTAGATTTAAAATGTTAAATATGTTTACACAAGTGTATGACTGCATACATCATGACCATTGACTAATGGATCTTTAGTCTCAAGCTACTGAAAAAGGTGTTGCAATGAGTAAAACATAAAATAATGTTTAAATATTTCTTTATCTTTATTTTGGTTTATAAAATGGCTGCAGCCTATACCTTGTGATTTGCCCCTTGAAGTTGTTTAATATTAGTTGCAGTAAAGAGTCTTGTGGATATCAAGACATGTTTCATATATCTTCTAGCTAACATTTTTTATACACACATATATAGTATACACGTGTGTCTATATACGTATATACACATGCGTGTAGAAAAACACATATGTGTCATTGTGTCCATGTACTCATACATATGCATGCATATATTTAGTTATGTGCTCTACCCAAATATTATGTCCCTTCCTTGTGTTTTAATATCGACCCTTAATTTGTAACAGGGTGTTTTAATATACACATGCGTGTAGAAAAACACATATGTGCCCATGTATTCATACATATGCATGCATATATTTAGTTATATGCTGTACCCAAATATTATGTTTCTTCCTTGTGTTTTAATATCGACGCTTAATTTGTAACAGGGTTCTGTTGGTGATTGTTATGAGAAAAGTGTCTTTCAGACTTCAGGTGATGGTTGTAGGCTCCTAGGGTTCTAGTACAACCATCATGACAAGAATCAGCCACAACCCAACAACCACCAAGTGGAACCAAAACATGACCATCGATCGCCATTTTGAAGGTGCTCTCATTGCCGTTTAATTTAAAGAACGGCTTTCCATATCAAAGAAGACAAGATGAGCACAAGGTTGGTTAACATTGTTATTGACCAAGTTCTGTTTATATGAACACGTATATACATTTTTTGAACATAATGTTTTACCATCATGTTGATCTTGTGAGGTTTCCATGGTGTGATTTGTCAGCTAAGGATGAATCAGGTTAAATAGATAGAACACATTGAAAAACGCCTAACTTGTATTAAAATGTTTACAATGTTCTAACCTGTTTTATTCAAAAGATTATGGATTATCATTTTGTGCTTGTTAGAGCATACGAATGCATGTTTTTGGGGTGTTTTTGAGCTCACCGGAAGAGAATGCTGACGTGTATGAGAGAGGGAGGAGAGGTGTTTTTTCTTTGGAAAACGCTCAAAATGGAGCCTTTGAATCCGTTTTTAGCTGTGAGAGGGACAAAGCCTGGGCAGGAGCAGACAAAGGTGACGTGATGGCGTTTCTAAAGTATTCGATTGGTTGCACTTAAATGGTGAATGGCAAAGTTGAGTAATTGTCATGTATAGTTTATTTGTTTTGAAATTGAGGTTGTGTTTGGGCAAGCTATTGGCTGGGAATCTTTCTAGTTTCATGAAGCTACGTATGGAATTTTCAAGCAGTTGATGCAACTTTCTTTTGCTTTCATTTTCAACAAGTATGGAACAAAATTGCTAAATTTTTTTTACAAGAATCTACAAAACCGGAACATTGTATACGTTTAAGAATAATTGTTTGAAATAAGAATTTTTAAAAAAATGCATAATTCAAATATCATGTTGGTCGTAAATATGAGAGATGTTAGGTTTATAATGAATATTCAACCTTAATTTGCAATCAGATGTCTTTTAAATTTTGGTAATGATAGGGATCCTGAGAGTCGGAGACAACAATTTGAAGTGTCCAAATACTTGAATGCAAACTGAGTGCAGCCGACGTATCTAATCAGTATCTAATCAGTCCATAAAACTCCCAATGATGATATCGCTATCCACATAAACAAGCATATACCAGCCACTTAATGATGGGGAAAACAAAGAAGTATATGAGATGCATTGTGTAAATCCAAAAGCCAACAGGGTGATGATGGAGCTTAGAAAACCAATCACGAGGGGCTTGCTTAAAACCATAGAGAGCCCTCTACATATGTCTTGTCCTGTGTAAAAGGTAACCGAAATAACCAAACAAATAGTCGCCAGTCAGACTAAAAGGCTTAGTTAATACCCTTTATCTGATGAAATCATTTGGCTTTATTGAAGGGCGCCTCATTAACTTTATGCTCGATCACACCCACCAATATTTGCTTAGCGAGCATTCACATTTCGTGAGTTTAAGCATGTTTCGTAGTCGATTTCTTAACTTTTACCTGACTTCCCTGTCTGGAAAAAATTTAAACCCAAATCGATCCGATCATAGACAAAATGGGTCAAAATAGTCACCTATGATTGAAGAGCCGCCCCAACTTAGAGCTTACTTTGGTATACATGTATTAGTTAGCGGTTTAGCACAAGTCGATGAATAAGAAAGATAATACGCCACGTAAACCACCAGGTTTAAGGCCTTAGACCCAACGATAAGACGACAAAAGGAGGTTCACACCCATAACCCTGAACCACTTACCAATTCGAGGTTGTAGCCGTCTCCTTCTATGTACACAACAATGGACAAAAGATACAAATGATGTTTGAAAAGTTTGATCAAACTTTAAATAAGGTTAATATACAAATAGACATGTATTCAAGGATTGCCCATAAAAAGTCAGTTGCAACAACTGACAAGTTACACAAAAACACAGTAGATCCATAAGCAAATTAAATTGCAAGTCATTTACAATGGAAGTAAAACTCACATAAAATTGTATGTCAAAGCCTTTGTTACAAGAAAAAAACACCAAAAAAAACACGCTTTGGAAATCTACTGTTTTCAAACTTCAAACTTCACTGGTTGAACACATAAATGGAAAGAAATGATTAATCTAGTCATGATAATTACGTGTTTACAAAATACTGTAAGAGTTTTTGTATCTTCTGCACAGTAAATTAACAAAAGTGTAAGGAAGAACCCAAAATTCTTTCCAAATATATCATTTATAGTGTATGGATTAAAAAGAAAACTGACCAGAAACATTAATGTTATCACAGAAGAGGTTCAGAAAGCTCCATTTCATTTGAAGTATGTTGGTGTGTGTCCAGCTGGCGGGGTCCTATTGGGTCCAAACCGAGCCATTGCCAAGGCCAGCACATGTATCTAGGCCTTTTCCCGTTAATTGAGCTTTTTCGTGTATCGATTTCTTCAAGTTGACTAGTCAACTCTTCTACTCGTTCCCTCAAACGAGCAGCCCTTGTGTCTGCCAATTTTAATGATGTTTCAGCAGCGTCTCTTGCTGACATGGCTGCAGCTGCTGTTTCTTCTTTGAATTTGAGCTTTTTTTCTGATTCTATTACAGATTGTTTTACTTCTTCCAGTTCTTGGCGTACGGTATGTAACTGCAGGGATCGTAGATCACATAAGGGGGTGTTTGGATGTGCATTTTGAAAGTGAATGTAAATATTGAATAATGAGAATCAGATAATCTGTTCTAATGAAACAGGCTGCAAAAGCTAGAGTTTAGATGTGCTTTTGCAGTTTGTGGGTGTAATAGTAAGATAATCACTCATTTGAGTTTTGGCAAAATATGATCTTTTTGAAGAGAGAATCATTTTTAATGACTAAACAGGAACTTTGCTTAAGCGTAGACAAAATTCTGATACACACAGGATGGGCGTAATTCAAGTAGACGAAATAAAGGTATCTCATAGATCAACAATATGTCAATATTACATCAAAGAAACCAATAATTGGTAATGATCAACTGCATATATCTCATAATCTCAAGAATAAACCAATGAACACGTAATAAAAGAAAATTAACTGTGAGCATACCTGTGCTACATAATCTTGTTCCACTGCTTTGCCTGCTTCAGCTTCTTGTTGTGCTGCCAGTTTCCATCTTGTGATTTCCTCTTCGGCTGCAGCAATATCCAACATAAGCCCCTCAACCTACACCACACAAATGATATATTTATACACACACACATATTTAAAATAAAGTTGCGTATGATTTAAAAATTATCATTAATGAAAGGATAAAGAAATAAGAAACTATAACACATAAATTTTAGATACATTTTCATTAGCTACTCTCTCTTTTTCTTCAAGTTCCTCTAGCTTTTGTTTACTTTCCAGAAGCTCCTTAGCTTGAGCTTCAACACGTTCCTCCAGTAAACTCGACTCTGCCCTTGATTACAAGTAGCATCCAAACCCAACCATAGTTAGAAAAAATCTGAATCTATCACACTTAGATATACACACAAATATAAAGGTCCTTAAGATTATTTTAGTTGTACTATCAAAAAATGAATCTTTAACAACAAAAAGATACAGTGAGATAACCAACCATGCAGTTTAAACATAAAATACCTTAATCCATCAACAGTATGTTGCAGTTCAATTATCTCAATCTGAGACTGTTTTATAATGTTCTCAAGAGCACCAGCCTGCATATTTCAGATAATAATCTCAGCCAAAAAACTTATAGTGAAACTGTGAAAGTATAGTCTACGTGAAATTAATGCTAAAACACGCACCAAAGTAGATATTTCATCATCATCTAATTCAAAGTTACCATCCTTACTGCTTGAAACTACTTTTTCATTTATAGTATGATTAGTAAACCGATAATTAATCCCAGATTCCCTTAATCCTTTTTCTGCTACTTTAAACAACTCATTGGTCTTTGAAGAAAGATCAGCTGACATTCTTCTTGACAAAACACTCCTCAGTAAAGAACTAATATGCTCTTTCTCCTTTATTAACTGAGTAACTGTTTCATTCAGGCTTTTAACTTCTCGACTTCTTTCAGTAACCAAATCCTTTGTTTTTTCCAAAACCATTGAACTCAACTCATTTATGGCCTCCAATCCAGCTAAAGAAGCGCGTACGTTCTCCACTAAATCTGTTTCTTGTGGGAGAAACAAAGAATCTGATAAATCTGATTTCTTGTTAGCATCAATCATCTTAATAACCCCACAAACCTGATCATGTATCTTTGAAACAAGACTCAACTGACTAACCAGTAATGGCCTTTGCGAATCCATTTGTGACTCCAAATACCTCAACTTACCACCATAATCCCTCACCAAATCTTGCTTCTCATCCAACTCTGTTTCCAATTCTGCTATCATCTCATCCTTCTCACCATTCGATCTCTCTAAACCTTCAATAACAGAACTTCTTTTTGTCACCGCGTCTTTAAGCCCACTGATTGTAGCCTCAAGCTCTGATACTTCAATCGCAATTTCATAGTTCCTCTGCTCCATTTGCTCCCTAGCTTCATTCCTAGACTTTGTTGCTAATTCAACCTGTCTAACAAGCTCCTCAACAATCTCATTTGTTCTCTTGATCACTCCATAAGCAACCGCAGGCAAACCCGTGTACTTTTGGGACCGTGGCAATCCTCCAGCCGTGAAGTTCTTAAAGTGATTAACCTTACCGGAGATTTTATCAATTCCGGTGACTAACATCTGTGCTGCCGTTTGAATCTCCGATCTAGACGAATCCTTAGCTTTCACCGATTCCTCTAACTCCTTAACGAAATCATCCTTCTGCTTCAACAATTCTTCCTTTTCCTTTACAACTTCATCCAATTCCGCCGATAACTTCTCATTCGACCTCAACAACTCATCTCTCTGACGCGAACTCTCGTCTCGCTTTTTGATCGCTTCATGAGCCAAAACCTTCAACCTGTTAAACGAAACCTGCAATTCCGATTTCGACTTCTCAACCGCCTCACGCGCTTGCCGTTCACGATCGACCTCCGCCACCAGTTCTCGGAATCTCTCGATCGTCACATCCTCCGTTGACGATCGAGTTTCGATGACAATCGGCACCGGAGGACTATCGTCTTCTTCCACATCACTCAACACAGCATCGCTATCTCCTCCATCGGCCATCGTTGTCAACAATCAACGCAAATGATCGATTAATCTCGCAAACTGTATATAATCTAACAAATTGTTACTGTTGCAAACAAAGTATGATCGATCGTATCTGCATATTGGTGTGCAAATTTGTGATGATTCGATTGAAGAAGTGGATGTCAATGTGATGATATGTTAGGGTTTAAGTAATAATAGTGGAAATCTTATTGGTACCTTTGGGAATTACGAACACGAAGAATAATCACGGAATGAAGAAGAGGATTTTGGAGTTACATAACCAACACTTTTTTGCAGCATCTTCGGAGCACCCAATCATACGCTTAACTTTAGTCAGAAGTAATGCTAATTGCGTTTATATTTTAAAATTGAAGTTATCTTTTTATATGTTTTTTGTTTTATAAAATTATAAAAGTTAACTAGAGTAGAATTATTGATTACTGAAAGTGAGGTTATTCTACAAAGTGTATTTTTGTTACAAAGTGTGAGAAGACACAATAAGGCTAAAAAAATCACAAAAAATTATATCTCACAATCTAAATCGAATTTCAAAAAAGTACTTCGGAGTCTCTGTTCCTCTCGTCGTCCTCTATCAGAAAAAAAATAAATAAATAATAAAAAAAATTCATTGTGTCTTTTATGACACACAATGACGTCATTGTGTCATTCATGACGTCATTGTGTCTTTCATAATGACACAATGACGTCATTGTATCTTTTATAAATGACACAATAAAAAATCGTTAATTTTTTTTATTTTTCGTTTATTTTTTCTTAGTGAAGACGGCTAGTGGAACAAAAGCTCGGAATTACTTTTTTGAAATTCGATTTAAACTATGAGATATAATTTTTTTGGGACTTTTTTTTACTCATTGTGTCTTCTCACACTTTGTAGCAAAAATACACTTTATATTTGAACTACTTTCTAAGATTAATTGATTAAAAACTTGTATTGACACATACCATCACGGATCTCTCCATTTTCTACTAACCATCTTTCTCTTTTATTCTCTAAATCGCTAAAACATTATATTTTTCTTCACGTTGACATTAAAGCTTAAACTACAATGGTTGTTTGGGTCGGGTCTTAGAGTCACACAGAACGGGTGTAGCCTATCTCGAACCTAAAGAGAGAGTCGTTTGAAGGGGTCAATGGATGAAAATATGAATCGTTTTTTACTAAATAATATAAATTATAACAAATAAAAATATTAATTTAATTCATTTAATGTTTAACCATAACATACACATTATCTTTCATCATTGTTCTCTTTCTTTTTGTCATAAGATTTATTCCTTAGGATTGTGGGTGTCATCCCACACCAAGCCATTTGGTGCTAAAGATTTCAGGAGGTAGTGTAGGTGAGATCAAAGATGTAATGTTCTAACTGGTACTGCTAACACATCACCTTCGATGACTTCTTGGGTTTCTTTCCACTTATACAATAATGTCATCCATCCATCCTGACTCACTCTCCCTACCACCTGACCCTCCCAATTCACCCCAGCAAGACCACTCACACCCACCACGCTTAAAATTAATAGGGTTTTTTAACAACTTTTTACTTCTAATACCATTAAATCAACTTATACATATAATGATTTAAATTCAAATTGACTAGGCCGTGACAATTATTAGATATGGTATTTGACAAATGTTATAATATTTATATATTTTGCTTTATCATAAATTGGTTGTTAATCCTATTAAATTATATTTAAGATCATCTATGTTTTTCAAATGTCAATATGGTGGTTCTTGTAGCAGCAGCTATAACGTTTTCCTTTGACTAAAAGAAAAACCAAAAAAAAACAATCATTGCAAATATTACATTAAATGAGTTATCGTACAACAATAAGTTTAACAATGAAAAAAATGAATATTCAACTATGAATACAGCCATAAAAAGTCTAGATTGTGATTCTCTCATCGACGGTAAACAAACCTACTCGGTGAATTATAATTGTATTGTTGTTGGTACCCTCCGTATCCTTGTGACGAGTTATGATATTGTTGTTGATTATCTGCAGATTCATTTGGGTTGAAGTCGCTTGACGATAGATGATCACGAAGTCGCCATCCTTCGGGCTCTTTTTGGAACTTGTTTGATTGAATATAGGTCTCTAAACTCATCACGGCTTTTGTCACTTTTGCATCTTCTCTCTCCTTCAATGCTTTAAGGAAGTCGCGCGATATAATGTTAAGTAGCTTCTTGAACTGGTTTTTGTACCTTCTATATAAAGCAAACCCTGCTACCTGAGAAATCATTTTATGTAAAGGTTTAGATTGTTATGGTAAAGTATTGGCTTCATAATCATAGGTAAGGTGTTTATTATTTAAAAAATATTTGAAAAAATGGACAAAGAAGTGTATGGGGATCAACCCAACCCAGGCATCCTATTTTAGCCCGTACTTAAATCGACCCATTTAGGGTATATAGGGAAAACAACTATTCGACTGCTCGGCAGCTCGTAAGGCGAAAGAAGCGCCGGACATTTTAAGACTGGGTATCTTTTTGTCTATTACTAACCAATGCAAAATACATCTCAATGTAGTCACCCTTGAAGAATATATTTAGGTATTTTAACTAATAGGTAAACACTTGCACTGACCTATACAATATTACTCCTTTAATCCATATTTATGATCAGACAAGCATATGACAACTGTTGGCATTACAATATTACTCCTTTTAGAGTTTTAGGGCATTTTAAGTGTTAGACTACTGTAAAATACTTTTATATAATTATTTGTGCAGCCAAACGTCGTAGTTATGAATGAAACATAAAATATGGGTGTATCTAACCTCATTTAACTTTAACAATTTGACATAAAACACATGGAAATAAGCCAAATAGACCCACTCATAAGAAAATGGGTCAAAATTACCACATTTACAAAACATATATAAGCATATGCTAAGAGCTCAATTAAGCCAATATATAAACTCACCTCAAGGAAAGCCTCAAGCGCCACTAAGGTATATATATTTGCTGGCAGACTATTTAAAAACCTAGCAAGCCATTTCCAGCCCTCTTCAATTCCATGTAGATTTCGGATACCACTAACTTCAGTCTAAGAAATTAATATAAAAAAAGTGTTGTTATTAATTTAAGCAGTGGTATAAGAGGATTTCTACTTAAGTACTTATAATAAAATCGACCAACGGTTACAAGAAAAAACCTGAATTAGAGCCCCGTATAGTTTCATATGTTGAGTTAATCTTGCTACATAATCGTCAGTACTTTCAAGCTTTCCATCTTCTTCTTGGTAACCAATAGCTCTCAAGTATGCATCTCTTGATTCAAATGCAGCCTGGAGAAAAAAACTATTCATTTGGTGAATTTTTAGTTTTACACTTTTGACCCATTAGTAATAGAACATAACCCAAATTCATACTTTTTCACATAAGGGGCCAACAATGACCCCTCTAATTGTCATACATGGTGAAGGAAAACCTAAGATGTGACTTTGGGTGCCATTTACTAGACGGGATGATAGGGTCAAAGGCCACAAAATGTGAAAGACGAGTATGGTATATAGTAAGTATGACAAAAGAAGAAATCAATTAAGAAAAATGATGATTATGCAGTCTTTTATGGATTTTTGCCCATGCCAAGTTCATCCTTTAAGAAATACGGGCAAACCCGGGGCACAAAACTCCCACATGCACAGGTCCGGGAGGAGTCGGGCCACTTTGGGCCAAATGTACGCATCCTTACCTTGCATTTCTGCAAGAGGATGTTTCCATGACCTGAACCACCCTCCAGATTACATGGCAACAGCCTTAACAACGCTCCAAGGTCCACCCCTCATTCTTTATGAAATATTCAAGCAAACTAATTGAACAAAGAACAAACACAAAAATATAAAAATAAAAGATATAGCGAAAAAATGAAAATAGAAATTACAAATAAAATGTTACAGAATTTACAGGTCTCTAATCACATTATAATGACAATATTGTAGGAAATTTTACAGGATAAGGCGAAGTACCTCTGAGTAACTTATATACTTTGGAACTGTGAGCATGCAAACTTTGTTTAACTTGGCAAGAAGAATTTCAATGGCTTGAGGAACCTATATTCATGATGAAAAACAAAGGCAAGTAAGTTTAATTCATAAACTCTCACATTGACTTTCATACATTTAACCATCTTAACAATGGCAAACATCTTAATTTTTGTATCTGAAAATCTGAAATTTTTCATAATTATGTATTGCCTTCTTTTAAAGAGGAAAAAAATCTATGATGTTTCTCACCTGTGAAGTAATCATGACAATGACATGTCCATAAGCATATATAGCAGCATTGCTGTTAGCGTTATTGCTTAAATGGACGATCTGTAAGAATAAAACAGGCATAGTTTAAGCCTTTTTATTGACGTAATATATATGAGCTATAATAAATATTCATATATATATGTGTGTGTGCGTGTGTGCGTGTGTGTGTTTGTGTGTGTGTTTGTGTGTGTGTGGTAAGGGGGAGAGAGAACGTTAGTTGAAAAATATGTTTCTGAATTGACAAGTGAATTACTTTATCAGCAAAGATCCCAAGATTGACAGATTGAGGTAAGGTTGAATTCATAAGTTTCACCAATTCATCTGCTTTTGTCCTGGCCAACATAAATTAAAGTTAGATCTAGATGTGAATCTTTGAAATAGGTTGATTTGGGTTTTGCTTTATCTCGTAGTGGGTCAAATAAAGAAAGAGCTAAAAGGATAAACAGCGAAAAGGGTCAAATGGATTGAAAGTCGCCTAAAGTCTTTCAAGCAGATAGCCTCCAAAATAATTGGTAAAGTGCACAGGCCATCTAGGCATTCAAAAAATTGCATCAAGGCCACTAATCTATCAAATCAGCATCACAGGGGATCTAAGAATTAAACTGGTTTCATTTTAAGTCAACAAACTTGCAATTTTCCTTGAAGTTATGGCAACAATAAAAAATTATTATGCATACAGAGCACCCATGAAGTCTAAGAAAACGGCTTTTTGATTTTTCCACAAGTATTTTATCTTCAAAATAAACAAAAACAAAACCAAAATTGTTAATTTGGGTGATCCAGGCATACATTATCCCTGAAAAAATTTTCTTCAAAGGTTAAGATTATTATTTTAAATTTCTTTCCTTTAATCATAACTAACACATTCGTCATTTATAAGAAGTTTAAGAAGTGGACCAGAAAGTGTTAGTGGGTTAACTTGACAAACCTTGTTTCGACCCAAACCAAAAAATAGTGTCTTAGCCTGAATTTGTTTCGATCTGTTATACAACCCACCCATCCCGCCCATCTTGTCACCTCCTTAACCCATTTACTATGGGGGTGTTCAAATTAACTATTAAGCCTATGTGACTGAAAAAGACACACCTCCAAAACATGTAGAAGAACAAAAATAGAGATACGGATAAAGTTGTCAAAAGATAAATAAGCCCAAGAAAAAGCTTATACAAAACAGCTTACATAAAAGGGCTCAATAAGCTGATAACCTTAGCCAAACACTAAAAAAGAACTTATTGTGTTTGGATAAGTTGATAAACTCATAAGCTGCAAAAATAAGCTTACCCAAACACCCCAAAAGGACTTGCAATATTTACTGGTTTATTATGAAAAAAGAAATCCACACACCTTACACTCTCTTTTGTACCGGTTATCGTTTTAATACGTCTAGCCATTTGCATACCCTGCCTGTGATACTCCTGCAGAAAAGGGACTTTCTCAATTACTGAATACTTTCACAGAAAAAAAGTAAATAAGACTGGCGAAAGGATCAAACTCATTAAACATTAGCTGATGTTAATGCATGAATCTATGAGCACATTTTTGGAATATGCTTGCACCATATTAGTTTCAATATCCAATGTATATGCTGAATTTTTACATCATTTTTTATGCTAGATAATTCCTATTTACACATAATATGTTCCAACTAAACTACTGTTTTTATAAAATTATAATAAAATAATGTACCAAACTAAATCAAATCTATAAATTAATAATTAAACAATTAGAACCCAAATTTGATCGGGTACTCATTTATGTGTTGCAACAAGATTGTTTTAAAAATATAACTTTCATAAATCAAACTTTTACTTTTATGTTAAATATTTCATAAATACATAGACCATGAACTATGGTGCGAATGTGTGATGAATAGTGTTTCACCAATACGGTACCTTGGTCAGAGATGGTCTAATTGTTTTTTTTTTTCTTTTTTGTGTGTGTTTTGGAGCATACAAGGGAGATTCAGCTGGCAACTTACCAAAATAAAGAACAGAAATATGAACAAAGAAATAACTTTGGAATTTAAAAACACGCCAGTCATGACTTACTCGATTAGAATCCATTTCCGATGCAAAACCTTCTCCAACCACTTCGTTGTATATTTGTAGTCTACTTTCTTCCATTTTTAAAGCACTTTCGGCACCCTTGAGTACATTTCCTGCAGTTAACTCAACATAAATAAAGTAAGAAGAAAATTTAACATATTATAAAAGAATAAAACACCTTTTGCCCAGGATATTTTAATATTTTTATACATAACTATAAGTTAAAGATGGTTACAAAATTATATTGTTTCAACAATTAAAATAAATCCATTTAGAAGATTGTATGCATTAAAAATACACTTTAGGTAACTTTCAACCCATTTGACCCATTTCCTTTTAAGCTACTTTTTACCCCTTTGACTCGTTATAGAAAAGCCAATCCAAGTCAACCCATTCATTACTAAATGGATCAAAATTCCACCTCTACAACAAAGTATCAGGGCTTATAAAGCCAGTTGTTTAAGTTAAAAAGCATAAGGCAATTTTAAACCGTACAGAGTTCCAAAAGGTTATGGGCTTCTTAATATTAACTTGAAAGGAATATATAACATCAAATCCAGCTGCAAAGAGTTATGCACTGTGATTTAGTATCTGAATGATATATTAATCAATAGATATAGATTTACCTTCAGGTGCTTTATTTACTCTACTAGAACCAGATCCCTTAGAAACCACTCCTTGTGAAGCAGTCAAAGCCTCAGCAGCCTTTCTTTGACTTTCTGCCACTGCCAGTTCAGCTGCTTCTTTTGCAACTCGTTCAGCTTCCAATGCTTTGGCTTTTGCTTCTTCCTCCTTCTTTTCAGCTTGACGTTTGGCCTGCACCGCACAATAATATAATAATTTTATGTCATCTATTCAATAGCATGCACTACAAAATTCAAGAGAAAAGGCATCAACAAGGAAAAATAAGGGCCCCTTTGAATTGCAATTTGAAACTGATTACAGTATTATTAATTTTCAAGTCAATAGATTATCAATTTTTAGTGAGCGGTTATATTAAACTGAAATCATCAGTTTTGGATAATGAGTCCAAGGTGGCTGCAATGAAAGTGATTCTGATTTATTGATTATCAAGGGGTCATTTTACATGTGAATCCTTATATATTCAGAAATCACCAAACACCCAGCCTACTGATTATAGGATTATCGCAACCTCAAACAATAGAAAACGCATCCAAGCACCATCTCATGCAACATGCTTAGTTAAAGTTAATTATCTGATTCGTATCATTCTATCTCACATAATAAACTAATGACTTTCGAAGAGCAAAGCAAAACAACCCCTAAGCCATCGATATGAAAGAAAGTGAGATCATTCTATACAACATACAATGATCTAAGATTAGACACAATTTATTGACATGTCCATCCTCTACAAACCTCTTCTGCTTTAATTTTTTCTTGATGGATTTTTTCTTCCTGGATAGCCTTTTGCTTTCTTTTGGCCTCTTCAATTGCAGCATCATCTCTTATCTTTTTCTCTTCTATTTGGGATTTGTATTCATGATGCCTTTGAACATCAGTCAGATGATTATCCAGTTCTTCTGCACTACAGAGAATAAAAAATATATATATCAACAGACTAACAATCTCAGAAGTTGGAAAAAAGAACCCAGCACAAAATTTTTAAAAGCAATATAGTTAAGGTCATACATTTGACGTTGATATTGCAAATCACGTTTTCTGTCCAACTCACGTCGTGCCTCCTTGTTTTTTTCAGCTCGGGAAAGGGCATGGGTAAATTTGGCCTTTTCGTTTGTAAGATCAGTTCCAAGTGCAGATATCCGGGCTCTTATCTCGTCCTATTTATTGGAAATTAAAAAACAAATTTAATATTGAATGTATATTCTAGAGCTCACAAATTTGACCCATTCACATAAACTGGGTCGAATCAGGTTATGTTATGTCTCTCACGAATTGATCTGATAAATAAAATATTAGCTTAAAAGAAGACGAAGCAAATGAATCGAAAGTCTCCAAAGTGATAAAAAATATTGTAATTGGAATGCTATAAAGTGTTCGGGTCAAACCAACTACACCTAACAGTTTCAACATGACAAAAAAATTACCCATTACACGACCCAACCATTTTGACACCTCCGGTGATAATGACAATGTGAAAACCAAAAGAATAGAGAAATAAAATATCAACAATTAAGATTGCTAAGCAGTAAAAATGATAGAACAAAAAAACAGACCGCAACATTAAGTTGGTGTTCGTGGCTTAGCTCGATTAATGCACCTTCAATAACTCCACCTTTGTCCATCAAAGACCATTCGGGCCCACTAACTGACTCGCTATCAGAATCTACACTGTCACTGAAATAATTACATGCGAGAATCATCAATGAAGTCATAGATACGGATAGAGCTGGCAATCTCAACCCATTTACTAATAAATGGGCCAAATTAGAAAATTTGTCTTCACTCTTCAATGAGTCAAATGGTTTCAGATTGATTAAAAATTGGCTAAAAAGATAACAAGTCAAAAGCCTTCCAGAGTGTGCTTATAATCCATAATCTTTTATGTTGTTTTATCCAAAATCTAAGATTATTATTGTACTAAACTATTAATATAGTTTTTGTAATCATATTTGTCATACAAATTTCTTATTACGATCTGCGGACAATAACTCTTTCATGTCAACCCAGCATAACCCCACCTGATCAGCCTTGACCCATACTAGAAAAGTACCCATTTTGACTTGTAAGTCAACCCATCCATTAGACATCACAAAAAAACTGAAACAATGAATAATCAGAACTGGTACCTTAAATAGATATCCTCACAACCAAAACAATTACCCATCGTCATTTGTTTGCTATTATTCTCCTCATAAGCATCATCGCCGTCATCACCTTCATCATCTGATACATGCATCACAAAGGCCTTCCTATTTTTATCAGCAACTGAAATATCACTGCACGAAGAAACTCTTGAGTGGATGAAAATTAATAAAAAAACAACATTTCATGAAATCTATACAAGGGATCTCTCATAAATTTTCTAATGATATAAATTGGTTGCATATGGTACCTTGAGTGTGTTTTGGAGAAATCTAAAGGGACCAATGAGGATGCTTGAAGTTTATGGTCAATGGTATTAAGCTCTGATATGAGTTCATCAAAACTCCAATCAATTTGTGGGTCAGCTATTATCCCGTTAACACATTGGGGACCTCGAATATCGAATTTCACAATACCCCTAATCATACAAACATCAACAAAGTTAATAATCCTTTATTACAGAGAATCAAAGAACTGAAAATATAATTATCAATAGCTGTATAGTTCTTTTCTGCC
This sequence comes from Flaveria sonorensis, assembly GCA_025506505.1. Taxonomy (NCBI): domain Eukaryota; kingdom Viridiplantae; phylum Streptophyta; class Magnoliopsida; order Asterales; family Asteraceae; genus Flaveria; species Flaveria sonorensis. Next base: position 8,022,983 of record CM046436.1, read on the forward strand.
TAGCCTTTTCTGAATCATTCAAATCTAGCAGACACACAGCACTAGGGCAAAACAAATAATAGTAGATTAGATGATGGGATAAAAACTAAAAACAACACCGGACATACATGTTTCAGCTAAGTATGGAACCAATATGTCAAAGTGATTGCTTCAACTTTGCTGAATAAGAACTACCATCTATCTGCACAAAAAAGAGTAGATATGAGTCTTCGAATAACAACATACGACAACCCAACTACATTTAAGCAGTTGTTATATCTGTTGGTAACAAGGATATGTGTGTGCTTCAGGTACAGCTATTCTCACATGAACATATCAATTATCTCGTCATCCAACTTTATCGAACTACATTCAATAGCAGGTGCAATATTAAAACATACTCATTGTTCGTCCCTCATTCTTCCTCTATTAAGTAAGAATCTCGATGTAAGAACTGAGATGAAACAGAATCAAAGGGGATTAAGAGAGAGTTGTGAATTCTGAGAGCATATTAGGGTTTTGTGGAGATAAATAGTGTCGATTGATAGGTGGTGGAAGGAATTGAGAGTTTGAAACCCTCGATTCGATATGGTTTACCAAAATAGTTATGAACATCGCGTAATGTAATTTCTGCTTCGGTTTCACGCACGGAGACGATGGTGTGGGTTCGATTATTATTTAAACGGAAAAACTGAACACATCAATGGGCTTTATATCAAAGCCCATGACGATATCAACAACCCGGCCCACTACGTGTAAGTTCGGTTTTACTAGAAATAATATTTGATAAAAATAACCATTTTATTACAAATATACAATCATTTTATAAGTTGTTTTAATTTTAATCTAAAAATTTCATCAATTTTTTCTACTTGATCCAATATGATGAATTTTTGGACTAAGATTGAAGAAACTTATGAAATTTTTGGATGTAAGTTGATGTTTTAAATATTTTGTAAAAAAATTATTATTTTTGTTAAACCTTAACGATTAATATTGAAATTAACTCTATTTAATTTTTAACTAAATATTTATATTATATAATTATAAAGTTTTGTATGCATTGTAAGTTGTACTATGTGTTTTATAGGTTGTGCTTGTTTTTTTTAATCTTCAACTTTTTTATTTTAACTCAATACTTTTATATTTTTTTACAATTTAACCTCAGTATTTTTTTACTTTTAGTTTTGGGCCCTTATACTTTTCATATCTGACAAATTTTTATTTTACCTTTCGGTTTAAATTTTACGAGTTAACACGCGCTGTAGCGTGCATGTGTGAATCGACATTTTTTCACTTATTTTTTTCAGTTTAACGGTCCAGTCACAACGTGCTGATCCTGGATCGTTTTACTTATTGTTTTATATGTTTATGTTCTTTCGCAATAATACCTGTCGCCTGTCGGTAAAAACAATCGCAAATCATACTACTTACGTCAGAAATATATTTCCAACGAGTATCACCACAGAGATTGAACCAAGGTGAGACCCATTCAATTTACATATATACTATTGTTTAAAACAATTCACATCATTCAAAAATTCAATACAATATAAACAATCATGTCATTTTCCTTTATTCAACCACTCGCATTGCTTATGCTTGTATAAACATTAAACAACATCACTAACCAATAACCATTAACAATATCCACGTCATCACCATGCGACCATCATTTCGATCACATCTCCTCTTCCTCCTCCTCCCCTTCCTCCTCATCCTCCACGCCACCATCATCCACAACCGCCGCCACCGCGACACTTTGGCTGACCACTCACTCTCCACCGCCTCGCGGTGGATCGTTGACGCCCGCAACGGCGGTGAGAGGGTGAAGCTGTCGTGCGCCAACTGGGTCAGCCACCTTGACTCCGCGGTGGCGGAGGGGCTGAGCAAACAGCCTGTGGATGCGATATCGAAGAAGATCAAAGAGATGGGGTTCAATTGCGTGCGACTCACGTATCCGTTGTTCTTGTTTACCGATGATGAGTTGGGGTCGATGACGATGAGACACTCGTTGCAGAAGTTGGGGTTGACCAGCACCGTCTCCGGAGTTCAAGTCAACAATCCGGCGCTCATTGACCTTCCTCTCGTCAACGTTTTTCAGGTAATCTTTTAAGTCATTCAAGATGTTTACTTAGAGAATGTTTGAATATGACAGAAACAGATAAAAAGTTAGTTTAATCAGTTGGATTTTGTTTAGTTAGACATACTTTTAATTCGGATCAGTTTGGTTTTAAGATATATTTGAATAGATTTTAAAACCGATATAAACTCATGATAAATATAACGAGTTACCCCACTCTATTTATCTATTTTTTTCAATTAGCGAAAGAATGTATTATGCAATATGCAGTGTTAGTTCTACATTGAAGGTGTCGTATATATATTTTAGTTACTTCTATTATTTTCCCTGATCAAAATCAATTAAACTAATAGTTTAAAATTTAAAATGAATAAAAATTTATATGTACAGCCGGAGCATATTTAGTCAAGAAAATAATAAATTTTTGAAAGCGACTCTATATTTTTTTTTCATTTTGATGTAAAGGATTAGAATAGATCATGAAAAACACTTTAGTGACGGTGACTTGTAGTTTCAACCATATTTGTATTTTTAAAATTTGTTTTCTTGATACTTAAATAACAAAATCGAATTAAAAAATCGTAATGTGCTAGAAAAGCTTTATTTTAAAATGGTTAATATTTTCAAAACAAACATACGAACATTTGAATGGAAGATATTGGTTTTAAATCCTTATAATATAAACTAACTTTAATTAGCAATATATTATATGGTTAATGGCACGGGTGAGTAGAATAACTTTAGAATTAAGATTAATTAATATGAAGGTGGGTAGGTAGTGTTCCATATTGTATCTCTAAACTTAAATAATTTGATCAATGTACGATTCAAATAACTAACACATAAATAGTTAATATTTATTAAACCAGGAAGTAGTTTCGAACCATAATGACAACAATGTGATGATAATACTAGACAATCATGTAAGCAACCCCGGATGGTGTTGTAACGACAATGACGGCAATGGATTCTTTGGCGACCTCTATTTCGACCCTGAAGTTTGGATCGAGGGTATCGGTCGAGTTGCATCCATGTTCAAAGGCTATAACAATGTAGTAGGTATGAGCTTGAGAAATGAACTTCGTGGGCCTAGACAAAATCTCAAAAGCTGGTACAAGTATGTACTTATATTAAAAACATGTTTTTAATATTATTTCATAAATGTTTAGTGGTTTTAAAATAAACATTCAAGAGGTCGGGTGTTTTTTATGTCACGTGAATCAGGTACATGCAAAAAGGTGCGGAGAAGGTTCATGCATTAAACCCGATTGTTTTAGTCATCATATCGGGTTTGAATTATGACCTAGATCTGTCTTTTCTTCAGACGAAACCTATAAGTCTATCTTTCAGTAGAAAACTGATTTACGAGATTCATTGGTATGGCTTCTCAGATGGTGATGACTGGATCACGAGTAACTTAAATGAAGTATGTGGTCGGTTATCGACAGGATAACGAGTAGTGCATTGTTTTTATTGGACCAAGGTTACCCTTTGTTTATGAGTGAGTGGGGAGTGGATCAAAGAGGTACAAATGACAATGATAATAGATATCTTAATTGCTTATTGGGCTGGGCCGAAGAACATGATCTTGATTGGGCTTTGTGGACTCTTGTTGGGAGTTATTATTTTAGAGAAGGTGTAGCTGTGATGGAAGAGCTTTATGGGCTTTTGAATTGGAACTGGAGTGGCCCAAGGAATTCAAGTTTTTTGAACAAGATTTCACCTCTTCAGTCTCCTTTTCAAGGTTTTAGAAATCCATATCATATATGTTTTTTTTCTATATCGTTCAAAAGGTAAAGTTTATGTCACTCTTTAAGACATCAGGTATACTCATATGAGTGAGTGTGAATTAAAGACGCATAAGCTCACTAATCATTTACGGATGAGGGAGTTGTGTGCTAGATACACAAATACACCTATATGTACACATGTGTGCGAAGTGAATGTGTCCCACTCACGCCCATAAGCGCACTCACGTGTGAGCCACTCATGCTCCACTCACAGGAGAGTGGCATTCACGGGTCTCATATGCACTCACGGATGCAATTTCATAGAATATACCTCATACGCTTATAAGGGTATCGAATAATTCAAACTTAAATTTTCAAAAAAACTTCTTCACACTTAAAACTAAAATGAGTAGAAATATAAACATGTGTGAAAAAGATGTCATATTAAAATTTTAAAACTTATAACTTTTCAAATTTTCTCTTTGCACTAAGATTAGGCGTGTGAATTTACAACACGATATTGGTTTCACCTAAACGAGCTCAAGTAATTTTAGGGTCTATTTGTAAACACGTTAGCTAGACGAGTTAGTAATGGTCATCCTAGAGGGTTTATGAGTTGTCATGGTAATCTTATATTTTTTTTTAAATATAATATGTGACAAAACTAATTAGTTTTTTTTTTTTCCAACTTAGAAGTTCAAAAAAAAATGGACACCAATGTTGTTTTTAACTGAAACTGTTTTATATACGAGCTTAAATTTTGTTATTTATAAGTGTAGAGTAGGAATAACAGGAATATGCTATTAAAAAATTAAAAATATCTAGAATATATTCGTGTTAACTCGTATACATGCGCCTGATTTGAGTTCTTCTAGCGTTTGACACGCCAACCATTGAGTCTAGCATTCTTAATTGAAACCAATCAATTAAGTGAGACAATGCAAGTCTATAGAATCTAAATTTTTCGTATTTAAAAACACATATTGTTTCACTTGAACTCACGCCTTATATGAATTGCAGCATCAGGTTTATCAAGTAACGATGAACATAAAATCTTGTTTCATCCATCTACGGGGCTTTGTATGCAAAGATATTCCTTGAGTTTGGGTCCATGTTCGGAAGCAATGGTGCTAGACTACAGACTAGAAAAGGCTTTGAGAGTGAAGGGTACAAACTATTGCCTACAAGCTAACGAGGTGCATATGCCGGTGAGAGTAGGTATCAGGTGTTACAACGATTCAACGTCTACATGGGAAGCCATTTCAGCCTCTAAAATGCACCTTTCATCAAAGGATAATAATGGCACTATCGTTTGCCTTGACATAGATTCTAAAAACAACATTATTAATAATGTTTGTAAATGCTTAAGTAAAGATTTCTTGTGTGATCCTTCCTCGCATGGTTCAAGTCATCAATAGCACAAGTTTTAGTTTTACACCACCCATCATTAGTATATATGAACATCGTAGTTTAGACGGATTTATTTCAAAGAGCTGATCTAGTTATATGGCATCTCAAGAAACCCATGTATCTCACATCGTAACTACTTTCGTGATCGATATGACATTTGTGTTGTTACACAATATTGTGTATGTAAACGTTATAAAAAATAGAGTAAATTATTATTTGCATCCTTAAAATTAAAAATATCACTATATCCATTCATTTGAGTCCCGAAGACTGAAGTCATTAGTTTTTCCTGTTAAATATTTTATAAAAACGCTAAACTATCCTTAAAAATTAGGGGCATTTATATATTTTCCCTTTCTAAAGTTATTAACTACATATTTACCCAAGTAAAAAAAATTAATTACATATTTTTCCTTTCTAAAACATATAGATTACATATTTACTCATTTTATTAAAATTACTTATTAAGTGTTTACTCGTATTTTCATTAAAGTATTTTTACACATTTCACTTTCTAAGACTATCAAATATTTTTATATATAAATAGAAACAACAAAATTACATCTCGTTTAAAACTTTATTTCAAACACAACAATCATCGATAATCAAAGCCATATCTCCAAATACGAAACGCAATAGTCGAAAGTTTTAAACAATTATAATAATAAAACATCAATATGCAAAAAATCTCTTAGTAAAAATAAGGTAATATAGTTACCTAATAGGTTAACTTTAACACCAACGATCCTTAGCCCAACTGGTTGAGGTGTCGCACCCATGATATGTAAATAAGAGAATGTTATGTATTTAAGTCTCGTCTGAACAAAATATTCAGAGTTGAACCATGAGATTTTCTTAACAATAAGTTTTCTCCTAAGAGAATTAAAGATGAGATCCCGACTAAAAAAACAAATAGATAAACCCGACTAAAATAATAATTATTCTTTGAAGCAGTGGTGTTCATTTTTTTTAGTTTAGAGAAATAATAAGTTATGGTTTTAAATTGCGAACAACGGGTCATAGTGGATGAGCCCTCTCTATCGACCACCAACATCCATGTATTTCCCTCCGAACATCCTCATCATCCTCACAGCATCATCGCAGTTTGAAACGAAGTAGATTAACGCCAACAATGAAGGATATGAAAACGACGATCAGTTAAATTCTTGAACTCCAATCAATGTTTCACTGTAAGCATCCACAATTTCCACCAATTTGATCTTCTGCAACGGTTTCCTACTTGTTTTCTTTAAGATTCAAAGCAATTTTCACTTTACGAACCAATGGGATTACAACTTCACCTTTTCCGGCATTTTCCGATGAGCTGATTCAATTAAATTGACCTAATTTCAGGGTTTGGTTTTGGGGATGGTTTGAGACTATACGTACTAGACATTTTGGGGCTCCAAACATGTTGATATGAACACAAATGGAGCTCCAAACATTACAAGATAATTAAAGGGACTCCAAATTCACAGCCTCACAGGGCTCGAAGCGCGCACCAAACACAACTTTCCTATAATAGGGGCTGAAAAACCACTGTGAGAAATACAGTGATAAATCGAGAGTTGCGAAACGCTATCAGATTGAAACTATTTGGGTTCACTCCAAATTTTCAATCGGATAAAACTCAATTCGAAGAGCAAGTATGGATCTTAGTGTGAGAATTCGTGAACTAATAAAAAACGAAAGTGACCATGAATTGATTCGAAATTAGCATTTGCAGGGAATCATATTAAAATTTTACACTTTTTACCCTCTAATTTCACATGTGAAATTTCAGAGAAATCCCATTTTTATAAAGCAATGTTACCCTCTGCCCCTTGGACCCCGCCAGGGGCTGCCGCCCCTTGGACCCCGCCAGGGGCTGCCGCCCCTTGGACCCCGCTCCCGGGGGCGCTGCCTCCGGACCCCCGCCAAGGGGGCGTTGCTCCCTTGGAACCCCTATTGCTTAGGGTGATATGTATCCCAAATCAGGCCACCTTGGGTCAACTCAATTAGTTAGTTACCTTAGTCACTTACCCGAGATAGAGGAGCTAATCGTGGGTTACTAAAAATAAAGGAGCTAATCGTGGGGGTAATTGCAGCAGTTACTTCTGCTATTTAGGTTTATTTAAGTCTTGTGTTCTAGCTATAGGATTTTGTCTTGGTTATTTGGATTATTTGTGACTTGTAATCGGAGAATTGCCCTTCTCGAATCGGGCCGACTATCTATCTATTTATCTTTTTGTTCCATCAGATTTCTCAGTTCTATCAAGGGGCTTCGCACCTCCTAACTTGTTTGATGAATATTATGATCACATCAATCGTTAGTCAATCCAATTACACTAAAATATCTAACAAACACTAGTTAACCATTGCAACTTAATTTAAAAGGAGCTTTAGTGAAATGATTTTTATCTATGTGTCATTTAAGTGACATTTTAACTAAACACACATTACGTATGGTGAGAGTTCTCGGTGGACGATTCATATAAATGCTACTGCTAAGTTGCTAGTTGTAATCAATTCCCATAGTTATTTATTGCCTGTTCATTTGATTTATAGAAACAAAAAATCCACAGGATCTAGGATTGATTAGAGATTCAACATTAATGCTTCAGTATATTTGTATGATTATATGCAGATATGCTCTTTATTTGATGCTGATTTATCACTTTTTTTTCATGTGTATATTTTCTATGGAACTATGGAAGAACAGATGGAAAAGGGTCCTTTTCCTGATCATGCTCGTACAATCACCATATGTAATGAATGATATATATCATGTGTAATTAATGGTATATATGTGTGTGTGTGTATGTATGCATATGCATGTTGATATGAGAGTTCAGTTCTAGAAGATATGCAAGACTTTGGTTTAAAATTTTTAGCTGAAATTAGAAAGAAGTTTGTGTATACTATTGGATGTATGGATGGTGTATCGTTGTGGGGCCTGCAAGTTGACATTTGTTGGCCACTACTTTTAAAAGGGCCCGTTCTGACCCGTATCTTTTTTTGTCGTAACAAGTTCTGACCCATACCTATTTATGTCAAAACACATCCTGACCCTACCTCTTGATGTTGAAACATGTTTTGACCCTTAACTCTTTATGTGAAAACCTGTTATGACCCGGACGAAAATGGCTATTTTCTAAAACAACTCATTATGACCTGAACCCTCCATGACCTGTTACTCCGTGAAGATGTTAAAATTATGTTGAATTGATTCCTTCTGTAAATTTAGGGGATTTGTTGACTAACTTGGTCAACAATGGTTTTAACTAGAGTGCAATTACTAATTTGGAACGAGTCATAGGATATTTGTCTTGTTTGATAAGATAATTTTTTTGTTATCTCTTTGCTTGATTCTTCATGTTCTGATGATTGTAATTGTCTTCATATATTTATGGGAAGATGCAATTTATGAAAGTTTATAAGAGCTCATAGATGATATATAACAACAATTACTAGACATTTGAGTAAATGTATATCCTTGGTAAAAATAAATTTACAAACTTTTCAAAGACTTACAAATGTTGCAACTTTATAAGAGCGTGGTACGCCCCACGATTTCCCATTGAAAGTAGTTCAGTGTGTGATCCTTGTTCTACAACTTTTCCATTTTTGATCACAGATATTGAATCAGATTTTTGTATAGTTGATAATCGATGAGCTACAACGACGCATGTTCTACCAATCATCATTTTCTCCAATGCTTCCTGCACAAGATTTTCAGATACACTATCAAGTGCACTAGTGGCTTCATCTAAAAGAAGAATAGCTGGATTCTTGAGTATTGCTCTTGCAAGTGCAATTCTTTGCTTCTGGCCTCCTGAGAGTTGGACTCCTCTTTCTCCACAGTAAGTTTCATATCCATCTTTCATAGAACTGCAGTGATATTCATTTCCATTAGAATATTGAGGTTCAAATTTTGATTTGTCTGGATGGAATTACTGTTGAAATAGTTCGCGGTTCAAAGCTCACTTGAGTTTGAGCTGAGGTGAGCTCACTCCTTTGGCTCGCTCAAGTTAAGTAGGCCATTTAAGAAACCTAATTTTTATGGGAAAAAAACCTTTAGTTTTTTTTGTTGTTATATCTATCCATATGCATAGTAAATGTTACTTTTTGTTCTTATATCTAATCATATATGAAAGAAATACAAAAGCATTAAATTTCAAAATTTACGAGCTTTTACTTGAACTTTATCCGAGCCAAGTTGGACCTCAAACTTCAGCTTCTTAAGATTTTTCAAACCAAGCGATCTTGCTTGATTTCCAGCGCAAGCTCAAATTATAACTGACTCGGCTTTTGGGTTAAGCAACTTTAGCTGGAATGGAATGATAAAGGAATGGATTGGAAAAGGTATTTGAACAACTAAGTTAAAGGAATAGATCATTACATTTCATTTTCATGTTTTGTTGGTTTGCAAGCATGAAATTAGTTTTTATATAGAATTTTTTATTTTATAAATATGTTTTTACAGTTGTTTTGTAAAAAAAGTAATTCAATTTAATTTTTATTGGTTTTAAAAAAGACGTGGGATTCCATTGTAACTTCCATTCTTTTTCATACAGAAAGGGAAAAAACCTAGGGGTGTCAATAGTATCAGGTTAACTGATTAATGGCTTTCAAGTTGACCAGTTAAATGGTTGAATTATTACTCGTGAAAACATCAACACTAAATCGGATAGACTTAAGATCATGTAACCTGATTAGAGCTCGCTTAACCCATTAAATTATATAGTACCAATTAAGCAAAAACCAGACATTACCTTATAAACTCATGAGCATTTGCAAGCTTTGCTGCTTTCCTTATTTCAGCTTCACTAGCTTCCTCTTTACCATAAACAATATTATACCGAATACTTCCGGCAAAAAGAGTTGGCTCTTGACTCACTAATGCAATATGTGATCTCAAGCTTCTCAAATTGTAATCTTTCAAATCTCGCTTGTCAATGAGTACACATCCTCTTATCGGGTCGTAAAACCGTTCAATCAATCCGATAACAGTTGATTTACCCGACCCGCTTTGGCCTACAAGTGCTACTGTCTTTCCAGCTTCAATCTTCAAAGAAAGTCCCTGGAAGATCATTTGTTCAGGCCTCGACGGGTACGAAAAGTAAACATTTTTCAACTCTATTTCGCCGTTGATCTGTGTAACAGTCAGCCCGTTTGAGTCATTCGGGTCAATCTCGGTTTTCCTGTCGAGTACTGCTAACACTGAGCTAACTGCAGCACCACCTTTCGATAGATCAGAACTCATGCTTCCTGCATCTGCAATGTTCTTGCCGGTGGTCATCAAAATGAAGAAGACCTGATATGAGAGAGTTTATTAGTTAAATTGATCAGTAATACACAATACCTTACAGAGTTTTCATTATTCTATACCTGAAACATTTGTTTAGAGGTTACATTCCCTTTGTTCATCTCTCTGCCACCATACCAAAACGCTAGTGAAATCGCAGCAGTGGTTATAAACTGTGAAGCGAATAAACCCAATCCCGAAAACCATGACTGTTTGATGCATTCTTTTCTCGGTCCTGTCAGTGTCTCTGCGTATAATCTCATGATTCTTTCTTGAGAAACGAATGCTGTAATCGTTCTGTGATTCATAACCGCTTCGCTTGCCAATTGTGTTCCTTTGTTTTGCGCCTTTTTCGCCTTAGAAGATAAGCTTTTCATCAGAACAATTCTGGAGTAAATGCTTGCGATCAGCAACGGTTGAACCGATATCATTACAGCTGCAACTCTCCAAGTAATGATTAAAGAAATCAGAAACGAAAGAAACGCACTGATAAACACTTGCAGGAGTAATGATATTCGATCACCAACAAGTGACCGTATCAAGCTAGCTTCGTTTGCGAGGCGCGCACAAACGGCTGCACTCGTGTTCTCATCTCGATCGAACCACCCAACTTCAAAAGTGAACACGTTTTCAAGCAGTTTTTCACGTACTCTTCTTGTTAATCGTTCTCCCATGACCGCAAAGTTATGATGTTGCAGTACGTTCGTGATGAAACAAAGAGCTCCAAGACCCGCGAACACACCACAGTAAAACGCGGTTTCTGACTTTATTTTTGATTTATCAGTTAGAAAAAATACCGAAACAACCGAGCCTAAACAATAAGCGTGCACTGGCGTTATAGCACCGAACCCACCAGCTCCTATGCACCCCAAAACGCCTCGTTTCCACTCAGGCGCATTCATCTGCAACAAACGCCATTGTGAAGAACCAGAGTTTGGTTTTTTAGCTAATGATTCGTCATCACTTTCTTCGTAAGAATACATTTGAACCGAATGAACCATGTTGACCGAAACTGGACTGAACGCCGACGCCGGGCTATTTTGGTAGCTCGATCGCGTACTGACAGGAGTTCTTGGTGTTTGGGGATTCGAGTATCTGTGTTTGTTTGATGCATGAGGACTATCTAAGGTTTCATTCTGGGTAGCTGATTGCTGCAACTGCACCATTTGGTAGTAAGCACCACCTTCACCATCATTCTTCTGCATCAGTTCCTCATGCGAACCCGATTCAATCACCTTCCCGGATTGAAGAACCACGATCTTATCCGCTTTACGGATCGTTGTAAGCCTATGCGCGACGATGATCGTTGTTCTTCCTACTGAAGCTTGATCCAAAGCTTCTTGAACAACCCTTTCTGATTCTGAATCCAAAGCACTTGTCGCTTCATCCAACAGAAGAATCTTCGGTTCTTTAAGCAAAGCTCTCGCTATCGCGATTCTTTGCTTCTGCCCACCCGACAACTGAATCCCAAACTGACCCACTTGCGTCTCGTACGACTCGGGCAGTTTAACGATGAAATCATGTGCATTTGCTTTTTTAGCTGCAAGCTCAACAAGCTCTGCTGCAACACCCTCATTACCAAACAGTATGTTTTCTTTAATAGATGTTGCAAACAACACTGGTTCTTGATTAACCAACCCCATTTGAGATCTTAACCATTTAAGGTTCAGACCCTTGATTCTATGACCATCAAGAAGGATGTCACCGTTGACCGGGTCGTAGAATCTTTCGATCAGTGATATGACCGTTGACTTTCCGGACCCACTGCCACCTACAAGACCAACTGTTTTACCGGCTTTGACCCGTAGGTTGAGACCTTGAAGGACTGGAGTGTCGGGTCTTGACGGGTACGAAAAGTCAACGTTTCGAAACTCAATGTGGCCCCTTACTAAGGGTATTATTTTGCCTTTGGTTTTGTTGATGTCTATACGTGGAACTCGGGTGATCATTTCAAACATTCTTGATGTAGCGGCTTTTGCTTCTGAGATGAACGGGACGTTAGGGAGTGCACTCATAGCTGACCTGAAATAGGAACATAGATTTCCATATTATAATGAGCCAAACCAGACAAATTAGCTCGCTCTATGCTCGGGAAAAGCTCGCTCGATATCTACTCGTTTGTAATTGAAACAGCCGGCTTGGCTCAGTTTGTAAACGAGTCAAGCCCGAGCCAAGGGCCCAAGATAAGCTTGGCTCGTTGTGCCACTCGTTTGCTGGCTTGTTGTCTTGCTCCTTTGACTAGTTTAAATTAAGGGTTGGGTTTTAATATATAACGAGAAAAATTTAACTGCATGTTACTACGGAGCCATTCAATTTATAACCAAAATTAGGATATGTATTATGAGCTTAAATTTTACTATCAAGAAAATATTCAAATAAATCGTAATCATACCTTTGGCAATATCTATTGAAAAAAGTTCTGAGAATATTAAAGAAATCAATAATTAATCAAAATAAGTGGGAAAAGTGTCTAGCCTTGATTTAAAATCAGTAGTTTATATATATTATACATATGTGTATGTTAGAAACATTACCTTTTCTTTTATATATGTATATACGACTAAGAAATAATTACTTAAAAAGTTTAAAAAATAAAAGAGTTGGCTTGAGCTTTTTACCAACCGAGCTCGGGCTTAACATTTCAGCTCGTTAAGATAAATGAGCCGACATCTCTCAACTTATTTTGTAGACAAGTTGAGCCTTAGCCCAACCTAGTTTGGTTCAACTTAAGCATCTCTTAGTGATTTAAATGTAGTAGTAAAGAGTAAAATGACTAAAGAGGAAAAAAGTGAATTAGTTAGTAACTTACAAGCCAGCCATGATGACACAAATTGCTGAAACGAAAACCGGGCCGCCCGTTTCTCCTTTTTCGGTAACGAGATAACTTCCTACCCAAGCAACAAACGCCCACGTGACAAAAATCATACCCATACTCCCAATCATCAAACCCTTTGTAAATCCTTGTTTTATACCTAATCTCATACTCGTCTCAAGTGCACGACTAAACTTGTCAATCGTTTGTTGTTCACCAACATATGAATAAACGGTTCTGATTGATGAGATTGCCTGCTCCGCCACCCCACCACCTTCATCATAGGCATTCTTCATCTTCATCCCAAGACCTTTTAGTACCGCCCCCATGCCTAATACGGGACCGACAAACAAAAAAGCAAAAGGAAGGGATGCTAGGGCTAGTCGCCAGGAGAGCATGAAGGCCACTACGATACTGAATACGAGTGCTGATAGATGAGTCACACAGTTGGGCAACTAAATGACAATATACAAGATTAGTTAGATAATTTCTATCAATTTACTTATGACTTGGTCTATTCATGTTATGATTTGGAAAATAGGTAAAACTAAAACACAACATACATGCAGAAAGTTCTTGTAGAATGACAAACTCACAGGCTCAATAAACCTACTACTCTACTATAAAACTTAAACACTCAATCTCTTACGAAGGAACATCATTTCAATCCTTCTTGTATCACTAAATTATTAACTACGATATCAAATTTAATCTTGATTTACTTAAATAAAGTAGTTAATAAAAGTTTCTACTTTCACAAGTGGATAGTTATTTTGGGATAATAGACTATCTTCAAACTTCAAATCCCACATGGAATAAAGGTAATATAAGTAGGTGCGTTTAAAATGAATTTGGTATGGTTAATGGTTTGTGTTTCTGTGTATTTTCCGTTTAGAAAACTTTAAAATCATGTGTTTCTTTATTGTGGACAATACATTTATTTTTTCACATAACTTTTGTCATTCGTATGTGATACATTAACCGTATATAAAACTTTTGGATAAAAGTCTTTTAACTCATTCCTCCTTGCTAACCCGACATGACACGAATAAAAAAGTTTTCATTTGACAAATATGAGTGGCCAAACCTTATCAGCCATGACGTCTTGAATCAGTTGAGCATCACCAGAAATGGCAGAAATAACTTCAAAATTAGTGGAAGAACCAACTTGCGTGTCAAAGAAACTGACTTCTTGTCTAAGTACGGATTTCAGATATTCTATCCTTAGACGAGATGTTTGTCTTTCAGCGGTTCTTGTCCAACAATACCTTCTGCAAAATATGAAATTGATATGAGAATTAATGTCATATATGTGACATGAGGAGTCTTATTATTTTTTCTCTCAAGTTTGGAACTAAACTTACCGATGAAAGCTGCTATTCCAACACCAATTGCAAGAATGAGCAGCTTGAGCGCATACTGTAAGATCATAAACAACATGTCAATATGTGGTTTTTATTTTGTATGTTATAATTACCAAAAAAAACTGAAAAGTAGTTATATTTACTAAAATAAAAACTTACAGTATATTGATTATTTAATTGCTATTATTTTTATGATGTTTATGCATATTAAGTGTGAATCATGAATAGATTTTCTTGGTGAGATTTTTGTGATGAGATAGCTTTTTATTATATTGTGCACAGCCGGCCCTAAGCATGGGTGAGCCGGACACCGGCTCTCGGCCGGTTTTTTCCTGGGGCCTTAAATCTTTTAAATGTCTTACGTATAACGGTATTCGTTGTAAAAGAAATAGTTTATATAATTCATTAGGGCTTAAGAGTTTTTTTCCTGCTTGTATAGGACACTTGATATTTGACGTAGAGTTGATTTTAACTTGTTTAGTGGGTTTTTTGATTCTTGGATTTCTCCATTAAGCCTTTTCTTTATCTGGAAATCTGGTCAAGTTGAGTCGAGCGGTTAACTGCGATCTAATCTACTGGTAACCATGATTTTGTACCATATGGGACTTGACCCCGCAACTAGGTGCCATTACATCACATATAGGATGTGAAATGAACTCGAACACGACGAGCAAACCCAAAACATTAGGGACTGATGTATAGGTATGAGATTAGTTTTAAAATTTTTGTGACTATTGAATGTGTATGGTATTAATTAAGGGATATATAGCCTGATTACATGAAACATATACGCATATTTACTCGTTTACCTGAAAAACACCTGTAAACATCTTCCTTTTATCTTTTGTAGTTTGGTAATATAGTAAACTCCTAATCTCTAACTTCCTTTGGTAGTTAAATTATATAGAATTAAATAGAATGAAAATGTACGTGGGAATCCAAGATGTAATTTTTAATAAAGTTACATGTATATATACCCTACCCACACGTATACTTGAACATGAAGAGTAAAGTGTAACCGGCTACCCAACGTGTAAAAGACTTAGAAATGGGACATATTTTCACAATCAATATTGTCATCCCTAATCTAGAGTGTGGACAAAAAAGTTTTATGTCCAAACCGACAAAAGATTAAACATCCCTACTTATTACAACTCGTTTTTTTTATGGAATGCGAGACTTTAATAAATAAAAATCAAGAAAACAAATGGATAAGATGATGTTCTAAGTGTCATTAGTTACATTTCATGTTATTGGCTTTACTTGAGATATTGAGAAATTAAAATAAACACTACAATAAAGTTTAAGATATACATTCATTCACAGTTCTAATTTGGAACCAAGGAATAGTGGCAGTTCAAGGTGCGAAGCCCTGTAGACCAAGAGGCTTTGGGGGTAAAGTCCTTGGTAGTGGGGAACAATGTGTCGGGTCTTTGTGGGGTCTAAGAGGCAACACCTCGGTGGCGATCGAGCTTATTTGACATGTATATTATACAATAGAAGTTTTTGATTGATGTAAAGTTACATGAATATGATGATAGAAAAGAATAATAAGTTAGTAGTAAATTGCTACTAATCATCGGTAGAAATATGATCAGGAGAATCTTGGTCATGGTAAATGATCACTAGTAGCAACTAAGTGATTTATTGTAGCTGATCAACAACAATAACTATGATGAGTAGGGCTGCAAACGAACCGAACGAACACGAACAAGGCCTTGTTCGTGTTCGTTCGTTAAGAAATAAACGTGTTCATGAACTGTTCACGAACACTTACCGAACGAGATTCTTTGTTCGTGTTCGTTCATTAAGAAAATGAACATGTTCATGAACTGTTCACGAACACTTACCGAACGCAAATGAACACAAACAAATGCAAACGAACACAAACAACTGCTCATGAACATGACAAATACAAAAAAACTCATAAACACAAACGGATACAATTGATTATAAATTTATTTTAGAATAAAATTTATATATTTATTACAAACATTACACAAAATTAATCAAAAATAAATAAATACTTAACATAAATATAAAAATATATTATATATAATAATCATAAAAATAAATAACAGAAAAATTAAGAATATAAATGAACACATTAACGAACATAAACGAACACATTATCAAACGTTCACTAACGGACATTAACGAACATAAACGAACATATTATCGAACGTTCACGAACATAAATGAACGAACACGGCCTGTGTTCATGTTCGTTCGTTTAACTAAACGAACAAATTTTTCTTGTTCGTGTTCGTTCATTTACTAAACGAACGAACATAAACGAACTTCCCGCCGAACGGTTCACAAACTGTTCGCTGAACGTTCAGTTCATTTGCTGCCCTAAATTGATGAGCAACAACTAGTTGATGCTTATAGGAAAGTCTTCGGTAGTAAATCACTACTTACTATGGATGAAGTTTTTACTTATATAACTGTTATCTAATGGTAATCTATTAGCAATATCCATCAATTGTCTTGTCTTTTCATGAATAGTTATAAATTTATAATGGTTTGTTGCAATCTTCACCCCTGTTTAGAGGTTCCATTTGGCATGATTTCAAACATCCGTAACACGAATCTCTCATAGAAAAATACATACTCATTTCTCAAAAATTACTTTTTATCTTATTTGATTAAAGAGATTGTGTACTCACGAAATCCTATAGTCTAAAAATAAACTTCATAGTGAACTTATAGTGATTCAAAAAATTATTAAAAAAAATACAAAATCTTAAGAGAAACACATCACAAGAAAGCATCCGTACCTTGTCCACCACGGTAGGGGAGAAAGAAATATCACTACCTCCATAATCATCAATAATCCCGCTAAGGATTAACATAGTAAGCGGAGACATCAAAGCATCTCCAAGGCAACCTATCGTACCAAATAACATAAGAAGCTTATCTACGCCATCGGCGTAGTAAAACATTCCACTTTTTTTTGCCATCGATCAATCTCATCAATACACCTAGGTTAATGTAATCGTAAACATTTCACATACACACACATATGTAGATATATATAGACAATTGCATATATAGGATCAGTTGGAATTTGCCAAAATATTTATAATCTTGTTATTGTTAATTGAGTTTGTATATATATGTCAGGATCTTAGTTGGTATCTACTTCTACCTGTCTAGTTCGAAGAGTCACTTGTCATGCCAAAAACTATGACTTAATTATTTATTAGAAATTAGGTGATAATTAATATATGTTGGAAATTGCTGCCATTTGCCAATTATTTAAAAAATCAAACAGAGTTAGAATATAAATATGTGTAGTTTAGGGTAAGCTGGCTGTGTTGTTGTCGGTAACTTTAAAGTATGCAGTCTTGATTTTGTTTTATTATTATTGTTCTTGTTATGGTTCCAAATGTTAAGATGCTCTTAACTCCTTGTTTAATTGATTGTGACTGGCCGTTGATTTTGTACATTCAGTTGGTGTTTATATGTGTTGGGATTTTGCATGATATAAGTGTGTAGTTTGATTCGGGGTGTAAATGAGTTAAACCACGTATGATGTGGTCTAGATCATAGTGATAACTGATAATAGTAATGACTTGGGTGTAAATTGAGTTAAACATAATAGTTATAATAATGATTCAGGTGCAAAGGAGTTAAACAAAAAGCTCAAAACAAGATTTCTTTAGAGTTAAACATTGGTTCGACTTGTATGCTCTCTGATAGAACTTAGAAGTGCATGCGTTCAGTGGGCCCATTAACCAGGTTAAGTTTTTGTTGATATAAGAATCCAATATTGTCATTCTTTTATAATTTTACCCGCTAAAATATGAATGAAGGGGTATTATATACATATGAATTTCAAACTTTGATAAACGATATTTTGTTGTGATTGGTCGGTGTGTCATGTGACAAGCTACCATCGGACCAAATTTTTTATTTTTGGTTTCGGAAAATTAGCATTTGTATAAAGTATATGTTTATAGGTGTTTACTGTTTAATATACCCCTTTAATATAAAAGGACTGATTGCCATCCACATTCCGCTAGGGTTCTATCCTAGGGGTAGTGGCTTCTACTATAGGTGTTTTTTAGCTTCTTTTTTTTTGGCTTTTTTATCCGTTTTTCTTTTTAAATACAGCAAGTTACCATGTAATGTAACACATGCAATTAATCTAGTTTAAAGTAAATATAAAGTTTTCTTGTTATAATCACATAGTTATGAAGTTTTGGTTGAGCAAGGTAATATATTCTCTTGGCCGGCCAAGGACGACATTCGTAGCTCTTTTGATCTCAAATCACCTACTAATATTTGGTATTTTTCAAAATTTTTTATATGCCATCCATAGTTTATACAAATATCTAATATATTTTACAATCATGCTTAATAAATGAGTTATTTATGAAAGATGTTACTTCTAGACAAAAGAAGTAATATGTCAACTCAAATTGACTTGACAGTTTTCAACAAGTACTATAGCATGCTATCATCCTATCTTTCAACCCAAGCTTATTTACATGTTTTATAACTAGTCTTAGGGGATGTTTAACTTCACGCCCCAAGCATAGGTGAAACTCAATCAGCATAGCATCAGGCAACAACCGTGATCACACTCACGCATCAGGGCAACAACCGTGATCACACTCAAGCATCAAGGGCATCGTCCATTCTCACGCCTAGAGGCGGTTTTGCCATGTTGTGAGTGGTTGTCACCTCAGCCATGCCCGGAGCATAACACATAGCTTTACCCAACCATCTTAACATGTTTCAACAAGTACTAACGTATTTTACATATCAACATGTATTCATTTTTATCTCCAAACCCTATTTGTTAGGTGAGACTTCACTGAGTATGTTTGTTTATTTGTTAAATGAGCATTATCACCCATCTTGGCGTATATAAAGTATGAGATGTTTTAACCTGGACTTGTTTTAATTGGTTATTCAACTAGCATTGCCGTCTGATCTTACTCGTCAGTTTATTAAAAAATTTGGCTAAAATTCACTGTTAGATATGATTATGTGTCATTGGTGTTGCATAATATTTTAATACAAACATCAATGACATAGTTAACGAGTGGTATGTGCATATCTAAAACACATGTAGATTCTGTTAATCTATAGTCATCTTGTTTTTATCTCTTTGGATTTCAACAATATGCTTTCGGCCATTGAGTGAATGTCCCAAGACTATGATCCTTTGTCTAGTTTCTCCTGGAGTTGTTCTCAGTTCACTTTTCATTGGTAGACTAGTATTTTCCATAATATATAGTTGCTTATTTAGTGATATTTGAGGTTCAATATAAGTATGCTAAAAACTTTATAAATCACGTATATTATTGATCAACTATATAAGAATACATGGAGCACCATTACAAAGGAAACATATTACAATCATATTTTTAATAGTTAATTACATGATTGGTTTTTATGGTTTGTTCATATTATAATATTGATTCTAACTTTTAAGAAATTACAAGTTTGGTTCTTACTATTTATCAACTCGTAACACGATTAGTCACTGACATTAACTTCTGTTAAGTTTTTTAGTTAAGTGGGTGTGAAAAGTTTAAAATACCCCTACACTCAAATAATAAAAAAATAATGATAATAATAACATATATAAAGGCCAACCCACCTATCCCCATACGCATCATCTTCTCCACGTAATTGAGTATTGCCGACACACCGCCGTTGCCGGCAAACCACCACCACCACTAGCACGTAATTGACGGAACCACCACCACACCATCATTCCATAGTCGCAACCATCTCCAACTAGCACCACCATGACATCGCACCATTGCACCATCGCCATCATCGCACCCACCAAATATCCGACGACCACACCACACGGATTTGGGTTTCAGGTGTGTGATTTGAGTTAGGTTTGCGATCTAGATCTAGACTACGGTAGTACGGTGGTCATTTGGTGACAGTGGTGGTGTTCGATTTGGGTTTTCACAGCCACCATCGTCATTGATTTCACCGGTGCGTTGATTTGGCCGACGATGGTGACAGTGTTGGTTAGGCTATGGGACCGGTGGTAGGGGATGGGGCGATAGGGATGGCGGTTGATTGGTGGCAGAGATGATCATGGAGGGTGGTGGAAAGTGTGATGATGGTTGGTTTGGGGACGGTGGTAGGCGATGAGGATGGCAGAGTGGTGGTGGAAAGTGTTATTATCGTGGACTGTTGCGGTGGATTGTTGTGGTGGTTGTGCCAGATATAGGTGGTGGTGGAGTCGAGGTTAAGGTGGCAATGGTGGGTGGCTTTTAATAGATTACGGGACCCACAAATTTTTAATTCATTTTAGGTTTTTTTAAATAAAAGATATCTTGGTTTTTTCACATCCACTTAACTGATAACTTAACAGAAGTTAGTGTCAGAGACCAATTGTATTACGAGTTGACAAACAATAAGGACCAAACCTGTAATTTCTTAAAAAATTAAAACCAATATTATAATTTGAACAAACCACAAGAACCAATCATGTAATTAACTCTATATTTAATTGTGGTATAACATTTTTTAAAGAACTTTAACGAATATATCCTTTTTCGTAGAGTCAAAATGATTATTCACGATGTTATTGTGCTTATAAGCTAGAAACCTTAACGTGGTGATTTTTAGTGTTTCGACTCATTAAGGTCCTTCTTCGATTAAAGTTTTTCAATGTAACATCTTGTTTGCTCAAGTTTGAATCATATATAACGTGTAACTAGACTTACTTTTAAATTTTATAGTATTAAATATGTCCAACTTGTCCAATGACCAATACCAAAACCAAAACCAAAACCAAACAAGCTGAACAAAATCCGAAACTAACTACTTATCTAGATAGAGTTGGAGTTTGATGTTTATTTGCGAAAAAATATTAGAAAACAATATGATTAGTTCTCCAATTGTTCTTGTTTTGAGCAAGATATTGTTATTTTGATATAAAATTATGCGTATAATCAAATGGGAAGTGTGATTACTCGAATTTCAAATATTAAATGACAATAATTGTACAACTTTTAGAGAATTTGAAACGAGGTTGTAAAAATCTATTTTATAGATAGTTGTGTAGACGAAGTCACTGGCGGAGGATAGTAAGGGCCGTGGGGGTTGTTGCCCCCACTTTTTTTTTCGTAGGTAGTGTTAATAGTCCGGTAGTGTAACTTTTTGCCCCGGTAGTATAAATTTCTATATAAATATCGAGTCCGCCCCCCTTAAAAGATTAATTTTGCCCTCGTCTTCTACGAAAGTGTTCAAGCTCCACCTACGGATAAAATTACGTTGATTAGGACTTTTGAGACAGAGCCCAATGTAAAAAAAACAAAGTCCATCCATTTGTAAAATGTAAATTAAACAAAATACATAAAAGCCAAGATGCATAAAAGTCAAAGATTTTTAGGAGCACTTCTATATTGAATCTTTATCATCATCCCAACCTTTAAATGGAAGGAGTATTCATATGATTCTTCTATTTCACTCCCAAACTAGATTCCATCTTCAAATTTTATACCAAAATTTTCAAGAAAACTACAATAATTCCCTAAATACATACATATACATATACACATGTATTCCTCACATTTTTAAGATCAATTTAAGTAGAAAAAACAGAAAAACTAATAAAATATATTATTTATGGCATACATGTGATGGCCATAGGCGATGAACACCAACGATTCAATGATGACAAGAGGCAACGAACACCAATGATTCTTATCAAACACATGACTAGCAATGAATTTTGACAATACGAAGGACATGATAAGCAAAAAACATGAAGAACACAAAGAACATAATGAACATAAATAGCACGATGAAAAAGATGTTCAAAGGTCGTTTTATGTTTAATTCTACAAATTTCATCGTTTTTTGCAATATAAGGTATGTCTTAAGAACATGATTTCTCATCAAGATTATGTATATGTAACTATAGTAATAAATTTATGTAAATTGCAACTGCATATATGCAATTATATTATATTTTATTATTACGCATATGTAACTATGAGATTACATAAGTAATTTTTTTTAGAGTTAAGTTCGGTTATACTTCATACGGTTTGTTAAAAATAACTATTTTCCTCCAAAAAAATATAAACATTAATTTACCTTTAAAAGTTTGATAACTTGTTTCAATTTCAATCCAAAAGTTTCATTAATTGTTTTAACTTAAATACAAAATAATGAAGCTTTTGAACTGAAATAGAAACAACTTATAAAACTTTTGAAGTTAAATTATTATTTCTAGTCTTTTGAATAAAAATAGTTATTTTTGTTAAACATTAGAGAGCAAAATTAAAATTAACTTTTTTTTTTTATTATATTTACATGATTCCATTAAGTTATATTTTTGGTTTAGCAACGAAACATCAAAATTTTATAACAAAGATGGAGACAATTTAGAAACAAGATGAATATATAAATAAAAAATAAAAAATAAAAAAACGGTTGATGAAGAAGAGAAATCAGATGTTAATCATTTACATAAATGTAGTATGCCAATGAGTTTTAGACCAATTGGTTTGGGGAAAGGCACTCTATGATTTTACAACGTGAAGGTCATGGGTTCGAGTCTCACTTGATGTCAATATGATCAAAGTAGGTCAGAGTTTTTATTACAGTGGGTCTTTAGGTGGTGAGTTTTTCCTGAAATGGTGGGCGGGCCAAGTCACTAGCGTTGTGTGTATTCGCGGGTGTGGATGACCTTTTGCTAATAAGTTTATCCAGGTGACTGTGCTTAGAGTATTCGTTAGGCGTGAAAAATTCTTAAAATGTTAAGATCAACCTAAAATATAAACATTAGTCATCGTGTAAATTTACTCAAAGCACAGGGGCTAAATGAATACTATATCATATCTACAACCGCCCTAAACGGTTATACCTCTTTTACGAGTTTAGGGTTTCAGTCCATTACCGCACATACAGAGAGCTGAAAGCTTGCAACTCGCCGGAGAAACCATGCCGGCGACGGAGATCACCGCCGACGCCTTATCGGCGTCGGGCCGTTCGTCGGAGAAGATGAGCCTTCCGACACTCCAATCCAAAATGAAATGCGATCCCGAAGGCTATGAGACGGAGCTTACACTTGTTTACAACCAATTCAAGTCATCTGTGCAACTATTTCAGCAACAGGCGGCGTTGAACTTCACCTCCGCCGTGAGCGGCGGCGTTGGAAGCGACCCTACCGTTGCCAAAGACCTCGGTGATCGCGCCATGTTTTTGGCTCATGTTACTCCGTTTTATCCTGTGCAGTTGTTGGATTATCCGAAGGAGCTTGTGGAGTTCCTTAGGTCGTCCGCTCGTGTGCTTCCTTCTTCGCTTCGTGTCACTGTTACGCAAGCTTTGATTCTTCTTCTTAATCGGAAGGTAATATTTAAGTTGGAGTATCTGATGGTGTGATGTTGTTTTCACACGATACACACACACCGCAGTGTTTATCGTGATAATTAATTGCAAATTCCATCTAGAAATCTAGAATGTATTGATTTGCAACTTTAAACTTGATTTGGTT
This sequence comes from Flaveria sonorensis, assembly GCA_025506505.1. NCBI lineage: Eukaryota > Viridiplantae > Streptophyta > Magnoliopsida > Asterales > Asteraceae > Flaveria > Flaveria sonorensis. The sequence continues at coordinate 8,047,138 of CM046436.1, forward strand.
TGAGTTCTGTGAATTATCAGGTAATAATGTGCGAAATTGAATTGTTTTCTGGACCAATTGGTTATTTAGTTGTAGCAATTTTCTGGTTCTGTGGAGAATTTTAGATACACGCATATTATTTTACAAAGTTTTGGTGTATATTTTTCATATATGCTAAGCATTTTGGTTTTGATTTGGAATGCGTTTTGTAATAGGTTGTGGCTATCAAGGATACTCTTTCATTGTTCATGGAGCTTCAAGTTTTGAGTGACAAGCCTTTAAAAGTATTGGCATTCTCGCATGTCATTCATAGCATCAGGCGTATGAATCAGAAACACAAGAATGAAACAGAAAATAGAGCACTTCAAAGCATTTTATTCTCAATGCTAGAGGTTTGTGGAGGCTGCTTTAGCTTTTTCAAATCTGTTTGTATATGGTCATCATGATCCAATATCATATGCTTTGTATGTTTCCTTAGGAAGAAGATGAAAAGAAAGCAATGCGGTCACTTGTCACTATATGTGATCTTCATAGGAGGAAGGTTTGGTTTGATGATAGAACAGCCAATGCTATATGTCGGGCCTGTTTCCATAAATCCTCAAGGTTCAATACAATATTCATAGTTCAAAGTACCTAACCAATGCATGTTATATAATGTAATTAATTAATTACATTAATATTTGTTGTCTTATCAGAGTTATGATTGCTGCTCTATCATTTCTTCTTGATTATGAAAAAATTGAGCAAGAAAATGACAGTGATGAGTCCAGTGACGAAGAAGAACCTATCCACCAACCTCATGTAGTTGTGAGTAAAGAGGCTATTTACAAGGTTAGTTGCTCAATTAGTGAAATTTATTCGATCTAAAGGTCCTATAATTTTATAAGGAGCATTTTTATTGTTTTATCAAAATAGGCAAAAAACACAGGAACAACGTCTAGCAAAAAGAAGAAGAAAGCAAAGTTGCAGCGTGTAATTCGTAGCATGAAAAAACAGCAACGTTTATCTTCGGAGCGTGATAATAATTTGAATTATTATTCACCTTTGACTTCTCTAAAAGACCCTCAAGTATGTCTAGCGACTCATTTTATTTATATTAATGAAATAATACAAGTGGTGTTGAGTTCTATAATTTATCTACAGGGATTTGCTGAGAAATTGTTCTCAAAACTACAAACTTGTAAAGAGCGGTTTGAGGTATTATTAACGCATTTGTCTTATTTTGATTGGTTAATTAAAGACAAACATAAAGTTGCTCCTAACATGACACATATTTAATATTCTGGGTTACATATTTATTGTAGATAAAAATGATGATTGTTAAAGTAGTTGCCCGGACTGTTGGCCTTCATAGATTGATTCTATTGAACTTCTATCCTTTTCTTCAGAAGTATGTTCAGGTATTGTATCCCTTGAATGCCTTCTACTTTCTAGTTTGTTACTTATCTTCACTTGAATTTTACCTTTTCAATGCTACTTGCATTCACAAATATCATTCTTGTTATTGATATTTGCAGCCCCATCAAAGAGATGTGACAAACTTACTAGCAGCAGCTGTTCAAGCCTGTCATGATATGGTACCATCGTAAACTATCATTTTCCATTATATCATTTTAGTTGAATTATTTGTTTATTTCTCCACTATACATACCATGATGCCAAAATGTTCAAATTTCATGGTCCAGGTTCCACCTGATGCCGTTGAACCATTGTTCAAGCAAATAGTCAATCAATTCGTGCATGATCGCTCACGTACAGAGGTCTCTTTTAATGGATATTCTCAAAATTTTGTTCCTCTTTTGAGTGATGTAAATGTTACAGTTAAATTCTAATTTTGTTTTCCCTTTGCAGTCAATTGCTGTTGGATTAAATGTTGTGCGGGAAATATGTTTGAGAATTCCTCTGGTAAGCTATCCATTGTATGTTCATGTGTCTACGTGTAACTTGGGTAGAAATAACAGATTTTCAGTTAAACACAAAAACTAAGTTATCGCTTTTTCTAATACTGCTGTTGCTCAGTTAATGACAGAAGACTTGCTGCAAGACCTCGTGCTATATAAGAAATCACATGAGAAAGCAGTTTCATCTGCAGCCCGTTCACTTATTTCATTGTTCAGAGAGGTACTGTAGACTCACACACACACACCCTCACTATATGTGTGTATATTGTGTGCATGAATGACTTGGCTGATGAAACTGTTCTTTGTAGATTTGTCCTTCACTACTTGTAAAGAAAGACCGAGGAAGGCCCGTCGATCCAAAGGCGAAGCCAAAAGCATTTGGTGAGGTCACTGTTCCCAGTGATGTTCCTGGGGTTGATTTACTTCAGGAAGATGATGCCGGTGATGATATCAGCAATCCTTCTGACATGGATGATCACTCTAGTGATGATCTTGGAGAAGAGGATGCAAGTGTTGATGATGATGTCAGCACTTATGATGGTGGTTCAGAGCTTAACTCTGAAGTTGGGGATGATGATGATGAAGATGAAGAAGAAGAAGAAGAAGATGATGATACACAGACAGGTAGTGAAGAGGATGAAATATCTGAAGAAGAAGGTGATGTTTCATGCAGTGATGATGATAATGATGAGGTGAAAAGCTTAGATAAAATCAAAGGGCATAAGCGGAAATTTGTTGATTTTGATGAACAACTTGATTCTGCCAATCAAAGTCTTAGGGCTCTAAAAAGGCTAGCAGTAGCTAAATTGGATAAAGATGATACTTCAGATGTAACAGATGGTATTCTTTCAAATGAGGATTTCCAAAGAATCAAAGAGCTAAAGGTAAGTTTCATTTTCACACAACATAATATTTTGCAACCCTTTTGAGTTCAAATTTGAGATTCTTTGCTTTTCCATGCTAGTTGTAATTGTAGAATATTGAATTTGTGAAAATAGGCAAAGAAAGAGGCAAAACGTGCATTGGTCAACCATGGATTGTTGAAAAAAGTTTCAGATCCAAAAGCGGAGCACTTTAAGATCCCGAGTTCTGATCAACTACGTTTGAAAAGAGTGGATGGATACACTCTTGAAGTAAGTTCTTTTACTTCTCAGCTTCTTCTTTCTAATTATTGGTAGAAATTTTAGGATTCGTTAAGGACTATCTTCCTATGCTATTTGTTCATGATTGGACTTACTCCTATCCTAATAAATTGATGTCAAGTAGCTATTCTATATAATGGACTTGCTAAAAACTTGCGTCTATGCTAGTACCCTTATGTGTTTTTAAAAGTGGCAAATGGGCAATTTTTGGTATGGGTGAGGTCAGGCTGACTTAAAGGCAGAAACATCTTATGTCTGAAAATTCAGAACTTTTTAATAATTAATTAGTGTTGATTATCATAACAGGAAATATATGGTATTGACAATCTTTGTTTAACTAAAATGAGGTAGGAGGTTTTATGCATTATAATACATTTTGGGAGGCTACAACTGGATTCATATGTTTTCCCCAAATATATTTCATTATTATTTAATCAATTAACGATCAAGTATAATCCAGCTTATGCTGTATGAAGACACCTAGCTATTGTATATAAGTTGCTTGTTTTTTTATTAATGATGACAAAAATCCATGGGTTACATAATTGAGCAGAATGGACATTTTTTGTATGGGTTGTGTTAGGTTGACCTGAAAGGCTGTGTATTTTTTGCCTGTAAATTCTATGTGTTAAGATATGATTACAAGAAATATTTTATTTTAATAGTAATTTTGTTTTTTGATTTAATGAGTTAGAAGGTTTAGGCATTAAAAAAATAACTTTGATGACTTTCAACCAAATTTGACCTGGTTTCTTCTAGGCTATTTTCATGAGCCCGACCGGTGTATTAATCCAATTTTTTGTAGGCTAACATAAGGAAAAAGATGACGAAGGAAGAAAGAAAGGCTTTAATTAAAGCAGGAAGAGAAGAGACAGGGAAGTATCAAGCAAGAGCTGCTGTCAAGCAGCAAAAGGTGCGTTTTTATTTTATATCTTGTAATTTATTTAATTTCCCTGAATTATTGGCTCCCCTAGGGGTTCTGCATATAATTATAATCTACAATTTCTATATAGCCCCATTGACAAGAATCATGCCAAAGAGATTAAGTGTCAAGAATTCTGTTAAACAAATATACCAAAATTTTGATGTTTATGTCTCTGCAATTTGCATCCTTTTGAGTGATAAACCACTGAAAGTTTTATCATTTCTACTTGAATGAAAATAAAGAATATAAATCATATGTTTAAACTCTGGAATCAAAATAGATATATGCTTCTTGTATGCTTTTTTATGGATTTGTTTTCGAGCCAAGGGTATCTTTGGAAGCAGCCTCCCAGACCCACTTATGAAAAGAGCATAGTTGTCAATAGCGAATAGCGGTAAATAGCGACAAGCCACCTATATGCTATGTAGCGAATAGCGGTAAATAGCGACCGCTATTTCGTGTTTAGCGATTAAGTAGAATAATATGTAAGAATGTTTTACATTCAATAGATAAGCATGTTTAACAATAAAGTAGTAGGAAATCTAAGCAAAGACCCCCAAAATAGCTAAAATACTCGATTACTAATCATCTAAATCTCATATTTACCAAAAAAAATAAAAAAAAAATAAATAATAAAAAAAAATTCCGCTATGTGGTCGCTATTTACAAATAGCGAGGGAGGGGCGCCACGCTACATAGCGCGCTATAGCGGTCGCTATAGCCGCTATTGACAACAGGGGAAAAGAGATATGCTTTTCCTACACCCCACCCTCCCAGACCCCACAAATAGCCTTGCTATGGGAGGATTTACTGGGTATGGTGGTGGTTGTTATCGCAATGGATATATGAGCGGAGCTTGGATGCCTTGTTATGCATCGAAGTAAAGTCGCTTTAGGTTCTGAATACAATGCCTTCTCTACTGTTTACCTCCTCCTCTTAGGTATACCCCCGTAGGCCGCAACAAAAAACAATCACACATACAATAAAAGTACCTCCACACATAACTCAACACATTCACAGTCGTGAAAGGTGGCATTTATCTGTAAACTTCACATCATGATATGGATGGTTGCTGTTTTTCACTGCTAACAGTGTGGTGTTAACTGTTGGGGACATACAATATGTTTTGTGCTGATTGTTGAATCACGTATGCAATCACCGTGGTGTGGTTTTGTATCTTAGGGAAGGAAGGAGGGTGAATGATGAACTTAACTGATTTTTTTTTCTGTTTAGCCACCATGTCGTTTTGGGAGCCTAAAACAGCTTAATTTGACTGCATGACAAACCAGCCATGCCTCCCCATATATAGGAAATGCATATATGAATATCTTTCTATATATACACAAACACACACATAAGCATAAATCTGTCATAACTCATTTACTCATCTAAATAGTGATTTATGACTTTAAATTTCGGAGACTCCTTTTTTATTATTGTTTTTCTTGACAGCATGCATCTGGGTGATTTATTTATATGTTTCTTCCATCTTATTTTCACACATTATACATAAAAGTCGCTTCAACTTTTACTTTTGTAATGACCTTCAAATTCTACCTTTATGATCACTTGACGATTGGAATCTTCCACTCGACAAATTACATCAATAAATAAAGTCTATATTATATGGCTACATGACCCAATCTCACATCAGAAAAAAGAAGATATAAATGCGTTTATATAAGTTAAGAGTTACTCCCCATGTGGGCTTGTATGTAGATCACTGAACTAAGTAATCAGTCCTATCATAATAAATGCCATGACTTTTTGTTGGTTTAAAGTATGGTCCAGAAGTTTCTTGTTATTTATTAGATATTAATCCGTATCAAAACTGTATACCTGATTTATTTTGTATGATAATTGATAGACTGGTGGGTTAAGCAACCGGCAAAAAGAACACAAGAAGGCCATGCCATTGGTTGCCAAGAGATCAAAGATTGCAAGAATGAAACTTCAGAAAAAGAAGAAGCAAAGGGGTGCTGACAAACAGTTCAGAGGCCGTAAAGCCTGGAAATGATCCGTCACTTCAGATTTTCATCCACAATTTTGCCCTAAATTTCATCTCAGCCCTTTTCAGCGCATAATTTATCTTGCATTTAGTTGTTATTTTTCTTCTTATGATAGGGTTTTTGCTGCAAAATGGTTAAATGTTAGAATCATGCTTTTAGGTGGGCAAAACAGATTGTTAAATTCTTTTGTTATCTCCGAAGATGATGTTTATATCCAACACCTACTTCTCTTTCCTATGGTTGCTTGGTCTCTGTTTCAATGTGTATCTTCTTATTTATAGCTATGAGAACTTGTTATCTTACATGACCTCATCAAAGCTGGATTCGGACCTGAGATTTCTGTCATAGGGTTTCAAGCGTCCATCATTTTGCTAGATAAGTTTGCGTGGTGATCGAGTTTTACCGTTGAAATTAGTATCAATGGCGAATACATGAATTTTTAGTTGGGGTTCAAGTGTGTGTCGGCCAAAATAATCATATAAATAAGCAAAAGCTATCAGTTTTGCTCAAGTAATATGCAAGTAACTTTATATCTTATTCATAAAAGACATTTTGTTGCTAGGAACATTTTTCATTCGATCAAGTCATAAAAGCATGTGTTCATTATGGTTTGCTTATATCTCTAGTTGTGTTGTGATGATATCTCGAATTCCCGATGTATAATTAGGTTAAGGGTGTTTCAAGAGTACTTAGTCGAACATGTTATGTAGCTGGTTTCAGGTCAAAGAGGTTGGTTTGGTTTTGAGAACAGTGCTTGCTGGTGTTGTCATGGATTGTTTGACCGAACCATGAATGATTGAATGTAGTGTGCTCGGTTATATCTCTCATTGACTTTTAACAGTCCACGGGTCGTGGGTCCCTTGTTTTGGGTCGGGTACAATGAACCATGAGTACTGAAAGGAAACCTTTTATACTTTAGCAATCAGTAGGAAGCATGTGTCAACACTTGGGGTAAGCTAGCACAACGTGAGGTTCATTTGGATGGAGTGTGTATAGACATGTCACATGTGCTTGTGTTGGTGGGCTCTTGTGTATCCCAATAATGTAATTGATTCTCCACTCAATATTTTTTTTTTCTTCTGAAGCCCAAATTCTACGTTTTAACCCTTTCGAGTTGACATGTGTATTGGTATTTACAGTTTGATTCAACAGTTTTGATGAAAATCCTAAGGCTAACCGTAAACTATGGTTTTTGAAAGATGATAAATCAATTCTGCTAGGTTGGGTTGGTTGGCGGATCACCTAGTTTTAACTTTTACTAGGTCGGTGGCTTAATCGTTCGTTTTAACTGTTTGAACTTCAAATTGTGTTTTTTTCTCCAAACTTATAAGTTTATATTCAAATCTGTAATATTACAAAGATAGTTTATGATTAAATACGTATATATTAACTACACATTTCGAATATGATAAAAAAGTTATAATTAATAAAGATTAAACGCCGGTCCAACATGCATAGCCGACTTCAAACGAGACCAAACTATTAAACAACTAAACATAAAAAATCAAAACCGTAAACCGAGTCATACTCAAACTGACTAACTTGCTTCAATTTAAATAGTTCAATCTTTTTAACGGGTTTTCAACAACCAGTGTTGGGCATTGGGTACTCTTGCCATTTTTTGTTGTAGTCTTATATTTTTATCCGAGTAAGATTTGAAGCTTAATTGGTTAAAGACATGATACTAAATATATTTATCATTCAAATAAATAACAAGATTACCTACTGTTTTGTTTAAAATTCAACTTGGTCGGTTATGATCATGCATGCATCATAGATAGCATTTTGTGTAATTTATTATGGCTGTTTAAAGTGATTTCAAATGTAAAAGTAAATAAATGTTTGTAATGGATTTGTGTAACAATTTTACTAAATAAATGGTGTTATGTTATTTTAGAGAGAACATAATGATCCCGTCTACTATACATCGAAATATATATTTTTTAGAACAACAATAAATAACAAAAAATATTTTTAATTTAATGCATCACTTAGCAACCAAATATGCTTTAGTTTTATAATTAAAATGGTACTTTGATAGCATTTAATAGATTAGAATCTGAATTTAAATAGCTAGTTTTTACCTTGAATAAACTTGAGACACCTTATCACTAGATGTCTAATAAATCGGGACAAATTGACAATTAACTAAATAACTAAGCATGTTAAGATGTGTTCACAATTGATTTTTCAAAGTTTTTAGGCACGCAGAATCGTGATGAACTAAACAAGACTAATCAACATCAAAGAAAACACAACTAAGATCATTATGATGAATATCAACATCAAGAATAGATTTGATATTCAGTTAGGTAAAACAAAAAATAAAGAAACGAATCAAATTCATTTAATTAGTCATCCTGATAAACTTAAAAAGCCGAAATATGTTTTAATGCATTAAATATCTTGAAATTATTATTGAAAATAACATTTTATGTCGATTAATATGGTACTTTATATTATATACTAGTAATTATTAATGTCACTGTTTACCAAAAAAGTGGTGAAGCTTAAACAAATAATAAAGAGCCCGAAAGTCACATGACCCATATATTAAATATCTATCACTATATTAGGAGATCAGACTCAAAACGTATAAAATTTCTAGAAAAAATACTCATAAACTTTCACTTCTGAGTGAAAAACGGGGAGGGGGCTTAAGATCTTCGCCCATGCACCAAAAGTATAATACATGCAACGCAAGCACAGTGGCGGACCCATGAATTTTTTTTATGGGGGTCGGCTTATTTCTTTGAGGGTCCATTTGCTATAGTAAAAAATAAATTCTTTCGGTTTCGGTAGGATTGGGGTTGGGTTGTTTTTGGTCGAGTCGGGTCGGGTCACACATTAAAAGATAAAGTCAAGTTAAATATCAAAATAACATAACAAAAGTACTTTAATAGTCATCAAAATTACATAAGATAAATAGAATATTTCTAAAGTTGTTCTCTATGAGTTTTCATATTTTAAAATCTATTCATTACATCATCCAGTGAAACATTTTAAAGTAAGTCTTTTTCAATATAACAAATACAACTATCGCTCAAATTCTCATCTCCAATCCTATTACGCAAATCGGACTTCACATACTTCATTGCCGAAAAACATCTTTCAACACTTGACGTAGCGATGGGTAATACGAGAGCTAACTTCAATAAACGGTACACCAACATGAAGGAAAGATGTTTTTTGTTGCAACCATCAATTGTACAAGAAAAGATAGACCATTCAAGTTGTAAAATCTTGTATCTTCTTTTAAATTATCAATGTAAGTCAAGAGTTCAATCTTGAGTCTTCTTTTATCATCTTCGTTAAAATCATAGGGGTACATATTGGCAAATCGTAGTATTTTTGGTATATCAAACCCAACAAAATTATCACACTGATAAGTAAGTCAGAAGTTACCTTGTTGAAACGGTTTCCAAACTCTTGGATCTGCATGTCTAGTACTGTGTTGAAACAATCGTACTCATAATATTGACGATATGTAATGTTTGTCTCTTGCCTTGGCTTTTTAGGGTTTATGTAGTAATCATCCATGTTTACAATCTCAAGTTCATGTTTTTCACAAAACGAGTTAACTTCCTCAAGAAATGAATTGAAACCCTCTAATCGAAACTTCTCAAGTAGTTGCTTGGTTGATGTAACCAATGAGATTGCATTTATATTATTTTAATTTAATGGGTTATGGTTATTGAGTAATTGGGTAATAAAAATTAGGCTTTGGAGTTAAGGATATTAGCTTATTGGTAATAACTTGATGGGCTAAATCTCATAAGGTTAATGGTCCAAAATGATTTTATAATAAGTTTATATTAGTTATTTTTGTTATAACTTATCGGTTTATATTTGTAAAACTTTCAAATTTTATATTTTTAGGGTCGTTGATAATTAAAAATACAATAGGGTCGTCGTCAAAATTTCTTGGGGGTCGTTGCCAAAATTTCTTGAGGGTCGGTTGGAAATATAACATATACACTATTATTAAAAAAAAAATTCATGGGGGTCGGGCGAACCCCAACCACAAAGGTTGGGTCCGCCCCTGTGCAGGCATAATAGCCCTATGCCGGTTATGCATGTGTCATGCATGACTTCATTTACTAGGCGTTTAACGCTCTTTAAGCTATATTATAACTCTATGTGTGTAAGGAATGAAAGAAATAGAGAGCGAAAGAATAATCGTGAGAAGAGGGAGAAAACTTTAAATGTGAACAGATCGTTCTTTAGGCAACCTAATAATTATTATAAATTTGTGTTGATACTTTTTTTTGAATGGCCGGCGCATAATATTATCAAAAAGAGGTTAGCAAGATGCCAAATACCCCGAAACATACACCAGAAAAACATAGAATTACACCAAGAAACACCAATGAGAAGATACCTAGCCAACACCCAAAACAGAACTAGACAACCAAGGTTGTGTTGATACATTTAACTTGACTTTGGGATTGATCGATAATTTTTGAATGCGTCTCATTTCATTTTAATCGTCTATTATTATATCATTAGTATCATAACTTATTCTATTTTAGTGTCATATTGGTATCATGTAAGGTTAGGGTGATAACAAGCGAAACGATGTAAGAACATGATTAATAACACGAGACCCTAACACATACATGTATATATGCAACATGGAAAAATGTATATGCAAAGAAGAAGAACATAAACAACTTCTAAAAGCCAAAACCTTAAATCAACCTCTAATTAGATCTTAAACCCCGAGTCTACACCATTATTTCCAGCATTTGTGATATTGTTATCATGGTATGAACTCATTAAAAAAAATAACACAAGACATACGCATGTACTGAAAGAAAAAACTAATAGACGTCCGAAATCCAGTTAAACAAGCTGAGTTCAAATTTAAGCGAGCGTGGATTCAACTACTTTTTACACTCACTGTTATATTGTATATGTGAATTATTATTCTATTATAATATAATTATGTGGATATTAGATTTTGCAAAACCTCTTAAATATAAAGCAAGCCTTTCCGACACGGCAGAAAAGTCACATGGAAATGAATATTCATTAAATAGCCGGTTGTTTGATGTGTGAATGGAGAGCATGTGGTGAGAGTGTTGTGACACTCATTGGGACTACAACACACTTATCCCCTTCATTCATTCCCTATATCAAAAATTATTTACAAACTCTATTTTATTATTTACATATTCTTAAAAAGAAAATTGGATTTCATTAATTCAAACTATTAACTATTTGACCAATATTAATCCCAACTAATACTAATCCCAACTTTCGATTCTGTTACTAATAACAGTCTCAGTCTAACTGTTTATTAACTCCGTTAGTTTTTATGACGTATCATGTGGTGTGGCTCATGACGTGACGTAGAACATAGTTATAATTACAAACATAAATAGATTACCTAATAGCTTATAGAAAATCATTTTTTAAATTATTAAACGTAACGCTTTTCTCGCTGAACAAGTGGCTTGGAGACAAAAGACGCAAAAACTGAATGATAATTTTTTTATTTACTTTAGTTATGACGTCACGAGCAACATCACATGCCACGTCATAAAAAACTAATGGAGTTAACAAACAGTTAATTTGGGACTATTATTGGTAACAAAATAAAAAGTTGGGATTAGTACTAATTAAACTGTTAGTTAGAATTAATATTAACTAATAGTTAGTTTGGATTATTAAAATCCAATTTTTCTTCTTAAAAATTAGAGTTAAATGTATTTTACATCCATAAGGTTTCATATAAATTGTCATTTGAATCCAAAAGTTTAAATTTTACCATTTGCATCCAAAAGTTTCACAAAAATTGTCATTTGAATCCACTTAACTACTCTTAATTAACGCCATTAAGTTTTTTTGTTAAGTCTCCTAAATTAGAGGTATTTTAGTTAAAACAATTACAAAATAAAAAATCAGCTCTACGTGATAAGTTTTAGGCGTTCAATCTCCTTTGGTAATCACCATTGTGATTTTAATTTACCAGAAATGATAGGTCAGCATTTCTTCATTTCATCAAGAAAGACATCTCTGAACATCATATTATATAAAATAAAATATAAGTATAACTAACTAAAGGTGATTCATTTCAAACGTTATAAAGCATATAAAACAAAAATATATATAAATAAACAAACAAGTCATATAATATAAATTATTTGAATTATAACCAAAAAAGACAAATTATCATAAAAATAAGAACAATTCATAATATGACATTAACTGCCCATAAATAATAATCATAAAACATCAATCATCGTAATTATAATTAAATTTTAAACCAAACAAATATATGTTTAATTAATAAAAAGGGCAAAAGTAACACAATTACTAACTGAAAATACATTAACAAGACAAAACAATAAAATACTATTATAGAGTCAAATCATAACTGCAATTATCAAAAGAGGCTAAACATATAAAAACTCTCACGTGAGTTGGTTTTTATTTTGTAATTTTTTTAATAAAATAACTCTTTTGTTGGAAACTTAACGGAAAAAGTTAATCGTGTTAGTTAGATGTAGTCAAATGGATTCAAATGGCAATTTTAGTGAAACCTTTGGATGCAAATGATAACATTTTAAACTTTTAGATTCAAATGATAATTTTTATGAAATAAAACGCATTTAACTCTAAAAACAATATGACTTATATAATTTTTTAATATTACAATATAATTACTAAAAAAATTAATCTGGGGCAATGCATGTGATAAGAATAGTGTTGATGCATAATATCATGTACCAAAACTTTTGATTACGTGTAATGTACTAAGATTGTTACTTTTTCTATACACTATGAGCTTGATATTTGTTAACTTGGAAAGAGGGTAACCGGTCATTAATCTTTTAACTTTATAATTTTTTGCTTTTGAATTATTCGACAATTATAGAACTATTATTGGTGTTTTTATTAAAACCAATAATTTTATTTTTGTAGCTTTTTGGCTATTGAATCTTTAAATCTGGGTAAACATAATACAATAAAGGTCAAATTGATTACATTTTGGTTCAAGTGATTGGTGACACGTTAGAACTCTCAGGTTTCAAGTCGCTTGTTACATAAGCAATACAATTTTTCAAGTTTGGGGCATTAAAGATAATCTTTTTTAAAATGTTACAAAAAATTACTGTGTAAGTCAAGTTAATACATTTTAATTTGGCTAACCTTCAAACATAATAATAAAAACATATCTATTTTCTCTTTCAAGCATTTCTTTTTCACATGTTATTATAAACAACCTAACACAATCTATATATTGTTAACATTTCAATGTTATTTTTATGCTTTCGTCATCTAGTGAATTTAATATTAAAAGTAATAACATATATACTATTACAAGTAATACCATATAAAACTTTATTGTTCATCTTGACATATGCGGTTAGTTTGTTAGTCAAGATTTAGAGTTTGTAGTTTATACTCATTATACTTAGTGTAAAAGTTATGTGAAAATATATAAACATTTATAGTTTCATAACCAATGTTTTTGTTAAAACATATTTAAAAAGTTGGAGATAAAAAGATAAGATGGGGTAGGATAAGTGTTAGTTTTTCTAGTTTAGTATTTATTGGTATTGGTACAATGTCATACATGACCTTCTATATTTAGTAAGCCACGTTACTTGTCTCATCATGTGGGGTATATATAACTTGGTTGATTAGAAATGGAAAATTGATATTACAAAATAAATATAAATATAAATACCTATAAAAAACACAAGATTTGGATGCTTTTATTTCTCAAGTTTTGTCAATGGATGTATTTATTCACATTAGGTTCCTCTGCAACTCTAATTACTTTGAAATCATAATCTTTCATATCTTTTTTCCAGTTAAATAATATTTTTTATATTCTTCATCATTATATTTTTCATCTTTTCCACTTATAATCATTTTTAAAAACTTAAAAGAAGTAAATAATGTTTTCTCAAATAGTAACATTTTTCATCTTCTTTACTTGCAAACACTCCCTATAAGAAACACTTATAGAAACATAAAAAACCTAGTGTGAATGCATCTACCAAACTCTTGATGGATGTTTAACTGTTTAGTTATGAAAGAATTCAATGCATTTTCTTATGCATTAAATGGTTGTTCCTTTGTGCTTCTAAGCTTGTACTAACTTGATAAAAATCATATGGTTTTCTTGTATTTGTCATCGGTTGAATTAGGTCTACCAATACGATGGGTTATTTAAGACTGAATTAAATGCAATTTTTCATGCATTGAATGGTTGTACTTTAGTGCTTCTAGTGTTGTATTTCCCTAGGTAAATTCTTCTCTGTTATTGGCTACATTTTTAGGTCTACCAGAATAATGGGTTCTTTATGAAGAAACTTAATGCATTGGATGGTCGTACCTTTGTGCTTTGAATGTTGTAATACCCTTTATTTATATGGTTTAAAATATGGTTGTACTCTATGCCTCTCATGTTGTGCGGGTCATAAGTCGGTGGTTCTTTTTAAGAATTCTTTTTCATTCTTAATTATTGATCACCTGTTGTAACATATTATCCAACTTTCATGTGTGAAATAGGGAACAAATTTAACGTTTATATGTAGTTTATATTATTATAAGGTCCCATCCTGTTTTTTAAACGAGTAAGACATAGAGTTGAATGTTATATGGTTATTTTATATATAAGTGTTTACCATCTATTCTATTGAAAAGATTAAGAGTTTACATTTTATAAATTATAGTTATAAGTGGTTAATAAATCTAAATTAGAAGCTAAATGTTGCATTTAAATGCTCGCAAATTAAAAAGTAACAAGCTAAACATTAATTAAACATATACATTTTGAAGAATAATATAACCACAATAATCAACAAAATTTACCAAAGCATAGCAATTTTAGCACTTGATTCATCTGTTTCAACAAGGGTTCATAATTGAACTCCTAGGTGGCAATTTGTTACATGGAAACAGAGACAGGCTAACTAGAAATGCAAACTTTGTTTGCTTATAGAAGTAAATATATAAAATTATAAACATGATATTACTTTTTTCTGGTTAACTTTTAAGAAGGTTGAAAAAACGCGTGGGGCATAAGGCTAGCACCGAGAGCCTCTCGTGCACCTAAGGACACCTGCATTAGCTGTGACTAAGCCCACGATGGAAGATGGTCGTGCACTCAGGCTTGATGCTCGTGCATAACTTTTGGACGCCTCTGCTCCCGATGGCGTAAAATATGCACCGTTTAACATGAGGTCACCTTCAGAACGCCAATTCCAGTTTCTCCATTCATCTTCCGGTGTGTCCTCTCGTTTCGTCACCTAACATTACAAGCATAAAAATATGATTAAATAAAATGACTAAAATACCTCCTTACGTATTCTCAAATACTCACTTCTTTACTATCAGCAGAATTAGGAGCTAGAAATCTATTCCCTTGGCTATTGATGGTTGGTGATGCACTTCCTCCAATTGCATACATTTCCCAATGAGTGTAGTCATTGTTCACCACATGAAAATACCCATGCCTACATCTATATTTATCAAAAAGAAATTAGTATCTAGATATGTATATGTATATGTATATGTATGTCTATATGCACATGTATGTATGCAATTCATAGGACATACCTTGGCATCCTTTGTACAAGGCCTTCACCAAAATGGTTAAAGGCAATTGTGACTTGCATATTCTTGTCTTGAAGCAAAGTGTCACTATGCCCCAATAACATGACTTTATCATGATGTGTCATGTAATTGTTAGATATTGTGATGGCTGTGGATCCATGTATGGCATCAATCAAACCATCATGACAATTAGCCAATGAACAATGATCCACCCATACATGACTTCCACTAAAGATCGATATCCCATCACCATCCGATATGGTTCGATACCCATAATGGCTCGGTGAGTCTCGAACATTAGTGTTCCCCCCTTGCTTACAATCATGTATGTTGATGCCATGTATGATGATGTTTGTCACATATTGGATGGTGATGCATGGTCCACCGGTTATGTGAACATTGGCGCCTCGACCATCGATGGTCTTGAATGAGTTCATCAAGAGTTCTTCTTTAAGTTTGATGGTCATGTCGTGTGCAAATATGATCCATAATGGTTCATTTTGGATCACACCATATCTTAGGGTTCCTGGTTTAGGGTTAACCGGATCATCGTTTTTGGAGTCGGTCACGACGTATATTTTACCATCACGCCCACCAATGGCGTGTTTTCCAAACCCGATTGCGCAATCGGCTAACCGTTGGCGATTCTTTTCCCAATTCTTGTCACAACGCCAGCAGTCGTCAATTGGGTTCCCTGTCCCACATGATAGAGATCCCAAATTCCTCCTAGATTCATTTATACTCCTGCATTGTCACATAGAATAACAGATTTTAGAAGTTAGATTTTGTGTTAAACAACATTATTATTTTTTTTAAATTAATAACAATGACAAAAGTGGAATATTATAAAGTGAGTGATCTTAGTCAATTAGTGTACCTATGAACATCTTCTACTACAAGATCAGGATCTTGTACTAGTGAAGATGAAGTGGATATAAGGGCAAGAAGAACAAGAATGAGAAGAAGAAAGATTGGCAACTTCATGTTTTTCTTCCCTTTGAAATATACAAAGGGAAAAGAAAAGAATGTGTGTCAAAGTGAGTGATGAATGGGATTATTAATAGTGGATTTTGATAGTACATACAAAGGCACATGGTACTCCACTCATGCAATAATAACTTAATTCAACATATAAAATTTTAAAAATATTATAACTTATTTTAGTATATGCTTTATAGATTAAATTGGTTAGAGAGTTGCATTTTCCCAAATTGTTTTGGTTGTGACACACTAATGTTGCATCTTTATTTATTGATTTGTATATTAAAGATAATAAAGTTTAAAGCAATCTTTACATGAACATGATGGTAAACAACTCATGTTAGAGGTTTTGGTAAAAGGTTTTAGCTTTTCAGAGCTTACATTAATAGAATGACTTTATGTGTCACACCTTTATCTTCTATGACTTTGTAATTTGTAATATAAAGATTATGATACGAGTTTAATGCCTGTGGAAAATAAAACGTGAAAAAACATATGTTTAATTACCTCTAGGTTTTAGGACAAGTGAACCCATATGCAATGTGACTGTTAAAGTAGTGAAAATGTTTTCTAATGAATCATTGATGCCGTGATATGATATAAACTGTCGGACAATTATACTTTAGGTAACTTGAAGAACAAATATATGTGTTTATGTTTTGATCTATAAATTGGTAGGCCCCTAACCTGAAATTTTTAGGCTAAATTAAGATTATTATTTTCGGATTGAAATGTTAATTAATTTAAACCACGAACTTGGCCATACAAAACTAAATAACCGTAATTAGGGGCCGTTTTTATTAAGGTCTTTAGAAGTGGCCGTTTTGTTTAATGATAACAACGAGTGAATTTTGTTTGATTATGGGTTAAAATTAAACTATAACCAATATCTCAGTTTTTAGATTTCTACAACCAATTAGTTCTTGTTATAAACGGTTTAGTTAATCTGTTTTACCATCGATTAACTGTCTGCTTTGAATGCATGTGAATTTCAAACTATTTTCAATTGATAAATCCAATTATATAATGTGACAAATAACATATTATTTAGGGTTATTGGATTTTAATAATCCCAACTTTCATTTATTGGCCGAGATTAATCCCAACTTAGAAAATATTTATAGACACTTCTAACTTTGAGTTTATTTTCCTCCAGCGATCCATTATTAACTGAGAGTTAACACAGTTAGTGAGGAATCGTTGGAGGAAAATAAGCTCAAAGTTGGAAGTGTTCGTAAACATTTCTTGAGTTAGGATTAATTCCGGTCAATAAATAAAAGTTGAGATTATTAAAAGCCAATAAACTTATTATTTATAATAAATTTTATAAAAAACTTATAAAAGGTGAATAAAAAACGATTAATATGTTAATTATAAAAATAATATATACCATAAAGTTTGCTTTAACATTTGTTTAATGACACATCATAAATATCTTGAAATTAAAATCAAAACGTGAATTCTGGTTAAGGAATTCAAACGCAAACATAAATAAGATAAATAAAAGATAAAAGGTATGGAGTGCATATATGATTTATGAAATAATTTATGTATAAAAAGATATGAATGCTAACCTATAAAAGTTTTATATACATTGAAAAAATAATAGACAAAACGACATAAGTCTAATCATTTATAGCGATGGGAAAAACAGACAAGTAATAAAGTATGTGTATAGCATACAAGATTTAAGGGCACCGACACTTATTTTTCTCTTTCATGTCGGAATTTTACATTAAATCCTTCAAATTTGTTTTGTTTGTAAAAACTATCAATATGCTGATAGTTGAGGGTAGTTATTTGATTTATGTGTAGTTTGTAACCACCACAAATATTTGAGTGAACTTTTTTTAGTCTTCATATTAATTTTGACATTTCAAGTATGAAAATACCATCAAGTATAAAACCTAATAATGTAGGGAAAACCTTTGAGGGTCAGTTTTAAAACTAAGACTTTAAAAGATCCAAACACAAACTATCATCCCCTTGCCATTAGACAAGAAGGTCCCATTGCAATAACTAACACTTATTTAAACCAAACCAAAACAAAATTTTGAATGTTTGATAACGAAAAATAAACAAATTTACATTTTAAGTATACAATTGCATATTTCATAGTAAATGTATGTAGAACTATATCACGTATAACATTGTTTAACTTCTTTTATTGCTAAATTGTGTTAACAAACGTGGAGTTGTATGGTAAATTGAATGAACTATTTTAAATGCTGATCGGGTATAGTGAAGATCATGTCTTTTATGAAATTGTAGGCTAACGGGTCAAAATTGTACTTGGCATGTGTTTATCCAATTGTATGTACATTTGTCATGATAGTTGCTAAAATTCAATAATTGTAAATATTTATATTTAGAGTTTACCGTAACATCTGGTAAGAGTTAAATATTCACACAGAAATGTATGATTTCTACACACGAGCGTACTCGATCTCATTGACTAACCATGCTTTGTAAAATTTTTATGATCTCGTTGTTTCTTTCTCCTTCTTCTATCGTTGTTTCACTTAATATTTATCGTTTCATCAGCAGAAAAATCGTATCAAAGTTTGTATCAAATCGACTAATTACATAGTTCTCATTAAAAATGATTACGTCGTGTGTATTGTTTAATCTAATTATTATTATTAATAAAATGTTACATTCAACCAGATGTCTAGATACGATGATATGAATTCAATAATTCACCCACAAACTTTCAAATTATCATTCTGGTGAGATCCAATCCACAACTGCAAACGCCATTGTGTGAATCTATATAATGCATAGTACAACTGTATTTGCAGAAAGTACAACATCGTAGAGCTATCAATCTAGTGAAGCAGAAAGGCACATGGAAAACCGTATACTCCGTACTTATCTTGGACTTTTAGAAGAGGAGGCACGTGACCCCATGTGGGTTGTAAAACTATTGGGCTTAAGCCTGGCCCACATATACATTTACTACACACTGTGTCTGTGGAATGTGAAACCAGCCCATAATAAAAATTAAAAAGTGCAAACAAAGTCCTACCAGAAAAAAAAAATTATGTAAAATAAATAACCGACAACTAGATCATGATATAAAAACAGGAAATTTAGCAAAGGGTTTATGTTAAAAGTAACTTATGTTTATGTTTTACTTGTTGTATTCCTCAAGATGTCGGATTATGAAAAATCTGTTATTTCATACTAAAAGACAAAATTGATTCATTCTGTTGAAATTTTTAAAGGATACATTAAAAATTCTTTAGTAAATCATTATGTTTGAACGGATTGTTTTATACCACAAATAAGCAAATAACATACACACCCGTTTTTAACGAAATTCTTTAGTAAATCATTATGTTTGAACGGATTGTTTTATACCACAAATAAGCAAATAACATACACACCCGTTTTTAACGAACTTGAACCATAAATCATTTGATTGAGGACTTCCACTATGACATCTTGGAAGTACCTTATTTATTTTAGAAATAATGTATAGTTTTAATTAATACTTTAAGTGATAATGCGTCCATCATATTGGACATATTGTCAAAGGTCGTGTACCACAAGCATTTAGTATTTTTCCCAACGGCAAAAACCAGATTTCGTTATAAATAACATATTGTTTTAAACTATTTAAAATAACGACAAAGAAGATTTGTAGTGTCATAATAAATAATCTATTATACAATGTTGTTTGTGATTCGGGGATATTGACATTTGATTATGGTTATATATTTAATTTCAAAATTCAGATCAAGTAACTGTAGTGAAAATAATTCAAGTCTAATATGGGCCAAATATGGACCTATGGTATAAATAGCATAAATAAAATTATTTGATTTATTTAAATAAATGATCAAGTTGAGGTGAGGGTGGAACCATGTATAAAGTATAAACAACATGATAATTGATAAATTAATTTTATAATCAATAAACAGAATGACAAGACATGATTCAATGAAAGTAAGCACATGGCATTAAATAGCAGGAAAAATATCACAGAATAATAAATTTTATAATTAAAAGTGTTCTAACTTTGATAGCTCATGCATATATTTCTCAAATTGAATCATTAAACGATCAAATGGAGTCATCATCGAATTTTCTTATGTCAAGAAAGTAACAGAAGAGAAGACGTGGGGGTTAAAATTTGCAATATATGAAATTATATTAAAAATAAAAAAAAACATGTTAATTATGAGAAAAAAATAAAAAGTACCTAAAATTCACGTCATCATTCCACATCAGCATCAAAAGAAAGAAAAAATTATTTTCTAATTGAAACAACAAGTATAACATGCTAACAAACATGAAAACTGAGTAACCTAATTGGAACACTTTTAAAACTTGAGTTACTTAGTTGGATCACTTTTGAAAGTTACCCTTCAAGAATAACTATCGTGTTCAGAGCATTAAACACACACCAAACAGTGAAGATCTATCTAATATTCAATCACATATAATATAGTTCATGGATCACAGAGGGTATATCCCTGTGACCTTTCGCCTAAAAGCATCCTTCCTTCTCAGTGCCCGGGCATCCATCCAATGCATTCTTTTTCGATCTTGTACTCATGGAACGGTACATTGAATGTAAATCAATTGAACGAAAAACAAGAAGTAATAGCAACCCATTAACAACCTTGATTCTTGAAGCTAACAATCACTTTCTTGAAACTAATTCATAGAGACGTGAAATGTCAACTTGAAATGGTGCACTAATAGTAGTTAAGTTTTATATATTTAAACCAACTTGAAAAAAACTCACTAAACAATAATAATGTCTTATATATTCTACCTAAGCTGATTTTGAAAAAAAAATAAACAATAAAAATATAAGTGCGCTTTATAGTAAAAAATAGTATGAATGAAAGTATGAGAGCAGTGTTTTATTAAATTTTTTATTTTATTTTATTATTTTAGAAAGATTGATATAAGTTATATGGGTGCTATAAGCTAGAATTAGAAGGACCATTTTGATTATAATTTGGACGTCTGTTAATAATGTGTCTCAAGTCTCAACTCTCAACTGTATTAGATTTGGGCCGGGCTGGTCTGGGCCGGGCTGGTCTGGGCCGGGTTGGTATGGGCCGGGCTGGATATTTAGGTTGGCTCAAATAAAGCTAAGCCCTTTAACAGGCAAACTTCATAATTCTTCTGATTGGAGTGTTGGACTACGAAAAAAGTCAGTATAGTTGGTTTAAACTTTAAAGTTTAGAGGTGTATAAATCCCAAACTGGTTCGGTTTGAAGCCGCTTTGGGATGTGGTTGGTTTGAGTCAAAACTGATTTGGAGTGGAAACCAGTTCGGTTCTGGTGCGGTTTAGAGGAATGTGAAAACCCTACCCGGTGGATTGGTTTCAATACGTTTTATTTTCCTTATTTCCTTTGCAAACTGACATTCCGAACTAGTTTGTGAACCAGTTGTTTTGTGCACCTCTAGTTTACCATGTTTGGTTGAAATAAAAACATATTTTGAATACTTATGTAATTTACACACCTAAAAAAACACGTTGTTAGTTATATACGATTCTTTCCATATCATCTAATTTTATTTGATTTCAATCAGATGTACTAATATAAAATTTATGAAAAATGTTACTTTGTATACGGACAAGTTCTTTTGAATGAAGTGATTCTTTAAGTGACAGACATAATTGATCGTAATTTTTTATGATTCAACTTCGTAATGAATGTTTTGAAATAAGCTAAGGTAATAAATATACTATAAAAATTACTACCAGATAGTTGACACTCCAAGTATAGTTTTTAACACAGACTACTGTGGTAACTATAGCCTATAGGGGGGAAATATTATCAAATTTGATTATAAGTAAATCGATATATTTAATGAAAATCATATCATGCATTGTCATCCAAAAACTCACATCAAACAATGAAAATTAAGCTAAGCAACTAGCCAGTAAATTAAAAGAGAATTAATGTTTATATATCTATAAGAAATAAATAAGAACGATCACATATATTCTTAGAGACAATTTGGATTATATCCAGGCCCTCCAAAATATATATAATTACCCCAATTATCACTATACCCACTGTTAACACCATAACAATTGGGTTTATCTGCTAATAATCTTAGATTAGCAACTGGATTTAATATATTATCTTTATCAACCACTTCCAAGTTTCTAGCATAAGCTGCTTTCCCAAAACCTTCATCCTGGAAGTGACCACTGCCCATTTGAGTCGATGTGTGACGACCCAAGTTTTCAGAATACACTTCTCCACCATATTCGATTGACGTCGCGTGACCCCTAAGATCTGTGAATAATTCTGAGGGCCAGAACCCCATCAATTCACTTCCCACCTTAAACCACCAATTTCCACTCTTCGGGTCCTGCAAAACCCGAAATGAAACATAAGTCACAACCATCTTTTCGGGTATGAAAAATTTTGAAAAAAAAGGTTATAAATGGGTATTAATAATCAATGATTCAATGTAGAAATAAATATGGCTCAGTATGATTATAAGTAGAGAATGGTTAAAAGTATTGATTTTAAATAAAGATGGCAAACTTATCAATGAAACATCAAATGTTATAGATAAAAGGTCTTTGAAGATTGGAAATTTTAACTATTAATTTTCAATTTCAATATTATTGTTTTATTACTTAAAATATCTGCTTATACGTAATTTTAATTTTTAATCATACTAATCTCAAAATATTATTTTACAGTTCCTTAAATCTTCATTACTAACTATATAATATTCTCTTAATTTTATTCTGCACGTGTAATACATGAGTTTTCAACCTAGTATGATTATAAAAGAATGTATATATTTATGTTTATTTTTAACGTTGATGATTAAGAATTTACCTTCCATATCAGAAATGCGACATCGTATTGTTGACCATTATATGTTGATATTGGATCTATAGCAGCTCCAAGGCATACCTTTTGATTGGTTTGAACAAACCCTGGACATTGCATATTGTAGCAACCTGATCGATACCCATCGGGCTGCATGTATTTTTTTGTTCCAAAAGAGTACCAAATTAATACGTGTTAACTAGATAAACTGGTTAATCTGCAAGTAATTGAAAAGAATACCAAATGGATTGAAAAAAAAAAATGATACATAGTATGTTTTTTACAAGACGTGCCCAAAATATGATACTACATAAACCTTCGAGGGAATATTTTTATCACACACAATATGATACTGATAGGCTATAAGTCTTTTGTTATATAAGAAATGTTTTGTGAGACAAATAGTTAATATTTATAACAAACATATACAACTTACAGTCCAGTAAGTAAACAGTCTTGGAAGGCTATCTGCATGTTCATGTGGGGCAACCTGCCATATCAAACTAGCTATGAAAATACCTACGTTTATCCATTTAATCTCGAATAAATAAATAAATAAATATAAATTAATAAATAAATTTAAAGAGGTTAATTGGGATGAAGGTACTTACATGCCAACCAGCTTCAACAGTATTGGCAGGATGGTGTGGAATGTCAGTGATAACCCAGATTTGTGAAAGGCTAAACTCATATTCAGTAACATGTGGTTCCCATACATTTAAAAGTGCCTTTGCTCCATAGAATTCTCCTTGCGTTACATACCCAATTGCATGCTGCAACACATATATAAATTAAAGAATATTTATCAATTAATTTAATGTTTAGTTTATGACTTTAAGAACAAAGTTGATTATTGAACTTTGGGATTCTTGATCCTAACTATATTGATTAGTAATTATAACCATGTTTTATATTATATTTTTATCGTATCTAATATCCTAAGTAGCTGTTAAAATTTTATTCTTAAAATATGTTGTTTTTAGTTTGGTGACTAGTTTAGGAAAGATGGTAAAGTTATTTATCAGTATTTTGTAATTAAACCATATCAATAAACGCTAGGTGGCAATTCCTGAAAATACATAGAAAATTAAATTTTGAGTGGCTTTAAACGAGTTGATAAATATAATAAAGTTTAAACCAGTTGATCACCTTAACACATTTAGTAAACAAGTCGTATTGGGGTTGAGCTCCACCTGCCAACTCATTTACTACAAGATTACAATTTTATTACAACCCTTCTAGCCTATTAGGCTATTATTACTAACACATTTACAACTCATCAATTGTGTACTGGTGTCCAAATTACACGTAATAAGTACATAGGTCATGTGCAAGTTCATCAGGTATAAAAACACTAAACCGCCAACACAACCAGTACCATAAGACCAAGTAGGCATGATTGTCACTCGCTATTGTTACTTTGTTATAACTTGATTTCAGTATTACAAAAGGAAAGTTTTGTGGTTGGACAAATGAAGAAAAAGAAAAAAATATTTTTGTTTTACAAATACATAATCCTTTAATTTGTATTCTTAAAATACAATGAATGTTTTACTATAAAATAAAAGATAGATGAGATGAAAAGTGTATACCTCATGGGCAGGTGCAGCTGGGATGTCTTTTCTACTAAATTTATTCCTCGATTTAGAAAATGAAATTGAACTCAAAATGTCACTAGCATTTGTTCTCTTGATAGGAATGGTTCCATTTGGGCATGATTCACCCTTTGAGTTCCATAGCTGCTTGATTTCTGATTTCTTTCCAGCATTATCATGTCTTTTTGGCAACTCTGGTGGAATCTGTTTATTATAATTCATTTTTATACAGATAAACATGTTAAATTAGTTTTGTATCAATTCACACGTACATATGTGTCAAAAAAAACAATCAAATACAATAATATTGATTAATATTTGTATAGTGATAAGCCCCTCAAAACTAACATTATAAATAGATATATGTAGATGTTAAGCTTGATTCTAATACTAATTCATATAAGAGAGTTTAAATATACCAATGCCGTTTTTCCTTTTAATTCAGGACGATCAAAAGCTGGTTGAAGATGAAACAAAACGCAATCTATTATATCCCCATCCGGACTCTGATTCAACAAACAAAATTAATCTAAATAATACAAATAGAAATACTAAAGTGTCAAACAAGCTTTTTATAAACCATCAATTCATCAAATAGAGTATAACTTTACCTTAATTGACTTAACGGAAGGCTTGTTGATCTTCCTTAGACGAGCTTCAACCAACTTCATCTTCTTCAACTTGTTACCCGTCATGGAAGTTTTTTTTTCCACCGGAAAATCCTTTGAAGATAAAATTGGTGAAAACAACAACGAAAACAATACAATAATGAAAATGATCGAAGGGGCCTCGTGACAAGAACTAAAAGACTTCATCATTGTATATTTTGGTGCTCTCACAAACAATACTGGTGTGTGTTTTCTTACTTTCTTGTTGTTTATTATTATTTTTTTTATAACGATGTCGAATAGAAAAAATCTTCAAGAAATTAAACATGTTGAAAGGTTTTTATATTTTTTCTAAAATAATGATAATTACGCTAGCTTACATACTGTGATCAGGTTAATGATTTAATAGGGGGTTAACCAAATTTCAGTTTTTGGAAAAAAAACGATAATTAAATATTGGATTTTGACCAATAAATGCAAGAGTAATGACAAGCTTACCTTTTATGAAAGATTTATGTGATTTGATCTTCTAGATTAGATATGAAAGAGCGGAGCAGCTATAAAAGATATTTTCAAAAGCATGTCTAATATTAATATTTGATATATACTTTTTTTTTCTACCATCATCTTCTATTTTGATTTTAATTAGTTTCTCAATCTTTTTTTAAAGACACTATCTTTAGTAAACCCGTGTACTACACGGGTTAAATAAATAAAATATTTAATCGAATAATATATATTAATTATAAAATGATATTTTAAAATAAAATATGACAATAGAAAGAAAATTTTATTTCCAAACTAACATTTAAAAAAATATCATTGTTAAAAACTTTCTTATCATAAATCTCAAGTTTAATTATTTTTTAATTTTAATTATTTTTTATTTATAAAAAAATTACTTTTAATAAAAATCAATTTAAAATTTTTTATATTTTTAAAAAGTTTAGTTTTTTAAAAAATTATTATTTTATAAAAATTTAATTCATTAGAACTAACATTAATGAAAAGATTTCTTTTTTAATTTATTAAAAACTATTTTAATCTAAAAACTTAAATAAAATAATTAGTAATTAATATGATTTCTTTAATATGAGAGAGAAGTGAGAACAATTTGGTGAAAATGAATGTGGTGCCGCCACATGTCATCCCAAATTACCCTTTTATTAAAGTAAGAATATTTGATATATACATTTTTTTTCTACCGTCATCTGCTATTTTGATTTTAATAAGTTTCTTAATCTTTTTTATTAGAGATACTAGTTTTAGTAAACCCGTATATTACACGGGTTGAATAAATAAAATATTAAATCGAATGAATATTTATTAATTATAAAATGATATTTTAAGATAAAATATGACAATAGAAAGAAAATTTTATTTCAAAACATATATTTAACAAAAATTATCATTGTTAAAAGCTTTCTTATCATAACTCTCAAGTTTAATTATTTTTTAATTTTAATTATTTTATATTTATAAAAAAGTTACTTTTAATAAAAACCAATTTAAATTTTTTTATATTTTAAAAAAGTTTAGTGATTTAAAAATTTATTATTTTACAAAAAATTAATTCATTAGAAATAGCTTTATTAAAAAGATCTCTTTCTTAATTTATTAAAAATTATTTTAATCTAGAAAAATTAAATAATATTATTAGTAATTAACGTGATTATTTAATATGAGAGAGAATCAAGAAAATTTTGGTGAAATGAATGTGTTGTCCTCACGTGTCATCCCAAGTTTTTTTTTTATTAGAGTAAGAAGAAGATTTTATTGGTAAGATGAAGTTGCCAGATATATGTGAGAACATGAAATAGGTTAAAGGTAGATTAGAAGCATACATGTATCACTGTTTATACTATAATTTAGGGTAGGGTTATAGTAACAATAGTTTTTAATCTAAAAAGTTTAAAAAGGATTATGAGCTTGACTCGTATCTTTGTATTGTTTTAATGAACATAACATTTTGATCAATTTGTCAAATACATCGGCTTGTTGTGTCATATACGTTTGTTGTGTAATATATTTTACATCATTTGTTATGTGTATTTATTTTTGTATTTTACGTTTTAGATCATTTTGTGTGGTTCAACATTTTTACGCATATTTTCTCCGTTCAACGGCCCCGTTACAACGCGAGGTTCTTGGATCGACTTGATTATTGTTTTTTAATATTTTACGTATCACGTGGGAGGTTCAACGTTTTTACATCTACTTTTCGTTTGGTTTTATCTTTCTCGTTTTTATTTCTTTTTTAATACGAGTTTTTCCGTTGTTGGCCGGTGATCACTGATGCTGCTGTGAAATTGCTGTCATTTGGCACGGTTTTATTCCCCCGCCGCAACGCGAAAGACTTAATACTAGCTATATATATTTACTAAATCTAAATGTAATCATTAGAGACCACTTGGTTTAGTGGTTTGTCTTCTATGTTTTAAAGTTATGGTCTCTGTTTTGAAACCCTCCACGTATCATTTTTTTTATTTTTCCACTACCACTTCTATGTTTATTTCAAGAAACACAAATGTTTAATGGGTACATACATCATGAATTATTGTTTTTAAAAGTAAAAATAGATAAAACATTAATGTAATTAATATTTTAAATTTATGATTATAGAATATATTAAATAATGTATATATTAAAAATAAATTGTACATTACATTCATATCTATAAACTTTAATTAAACATGAGTGGGTAATTTGAAGCATTTGTATATTATGTTAATATTATTAGAGATGAAAAACCGATCTGCCGCAATTGTTTTTTTATTAACCGTTTTGACGTTTATATTTTTTCTACGTTGTGTTTCAAATTTAATTCGCAACCAATCCGATGCACATAGGATTTAGGGAGAAAAAACCCACAGCAACCCGCGGGGTTAATTTGCTAGCTTCTATTATATGTAAATGTGTATTTAAGCTCACTTTATAGAGATTTTTCTTTTAGATACGAAATTAGTTTGAAGTAATTTAAAAGTAGAAATATGATAGATTTGTTGTTAAAAAAATAAAATATATAAACTATAGCTATAGGGATATATAATTAGAAAAAAAGTAAATTAAATGATTTGTGCTTATTTGAACAATTATGAATTAAATTCTTAATCTTCAATAAAAGTTTAATGGTTTGTAGCAAAAAGGTTCTTTATAATAATGATTGTTAATAAAGTGGGTTAACTCAGACACATTTGCAAGACAAGTGAGTGCAGTCAGGCTGAGGATGATTTTTAATCGCATTTAAACCAAGTGAAACGAACTACGATTTAAAACATTATAGCGGTGTTGTAACATACTCACATTTCGTTGAAAATCTATCCAATCGTTTCTTACAAGTTATATTCTGACACAATTTTTTTGTCTTACATGTTTTTGAGAACGTGATTTTTTACGCATTTTCGATGAAAACGTATGAAGGAAATTATGTTTCAGTTTGAGCAATATTATATCACATCATCGTATGTAACAAAAAGCTAAAAGTCTTCAAAGGGACATCGTAGTGGCTAGATGTTGTTTCTCACATTCAAAATGTTATGAGTTTAAATCTTGCAAAGTGCTGGATATGATATATTTAAAAAAGAAAAATTCTTAAAATTATTGTTAGAAAGAAACAAAAAGCTAAAGAATTAAACACGGTGGTCATTTAAATTATACTATTATACTATTTATCGTATAACATTAATTTTCAAGGCACATTTTGGGATTTATTTAGGTAAATCCGTTTATTTTCACAATGGAAATATAATATTTTTAAATTCCAAATTGCATACTATAGTACTATATACTCTTTTTTTAAAGCAAGGTATTTTTTTCAAGGTTTTAATAAATGTTAAAGCAATCCAAGTTTCACTTGATTGAAATATATTAGAAAAGAAGGTGTAGTTTTCCTTAAAAACCTTGAAATTGCTATTAAAAAAACAAAACAAAAAACTAAAGAATAAAACCCAATTGTCATTTATAATTATACTACTTATCAGATAACATTTTTAAGGTACATCATGGGCCTTTAAGTGGTACTCCATTTATTTTCATAATTACAAATTTTAATATTGACATATCATAATGGAAATATATTATTTTAAATTCGAAATTGTATAATATAGTACAATATTCCATATTTTAGAAGCAACATATTTTTCTTAAAGTTTAATTTATGTTAAAGCGATCCAACTTGCTCTTAGATTAAAATAATTTAAAATATGTCACATGGTATGACTATATAATGGAGACGGGAAAATAGATATGATGCTATTAGACACCGAAACTTACATGTAAGACCCATAAAACTACATCATTTTTAATATTTAGTATCTAGATAAAAAAACCAAAAAGTGATTTTTTTACTTTAAGTTATTTCTGCGGTTCATAAGCTAAAGAAATAAAAACTAAAACACACTCTTTCACTTTTCTTTTTTCTTGTGATCCATGCTTCTTTCATTTTCTTTATATTTCGGCACATTAATTTCAACAAGTTTATTTTACATGTTAATGAGATGTTGTTTGGAGTATGTGTTATGGGGGGTGGGGGGCGGGAATTATTATGCAAATCTCATACTCACTGACACACCACCCTAGCCAACACTAACAAAAATTATTAAAATTCCAAATTTTGTCCTATAATAATATTCACATAAATTTCAAAACTCAGTAACCAATTATTATACTCCTATATTCTATACATTTTCTATAAAAAAATCATGAATCCAAAAACTCTTTCAACCCATTCAACCCAAATAGCCATTTCAACTGTAACATTTCAATAAAATAAACAACCGTTTCGAGCCCTTATGTTTGGACTAAAATATTTATAATTTGTTTTATTTCAATTTAAAATTTTTATATTTTTAAATTAAAATTGAAATAACATATAAAGTAGGTAAAAAAAGGAAAGTAATGAATTTAATAGAGGATATTACTCCACAGGGAGAATATAATTACTTAAATAACCATTAAGTGACTCCTGGGAAGTCCTAGTGTTACATCTTAAATCTTAAATACCTATATAATAAAAGAATAAAAACAAAGTATTTGATTGGTTGATGGCATAGAGTGTTGATTGAATAATTTGATTATTTTACATGTTTATATTGTTTAAGACTTTCACCGTAAGATCTGGTTTTAATTTATGCGTATTGTTTTGAACACTGGTGTGTTGTGTAATTCTAATAAAATCACATATTATCGTAAGATCTGGTTTTAGTTAATGTGTATGGTTTAGAACACTGGTATGTTATGTAGTTCTTATAAAGTCACATGTTATGGTTTTGTAGTGTGAGAATTTAAGTTAAATTTTTATATAAATATGGTTGTCCATGGAATTTCAAAATTAATAATACAACACAAGAACGCTTAGGAAAGCTAGAACAAAACCAGTCATTTAATATTTAATATAATAGATAAATACCTTTACATTTACTTCCCTTTGATTAAATGATCGTCTAATAAAATCCATCATTCCAAAACGAAAAACAAGTTGCGTTTGTAGTCCAACGGTTAGGATAATTGCCTTCCAAGCAATAGACCCGGGTTCGACTCCCGGCAAACGCATTTTTTTTACAAAAGGATATGTAGCTGCCGTTAGTTAATAATTTGAGGGACTTTACATAATAATAATCTAAGTTTTAAAAGTGTTCCAATTAAATTATTCAATTTTTATATTTTATCTAAATTAAAGGTCTTAACATTTTTTTTATTATGTTTATCCTGACGAGATAAAACTTTGACACAAAAAGTAAACCATTTTTAAAGGCTTATGCCTCTACACTCAGGCTAGCCTCTCATGACAATTTATATATTAGTTGATAATAATAATAATTACGTGAAATTTGTAATTTAATTTTAAATTATTAACATGATATTTTATTACTATGTTAAACAGCACAAAAAGTTTCAGAATTAATGAACTTAATTAAATATCAAGTAACTATTTCGTTCCTTTTTACTTCTTTAGATGTAGTATATATAATATTAGAGTAAACATCACTTTTGCTCACTTTGTTTTAGTCCAAATAACGGTTTTCATTCAAACATTTTAAAATCACGATTTTGCTCCTTGTGATTCGTAATTCTTCTCGGTTAACTTCAACCCACTAAAACCGTTAATTAGTTCTGTTAAAAACAATGGCTTTTTGGTTATTTTACTTATAAGGGCTAATTAGATGACTTATTAACTTACTTTATAAGCTAAGAGACTATTTATGTAACATATTCAAACTAAATAATAATAAACATCTCATCTCTCTTTCTTTCACTTCCAGATCCAATCACCACCACCACCACCATAATCACCACCACCACTATTGGACTCCATGAAGATAGAGAGTCGACCAGCATATTTGCAACTACCACCATCGACCTGCACCTCCACCAACAGAGCCACCTCCGCCTCCAGCAACACAGCCATAACCGCCGACCTCCTCCTCCACCAACACAGCCACCACCGCCGACCTCCGCCTCCACCAACACAGCCACCACCGCCGACCTCCGCCTCCAGCAACACAGCCACCACCGCCGACCTCCGCCTCCACCAACACAGCCACCACCTCCGACCTCCGCCTCCACCAACACAGCCACCACCTCCGACCTCCGCCTCCACCAACACAGCCACCACCGTCGACCTCCGCCTCCACCAACAAATCCACCACCGCCGATTTGGGTTTTAGGGTTCGGTTTCAGTGCGAAGGGGGTGAGAAGGTCCGATGGGTGGTCGATGGTTATTTTAGTGAGAAGGTCCGATGGGTGTTTAGAGCTGAGAAGGTATTGAGGTGGTGGGGTGTTACGGTGGCAGTGGTGGTGGTGGTATTGGGATCGGCGGTGTTGGGGTTGTAGTGTTTGTGATGGTGGTGGTGTTGAAGTGTGGTGGTGCTCGTGTTGTGGTGGTGGCGGAGGTGGAGCGATGGTGGAGGTGGGTGGTGGTGTAATGGTGGAGGTGGCCAAGTGGGTGTTGGTGGAGGAGGTGGTGGGTGGGTTTTGGTGTCGGGCGGGATAGAGATGGAAGAGGGGTTGTGATGGTGGCAGGTGGCTGCGTTGGTGATGGAGGCCAGTGGTGGCGTCAGTGATGGTGGCCAGTTCGGTTAGGGGGCCGGTGGCGGTGGGGATTGGAGTTAGCATTTTAATAAAATTACATAGCTGGTCTTTTAAATGAATAAATGGCATAATTAGTCCTGTCAATAAATTGACTAAAATGCCCCTGAAGTTAACAGAAAAAACCTAACGGTGTTAGTGGGTTGGAGTTGATTGAAACGAATTGCAAACCACAGGGAGCAAAATCAAGATTTTGAAACGTTTGGATGAAAATCGTTATTTGAACCAAACCACAGGAAGCAAAAGTGAAGTTTATAATATTTAAAAAATATAGATTTTTTTAGATTGAAAAATATCACAGAATAATAGCCAAGTTTCAAAAGAGTTTCAAGTAAGTCACTAATACATATTTTGCCAAATTGGATCACTAAATCATCAATCGAGTCAACGTTGAACTTTTTTGCGTCAAGAAAAAAACATGCTAACTCTATTAAAAAATTAAAAAACATAAAATTAAAAAAAAAACATGTTAACTATATTAAAAAATTAATAAAATTTCTAGAATCCACATCATCATTCCACATCAACATTAAAAATAAGAAGAAAATATTTCTTAACTGAAACAAGAATAAAAACATGTTGTTAAAACCTTTAATTTTAAATAAAACATGAAAACTGAGTAAATTAATTGCTAACATTTTTAGAAATTGATTATTATTCTGTAATCTCTAAAATTACCCATTAATAAAATGAAAAACATATTGCACTATATAAACCACTCACCATCCTCTGAAACACGGACAGATCAAGTGAGTGTGTGTATATATAATATACATAAAGATACTAGTTAGCATATCAATCACAAAGAATGGGGGAAGGATACGTGCATGTTGGAGTTGTACGTTACCTTACTTTGGTGGTACTATCGAGCTGGTGTGTGAATGCGATGGAATCGCCACCGGACACGGTGGTGCTCTCGGCGCCGGAGGCGGAGATCAGGCTCTACCACGAGTCGTGGTGGATATCTGCTCCGATCACCGGCGGAACAACCTTCAATAAATCAACTCATGATGGCTTTCACAAGTTCTATCTTCTACTCTTTCTGTTTTCCCAACACAAAAAGATCTTGATTTGAATGTAATTTTCTTTTGTTGCATGCGAACATATACTTTATTACTTTTTGTTATACACCAATTTTACTTTTAAAATTATCGTGTTTACACACGGAAGGATTTGAACTCACGAATATTGATTGAAAAACACATGGCTTTATCACTAGATTACCAGAATGTCTCCTTATAGAGTTATTATAAGGAAATTAGCTTTAATAAAACCGTTTATTTCACGAGTTGAATAAATAAAATATTAAATATGATAAAATTTATTAATTATAAAATGATACTTTTAAGATAATGATTAAAATCTTGCATATTATAAACATAATGAAAATTTTGTTTCAAAAAAAGTGCTTTAAATGTCATTTTTAAAATCTTTCTTATTATAAGTTTTAATTTTAATTAGTTTTTGTTTATAATAATTTTACTTTTTGAAAATACAAATTCTAAATATTTCGTATTTTTTAAAAAATTTAGTGTTTTAGGGAAAAAAATTCTCATTTCATAAATTTTATATCTTTAAAAATAACATTAATAACTTTTTTTTTAATTTCTTAAAAAACTATTTAATCTAGAAAAGAATTAGATACTATTAGTAATTGATGTGATTATTTAATTTAAGAGAAAAACAAAAAAAATTTGATGAGTAAAAATGTGATGCTGTTATGTGTTCTTTTAGTTATTTTTTTATTAGAGTGGGTAGATGAAATAAAAGATCCTATCATATCTTTACGGTAAGAAACAAGAAAAACATACTCATGCAAGATTTTTGGAAATTTGAACATACTTTAAGTCGATACCTTTAAAGGTAACATTAATATTACGGGTGTCAAAGATAACCAATCGATTGAGAAACACATGGTTATAGCAATGATTAACAAATTGCATTTTAGTAATTATGATTCATTGACTAACATTAATTCATATTAACAGTTTAACTAATAATAATCATAACTTTTATTTTCGTTGTCAAGAGTAATCCTGACATAATTACACTTGATTTTCATTAATATATTAATATATAGATTATGATCGCTACTCGTAGTATTTCATTTGACCTAGAATATAATCGGGTTTATTAAGTGAAATCAGCATGTGTTCACCATGTTTAAACAAGCAGATAGTTAGCCCTATTTGTTATCTGAGATAACCAATAAAGGGGCTAATCAAATTAACAGAAATATCATTTTAATAACGAAATTAACCGATCCATTTAGATTTAAATCCAAACAAGTATGAAAATCTAAAAACCGAAACATGTGGCAATAACTGAAGTCTTACACTTTTGGTTGGTCTCAGATTGTATCAGTACATTCATGGTGCAAATGAACACAAAACCAAATTCAATATCACATCTCCTATCCTTACTACCATCAAATCAACACCCAATAGTTCAGACTATATGGTGAGCATGTATCTCTCATCAAAGCCTCCAATGCCATCCCCTAGACTGAATATACATATTTCCAATTGGAAATCTCGTTGCATAGCGGTTAGAACATTTTCGGGTTTTGCTCAAGATGATAACATCTATAAAGAGAGATTGTCTCTTGCGGTTAGCTTGACCAAATCTTTCGTTTATAATGGAAAAAGTGTTTTGGTTTCTGAAGATAAAAGCGGCTCCGATTCAATTGCACAGTACAACTTGTCGTCACATCTCACTCAACGTGTAAACGAGGTGTGGGTCGATGTCTTGGCTTGCCCGTCTCTACTTTGAATGTCATTGTTATTGTGGTTTGAATAACATTGAAGGCTGTTAGTTGTGAAGTAGTGTGATAGTGGAAAAATACCGCTATTTAGACTCACATATAGATAGTATGTGATATTGAATAATGGTGATAGTGGTATCTGATAGTGATAGAAGTTTGTAATTATTAAAGTTGATGTTGTGTTATTATGGTTTGTTAAGAAATAAAAAAGAACACCACAAAATCACACTCTCTCTACTCTTTGCTCATGGCCGTGACCACCTTCATGATATGCACCTCTATCAGGGTCTACTAAGTTTGGTCTAAGATAATTTTATGTTGTGTGGATGTTTCTAAGATCTTAATGTCTAGAAATATAAGGATTCTTTGTTCCTTATAGTTATCATGCATGTTTATTCTTATATTAATATTATGTTAAGGCGTCCTAAGTATGTGTCATGGGTACATATTTTCATGAAGCATTGTATTGTTTTATTAATAATAAATTTTATTAACACTATTTAAAGAGACAATCCAACACCTTACTCCTAGGAAACCTACAATATCTATATGTTTACCCACACTAATACATTATATTCTAGACTTTTTAGGTGATAATGCTATCAATGTAATATATAAGATAAATTTAAACTTGTTAAACTCATTAAAAACAGAAATTTATAAAGTTATAGTATATCGTTTTTCGAATTGGTTTTTGGCAAGAGTCTCGGATTGAAACTTCGGCAATGGGAATGATAAAGGTCGTAGAACAATAAACATGGATTCCTATGCCCATGAAGAAAACTCGTAAACCAGATGGCTTATGGGCTATGGCTAATAAGTAACTAGGTACCAATGGGTATCAGACTTGATGTCAGAAATGATTTATGATTAAAAAAATAAAATTGAGGATATCAAAACTTGGGTCACAAATACGACCTATTGTCATCTTGAGTAGGTTGAGTCGGTTAAGGTAACGAAAGTGAAAAAACATTAAATTTCATAAAATATAAAACAAAAAGGATGATTTATAAGTAAAAAAGAATACTTAATTTAACAATTTACTTTTAATTTGGTGCACCTTCTATCTCATGCTTAACCAGGAGGGCGCATCAAGTCGAAACCAAGAAGGACCAAATGGTTTCAAACTAGAAACTAAAATTTCAAGAAAATCAAACCAGACGACCAGACCAATAAAGGTTTATATGTGCTCAAATTGGTTTCTAGTTCAAACTAGTTCGGGTTCGATCAAACTTGATCATCATTAGGTTTTGGCTCAAATCAGTTCGGTCTGTAACTGGCTGTAGGGGAATATGATTAGTTTGGTTTGAAACCAAGTTTTATCTGTTTCGCTTCAATTTTAACCGGTCTCAACGAAGATGGTACAAACCGATTTCAACCCTGTGGTTAGGTTCGAGTCCAAACCGGTTTTTATATCGGTTTCGTTCGAGTTAAAAAAAAATCTAGTCTTGGTTCTAAACCCGGTTTCTTTTTCACCTATGTTTCAACTTTCAATGTTAAAAATTAGGGTTGTTCACGAGCCGAGCCTAACCGAGCGGACCTTTGCTCGTGCTTGGCTCGTTTCTAAACCGAATCGAGCCGATCGGCTCGTTTACAACCGAGCAGAAAATCGAACGAGCATTTTTCGAGAGTTAATTTTTCGAGCAAGCGTCGAGCGAGCGTAAACGAGCACCGAAAAAATTGTACAACCCAACTATCTTGTATCTCATACGATTTTATATTGCGGTTAACATGTGTTAATGACTTAAAAAGTATCAAATTTCATAACATAACATTTTTATGGATAACAATATGTTATGGCTGACGGTAATGCTAAGACTGTAGCCGATAAGGCGGAGAGTATACTGCAGAGAACGATGACGGTGATAGCGGGAGATGATTGGCAAAACTTGTCTCTTAGCGGCTTGGGAATTAAATTTTATGCTTAGTTTGAAATTTTTTATTAGGTTGATTGATCAAGTATGCGTAAATATAATTATAAATTCATATATAGTAGGTCAAATCTACTAGAGTACTATGTATAAACTATATAAACATATATATGTATATAAATTCGAGCCGAACCGAGCTGAGCGGACCTTCGCTCGTGCTTGGCTCGTTTACAAACCGATCCGAGCCGATCGGCTCGTTTACAACCGAGCAAAAATTCGAACGAACATTTTTCGAGCAAATTCCGAACGAACGTCGAGCGAGCGGTTTGAACAGCCCTATTAAAAATGCGGTGTCAATACTGCAATTCAGGCCCAAACATAAATTACTACAGGGTGATCCAGAACTGAAGCTAATGTTGGGCCAGATCAAATTTACAATCAATGTTAGATGTTGGGCCTAAGCTTTTGTACACAAATTTATGTTTGGGCCTAAATTTCAGTATCCTTCAGGAGTTCAGGCTTCAACAATTCAGGTTTAACGAGAAGCAATTTCGGCTGAAATTCAATATTATTCAAATTGATTAGTTTTGAGTTTAAAAAATGATTATCAGAAGCTTGCAGAAAAACAAGTTATAATAATGTATTTCTTATTATATTTTCTCTGTGTTGTAAAGTAAAAATTAGTTAATTAATTACTTAACGGGATTCAAGTATTTCACTAAAAGTTAAAAAGAGATTTTAAATTCGCTCAACTTTTACTAAATGTTCGAATCGCATATGATAATTTTTATAATTGCTGACATTTTTTAAAATTAAGTGAGAGAAAATGAAACACATGAATATTGGCTACTAGTAACTATTTTTTCCCAGTTAACTTGAAGCAATAGATTATAGTGAGAAAAAAAGTTAGTAAGATAACTAAGTCTCATAATTGTTATTACACAAAAACTAGGTTAGTACCCCGTGTATTACACGGGTTGAATAAATAAAATATTAAATAGTTATTAATAAAAATTAAATAATTATAAAACGATCTTTTGATATAAGATATGATTAATATTAAGTACGAGTGATAAAAGAGCGATATCATTATTTAAACTTTTGTTAATTTTTTTTTACTTTTTTCAAAAAAAGTTGGTTTTAAACAAATTGTTTCAAAACAAATCGTTTTTAAAAACGTGCCACTTTTAATAATTTCTTTATTATAACTTTGAAATTTAATTATTTTTGTTTCATAAGAATTTTATGTTTTAAAAGCCACAGGTTTTTAAATATATTGTGTTTTTTAAAGTTTGATACTATTTTGTAAAATTTCTTATTTTATAAAAAAATTATTTCTTTACAACTTGCATTTGCAGAAAGATCTCTTTTGTTAATTTAATAAAAATATTTTTAATATGAAAAGATTTAAATAATTTTATATGTAGTTAATGAGATATTTATTAGGAGAGAGAAGTAAAAAAATAAAATTTAAGAGTTCTATAATTATGACAAAGTTGCATACAAAAATCTTGTATTATTAGTATAGATTAAATAGGATTGAAACGCCAGATAAATGTCATGTGACTTTGACAATTCAAAAAACAAGTAGATTTAATGAAGTATTTAGAAAACTTGATTACTATTGTTAATCCCTCAACAAACTAATAAATTATTTGTCATTAACTGTATTATTTTTTATAAGATTTTACATTTAAAAAGAACTAAATACGTGTTTTGATGATGATCTGGATTAATTTTATAAGAAAACTTTGAATATTGATATCCTTATACATTATTCAAACAAAATAAAAAGCGTTAACATCATTGTAGGCTGACTTTGGAGGGGATTAAATGTGAAAATGATTATAATTCTATCAACGACTAAATAAAAAACTTATGCCCGCTTCCTGCCCTTAATTATGGTCATGGATATTGGAATCTAGCGATCTACTCGTGTAGCCATAAGGCTTTAATCTATTTTTCTTAATAGAAACACACATCTACTATTCTACTTCTAAATATACATTTTTATGTCACGGTGATACTTGAATCTTCATCATTTGAGAGGAAAACCACTAACATCTTAATATCATTTGGTTACATGCTTTTTTTATATAAAGCTATAATATATTAAACTTCACTAGATAATCTATTTTTATATATACTTAAGGATTTAACTTTTAAGGACATCGATCTAAGGAGGACAATGGATAGACTTTGTCGGATGCGAGAAGATGACAATGAGCCTTCCACGTACTTTCCCATGGAATTCGGACTTTTGCTTGTCTCTCTCTTGTCGTATATGATCTACTAGCTTAGTTACCCGTGTATTACACGATATGAGGATAGTTAATTATTAAATAACATAAAAACATAAATAAAACTAAGTGTATTACACGGTTTGAAAAAACAAAATTGATTATTTGTTGATTGTTATTTATTTAATACTAACTTTAGTAAACCCGTGTATTACACAGGTTGAAAAAATAAAATATTAAATTTAATGAAAGTTTATGAAGTATAAATGATATTTTAAAATAAGATATGATTAAAATTGCGTATGCATAATAACTATAAATAATAAAATAAAGGTATCAATTTTAACTTTTGTTTTTAAACCTTTTTCCAAAAAAAATTAAACATTTTTTTCAAAACAAACCGCATTAAAAATGTTGTTTTTAAAAATTTCTTATTATAACTCCTAATTTTAATTATTTTTAGTTTATAAAAAAATTTACTTTTTAAAAAAGTCAATTTTAAAATATTTCATTAAAAAAAGTTTGATGCTTTAGAAAAATTTATTATTTTATAAAAATTTATTTTCTAGAAATAACATTAATAAAAAGACATCTTTTTTTTGATTTTTTTAAAAAATATTTCTAATATAAAAAAGAATTAAAATTATATAATTTTTTTTTTAATTTAGCTAATTATTTAAGAGTAGTGAAAGGCGGAAAAAACAAACTTAGGGGGCCTAGGAATGTGAGAAGTGTCCCTAGGGCCGCAAACGAACTGAACGTTCAGCGAACAGTTTGTGAACTGTTCGTCAGGAAGTTCGTTTATGTTTGTTCATTTAGTAAATGAACGAACACGAACACGAAAACTTCGTTCGTTTAGTTAAACGAACGAACATGAACACAAGCCGCGTTCGTTCATTTATGTTCGTGAACGTTCGATAATGTGTCGTTTATGTTCGTTAATGTTCGTTCGTGAACGTTCGATAATGTGTTCGTTTATGTCCGTTAATGTGTTCGATTATGTTCTTAATTTTTGTCTTAGTTATTTTTATGACAAGTATGTCAAGTGTTTTTGGATATTTATGTTACGTGTTTATTTATTTTTGGTAAATTTTATGATGAAAATGCTGATTTTATTCTAAAATAAATATGTGATCATTTGTATTCGTTTGTGTTTATGGACTTCTTTGTGTTCGTCATGTTCATGAATATTTGTTTGTTTTCGTTTGATTTGTTTGTGTTCGTTTGCGTTCGATAAGTGTTCGTGAACAGTTCATGAACATGTTCATTTCCTTAATGAACGAACACGAACAAGGAAACCCGTTCGGTAAGTGTTCGTGAACAGTTCAAGAACAAATTTATTTCTTAATGAACGAACACGAACAAAACCTTGTACGTATTCGTTTGATTCGTTTACAACTTTAATATTTCATTAAATTATTCTTTTAATATTATATATAGATAAATGTAAGTGTAATTCACGCCAATAGTGACATAGTGTTAGTGGAGCGAGAAACCGTCCATTATAAAAGATATAATAGACATGACATTTATTAGTAAATAATATGGGTTAGGTTGGATGTGATGAGTCACCAATATTTTTTATTCATTTGATTGTTCTGTCACAACAACTGAAAATAATGAAAAATAACCTCAAACATGCTTGCAAAAATCAATTCATGTAGAAAGTCATATATATATATTTTTTAATCTCAAACCATGTGATACTCTTTGCCTTCAAAAATGTCATCTAAGTATTTTATCTAAATCTAAGAACTAAATACTAATTAAGTTTCATACGTGTTCCACTAGGGTCGATAATTTAGAAAATATAACAATTATAAAACATAATAACAATAAAAACTTAAGTGGTTATTATTAGAAAACGTATTATTAAATTTATCTAGAATAATATTAGAAATTAAGTATTATTTAATTTTTATAAAGAGAAATATAAGGAAAGCGATATAAGTAGCATGTAGTAGTGGACGACTTAAAGATCCTCTAGAAACAGAATTTGTTGACAATGGAAGACTTTTAGATCATCCCATTACATTTACATAGCCATTAGAAGACTCCAAAAAGTCAAAGTAATCGCGGGTTCTGGGATGAGTGGGTGATAACATTTTCAACAATAAAAAAGTACTCCTATCAATACCAAAATTTCAACCTTACTAATTATTTCTATTTAATATACATCATCAATAAATAAGTTAAAAAAACTTCTAGATACCTTGATAAAGGAATATAGTAGTTTTAAATTATCTCATTGCATTAAAAAATTTAGGAGAAAGCAGCCATTTATATTGTAAGTTCCATCAATATGCATTTTATAGATAAAAGTGCTGTTTTAACTTTAAACCTTTTTTTTCATATCAATCAACTTTCTAGAAATAAGACCAAGAGTTTAACAATTAACATGGTGTTAAAGGACTCAGAAGGTAATAATCAAACATGCCCCCGACTATATTCGGGGTCTTTTTTCTATTTGAACGGCAAAAGGATCACTGACGGATCACTCGCCTATTCGATTATCTCCATTACTCAAGTACGGAACTCATAACCACCATCATAAAAACTCATCTTATGTGAGAAACTTCTAGCCTAACTTGAAACTCTATTTTTTTTTTATAACAGGTGAAATTTGAACCCAAAAACTCTCTTTATTTTAATAGAGTCTTGAGGTATATTGCCTCAAATACTTAGACTAAGGATCATTGATGACTATATCCGGTTTTACATGGTGTTAAAGGACTCGAAAAAGTTTATGATGAAATTTGTTAATATATATTTACAAACCTTTTCATATATTAAAAGTTAACTTAAGATCATGTGGATGATCCAACTTTTTTTTCGTAATACATGATCATAAAGTTAATAATGATGCCAAGCAAAGAGTAAATTGACAAAAGTATAAAGTAAATTAACTTTAGTCGTCCTTTAATGAATCGAGAATAAGCAGCCTTGTTTGATAAACATTTTTCTATACAAATTGACTTTGACAAAAGTAATAGTTACGTAAAAGTTTAAGTGGAGTCTCGAAAGGTTCCAATAGTATCAATTTGTGTTTAATGGTGTCTCTTAAAAAAAATCGAGAGATTAAATCTTGTCATGAACAAGTGGTGTAAAGTTAGAAATAAGAGTAGGTTTTACAGTGTTTGTGTGAGTTTGTCCATAAAAAAACTAAAATATGTATAGAACTTATTTGTTAGAATAATCTTTACAATATTTAGTAGTTAGATGATTAAGATTGTTTCTTAACTGTTTTTTTACTCATATTAATTGTTGATTGATGATACAACCTTATTATTTTATATAGTATTATAGTTCATTCTTGTATGCTTTGGTTTTGTTGAAAAGGCACGTTTTTATGAAAATTTAGACTCGAGTCACTAACTCAACATGTTGGGTGGAGTTGATATGGGTCGAGAACAATCTAGTGTGCTATTAGAGGTGCTTAATCGAATCGAATTTGAAATTTTTTAAATTGAATTTGAACTCGAACAAAATTTTCACAACTAGATCCAAATAAACTTATCCGGAATTGAGTATAATCAAATAAACCGATTTAAGAAAAAAATATAAAAACCAAAACAAAACAAAATTGTCATAAAACATCTTTAACTAATATTGAGTTCCTACATAGTACTTCAATGTCAATGATGAACAACCCTGGAATGTTTAACGTCAATGTCTCGTAGAGGCTAGGTTAATTTGTTAATCATTGAGTTAGGTTTTTTAATTGATCTTTAACTCTTAGCCCATAAGTATATGTTAAATTAGAAGCTAATTTAAAGTTGTCTTCATAAGGTTTGTCGAAAGTAATTATTTTTTTTTAAAAATTGGAAACATCAATTTACCTGCAAAAGTTTAATAAGTTGTTTCAATTTCAATTCAAAAGTTTTATCATTTTGAATTTAAGTTGAAACAACTATAAAAATTTTTGTATTAAAATTAAAACAAGTTATGAAACTTTTGAATATAAATTAATGTGTATAATCTTTTAAAAGAAAATTATTATTTTCATCAAAACTCAGAAAGTAAAATCGAATTTGATTCTTAAATCAATAAAGTCTAGAAAGTGAAAATGAATGATTTACATTATATGAAAAAAGTTATAATAATAATATTTACTTGGGTTATATGATACTATTTAGGTTGAGTTAACTTTTATATTTAAATCGCTTAGTCAGTTCAAATAAGGATTCAATTCAAT
The DNA here is from genome assembly GCA_025506505.1 of Flaveria sonorensis. Lineage (NCBI taxonomy): Eukaryota > Viridiplantae > Streptophyta > Magnoliopsida > Asterales > Asteraceae > Flaveria > Flaveria sonorensis. The sequence goes on from CM046436.1 coordinate 8,090,834, forward strand.
TAAATCAAAATTCAAATGCAAACTTGTTATTGTTATTTTAGATTATAAACATTCAATTTGTTTTATATAAATAAGATTTTAAAATTAAATATTATTTTCGAGTATAAGAGTTTTTAGAACACTCACAATCCTATCCCTGTATCTATTTTTATCTTTAAAATTTAAAGTATTTGTTCATTTCCTTTCTCCATTCCACACTCTATATTTGTCCATTTCCTTTCTCCATTCCACACTCTTTCTCTTTTCTTCATCTAAAAAATTTATACAAATGTTATGGGTGTGTAAAAAAGAGAAAAAAGTAATAACATAAATGTTTATAAGTAAGATAATAATAGAGATAGATAATGAGACGCTAAAAGTTTTTAAAAGTAAACTAAATTTTAAAAGATAGTGAATGGCCTTAATAAGTTAGTATAGAGAAATTGTGAATTGTTGTATAATCAAAGCACCATTTTGTAATATAAAAAACGGGTCCCACGCAAATTATTAATCCCATAAAGTTCTCCCTCAAGTTAACATTCGTCGAATGCGTGTTGCAGAATCATCGTCTTCCATTGTTAACTCCATCGATTACTCGATCTTACACTTTCCTTTTTCACCCAATCTATACATACAAATCCTCTATATACATACATACTACTTCTACATCAATCCACAAGACCACAATTGCAGAATCACACGAGTTTCCATCCTCTAGATTTCATGATTCAAATGTAGTCAAAACTCAAAAGGTATGAATTCTGTTCTCCGATTATTCTTCCGATTTCATCGTTTAAGCACGATTAAAGCTGTTTTGTTTTGAATTTCGATTGATTATCGTTAATTGCGTGCTATATGTGTTGTTAATTAGTTATTAGTTTATTACAATCGTTTACTGGTGTGGTAACTGATAGCGATGATTATATATGCGTTTGTTTACTGGATTAGAGATGATCATGAAGAGCTTTATATGCTGTTTACGTTATTAGTTATGAATGTTGATGTGAAATCATTTTTATTAATGGTAATTTGTGGATTGTGGAAGTATGTGTTTATGATGTTAATCAATGAGTTTGGTTAAGTTTTACTGTTTAGTAGTCGTCAACCGTGTGCTTTTAATCGTAAGAACAGAAGATATTTTTGAATTTTCTCTATCAGTGGGGTAGTTTATCATATTATTATATATAAAACATTAATAAAATAATAAATAAACAAATATTAAAAAATGTATAAACTACCAATTATCATAATCAGAATTCCAAAAGTCAAATTTAACATAATCAAAATTCGAAAAATCAATATGAATAAACATAAAATAAATTAATAAATAAAAAATATAAAAAAAATTATAAATTACCAATTATCATAACAAAAATTCGAGAAATCAAATTTAACATAATCAAAATTCAAAAAATCAATATGAATAAACTGATGAAATAGATAACATAGTGACAATTTAAAAAATCAAATCTAAAAAGCTACAAAGATATATAGGATTTTAAAGTTGTTTAAAACTTTTAGAGCATTCACAACACGTTCCTCATATATGTGTGAGTGAGTGTCCTATATTTTGAGAGTTAGTTGTAAGTGATTGTGAGTGAAATAAAATTTTTAAGGATTGTACTATTTGGGGAAACACCATACAATACTCATAAATTTTTTAATATTTTTGAAAGTGATTGTGAGTGGATAAGAAAGAAAATATAATTATAAAGGTATAAAAAATATTATTTAATTAAAAAATAGAAAAAAATAATAATAATGTTTAATGGAATTATAAGAATAAAAAAGAGGATGAATTGTGAATCCTCTTACAGGAGTTGAATACTTATATGATTATCATTATATGTATTTTTCTTTTACCTAAAATACATTTTATTATTGAATTTCCGGTGACTTCACACACTAATGTATATAACGTGAATGCTCTTAGTATGAACAACTTAATTATGGGTTCACCGTTACATATATGAATACCATGTATACAATGTTTTTATTCTAGATTTCATGTGAAAATATATCTATATACATCTACAGAAAGATGTTCAAATACAAAGTGTATTTTTGCTACAAAGTGTGAAAAAACACAATGAGTCAAAAAAAAAAGTAAAACAAAAATAATATATCACAATCTAAATCGAATTTCAAAAAAGTAATTCCGAGCTTTTGTTTCCCTAGCCGTCCTCACTAAGAAAAAAATAAACGAAAAATAAAAAAATAAAAAAAATTAACGTTTTTTTGTTGTGACATTTATGAAAGACACAATGACGTCATTGTGTCATTATGAAAAACACAATGACGTCGTTGTGTCATAAAAGACACAATGAAATTTTTATTTATTTTTTTTCTGAAAAAGGACGACGAGAGGAATATAGACTTTGAAATATTTTTTGAAATTCGATTTAGATTGTGAGATGTAATTTTTTTCATGACTTTTTTAGCCTCATTGTGTTTTCTCACATTTTATAGCAAAAATACACTTTATAAAATAATATCACCCTACATCTACATTCATCTTTGTTAAGTATACATGCGCATGTTATTTTTTTATCCATATTTGTGGTATGAAAATATTAGAGGAGATGGAAGATGTTTAACCAAAGGGAATTTGACTTTTGAGTAAACTATTTATTGGTTGTGACAAAAGAAGAGATACAAATAAAACCTTTTATGCTTTAATCATTATATTTATAGATTTAAAATTTGTTATCACAAATAAACCATTATTATATGATTTTTTTTTGTTACATTATTTAGAACTTTGTACAGGTCATAGCGGTTGCTATATGTCAACACCTGCCCCACAACCTTTTGATAATCAACGTGGTTAGTTGAAGGGTAAGTTGTGATGTATCATGATTTAAACGTCGGCCATTACTTTAAGCACATTGTGATGCAATTGTTCACATACACAGTCCCACAAATTTAATTACATCACACATCACACATTGTTACACGTAAACATATTGTACCTAAAACGGATAAGGATGAAAAGGTTTTAAAAACAAAAGCTACCTGAGCACGCAACAACTATTACTCGTGTATTATCTTTTATGTTTGATAACCATACACATAATATTCGGTTTTTACTTTATGTATACCCATGTTGGTCATATTATGTGACAATGATTTGTATTACTCATTATGGATGCGTATAATGTACAAAGGTCTAACACGTTAGAGTCTTTAGCGACAATCATTGACCTTTTTATCTAATATGAAGTTATGTTATTTACTATTATCAATACCGGATGATTCCCAAGTAAAAGTTAGATATGCGATTGTGTTGTTATGTAAGTTATAGCTATAAATGTGGTTTGATTATAATATAATCATATAGGTCTAACAAATCTTGAGAAATGGTTACATTCATAATTTTCTCTTATAAGCATAACATATCAAAATCATTGATATCTAATATCTGTATTAGATGATTAAATAAATGCTAACGTTCTTTTGTGTTTATTTATGAAATTTATACTTTTTTCAGTAATACATATTTTTACCATCTGGTTAATTCTATTAGATGCATGTGTGTGTTATCAAACTGAATGCGAGTTAATCTAGTCGAATGAGTCGATTTTTGCTTCCAAACAATATTTGAATTTGAAAAAGATTAGCCGATTCGAATTCAAAAGTTTAAACATGATTCGAATTCGGAAAAAAAATCACATTCAAATTTAGTAAAAGAAATTATTCTAATATTATTTTTAAAATTCATACAAACTTAAAAAGATTAAAATTTCAGTTGATCATAAATAAAGAAACAAGTAGAACATACAAAACATTTTAATTGTCTAACTTTTTAAATAATACTAATTATCAACTTTGTTATGCATATTGGGGTGTATATTGTGCATAATTTGGTTGTACTCATCTTTTTGGGCGGTTTTTTTTGCATATTTTGGGCGGTTCTTTTGTATTTTTGGGCGGTTTTTGTATTATTCAGGGGTTGGTTGGTTTCGGTATTTTTTGGGCGGTTTTATGACAAAATTCCCACCGGGTAGCACAAGAGGAAAACTAGACTTTTTCGTTTCGGTTTTATTTTTTCTATTTTTTATTTTTTTTAATACGAGCTTTTTTTATATTGATGGACAGTGACAGTGGTATATCATTGTTGCTGCTTGTCATGGCTTTACGCCCGCCGTCGCAACATAAGGGGCTTAACACTAGTTTGCGCTAAAAACAAATACAATGATATAAAATAAACAAACAAAATGATAACTTCCAATTTTCACGGCTACAAAGTCCTAGACCTCATAGCTCTTTTTAAATAAATGGTTTATATGTATTTCTTATTTGAATTTCGAATCGAAAGTCTCAAATTGAAATTCAATTCGAGTTTGATGTTAGACTCTAAATCGAAGTTTATAAAATTTGAACTGAATATCAAGTTTATCAAATCAAATTAAACTTTGAGTTTTTTTAACTTGAATACAACATACTTCTACATACATGAGGTGAAAAACTGAAAACAAGAAAGTCATTTGTGAAAGAAAACAATAATAATTATAATAATCATGATAGGCGGTGCCTATTGTTTGACTTTATTTTTCCTTTCGATCATGAAGCTAGCCCCGTATGCTAATAAACAAAGTGACCCCATTCTGTTTATTAAAAAAAACGCACATGACTTCAAACTTTCACACCTTCTATACATATGTTCTGTTTTGGGTTATTATATGTTACCTTTCTTAAACGCTTGAAATCTATTTATCAGTAAAATATATTCAGAGTTTTAATCTAGTAGGGAAATAATATCACATTAGTTTTGATAGCATCGTAAAATGCATTATAAAGAGATATAGTAGAATAAGTGGTGTGATAGAACAATATTGGTTCTAGTAGAAGAAGAAAAGTTAGAGATTGAATTAGAACCAGTGTTAGTAGAAATCCAACAGAAGAGGTAAATCAGATATTGACTCGAGCGTGTACCATAATCCGTGTGCCAAACTCTGATTTCTCTTCTTCTGTTGGATTCCTATTGATATAAATTCTGGTTTATTCTCTCTTATCTTTTCTCTTACGTAAATTATTTATTTATTTGACCTTCATTTATTATTAATGTAAATGGAATTATATTAGTTTCTTATAAAATAAAAACAAGAAGAAAGATTTTCCAATATTTGTAGAATAGATCTAGATTCTGTTTCATATCTCAAAATTACCAATATGCAGGCCAAATTTTCGAATAAATTTGAGTATGTTTCATACCTTTTCTCTTATATTTATTTTACCGTTGTTTGTTATTATGATGAATGGTTCTATAATGCATTTTCCTAACTTCGGTTACATTAAAAAGATGTAGTCCATCTATTCTAGACAAATTTCTAGCCATTTCGCAGGAACATATGAGAGTAAAACTCCGAAAAGACGTTAGTAAAAAATTCCGACATCTTTCTTATAAACTCAATTCAAGTTTGTTCGCTCACTTAACAAACTTTCACACGTTTTATACGCTCTATTCATTTACACTGACTTAATCATTTTGGAGGCTCAAGACAGTAAAACCCCTAGGCTCTGTTTTAAACGCTATTATTATAAATAGTGACGGATTTTAGGTTTTTTTGATTACAGATAAAAATGGTTAGATTCAATTTTGACATATCTTATAAGATTATTTGTTCTTCTTGCTCTTATGTCAATATGGTTAATATTTCATGTTTGTAAACAGCCTCACCAGCCAAACAAACGTGCTTCAATAACTCTTAACTTTCTACAAGATGAAGAAATCAGCACATACACCAACAATTCTACTTGCTATGATAATAATCCTACAAGTAGCATCAACAACAGAAGGTGAAGCAAGAGCCCAAATAGTCAACATGACATGTGACCACCAACGAGAAAACAATCAAACTCTGTTCATCCCAAACTTTGTCAGCATGATGGGAATCATCGGCACCCAGATACGCAGTTCCTTAAACGGGACCGCAGTCGTCGGGACCGGGCCCGACAGCAACTACGGGCTCGCGCAATGCTACGGTGATCTTTCGACCGATGACTGCATCTTGTGCTACTCTGAAGCACGTACAGTTCTTCCCAGTTGCTTCCCAAACAACGGTGGTAGAATCTACCTCGATGGTTGTTTCATGAGAGTACAGAATTACAGCTTTTACCACGAGTATACAGGCCCGAATGACCGTTATATTTGTGGAAATGCAAAGTGGAAGAATGCAATGTTTCAGGATACGGTGAAACATGCTGTGTTGGTTGCTGTAAGTGGTGCAGAAAGGGATGGTGGTTACTTTGCTAGGGTGCAGATGCTGGTGGCTAGTAGAAATGAGTCGGTTTATGTGCTGGCGCAGTGCTGGAGGAATTTGAGCCCGAGTGCTTGTCGAGCGTGTTTGGAGAATGCGAATATGTCGATAACGAAGTGTTTACCTTGGTCCGAGGGTCGGGTGTTGAACACGGGGTGTTTTATGAGGTATTCGGATACTGATTTTCTCAATCCTGTACAAGACACAAGCAGCTCTATCAATAAAGGTAACATTAATGATATTGAGTCAATGTTAAAGCAGAGTTTGAGTAGATGCTAGTAATTAAAACCTTAAAATGGTATTGAATCGTGTTGATTTACGTGATCACATTGGTTAGCAGGGTATTGACACGTCCCATTGAGTTTTCTGGGACGGGGGTTCTTATTATTAAAAGAAAATTTTGCATTATGAGTGAAATTCATATGTGAACATGTTAGAAGTTTACATAGCATTTCTGATGTTATTTTGGCTCATGGGTTTTGCAGGGAAGATAATAGCTATTGTTGTTTCTGTTGTTAGTTCTTTGGTGGTTTTCGTGGTTGCTTTGATGATTGGTTTGTACGTCCGGAAACAGAGATATATACAGAAGAAGAGAATAGGTATAACCATATAAGACACCATACAACATATGGATCATGCTTTAGATTTGTGAATTTGTATCAACATACATAATCTGCAGCATCCGTGAAACAAGGGTAACGTTTGCTTAATGTTTCAGGATCGTATGATGCGAAGAAACTGTCAAAGATGCTTAATGACAGCAACTTGAACTTCAAGTACCTGACTGTTGAAAAAGCCACAGGAAATTGGGATGAGTCAAATAAGCTCGGACAAGGAGGATTTGGGACCGTCTATAAGGTTGTACTTTAATGTTTGAAACTAAAATTTTGACCCGTTTACTTATAAATAGATCACTTTCTAATAAGTAAAAGGTTATGTTGAAAATGAAAGAGGTTAAATGGGTCAAGAATCGCCTAAAGTGTACATTTAATACATAAAACCTTATGAATAATTTTATTAAAAAGAATGATGATTATCAAAATAATACCTTTATAGAATTATGCATGACAGACTAGTTATTTATAAATAACTCCGGGTCTCCACTTGCAGCGAAAATTTAACCCATAAAAATGGACTCAAACCCATTTTAACCCGTTACACAAAAAGTTCAACCCACCCATTTCTGATCTTGATTAAGTAATGTTGTAGACCCATTATATAACTAATGTTAATAGCGAATCTCTCAGGGTGTTCTTCCTGATGGAAGAGAGATTGCTGTCAAGAGACTTTATTTCAACAACAAATTTAGAGCTGCAGACTTTTATAACGAAGTTAACATGATTAGCAGTGTTGAGCACAAAAACCTCGTTAGGCTGTTAGGATGCAGCTGTTCGGGACCTGAAAGCGTTCTTATATATGAATATCTACCCAACATGAGCCTCGACCGCTTCATCTTTGGTAAGTTTAGTATTTATTAGTTATTGTTATTCTTTATCGCTCTAATTGTTATTGGTCTAATGTATGTTTTGGAACCAACATATGTTAAGCATATATTTTGTTTGTTTACTGTATCAGATCACTTTAAACTAACTTTGAAGTTGGTTATCATAAATCAACATTTTGAAACTTCCTTATTATCCAGTCAATGGTTTAATGAAGTAATTATGAATTTGTGTAGATGCAACCAAAGGGAAGTCTCTAAACTGGGAGAAGAGATTTGAAATTATAATTGGTGCAGCAGAAGGCCTTGTTTATCTCCATGAGAACACCAAATGTCGTATTATTCACCGAGATATTAAAGCTTCTAATATCTTATTAGACTTGCGGCTTCATGCTAAAATAGCTGATTTTGGGTTGGCAAGATCTTTTCAAGACGATAAGAGCCACATTAGCACTGCCATTGCGGGAACATTGTAAGTAGTAGCTTATTTCACCCCTATAGATTTTTTTAAAAATTCGGCTAATTTGTTATCCATTTTCAATATAACTAGAGGCTATATGGCTCCAGAGTACCTAGCACACGGTCAGTTAACCGAAAAAGCTGATGTATATAGCTTTGGCGTTCTAATTCTTGAGGTGGTCACTGGCATAGAAAACAATAGAAGCAAAACCACAGAATATACCGACAGCTTGGTTGCTAAAGTAAGTATATTAACTTTTATTCAACTTATTTATCTTTTAAAAATGTATGACTAGGCCACTTAGACATCAAGACAACATTACAGACAACCCTACTCTTTGCAATTCTTGTCAAAAACATGTAGGAAAACTTTCAAATGACACAAATGCCCTAAACACACTGTTACATGTAGAGTTTAAATGGGGCTGCTAAAATGAAAAGAAGTAGATTCACATGCATATTCAACATCTAGATGTTGGAAAGGCTTTAAAGTTGGGGCATTTTTGTCATTTATCCATTTTCCTGCGAGTATTTGGGGGGAAGTGAATAAACGAGACGGGTAAGTATAATATTTTGGTTGGTCGCAATGATGTTTCAATGAAAGAAGGCTTAGTGTAACCTTTTAATTACTTGAGCGTGGACGTACATGTTACATGTTGAATCATTCAAGCGTATGAAAATAATAATCGTTTTTGTGTTATTTATCGATGAAACAGGCGTGGTATCATTTCCAACAAAACAAGGTGGAGGAAATATTCGACCCCAACCTAATGATGCATATTTATCCCAACATCAATTACCAGAAAGAAGCCATAAAAGTGGTACAAGTAGGACTACTTTGCACTCAAGAAGCTCCCTCTTTAAGACCAACAATGTCAAGTGTACTCAAAATGCTAGCAAAAGATGATGAACCTTTGCCTACACCTACTAATCCACCTTTTATAGATGAGAAAACTATGGAACTCAATGACATCACACTAAAACCACCCAATTACTTTTACAGCGACGATTCTAGTTCTGTTGCTACTGTTGATAATAGTCATTTCTTCCCCCGATGATCTTTTACCCAAAAGGGATGGAACCCTGACAAAATTTTATTAATAAAAAAAATAAAAGAATACAAGAGGCATTGGCATATCCGGGGACATTCCCTAAGGATCAAACCACCCGCGGTGATCTTGCTTATGGAAGGAGATATCATTTGTTGTGGATTGTACGTGTGTTAAATTTTGATTTATTGACATTTGTTTGTATATTTGTGTAGAACATGTGCTAAAAGGATAGTAACATTGTTTCTGAAGATTCAAAATGCATGGGTTATAGTTATTATTTGTGTATATTATGAGTTAGGACTTCTATTCAAACAATTAGCAACAGTTGACGCTAATAGTAGGGTTCTCAAGCTTGGATGAAGCTTTAACACCTATAAAAAACATGTTATGAGGTGTGTTAATTATCAAAGAATTACAAAATCAAACGATATAAAATCATAAGAAAATAAATCTAACGATAACATATCTAAGAGAAATAGTAAACTTGAAAAGCAAATTTTGAGTGATTGAAATATCTCTCAAGCCAACATCGAGTGCGCAAAGAACTTCAAAATCTACATATTGCATCTACTAGTGAGTACATTAAATAGCAATTCCAAGCCTTACCGATGAATTCATTAAATTATGCAAGTAATTCACTCATATTTTATTTGCCTGTGAATACATTAATTAAGAATCTCACAATTACTAATTCATTATTGACCACACTAAATTATGTTTTAGAATATACACTAAGAATCCCAAATAAGTTTATTCACCAGTGAACACGTTAACTTTGTAAGGATTCATAAGTAGTGTATTATCGTAAGTAGAGTATGAGAATCATCTGCATACAATGTATTGGTTGTAAGGTCTGGTTTCTCATAAAAACTCATCGTGACAAGTTAATGTCCTTGAGTTATTTAGGGCTGTTTGGTTGGGTCTGACCGGGGGACCCAACCTGATCAGACGTGTTTTGTTTGGTTGTTTGCATCTTATCGGAGAATATGTCTTACCGAACCCCTTATTAGGTCAGATCTAAACCCATATCTGACCCGAGTCAGACGTGGAGTCGGTGGTTCACGGTGGTGGTTAGCAATTGAGGATCTCACCCGAGTCTGACCCGAGTCGGTGGTTCGCGGTGGCGACGGCGGTTGGGGTACCGATCTGGTACCGGTCGGCGACGGCGGATGCGACGGGGGGTACTGGTCGTGCTCACAAGCGATGAAGGTGGTGGAGGGGGAGCTGCCGGAGAGGATTGTTGATTTTTGTGTGAAGAAGAAGGGTGATGGTCGTGGTGGTGATCGGCGGCGGTTGGGTAGGGTGGAGATGACGAGTGGTGGTTAGGGTTTTCTTGGATTTGTAAGGTGAAGATGGAGAAGATAAAGGGGTGGTAGGGTGAAGATAAAGTGTGGTTTTTAATCTACATTTTACAACCAAACACATTTATTGATTCAGACCTGACCCTCTTATTAATTCAACACTTATTCAATCAGATGTTACCAAACAATCCCTTAATGTTTACTAAGGAATTTTTGTAAAAGAAAAAGTACACAAATCTTATATCCAAGTTTCAGACCAACAACATTATACCAATTAAATATACTAATTGGTAGACACAAAGATTTAGATGATATTTATTCTTCAAACTTTATTTGTATTTGTATATTATTTATTGAACTTTTCGCAAACCTATCTTTTAATTAATAAAATTTAGCCATTTAATCTTTGTTGTAATACTATATAACGTCAGTAAATATTTGTGAATTCTAATCTAGGATTTTATTTTCGGAATCAATCAAGAGAAACATGAATGGGTAGTTAGCATGTAACTATAATCGTATGTTCATAAGAGGATATCACAACGGTAAGTGGCATATTTTTAATCAATAGGTTGTGGGTTTGTTGGTTGCATTATTGTGCATGTTTTATGACTTTAACACGTTTTTTTTTACCATATATCATGCTTTTATCGCATCATAACTTACTATTTTGTGAAATAATTTTTTTGTGAGACGGAATCTATTTTATATCGATTTTTTTATTTTGTAGTTTTAAAGCGGATGCATGAGATGACAATGGATATTGGAGAGAGTTGGCGGACTAAGGCAAAAGTATGATTTTCCAAGTTAACAAATTATCCATTTCACAAGATAAGGAGCTTCATGATGAATAAAAAACATAGGAATGGAAAAATAATTTTGATAAAATTATAAATTTACGATTCTAATAAGTAAGTTTACTGTTTGTATTTTCACAAGTCTATAACTTTAAGGATAATTTCACATATATAAACATATAAAATATCATATATATACAATCAAAACTAAAAATATCATATATACCCAATTTAATAGATTTTTATTTTTATTATCATTTTACCCCTATCACTCTTGAGATCTTTTACACACTCTGTTTTTTTGTACTTACTGAAATTTATCATCCAATCGTTGACTGCACCGATTAAAAACCGAAAAATCGATTTTGAATCGCATTCCTTCACAATCACAAATCATGAAGTGGATAGATTTCTTTCACAATCGTGCTTAGTAATTGAGTAAAGTCAATTGCAAATCCTTTTTATTATTTCGCTCAAAGTTGGATGCGTTTTCTTTCATTGTAAATCCTATGTATCTTTTTGTTTGATATACACATTATAATTTTCAAAGTCTACATTCTTTAAACCTTTATAACTCATATAGGTTTTTTGTTATATAAATATGGGTTACAGTTTATAATTTTTCAAATCCTAATATACTCTGAACCAATTACATAATCAAGTTTTCATTGATAACTCTTGAGTTCTTTGTTCATTCGATTATTACCAGTGAAGTAGCTGTACAAGTTTATTTGTATCAAAACGAATTTGAGTTTACCATTAATGTTCATTTGTAATTTTATGTTCATGTTTGTTTGTATATTTGATTACTTTTAATTTGTAAATAATGTATTTATTTGGTATTCAAAAGAATATTATTGTTTACGAAAAAATATAAAACTTTAAAATTAAAAATGATTAAATATGAAATATTAAACTTTTAGTAAAATAAGGGTAAAATAGTAATTTATTAAAATGTTTTTAATGAAATGGATACATTTGATATTTTAATTAGGCTTTAAGGACATATATGATATTTTTAATTTTAGTTGAACATACACCACAAGAAAGTGGCCCTATAGCAACGAAAATTTGGAACCTTATAGCGACGACATGTCGTCGCTATAGCTAAATTTGGTCTATAGCGACGACATGTCGTCGCTATAGAGTTGGTTCGCAAAAATTAGTTGTAATAGGCTGATATGTCGTCGGGATAGAGGTCGTCGGCACAAGTTTTTCTATAGGAACGACAAATCGTCCCTATAAGTGTTGTGATTTCTGATTTTATCAAATAAAATCGTCGCTATAGGTGTTTTTATTTTATTTTTTTAAAACAGAAAAATAGTCTATAGCGACGACTTGTCGTCGCTATAAATCTCAGTTTTTTTATTTTTTTTTATTTTATGCAGAACCTAATTTTTTTAAAATATTTAACAAACATATAATTAATAAAAATCCAATGCAAGTTTAACAAACAAATAATTCATACAATTAGTTTAAAGTTCAACAAAATCTAACAAAAATACAAACGTTAATGACCACCCGGTGGTCGTTGCTGCTGCCAATAGCGCATCATTTCCATCTGCTCTTGAAGCAATCGTTACATTTCTTGTATTTGTTGTTGTTGTTGTTGGATTTGTTGTTGTTGTATAGTTTCTTGATTTTGTTATTGCTGTTATCTAAGTTCTGCAACTTCATCATGCAAATGTTGTGTTGGAGGAGGTTGCAAGCTACAAAAATCAGGGGTGGGATGTCTCACCACACGACCAACACCTTGTATATGTCCTCGCCTTTGACCTAAGGCACCCTCAATGCATTGAATCTCATCAACAGCAGATGAGTCTCCACCGGTCTCGCTAGAAGATCTCACATACTCCTCTTGAATTCTTTCCTACATTAAACATATTGAAAATATTAGTTCAAACGAATCATTTTGACCCAAACACACTTAAACATACTAGAATCTCACAAAAGTTAGTTCAAATGGGTCATTTCGACCCAAACACATTTAAGCATACTAGAATTAATCAAAAGTTAGTTCAAACGGGTCATTTTGACCCAAACATACTTAAACATACTAGAATCACACAAAAGTTAGTTCAGATGGGTTATTTTGACCCAAACACACTTAAACATACTAGAATCAATCAAAAGTTAGTTCAAATGAGTCATTTTGGCCAACACACACTTAAACATACTAGAATCTCACAAAAGTTAGTTCAAATGGGTCATTTCGACCCAAACACATTTAAGCATACTAGAATTAATCAAAAGTTAGTTCAAACGGGTCATTTTGACCCAAACACACTTAAACATACTAGAATCACACAAAAGTTAGTTCAGATGGGTTATTTTGACCCAAACACACTTAAACATACTAGAATCACACAAAAGTTAGTTCAAATGGGTCATTTTGACCCAAACACACTTAAACGTACTAGAATCAATCAAAAGTTAGTTCAAATGGGTCATTTTGACCCAAACACATTTAAACATACTAGAATCACACAAAAGTTAGTTCAAATGGGTTATTTTGACCCAAACACACTTAAACATACTAGAATCACACAAAAGTTAGTTCAAATGGGTCATTTTGACCCAAACACACTTAAACATACTACAATCAATCAAAAGTTAGTTCAAATGGGTTATTTTGATCCAAACACACTTAAACTTACCTAGTCCGATTCTGCAGTTGCATTCACCTATCCCGTGCCTTCTCTGAAATGCATCTTCTAAAAGAGATCAATCGGACGACTCCCCTGTGAATAATAAAAATTCTTAGAAATGCATCTTCCGATAGTTAATACTTATTTTTATACTAACAATTATACTTTTACCTCTATATGTCTCTTCTGTGCATATGATTGGCTCCCATGGAAACTTGGATAGCGTTGTTTACCTCTGTTTAATTTGTTTGCCTCAGATCGGCTCCTATAAGCGGGATCTAAGAACAACTCATTAATCACCCGAGCCCATGCTTGCGGGTCAGTTCCCTCAGGAGGACAAGTTAACATTGTTTCCACATCATCATAACCACCCACATCATCAAAATGAGATTTTAGATCTTGCTTTCGATCTTTATAGGCTCTTTGACACTCGGCAGTGATTTCGAGCCTTACGCCTTCCCACTGTTCAGATTCCCTCCATCTAGCAAGATCAAAATATTCCTGCAAAACATGTAATTAGAAAACATGTAACACTTATATAATTAAAATACTGTATACTTACAAAAAATATGGGATATATGGCTCTCTTAAATTCATCGGGAACAGTTTGTCAACTGGGATAATGGAAAGGAACAACCTTACTAATCTCATTAGAGATTAACCTTATAAAATCCGAGCTGTTTTCTCCAACAAACTTATATTGGCCCCCCTTGCTTTCAACTTCGATCGGTAGTGGTTGGCCTTTATTTTGCTCAAATTTTTTAAATAATTTAATGTTTTTTCCTTTAGATCTTCTTTTTCTTGCGGGTTGTGCTACATTAATATGTGCAATTGAAAAGTTAGGAAACAGAGATTATATTCAACATAAAGATGTATTTTTTAACTTTAACAAATAACTTACAAGACTCGCAACCTGTTGGGATCCTATTTGGATCCCCATGCGGAGGTAGATCCCCGCCATGACCTCGAGCAATATATGTTGTCATGCTTCAACAAAAATAGACAATAAACATTAACAATAAACACATACAAAAATAAATATGTTGTAAATATATAATAATAAACATAAACAATAAACCTAAACAAAAATAATAAACATACTTTCAATCGGAATCATCACTACAAAAATAATAAACATACTTGTGTACTTGTAAATTCCGGAGAACTCCGATTTCGCAATTTAATCCAACTCTTATCAATTGTCATATCTATGGTGTTATAAAACATGAAAATACAACTTTATGAATTAACATATACACAAAGATGTACTAACATTAAAGTCATATACACTTACATATCCATACATACAAGCATAATCACAACACATAATCACTTACAAACAAGTATACAAGTATACAAACATACAAATATACAACATACCTACATACACAATTACAAAAATACAAACATACTTACATACAAGTATACAACATACTTACATACACACTTACAAGTATACAAAAAACATACAAGTATACAACATACTTACATACACAATTACAAAAAAACAAACATATAATATACTAATGAACAAACATATAAACATAAATACATAAAACATTCACATACAAAATTAACATAATTACATACATATAAACATATACATAAACAACTAAATACATCAAACCATATACATATAAATTAACACATATAAAAAAATACAAACTTAAAACCATGAAAATATATATAGTGGCATTTCAACAAACACTTGGTGGGCATAACCTAATCTAACATCAAACCCATATACACTTACATATATATACACTTTTACAATCATACAAGCCTAATCATAAACATATTCACTAAACAACACTTAAATCATAATCTTTAAACGAATTTCATACCTTCAAATCTTCAAATCCTTTACTTTCAAGCTTTAAACTTTAATCTCACCTAAAATACAAAAATTTAGATAAAACTTATAAAAACAAGATTATATAACTTTATTATAATAAAAGAAATATCATTCTTACCTTTAAACACTCTAATTTGATACCAAATAGGGCTATAAACCGAGATGAAATCGGGAGAAAAATTGGGTTTTTTTTGGGTGAAAAATGAGGCAGAAGGTCTGAAATGCGATTTAAGGGTTCTGCACTCTATAGCGACGACATGTCGTCCCTATAGAGTAAAAAAAAGTCGTCCCTGTAGAGGTAAAATAAAAAAAATAAAAAAACCATGTCCCGACGACATGTCGTCGGGGCTGAGAAAAGATTTTTTTATCTTTTTACCTATCCCGACGACATGTCGTCGGGAAAGGTTTATTTTAATTTTTTTTTTAAAATCTGTAAACCGAGATACAAAAAAATAAAAAATAAAATAAAATTCACCTGTAGCGACGACATGTCGTCGGTATAGGGTTTTCATAAACCCGCCTGATTTTCTAGCATCCCGCCAACTCTATACCGACGACTTGTCGTCGGTATAGAGTTTGACCAGTCAAAAATCCCAATTACTCTATACCGACGACAAGTCGTCGGTATAGAGCAACCTGTACCAACGACAAATGTCGTCGCTATAGGTGTCGTCTGGACAGAGTTAAATTGTTGTAGTGATATATGATATTTTTTAAATTTGTAGGAATATATATGAAATTGACCCGAGGATTCTAAGCTGCAACAACAAAAGGTTTTGTAAACACAACCGTTATTTTACGGTTGTGAAGCTAATTTTGCTTGACGCCATCGGAAGACGGAAATTGGGTTATAACTTATAATTAAATAATTAAATATTGTTTCAATAGCCGTTCAAAAAAATTTTTTGTTACAATCAGTTGGGCTTGGCCCAAGAGAAAAACACAAAAGTAAAGGCTTTTTGGTTTTTTTTAATTTTATAGACAATTTCATTCTCTTTCAGTAAGTTTTTAAATTAAGTTTCGTATATTATGCGGTTTGATTGATTTAGCCATTGTATCTGGCCAATCAATTTTGATTTCTAACACTACGATTTATTATTTTTATTAGAATATTACGGGAAACGATTATAAAGTTTGTTTGGATAATTCTCGATTTTAAACAGGGAATCTAGTTAAATATTCTAAACCACGTGACTATTTAGCTATAATCGATACTTGTGTCATCTCAACCCGCACATTAAGATTCAAACGACGTGAGCTTGGCGTAGCCGGTGGCTCTAATCAACAAACTACATTTGGTTAGATATTAATGAAGTAGATATAAATGGTGTGATGTCTAGTATTGATAGATATCTATATAATCAATATATCTGTGTAACATATAATAAAAGAATACTTTTTGAAATATGTGTAATCATTTAGCATACCAAATAACACGTTTAATCATTTCTAGCATATTAAAAAATTTATTTTCTGCATTTCTCTCATGATAAATACAAAAATTTAACAACAATCAAATTGACTCTTCTTTTTTACTAAAATATGTTAAAACAAACATATCTATATTTGTGTTTCTTGTCCCTCGCTCATATTAAATGATAATTAATTTTATAAGTAAATTAAACTATCAAATATCTAAAATATAAATATTCTTATTTTAATAATTTATTAATATATACTAAATTATATGATTTCAGACATATTTATCTTTAAATATAGAGTAATAATTTTAATTTCATTATTTTTTATAATTTTTAGATATTCATTATATTTTTATTTCATCAATAACTAATAACATCTAGAAAATGAAATAGTTATAAAACTAATGATGTTGACATGTTTTATTTGTAATACATGGACTCTAACATAGTTGTTTATATAGATGATCATTATAAAAAAATTGTGTCGAAACTAATCAAGAAATTTCCTTAGCTTAGGAATCAGTTTTTCATATTTGGATTTATTTACAATTTGATTAACATTTTTGTTAGTACATTTTCATAATTAAAAAAATCAAGCTGGTATGATCCTGATGACACAATCTCTACTTCTGTTAATACCGGTAGATTCAATTTATTATATATTTGTAGTATTTAACACCCTATAGTTTTTTAGTCCTGCGTGATACAAAATGTGATTATTTTATTATAAATTTTTTACGTGTTGTTAACAAAAAAAATATATGTGATCCTGTATTTGAGCATTCACAGTAGGTTTCTCATTTTTATATGAGTGTGTGACCTATATTATGCGGGATAGTTGTGAGTGGTTATGAGTAAATATGAGGAAACACGGTACAATCCTAATAAATTTTTTAATATTTTTGAAATTGGTTGTGAGTGTAGGAGAGAGAAAAAATAATGATAAATATATAAAAAAAATTATTTAATTGAAAGAGAGAAATAAAATATAATATTTTTAATGTAAATATAAGGATGGAGATGGAGAAGCTAGTGTTGATTCTCTTATATAAGTTTAAATTTATTAAAGGAATTCCTTTACTGATTATTAAATAAAGAGAAAAGTATATACGTCCAAAGAAATTTATACAATTTTACACGACAAGAAAGTAAATTATAAACGTTGGTGATCATCCATTAATCATATTTTTGTGTAGTGGTTTTTCTTTCACATTTGTGTTACGTCTTTTTAACAATAATATAAGGTTTGGGTTCATTTTTATTATTAAGACACCTTAGTGTTTTTATTTTCTATTTGTGTTTTTATATGTATATATAGAGAGATAGAAAGAATGAAAATAATTTAAGAGTATCAATAGCCCATAATATAATTCTAAGACTGCTAGTCTAGTATTACAACATTATCTATTGTGGAACTCGAACATTTAATTTTATGAAGACAGATTTCGTTTGGATAGTACTAGAACAAAAGCCATTTTAATTTAGATTTTATTTATATCACTATAATCTTAAAAAGTGGGTCAGATTTGTAAACCACTAACTAGGGTTGTCATTCGGGTTAAGGGTTCCTTTTGTTTCTAAATGTAGAAAATCACCTCGAAGATCAAACCAAATAAGTAATATTTAATCAGTTTTCGGATTTTGTTTTCCGGTTTATTCGGGTCGGGTTAATCGGTAATCGGGTTTAGACTAAACCATTAAGCTTTTAATTATTTGTTATCTCAAATCTTCATGTACGCAGTATGTATATGATCAAAATGTATGTATGAGATTTAGCATGTATTATCAATATAGATTTTACAAATTTACATTCACTTTATTATGTATACTGAAATGGTTATAGATATAATATTTAATTGACCTTAAAGTTACATAATAAAATTGAACCACAACAATAAAATATAAAGTTTAGAAAATCATGTTTACAAATCCTATAAACAATAGCATAATACACGCATAAATATAAAATTTGGAACTTTTTAAACACTAGGATTCGAGTTATTCGGATTGGCTTGATTCTCTTAAAATCAACTCAAATATTGAATCATTTATTCAATTTGGGTTCGGTTTAATATAATAATCGGATTGGGTTGCTTGGGTTAGTCTTTAATCGGTTTCAGGTAAAAAAACACACTCTATCACTATCACATTGTAAATGACTCTTTACATGAAGTTAGTTGTAGTTTGTAACAACTAACCCGCCTTTAAACTATACTTTACTTAATATAATGGCCGTTTACAATGCAACTCGTGTATGTAACGTAGATCAAGATATTATAACGTTAATCTAGTTCTATCTTAATATGCACGTATGATTGACCGTAAGTCTTCAACCATCTACCACGCAACCGTGGGATTGACTAAATGAATGCCTACAGAGATAAACATGGACCCATATCTTGATTTTCAAATTCCAAAGTAATATCAACTTTAAAAATCTCTCCATTTCTTTTTCTTTTTTTTAACGACAAATTTGCGACCTATATGTTATTTTAATCGGATCCGTCTATTCGTTTCTCAACCGGGACCACACTCCCAACCCCTCAGGAAAAAACCCATTGCTGAGAAAACTCACTGCCTCAACTCTAAACATTTTGCTTATAGTGAGACTTGAATCCATAACCTTCAAATATTTACATGTCATGGGTACCTTTTCTTTTTCTTCTTCTTTTTTTTTTTTTCAATATATAAAACAATATATTAATGATTCAAAATACAGAAAATAATAAATTGTAATATATTTTATTTAGTGACAGAGCTTAGACACTTCCATAGAAGACGGGTGGCGAAATTAATTTTTTTAGGAGGAGCGATCCAACCAATACGGTTCATATGATCAACCAGCAGCTCTAATAAAAACAGTAAGAGTACTCAACTAGACAAGGCTGTTTAACTGGCTTAAAACACCTATTAAAATACTATGCCATATTTTAATTGACCATAGTTAGTATAAATCAATTATTAGAATCCTACGTAAGCAGGTCGTCAAAAGCAAATTCCTTTTGAAGACTACTTATACTTTTAATTACAATAATAGAAAGAAAAAAAATAAACATCCAAACACTCCTTAATATGTGTGATTTAATATTGTAGCTTTATGACAATATTTTCCATTTTCACCCCTCTTTGACCAACTCTACCACTATAGTCTATACATCCTGACAAGATATTTCGTATTTATTAGGTGTCACCTAATTTCAGTGCTCCATATTAATGCAAACGATGATGAATCGAAGACGAAATGTGAATCCTGCATTTCTATCGAGCTAAATTCATGATTCAGATGTAACTAAAAAGGTATGTTATTCGATCTGAAACTCTTAATTTGATTTATTGTGTTTTAATGGGATTAAAGTTGTTCGAAATTGATAATATGAGCTGTAATTAGATCTCAGTGCTTAATTGATGATCGTCGATATGTGCAATTGATTATTACTGAAGTATGAATCGTTTTTGTGAGAGATTGCAACGAATTTGATTCGATTTCGTGTTAAATTGTTGCGAGATTTAGACCTAGAACGTTTTAGCGGAAACGATTACTTCGATTTGTGCTTTATAGCTCTACTGTTTAATAATTGCTGGTGATTGAGTTATTCAAATGATTTGAATGAATATGCGAAAGGTGATTTCATAGCAGATATTGGTTTATTGCATCAAACTTGTATACTTCGTTTATTGCTACTGTTTCTTCGAATTCAAACGGAATTATAGCTCCGATGATGATAGTCGACGAGTTTTGATTAGATTTTACTTCTTTGATTGATTATCGTTTTGATTTTGAATAGGTTTCTGTTATACTCTGATCGTTATCGTATATTTTATTGTTTTTATATAAGTTTCTGATGAACTTTTTGTTGCATCGATTGAAACAATTGGAAGATTATGAACTGAAGTATAGATTTACAAAAACTTGTAGGACTATTAACTCTTTACACAATTTGATATTCTACGTTCTGTTATTCCTTTGTGTTTCACTGTTTAAATTTAATAACTCATCTTATTAGATTACAAACTGGTTCGGTTTTTACGGTTATAAAGTAAGTTCTTTATTTATTTTAGCCAACCGTTGATTGATCGTTGATTATAACTGAACCACTAGTTTCCCAATTGATTTTGTTTCTTAGATTTTTCGATTGTGCTTTGTTAATACATAATAGGGTTGTCTTTCATGATTGGGTTATAATTAGATTATTTGATTTTTAGTTATATTTAATTATTCGATGAAAAGACATCTTAATTATTCAGGTTGGAGTATTAGGCTGATGTCCTCTTTAATTATTCGATAAAGCATGTCTTAGTTATTCAGGTTGGAGTATATGGTTGATGTACTCCTAATTAGTTTCGGGTTTAATTCTGAATACACATATCTTATTTTATCCAACTATCTAGGGCCTTTTAAAAAAACATATCTGATTTTAGTTTTTCTAGAATTTTATACCACACAATGATTGATGGACCCACAAGTTATGATTTCAAATTTTCAATACATGTTGGGTCCATATTCAACCGTTCGTTCAACATTTTAAGGGGAAGGTGCCGTGTTTTCTCGTATAATTTGGTCATTGAGCTACACGTTACTTAATGTATTATGATTTAGTTTTATTTTATAATATTTATATTCACTATAATATATTTCAAAATATTTATTCACTATAATATACATAATGCACCGTATATTACTAATACATAATTAACTAAAGTTTTATGTATATTATTTTATGATTATTTACAATTGTATAGATAAACTTCACAAAAAATATTAACCACAAGTTTTAATAATTATATTTCTCAGTGAGATTTATATAAATTTTTGTTTTTTCTTTTATTTCATTATATTTTATTTTACTATCTAAAATATCCAACCTCGCAAATAACTTCACTTCTTCCACCCGACAACCCCTACCCGAAACGCCAATACCGAGTTCCCTGAGCCACCCAAAGCGTCTTGTCGAGAGTGCCTCGAATTCCGTTATGGTCTACCGTCAATTTTAATGTTCTTACTCAAAAATTCTTTCTGATTAGTTGATGGATGTTTAGGTAATTTAAACATATAAATATGCGAGTTTAAGGTTGTTCTGATAAGAATTTTGAGGATACTATTTGTCTCTCACGTTTTGTCCCATTACTCCCGTCATAACCAACCAACTACTCTTATAATTGATTGGTGCAACAAATTTTTGAAAAAACTTGTAATATTGTTTAAAATAGATGGTGATACGGGGAGTTGTATTATTTATTACCAAAAGAACCATCAACATTAGTAATTTCCATTCTTTCATGCTTGATGTTGATTGGTGTCAAAAATAAGTAAATTTTTTTAATGAAAGAGTATTTTAAAAAAATGTTAATATAAGTTTATAAAAGATCATTTAAATCTTTTAAAATAAGTTTATGTTTACAAAATATAAGGATTACAGTTAACAATTTTAATTCACTTAAATTCTAATATATATTTAGAAATCAGTAACATAAATACAAAATTCATTCATTTAAAATATTTTAATAACAAATACAAGTGAATAACATAGATAGGAACCGTCCTAAACCGTAATATCATTTCTACACGAAGCGGGGGTATAATAAACTTTGTTATATCTATTTATTATTTCCTTTATGTTTAAAACTAGTTCTCGTACCCACACAACTCGGCAGGGCACGTAATATATTTTTCTAGTTATAGCTCGGTTGTGTATTTGAAATGTTAATACAACGGGAGTATTATATTTTGTAACCCAAAGCTAAAAGAAAAAAAGTCTTTACATACTAAAACAAAACGTTAAAACAAAAAAAAAAAAAAGGAAAAAAAAAAAACCTAAGAAAAACAAAAGTCAAAATTTTGGACTAAAATTAATAAATATAAATTAAAAAATAAAATACATATAAATAACTAAAAGCACTTAAAATAATCTACAAAAACCCTATTTCCAAGATTTAAATCCAAGTGACGCGGAAAGAAACCCGCACTTTTACTAGTAGGTTGCCACCCACTTTATTGTTAACTTGCCCTGATAATGAATTTAATAATGAAGAAAACGATGAAAGAGAAAAAAAAAATAATTTTAGCCACTCTTGGACACATGACATCAATGCCCAATACACCCAATAACTTAGAGGTATTGTAGACACTTGCTCAAATGTTTATTAGTACGTCACAACTTCTTTTTTAAAATAAAGTACCCCACAACTCTTTAAAAGAGTTGCTACATTCATATGCTACTCCATGTAACATAGGGGAATACACTTAAATACACTTATATACAAATGTTATATGTTCGTATGCATATCCTATACGCTCATATGGCATGTGGAATTTGTTCGTATACATATGTTATACACATATTAGTTGGGGTCTATGCAGCCAGGTACAAGGTACATCTAGCAAATCTCGTAAAATTAACACTTATATTATTATTAAAGTGAATAATATGGTGTTCTTAATGGTAACTTTTTATAATGATTAAATCTGAAAGATTATTTGATAGAACAAATAAGTTTATAAATGATGAGTGATTAAGTCGACAAATTGATTCATCATTTTACTACTTTTGTTACACACTTTTTACAACTAACAACTATATGTTACTGTAGATATAAGTCCCATTCTCAACAAACGACTAGAAGATGAAGAGATCAGCACATACAACTTTGATTTTCATCACTTTGATCATAGTGGCACTACTAGTATCTAAATCAAATGGGGATGCTAGAACCCGAATCATAAAAATGTATTGTGACCAAGGGTTCGAACACAATCAGACTCTATACATCCCAAACTTTGTCCGCGCGACGGAAATAATTAGCACCGCACTGCGAACTTCACTTAATGCAACCGCAGTCGTGGGTAGCGGCCCCGATGAAAACAACATACTCGCCCAATGCTACGGTGATCTCTCTACACAAGATTGCCTCTTATGCTATGCCCAAATGCGTACTTTTCTTCCCAATTGCTACCCCCAAAGCGGGGGCCGCATTTACCTCGACGGGTGTTTTATGCGACTACAAAATTACAGCTATTTCGAGGACTACACGGGCCCAAATGATACTAATGTTTGTGGGAACGTTACAAAGAAAAATATGTTGTTTCAAGAGGCAACAAGACTCGCAGTTGCCAATAGTGTGACTGGTGCATTAAGAAACAATGCTTATTTTGCTAGGGAAGAGATGTTGGTTTCGGGTACTAACAAGTCTGTTTATGTGCTGGCGGAATGTTGGAAGACTTTGAGCCCAAGTTCTTGTAAGGCGTGTTTGGAGAACGCGTCAGCATCGATATCAAAATGTTTACCGTGGTCCGAGGGTCGTGTGTTGAACACAGGGTGTTTCATGAGGTATTCGGATACCAATTTCCTCAATCCTATACCAGTTGCAAGCAAATCTAGCAACACAGGTAATGGATAATGATGATTATGTTGAATCAAAGTATAGAAATAAATGTGGCAAAATGCACATGCAAACGGATTGGGTAACAGGTTAAACGTATATATCTGATGATGTTTATTGGTGGGTTTTTTGCAGGGAGGATAATAGCTATTGTAGTTTCTGTTGTTAGTTCTGTGGTGGTTTTATCGGTTGTTTTGATGATTGCTTTATATGTAAGGAGACGCAGATATATACAGCAGAAGAGAAAAGGTATGAATATTTTGATCATGTTTTGTAACTCATGAAACAAAGTAAAGAATTGAATTAATATATTTGCAGGTTATTATGATGCTGAGAAAATGGCAAAGATTCTTATTGACAGTAGTTTGAACTTCAAATACTCTACTATTGAAAAAGCTACAGGAAACTGGGACGAAGCCAATAAGCTAGGACAAGGAGGATTTGGGACCGTATACAAGGTACCACATTATTATTAATGTTAAAGATTATAACTAGAGATGAATTTAATTTCACATACAGTACATGAGAAAAAAACAAATTTACTTACTTGGCTTAAGGGCCATAGGATATTTGGCCAATTCAACCCGATTTAAATCCTGTCATTTCCTTTGCTCTAGCGCTAAAATTTTTTAGAGTTGTTAACAATATAGGTAACTAATTCAAACACTGAAATTTATCTCAGGGGGTTCTTCCGGATGGACGAGAAATAGCTGTGAAGAGGCTTTTCTTCAACAACAAATTCAGAGCAGCAGATTTCTATAATGAAGTTAACATGATTAGCAGTGTTGAACACAAAAACCTGGTCAGGCTTTTAGGATGCAGCTGTTCAGGACCCGAAAGCATTCTTGTATATGAATATCTACCCAACTTGAGCCTAGATCTCTTCATTTTCAGTATGTTTAAAGCTTTTCCTGATTTCAAGATCATGAAACTAATGACATCAGATGTAATTATTATTAGATGTTAACTTCTGCAGATGAAATAAAAGGCAGAGAACTAACCTGGGAGAAGAGATTTAAGATTATCATTGGTGTTGCAGAAGGCTTGGTTTACCTTCATGAAAATACCAAAGCACGTATTATTCATAGAGATATTAAAGCTTCTAATATCTTGTTAGACTTGCGGCTTCGTGCTAAAATAGCTGATTTTGGATTGGCGAGATCGTTTCAAGATGATAAAAGCCACATCAGCACTGCGATTGCGGGAACATTGTAAGTAGTAGCTTAGTTTTCCCCTTTAGAAGTTTTATGAAGTTGGCCAATTTGTTTATCTTTTTTCAACGTAAACAGAGGTTATATGGCTCCAGAGTACCTAGCTCACGGTCAGTTAACTGAAAAGGTAGATGTCTATAGTTTTGGCGTTCTTATTCTTGAGGTGGTCACTGGTATGGAAAACAACAGAAGCAAAACCGTAGAGTATACCTACAGCTTAGTGTCTACCGTAAGTATAAAACTTCACCTCAAACAATCTTTATCATTATTATCATTAATTATTATCAAAAACATATGTTTTGTTCTCAAATATTGCAATTCTTTATGGACATAACAGGCATGGAAGCATTTCAAGCAAGGCACAATTGAAGAAATAATAGACCCAAACCTAATGATGCACATTTACCCCAACATTAATTTCCTAAAAGATGCCATAAAAGTGGTACACATAGGACTTCTTTGCATCCAAGAAGCACCATCCTTGAGACCATCAATGTCAGCTGCAATTAAAATGTTAGCAAAATCTGATGAACCCTTACCCACCCCCTCTAATCCCCCTTTCATCGACGAAAATACCATGGAACTTAATAGCGTTACACGAAAGTTAATGGGTCACCGCGATGATGATGATGATTCGAGCTCAATTGCTACAGTTTCCCACAGCCATTTCTACCCCAGGTGAAACTAGTTAGTTAGTTAGGTGGTTAGTTATAAGATCTGAAGTTAACATTTATTTTTTTACATAGGTTAATATCCTTTTTTTGATAAATGATAGTGCTATATATGTTGTACATTTCTGGATAATATTAAAGAGATGGACAAAATAATATATCAAAGCCTTTTTGTTTTGTGACTGGGTGCTAGGCTAAAAACAGGCCGGTTAAAAAGACAATACGGGTGCAAAAATGTTTTTTTTTTGTCTGTTTGATGAAGTAACACAGGTATGCTGATTTGAGTTGTAGTCTTTAATGGGTTAGATATGTCAATTCAAAACCTGATGGATTTCGTGTTCGCTTCTTGTCATGTTAGAATAAGATTCGTTAAAAAGTCAACCAAAGATCCGATTAGTGTGTTTTTTAGCTCAGGTTCACCAATTTCATGATTGATCTGTTCTAGCTGTCCTAAATGAACTATAGGGATCAATTTAATCATGTTTAAACACATAAACATTAATATGAGCGTTATTGACATAATTTCAACTTGACGGGCCCTTAAGTAAAAAATTTCATTATTTTGACTCGGATCATTTTCTATTTGTATTTTAAGATCAAAACCAGCTATGTGAGTGTTTATGATCATTTTTATGTTATCTTTACCGATTAGGCTAACCAATGCACTGACAATTTGGGTCAAGTTTGATATACTTACATCATTATTACTAAAAATAGCATATTTGTAATTAATCTTTTGTTTTCACTCAAATGAATCCCAATGGTAGATCATCACAACAAAACTTTATACAGAAACCCACTCTAGGCGAATTTTTTCCAATATGCATGAAGAACACATATAGTCAAAATTTTAATTTAGCTACATAATCAAAGTTGAACTTGCCCCAATAAGTTCTAAACATCAGATATGATGTTTCTAAGCTCATGATGCCTTAAGTTACTTAAATTTTTAGAAATCCATTACTTGACTATAGATCTCACTTAAATCTTCATATATTAAAAGCTTACCAAAGGATTCTTTAGTGATCTTAACTACTCAGAAGAAGAGTAAAAGTGAACGAAGTACCAAAGGGTCTTTGGCCTAATGGTACAAAGATGTGTTGCATGATGTCACTTTCTAAAAAACTAAGGGTTCAGGTTTTGTTGATGAAAAAGATGTGTAGATTTAAGAGTAGGTTTAGAGTGTGTGTGAGTTTGCCGTTCAATAAGAAAAAGTAGTATAGGTTTACTCATACAAGTTCATTTTTTTTGTTGTTCTTCTCGTACCTTTTACAATATACACACATAAGAAAGAGACCTTTGTTTTTGTTCTTTGACCCAAATTTATTGATGCACCAGGATTATGTAAACGTGTTACAAATTGGACTTCTTTACACCATGTTTACATGGTCATGGCTCCATCTATACGACTAATGATTACATACTTTTACAATTTCTCTCTAACATCAACTTTTATATTTTAACTATTAAAATTACATACATATGAAAATTAGGAACTTAGATGAATAGTGATCCATTGACCAGAGATTGTGCAAGTAGTAAAGCTTATGATACAAGTAGGTTATGCACATGTATCTTTGTGGCCTGCCAAAGCAAGCTTCCGTCTCCTCCATTACAAACCCGACAACGACACACGTTCTTTATGTTTGTATCAAATTTCACTAGATATCTTTAAGATTTAATTGCACGATTGGTCCCTGTGGTTTGCCCATATTCCAATATTGGTCCCAACTTTTGAAGAAATTACAGGTTTGGTTCTTACTGTTCACCCAGTCGTAACACGATTGGTCCCTAACATAACTTATATTAAGTTTTTCAGTTAAGTGATGTGAAAAGACCAAACTACCCCTTATTATTAAAATATATAATAAACTCTATATATTAATTCATGTAGGCCCCATTGCCTGCGCCGACACCACCGTCGCTGCCCCACCGCCTGCGCACCACCGTCGCCGCCTCCGCCTGCCCACCACCGTCGCCGCCCCCCGCTTGTGCACCACCGTCGCCGCCCCCCGCATGTGCACCACCGACGCCGCCCACCGACTGCGCACCACCGACGCCGCCCCCGACTGCGCACCACGTCGCCGCCCCCCGCCAGCGCACCACCGTCGCCGCCCCCCGCCAGCGCACCACCGTCGCGCCCCTCGCCTGTGCACCCACTGTCGCCACCCCCCACCTGCGTACCATCGTCGCCGCCCCACGCCTGCGCACCCAGTCGCCGCCCACTGCCTGCGCACCACTGTCGTCTCCGTCTCCCGATCAGTAAAAGGGGAGGGATGGGGAGGGGGTGGTGGGGTAGAGTGGAACCCACATTAATTAATTTATATTTTAAATATCTTTTTCTTAATGCAGGGGTATTTTATACTTTTTACATACACTTAACTGAAAAACTTAAAAGAAGTTAGTGTCTGGGACCAATCGTATTACGACTAGGTGAACAGTAAGGACCAAACCTGTAATTTCTCAAAAGTTAGGACCAATATTACAATATGAGCAAACCACAGGGACCAATCATGTAATTAACTCGCTCTTTAATGTTTAAAAGTAAGAGTCTTTGTCCTTTATGTTTGTTTTTGTTTCAGAGTAAGTACTTTTTAACGAACCCTCGTTAAATACCGTCGTTAAGCCTTATCATGTGTGATTCGTGTGATGGGCATTCTGGTAAATTAAACCCTCTCCCTTGCGTTGAGTTCATGGTCATCGACTCACCTTCCTACCGTTTTTAAAGTAACCAATGAGTATATGTATAGATGTTCGTCTTACGTGTTGAATCAACACATCGTTTTTCTAATCGGAAACATGATCGTTGTTCTCTGTTACTTGCGATCCGGTCACATTGAAGTTGGAATTGAATTTGATTACTCAGAACGTTTAGAAGATAGTAGGTTTAATCTTAAACTAATCATAAAAGAAGTGAAGTCGATTCAAGTATAGAATCAGTACCAATGTCGGTGGGTGTGCTATCGGATGTGAAGCAGACAACGGTGGAGGAGTGTAGATGGATGCAAGTATGTAAATCAAGCATACGGAGAAGCATAGTGGTCGTCGGTTCTAATTCGGGGGAGATGGTTTGAATTACCAGATTACCCATCACGTGAATCACACGTGATAAGACTTAACGACAATATTTAACGGAGTTAGCTAGAAAGGACTTACTTTGAAACACAAATAAACATAAAGGACATTGAATGTTACTTTTGAATATTAAGGACGTCTAGTGAAATTTGATAAAAACATAAAGGACTTTTTTTGTAATTTTGTTTTAATTTTAATTTTTTTTTGGGTAAACAACTTTTAAAATATTTTACATGAAAATACATAACTTACATATTGAGTAAAGTATACCGATCGTCCCTAAGGTTTGCTCAAATTTCACATTTCGTCCTAAGGATTGAAAAATTACAGGTTTAGTCCTAAGTTTGAAAAAACGTAACGCTTTTCGTCCCTCGTCTTGACGGTCATTAAAAAGGTCTGTTATGTGTAAAATGACTATTTTACCCTTTCAGTTAAAAAAAATAAAAAAATTGTTAACTTAAGACCACCACACCCCATGCCCCCACCCCCTTCTTCTTCTTCATCCTAACCACCACCACACACTCCTATCCCCACCACCACACACTCCTATCCCCACCACCACCAATCCACCACTACCACTAATCCCTCACACTAATTTTCTTTCATGTCTTAATGTTACTCACTTCTATCTTCTCCATTCAATCCACTATACAAAATTTTGATGCCAAAACACCACCACCACCTACAACTTCGACTACAAACATCAACTAGAGTCTAAGGTCGATGCAGCGATATACGACATCGGTAGTGATAAGATCGATTTGATTTGTTGGGGTTAACAAGGTGATGGTGGTGGTTGGTTATGCTGACAGCAGGTGGCGGTGGATTGTTGCTTCGGTGAAGAAGAAACGTGGGGTGGGTGGGTCGTGTTGGTGGATATGGGGGTGTGTGGTAATGGTGGAGATGGGGGTGTGCGATGGCGGTGGAGATGGGGGGTGTGCGATGGCGGTGCAGATGATGGTGTGTAAAGATGGTCACAGGGAGTGGTAGACTTGGTGGTGGTGGTTAAGATGGTGTTATGTGATGGTGAAAGGAAAATGAGGACTAAACCTGTAATTTTTCAATCACAGAAACGAAAAGTGAAATTTGAGCAATCCTTAAGGACGATCCGTGTGATTACTCCTTACATCTTTTATAATAAAATATAATTCTTGTAATGATCAGTGAGATACCAAATAATCTTTAACCTATCAGTATTAGTGTATAAAAAATATCTTTTCTCAAGTGGTTGATGCCGCTTGAAAGTTTTATGTTATGTCTCATGATGAATGAATTGTTAGTTTCAAGAGTAGAATGAATATGTGTATGAGTTAGTTGTTTTAAGAAAAATATATTGAGATTGTTTATAAGTAAATTATAACATAAAAAGTCTATAGCAATGTTAACATAACAAAGAGCGGTTGGATAACCGGTGTTTTCAAAACCAAACTGGACCGGTTGGACTGGGAACCGGTATTAGAAAAGATCTGGTTGTTTGTATTTTGACCGTTTTCATTTGAATTGGTCATTTACATGTCAAACCGGTGAACTGGTTGATGTTTATAATTTTATTGATTCAGTAACTTGTGATACATATTTTAGTTAAGTGTTAATATTATGTAAAAAGTATAAATCCACCCTAAAATATATAGTTTTTTTGTACTTTGTTTTTGAATTTAATCTACAAAAATAAATAATTTTTTTATATAGGACATCATCTATTGTTTTGATATATCCGACCGATGGTGATCAATTCGCTATCCAATCCGGTTTTAAAAAAAATTGTGGATAACTAAGATATGATTTGGAGGATAAATCTCTATACATAATAAAAGAAAGTATTTTCAGTCACTTGACATGATTTCAACAACTACATTGCCACTTGGCATGTTTTTTATGCACAACGTCCACGTGGCTCAACCTCACCATGTTTTAAAAAAAACACGCGGGTTTGAAACCCCACCCATCTTCCTATTCTGGTTTTATTAAAACATGCCCAAAAACACTTCTTCAAACCCTAATTGCGTCTTCCTCCACAGCCGCTCCTCTCCCACTCGCTCCTCTCTGCAGCAAGATTTCGATTTCATCTTTACCTCCGCTTTCATCAGGCCGATTACAAGTTAATCATGGTGGTCAGGTAACCATTTATAATCTTGATTATTTCGATTGTATTTTAGCCAATCGTTGTTTAACGGATTATTCGATCATGTTTCTTTTTGTTCGATTTCAAAGAATATACGTACTACTCTGATTCAATGTTCTAATTCATTGTTTAATCAGCACATTATGTTCCAATTGTGTTGATTTCGCTTACTTTTTGTTCAATTTGAATGTAAAAGACACCATCTGCTTCAAGTGGTTAGGCTTGAAGTTGAAATAATTGATAATTTATCTTTTACATAATTAAATCAAAAAAATCAATTATATATTTGAATGTAAAAGACACCCTCTGCTTCAAGTTGGACCCCAAGTGTTTGATTTTTTCAATTTAATTATGTAAAAGACACCCTCTGCTTCAAACGTTGATTATATATATTTTTGTTCGAATGCTCAGTTTCTGTTGTTTTATTTGTCACTTACAATCCAAAGCTATGTTGCATTAATTTTTTTAAAGACCATGTGTGTGTTGTTTTTTTATTTTATGTTCATAGGAAAACTGTGTATAACCGATTATTACAACTTTCAGGAAAACCTTATTTAATCTTTCAGGAGCCTAACGTGGATGCTGATTTAGAATCAAATGTGAATTTCATTGTTACTGAAAGCGTTGTTGAAGATTTTAAACAAATTGCTACTCATCTGCATGGTCAAGTCGATAATCTTCCTGAAGACATTAATCTTGATGCTCCCCAGCAACTACAAATGCACTCTTTCAGTAAACCTATTTCCACACGTTTGGTAATTCTATTTAATCATTACTTCAATACTACATGCTCATATGATGTCTATCTTTAAGAGTCATAGTTGTTTCTTTATTTAATATATAAATTTGTACTAATTTTTTTCTGTTTTAACTATAACGCTTTCTAGCATCATTTAGTAAAAAAAATAAACTTAGAAAGGGCATGAAGATGACCTTTGCTAATTCTGAAGGAGCTGAATGGAGGTGCAAGGTTCGTCTTGAACATGATTAACAAACGTTTTGGATTACAAGGATGGGTGGACTTCTTGAAAGGAAATAATTTTCTGGTGGGATATATGTGTCTATTCAAGTTTTACCCGAAGAAAGGTATTTTGGTTGTTACTAAAAGCAATTAGGTTAAAAGACACTGTTGCAAATGTCGTATGGAATTTTGGATGAAGTTAACCATTTTGATTCATGAACTCTATTTTAAAGTTTTATATGCCGTTAAAATGAAACTGATCATATCTAACATTAACCATAGCATAATATGATCATGCCACATTAATATTAATAATATTATCATATTACAGTAAACAATATAATAAAAATATATACTATATTAAGCATAGGAAATTATTTAATAATACCAAACTTTATATAATTTCAAAAAGTCATTTATATCATCCTCAGAATTTAGAATATTATACAGATTCATTTCAAAAATTCATTTATATCATCCTTAAAATTGAGATTATTATACAGATTCAATTTGCAGGAATAGAGTCAATTGGTTACAAAACAACATTATAAACATTATACATATCACCATAACCGGAATAATAAATAATTGGTCTATTTAAGTACATTTTTTTCAAATAAATCATCCTGAAATTTGAGAATATAAACATAAAAATATAAACGGTAATCTTCTAATTAAACATTTAACTTATGCATTTTATTTGCAGTTTAAGTATTTTTAAATCTATATCTTTCCTTAGTTAGAGATCAGTTAAAAAATATATTATATTCTAAGAAAATTAACATTAACAAGCAAAATCATATATAAATATCTTTCCATAATTAATTATCTTTTAGAATTAAAAAGAAATATGTTTTTCATAATTAATAAACATAACGGATTTAAGTCATCATTATATAACCAAATATAATTAAAAGTACATTTGGAAAAGATTTAGGAAAGATTAGAATAAGATTTATTTTTAAAATAAATACATTAATATAATACATGTAAAACATAAATAAAACATATATAACCCGTCTATATCTGCGACACTAATAATTGCAAAGGAAAGTTGATTGAAGTTATACAAAGGTATATTATGAGAGCTAATATACATTAATATAATACATGTAAAACATAAATATTTTAACCATCATTAATATTTTCTACCCAGGCTTAGAATCCCATTAACGGTTCAAGATTGCACCGGTAATGTTTCGTTGACGTTGTTTGATCGTGAGGCATGCAAACTTCTAAAAACAAGTTCAACATTTTTGATCGAGAAATTTTTGAATGTACGAATTTCTTCTTTTTCTGGTATATTCCCTTAATATTTCAGTTCATTTATTTAGTATGAAGATTAATAAATTCATGGTAACATTATAATTTTTAACAGGGTGATTGTGAAGGATTATACCCCATGAGTTTTCGGTGTTGTTGGATAGAAAGTTTGCTTTTAAGATCGATATTACAAAATTTAATGTTGAGCAATAATTATTTTTTTTGGGATCAACAAATTAACTGGAGACTAGAATGTGATTATTGAGCTTCAAAAGAAAGCCAATATATTGGAGGTAATATTTAGATGTGATTTTATTAATTGAATACATTTATTAGAAATGTAGAGATGATGTTACAGAAAACTCTATTTTAAGGGTAAGTTGTCCTCTACATGTATCAATTATTGTAACTTCGATTTTTACCTGATAATTATTTTAATTGAATTTTGTTTTAAATGAACATATTCATATTGCTTTTCATGTGAAATTACATCATTTTTAAAAGATTGTTTCTTATATCTTACTTTTAAAATTTATTTTGTTCGATTTAAACTTACCTTTAGATTTTAATTTTGGTGATTCTCTTACAAATTTAAAATTTCTATAACGTCACAGTTTAAGTGCTTTATCAGTTTTTTTATAGGATGTCATTGAAATAACTGATGATAATGTGACCCCATTGCCTACTCATGATGATGGAAAGTCAAAAGTTCAAACAGATGAGAACTGTAAAGGCCAATCATCAAACTTAGATTTAAAGCGAAAGTTGCTTGACACGTATCACGTTGAAGATTACGGAGATTTATTATCAAGTACCAAACAGCGTCGTGATGGCAAGACAACGCTTCGCATTCCCAAAATTGAAAAATGACATTTTTCATAATATATTCTTGGTCGTGATTTTAGCTTTATTACTATTAGACACTTTGTTTCATCTTTTTTGGCTATGGTTGTTTAAATTATTTTAAAAATGTGCTTTCTACCAAAACATTGTTCTAAGTTTGGATTATTAATTTAGTGGTTATTTGTGTTATGCAATATAATTAACAATCCTTTTAATGTAGTCTCGGATAATGTTTTGAATGATGATTATTGAGACGTATTTTATTCAATAAATTCATATGAATACTTTTCTTTTTGCTAATTTCAACGCCGCCTAACTTTACGTTCTTTTGATTTTTAGTTGTGGTTTTAATATTTCAGATTCAAAACTGGCATATTCTATTGCAAGTTTAGAGACATAAAAGGAATTTATTATGGATGGGGGGAAAAACAAATCATTTCATCAATCTCATATAATGAAGGTTAATTACACAACCATCATAAAACAAATTAATTACTATGAATTTCTATAAATTTATTACCGCAAACTTAATGTATAATTTGAACTTTATCGCTCTATACTATTATTTTTTTTATTATACAATAAACTATATTTATATGTTTTTTAGGCACTTCAAGCATTAACTACAACTTAAACGTATGTTCAACTTCACAATATCAGTCACGTGAAAATGTAATGTCTACTCCATGTCAGTCAACTCAAACTAACGTTGGAACTCATCTTATTCAAATATGCAGAATAGAAGGCCGCTTTTTGATATTACAAAGGGTAAACTAATATTTTTAATTTACATTTAATTATATAATGTTACCTTAAACATTTTTACGTAATGAACAGAAAACCGACGCATCGGAAAGAAATTATGCATAACAAGAGATTAAACATAATGAAAAAGGTAACATAGTTATTTTTTCTATTTTCTTCATAACTACAAAATTTTTATATACTTGAATAATTTACACCCTGTATTTAGGCAATGACGCTTTTAAGAAGCTACGAATAAGTACGTGTACGATCGAGAAATGATGGTGTCAATAAAGAAAACGTAAATCCAAATAAAACACCCTTAACATACGATGGAGCAGCACTTTATTCTCCTCATCTTCTGACAAATGTTACAAGTCCATTGTCAACTATAGCAAATGGTTTGTATATTCTACCCGTGTCTTATAGCGATCACTTTATAAATTTTAAAGCACTTGAATGACTATCTATTACTCTTAATTTATAGGTTCTAAAAATTCCAAATTGAGACGTCAACTGAGAAAAGATCACTTACTCACAAAAAGATCTAACATCACATCCACAGCAACAAATGTTTCCTCCTCAACAACATTAAAATCCATGATATATCACCGGCTATCCAAGGTAATACATTATATACAATTTTATAAAAATTATTTAATTTATTAATGCAAAGTTAATGCATTTGAAATTTCATTCTTTATGTTTTCTATTATATCTTTTTAATAACATCTGCTTTCTCATCATTTGATTTATTAAAGGTAAACCTATCTACGATTATGGTAGTCGACCTTATTCATCGATCTTTTCAAGAATTTGTAACACTCCACAAAATATATCCAGCAATACAGATTATTCAAATCGCAAGAACACTAGGAGAAACATTAACTTAATGGATGTTCCAATTCTACGGTTTTTTAGACGAGGATCTCAACAATCTCCGTAATACGGTACATGATGACTACATTGGTCGATCAAAAGGTATTATCACATTTTACAATTTTACAATTCATAATCTTTATATAATATTTAATCAAAATATACAACATCTTATCTTATAATATATTTTTAATCCTTAACAGATTATGTGGATCATGGAGATCAAAACCACACATGTAAAAAATATCATGCAAAACTTTGTAAGGATGAAGCCTTAAAAAGTGGATTAAGCAATGCCAGAGGAAGCTACTCTCTTTGTTGTTATTACGGAAAAGTTAAGCTTCAAATTTTAAAAGATCCTCCAACTAATATAAAACTCTTTACAGTGGCGTTGATTCTAAAGGAAGACATTTTTTGAAAAAATATACGACGTTACAATTCAATGTTTCTTTTCAAGTCAATGGGTGGAAAGGTTGACACGTCCATTAATAGAGGTAATGCTCCATTGTTTTCGACTAAGCGGGGGAAAATTACCACACTATTGGAAGTATTCTACCTTCAGGCGGATCCACTCCTAAATCTCTCAATTATATATATATATATGATACTGACAATGAAGTTGCAAACAGACAAGGCGCATTTGGGTATGTCCTGCAACCTCTTGTAGTTTAAACAGAGAAATTTTTACATTTATAATTATACTTAGTTTTTCAACTAACAATTTACATGCTGGATTAGGCAATCCAACAATGAATCAACATCATCGGACATAAGGATCGTCAGATCATAGAAGAATTAAAGGACATGTTAGATTCAAATAATCAACTGGTTAAATGTTATAGAATGGTTAGAGACTGTTTTCAAAAAATCCCACCGCAAAATCTACGGTTGCGTCTAATTGCAAAAAGGAACGAAGATGGAAGAACTTGTAACTTGCCAACTGCCTCAGAAGTTGTGCTTTGCTTTAATAGTCGGTGACCTTGATAATTTATTTGAAAGCAGGGACATTATTGTAAGGACCAGAGCAGAAAATTTACAGCGTATTAGTGAGCTCCATCCTTCATACCTAGCGCTTCAGTATCCGTTGCTTTTTCCTTATGGTAAGGATGGTTACAGGATAGGCATACCGCATACAATTATATCATAGTCTAACAATTCCAACAGATCCACTATTCGATGAGGCAATTTTTAGTTACCGAGTCCAAGACAGAATTGGTGGTTTGTCTTTGATTCTTAACGGTAGAAGGCTTTTTCAACAATTTGGTCGATGCGTATACTATGATTGAAAGTGAAAGACTACTTTTTATACGCAATCAACAAAAGCGTTAAGGAGCGAGTCTTATGAGAAATACATGCGGCTAAAAAAAGAGAAACCGTTGATGTATCAACTGTCGGTCAACGTGTTATATTACCTTCCTCTTTTACCGGTGGGTGCATGTTACATGTTATAAAATTATCTTGATGCCATGTCTCTATGTGGTGGTATGGATATCCAGATTTTTTTATAACAATCACATGCAACCCCAAAATTGCCGGAGGTTAAAAGATTTTTGAAAGACACAACGCTTAAAGCGGAAGACCGTCCTGATATCTTATGTAGAATTTTAAGATTAACTTGATTCTTGATTAAAGACCTAAAAGACAAGTCAATTCTCGGCAAGGTTGAGGAGGTATGGCAAACACTTTTAATATCAATCATTATATATACATATTTATTTATATTCTATAAGTTTTTAATATATTATCCTTTTTGTATTTCTAAGTAAATTGTACAACACACAGTCCTTATTTATTTTTTTTCAAAATATTTTAGTGGTATACACTGTGGAGTTTCAAACGTGGCTTGCCTCATGCTCATGTATGTCTATTTATGCACGCCGAGCACAAAATTACCGACTGTTGAATATATTGATCCGTTTATATCCGTTGAAATACAGACAAGAATAAAGATCCAGAACTATATTCTTTGTAAGTGAGTTCATGATACATGGTCCTTGTGGTGTTCATAATATGAGTGTCCGTGCATGATCGACGGAAGATTCTCAAAAAACTTCCCAAAAAAGTTTCGTCAAGAAACGTGTATTGACTCTGATAGTTTTCCGATGTATAAGAGACACAATTCTGGTTTATTTGTAGAAAAATCAGGTGTAAAGTTGGATAACCGAAACTTGATTCCGTACAACAAAGAGCTTCTCAAAAGATATCAGGCGCGTATAAAAGTGGAATGGTGTAATCAAGCTGGTTCGATCAAGTATTTGTTTAAGTATATAAACAAAGGTAATGATAGAGCAAATGTTTGTTTTGTTCCAACTAATGAACAAAATGGGACAGTTGACTCAGTTGACGAGATTAAGAGTATTACAACTGTAGGTACATATCTGCTTGTGAAGCATCTTGGCATATTTATGGATATGATGTTTATTATAGGACTCCTTCGTTATTAGGCTTCCCTTTCATCTGCAGGTCAACAACAAGTTAATACGATGCAAATGATCATATAGACAATGTTCTAGAAAAAAATCTATGTCTACTTCGATGTTTACCGAGTGGATGAAATGCAATAAAATTTACCCACAGGCACGTAACTCAATTATGTTGAATTTCCTACAAAGTTTGTATGGAAAGCCGACAAACGTACTGGGGTACCTAGAAAGGTCGGTTTTTCGATTGGTAGAATACATTCGGTATCTCCATCTCTTGGTGAAGCAAATTATTGAGAATTTTGTTGATAAGGTGAAAGGACCAACTCTTTGAGGATATTAGATCTTTAAACGGTTATGTGTGTCCTACGTTTAGAGATGCATGTTTTTCAGGGGACTTTTGGATGATGATAATGAGTACATTGAAGCAATCAAGGAAGCTAGCATTTCAGGGACAGGTTATTTTTTACGAAGTTTATTTGCTACGATGTTAATGTCTGATAGCCTTCTAGGCCTACTTTGTTGGGAAAGAACATGGAGTTACTTATCTATGAGGAATACTTTACAACAAACGTTATCTTAAAGTATCTAGGTATAATAAATTAATTGTTTTTTAAATTAGATAATTAGGTCAAGTTACTAATATTATCTATACAACTTTATGTTTATATGTCTATTTCAGGTTTGGTGCTTTCAGACGAACAGATTAAAACCTTACATTATACGGGATTGAAGTTTTTGCTTCATAATAATTCAGTCTACGAAGGTTCTCCCACCATGCCTTATCCCGATGATAATCTTATATCTTCTGCAAACAATTGTTACTTAATGAAGAACTAGCAATAACAAAGACGTATTACATTCTTGACTGATGAACAAAGGAATATTTTGGAAAAATAATGACTGCAGTTTTAAGGAATAAGGTGGAGTGTTTTTTGTTTATGGTTACGGTGAACAGGAGAAAAAACATATCTGTGGAAAACTTTATCAGCATCTGTGAGATCAGAAGGAAAGATTGTACTGAACGTTGCTTCAAGCGGAATTGCATCTCTTTTGCTATCAGGTGATAGGACGACACATTCTAGATTTCATATTCCTTTAAACTAGTTGAGGATTCTTTTGTCACATTAAACCAGACAGCGATCTTGCACGCCTACTTAAACAAACATCAATGATTATTTGGGTGAAGCACTAATGGTACAAAACACGCTTGAAGCTCTTGATAGATCCTTAAAAGATATATTTACTTCTAATCAGGATCGGCATCCACTTTACCATTCGGTGGGAAGGTAATTGTTTTGGAGGTGATTTTAGACAAATTCTACCGGTTGTCCCAATGGTAGTAGGCAACAAATTGTTGATGCTTCTTTGAGTTCTTCTTACATTTGGAAAAATCGCAAGGTGCTCAGATTGACAGAAACCTAAGGTTGACTTCCAGTAATGATTCATATAATATAGAGCAAACTAAATATTTTCACAATGGCTCTTGAGCATAGGTGAAGGTACCGTTGGTGGTAAGAATGATGGTGAAGCAGTTATTGACATACCGGATGATCTTCTCATAAAAAATTCAGATGATTCAACTAATATAGAGCAAACTAAAATATTTTCACAATGGCTCTTGATCATAGGTGAAGGTACCGTTGGTGGTAAGAATGATGGTGAAGCAGTTATTGACATACCGGATGATCTTCTCATAAAAATTCAGTTGATCCTGTTTCAGAGTTGATTGATTTTGTATTTCCTTCTGTTTTAGAAAATTATAAAGAACAAATTACTTCATGAAAGAGCATTTTAACTTCAAAGAATGAGGTGGTGCACGAGATAAATGAAAAATTGCTTTCAATTTTCCCGGGTGAAGAAAGAGAATATCTTAGTTCTGATTTTATATGTCAAACAGAAATGCTGAATTCTAATTTAGATGAAAGTTTATACTGTCCAGATATACTCTGGAACAAACTTGGCGGTTTGCCCAATCACAGGTTAGTGTTAAAAGTCGGTGTTCCAGTAATGCTTCTCAGAAAAATTGACCAAAAAAGTGGGTTATGTAATGAACGCGATTACAAGTGGTATCATTAGGAAATCGTGTTATAGAAGTAGAGGTTATATCTTGCAGTAAACATTGGAGAACGTACTTTTATCCCTAGAATTTCATTGATACCAACTGACAAGGCTACCGTTTAAGTTTCAAAGAAGACAATTCCCTCTAACAGTGTTTTTTGCCATGACATAAATAAGAGCCAGGGTCAATCTTTATCAAGAGTTGTTTGTTTTTAAAACAATCAGTTTTCACACGGACACTTTACGTCGCATTGTCACGAGTTACGAGAAGAGATGGATTAAAGATGGTTATATTAGACGAGAATGGTGAAACTTCAAATAAAACTTCAAATGTTGTATATAAGAAGGTTTTTAGAGATTTGTAAAAATTTAATTTTTCTTTCAATGTATTAAAGTTTTTCACGTAACTTTATTGTAAGCGTATATTTTATTAACTGTTATGTTCTTTTTATATTGCTGTCTTATATTATCGTGCATAATTAACTTTTTACTATTTTCATGAAATGAAAATTTTTTCACCCGTGTAACACACGGGTGGTTAGGCTAGTATATAATATCTCAAAGCACGATTAATTGGCCGTAGTATTTGTTCAAATACGTAACTGGTGATGTTGAGTGCCATGTGGGCCCACTTCCAAAATATCATAAAACCTTGAGATTTGATCTTTTATAAATAAATAAAACTGATATATATTTTATATAAGAAAATTCAAAAGATATCAAGTTAGTACCTAGAAAGAGTACTTTTAATTGATTAAGGGCTTTCAACTAGAATTGGGTAATTATGAACATAGTGGGCGGTTATTATACAACGCGTCTTTTCGTGCGAAGCGTATATCATG
Organism: Flaveria sonorensis; assembly: GCA_025506505.1. NCBI lineage: Eukaryota > Viridiplantae > Streptophyta > Magnoliopsida > Asterales > Asteraceae > Flaveria > Flaveria sonorensis. The sequence continues at coordinate 8,132,516 of CM046436.1, forward strand.
CAAGAACAATAATAATCACGCAAGAACAAAGTAATAATTACGTAAGACGAATTACACCTTTGCGTGATTAATTTTTACACTTGTGTTATAATTTCACCCGTAACGTTCATTCTTACGTAATAACTTTGTACGCTTCGCACAAAAATGAATATTTTGTACCGTAATTTTCTCTATAAATATAAGAGTGAAAAAGTATTTTTCAGTTAAAAAAACAATTTAAGATAAAAAATTGGTAATTTTATTTCTTTTCTATAATACGTATATATATCTATATTTATATTTATACTATCTATATCTACATATATTTTAGATTATACTATACAATATAATACTATATGTTGATGGCATATAAAAATCCTCTTTCGGACATGAGAGGAAAAACTTTGTCAAAATAAATCAATCAAATTCACCGTATGAATAAGAACAAGCTGAAAACAAGAATATTCTAAAAGGTTGAAAATCTTGAATGGTTTTTTTAAGAACTACACATATCCTCAAAATACTTTCCTTCAAACTACAATAATAGAAAACACGTAGATAATTTGATTTAAATAACATCAATTATCAACTTAATGGTGCTTCAATGGTTGTATAATAAGCATGAAAGGTTATATATCATTTTTCGTTTTATTCTCTTTCTTTTAAAATTTTATTTTAAACTCAATACTTTTACATCTTTTACAATTTAACCTCTAAAATTTTTTACTCTCAACTTTAGTTTCCCATATTTTTTATCTTTTATAAATTTTTCTTTTTACATTTCGGTCTAAATTTGAGAATCAACGCGTCGTAACATGCGCATGTGGTTCAACGTTGTTAAGCATATTTTTTCTCATTTAATGGTCGTGTTGCAACGTGCGAGTCCTAGATCGACTTTGCTATTGTTTTTATGTTTTACGTTTTACGTGCATGGTTTAACGTTTTAACGTCTACTTTCCGTTCGGTTTCATTATTTCGTTTCTATTGTTTTCAATACGAGTTTTTTCGATGTTGGTGGTAGCTGACAATGATGTGACATTGGTGTTACTTGGCATGGTTTTACGCCCCATGCCGTAACGCGCGGGCTTAATACTAGTTCAAGATAATTGTTATTCCTAAAGAAATGGTGAGCACATCATTTGTCATTACATCCGATCCTCACCCAGAATTTTAAATAGTTAACGATAAACATGTTCATTGACATGGTAATAGCAATATATATATTATTGATGATTGATGATTTACAACTTGGTAACTAATAACATAATTGTATGATTACCATAAACAAAATAAGATTAGGAATCACGAATGCATGCTATCATAAAGCTGCCAAACCATAATTGTATGATTACCAACAAACAAAATATGATTATGAATCACAAATGCATGCTATCATAAATTTGTCAAATCAGAAGAAGAGATGATGACTAATTGTTAATATGAGATCAACCCATTTGATAAAGAATTTTGTCTAGACATTATGCAAAATAGTTTGAAGCAGTTTAAGACTAGAAGTAGGTGATCTATTATTAGTAAAAAAAGATATGACTAATTTTCATTAAATCTTTTAATTTCCCTTTCTCTGTGTAAGCACAAGGTTCAGTTTCAGCCCTTCATCTTTGTTTCTTGACAGCTACGACCCTCTAGCTACCAAACTTAGAGGCAGTTTGGCAGCATCTAAATCAGCCGTTTAATTGTTCAGATATCTGAATGGTTCAGCACTTAATGGTTTAGACTGTTTGTTTCACGAGCAAATATCTGAATGGTTCAGACATTTGCCTCTGAATAGTTAAGCATTATACTAAAGCTGAATGGTTAAAAGGTTTAATGCTAAATGGTTAAAACCTCTTATCTAAATTGATCAGGCATTTGCCTTTGAATAGTTAAGCGATATATTAGTTTTTAATGGTTCAGACCTCTTAATGGTTCAGTATTGGTTCAGACCTCTTATTGATTCAGCATTTAATCATTTAGAAATTGACAAACTACCACTTATTTGCAACAACGCTTTCACAAGTACTCTTTTTACGTCACCGCCAGCTAATGTTCTTTTCATGTATTTGTCATTTGAGATAAAAGATTACACATTAGTCATTCAAAATTAAAAGATATAAAATGTTTACTACTTGATTGGTACTTTTAACAAACATGACAATTGACAAGATACCTGAACTCAATAACGGATGGAGCATGACATGATCAATATTATCATTATCAACTCACGAGATTCTTCTTTTAGGGACAACAAATGATTGTATATGATTTGGCCGTGTAACATGCAAATATTAGGAGATAATGGGTTCAAGTTTTTTCAGTAGTGTTAATTTTCAGCCGGTGTAACATGCCCCCGCCTCCCTCCCTCCGCCCCCTTATAGTGTGGTTCAAGCTCGGCCACTAAAGCAAAATACTCATATTTAAGCGTCACACATTTTCCATTAAAAAACATGCAAATTAAATACCATTAGCGTCGCCACATAAAAGAGGTTTTTCTATGGTCTTGACTTCGACGTGAGAATAAGTATTTGTATGAGTGGAGTAAAATAGTATGAGAAAAAAAAAAATCAGAAATTGAATTACTGGAAAAGTGGAAATAATAAAACATAAAAAAATAAACTCTTCTGCTATTTATACCCTTGGCATTTGACATAATCACACGACGCGTCAAGTAGCCTCCTTGCAATGTCAATTAGAGATAAAGTCCGTTACCTCGGTTATTCTTCCCCTATACATAACTTATTTAAGTTATGTTAACTGATGCATTTACGAACCAATGCTTAAGTCCGGCATTATTCAGTTGATCCTGACCGACACCAACGCTCTAATCTAGAACAATTTTCTTGAGTTTTTTCTTTAAGTGATTTGAGCCGACCAGAACGAACATGACCAGTATTATTATCTCTAATTCATGCCAGTTTATTATATTTTTTAGGGTATTATCCCTTCAATAACCATAAATCTAATAATACTTATTATATTATAACTTTATAATAATAATAATAACAGTCAATTGCTCTTTATCATGGTCCGATTTACCAGCTTTGTTGACAAAGCCAATTTTGGGATTTCTATTTCAATTAAAAACATTTTTATTATCTTGATGAGAAATTCTCTATTTTCCTCCTCCTCTGACCCAGTCTATACAAACAGATTATGTATCAAAAGTTGCCACCTACTCTACACCATTCTATATTAATCCAGATGTAGATGACTTGATGACGAAATGAGAATTCAATCAATCTCTTCAGCCTAGATTTCATGATTCAAATGCGGTATGACTCTATATCTAAAGTTGTTATATTATCCTGTTTTATGAGGATATAGTCTATCACGATGTTGATAATTTCGCGTTTAGTGTGTTGATTTATGATCAATTATTTTTCAACTATGCATCGATTTTGAGAGTGATAACAATGAAATTGATTTGTTTCTGTGTTCGATTATTATGAGCTTTCAAGGATGTATACCGGATGTCATTACATTGATTATTTTTTGATCATTGAGTTCTTACGAATGCTTCCAAATTTTTTTTTTTTGTTTTTTGATTTTTCGTTTGGATAGTTATTTTGGTTCCTATTTTGATGTACTTGATTTCAGTATGCATGCAGATTTGATAATATTGAATATTCTACTAACAATGGGATCATATATATATATATATATATATATATATCAGAATATGAGCTTGTGATTGATTGGTAGACTCCAAGAGGAGGTTATGCCAGTAACTAGTAGAGTTCTTTTGAGTTTACGATAAGTGATTTAATTAAAGATTTGAGGTTTTGTTTACTTTGCATGATTGTTTTTCATCCTATAGAAAAGATTTTTGGATCCACCACTTATATAAGATAGTTTGTAAACAATGCGTTTTCTATGATTTTCATTTTTTCCATCCTTATTGGTTTTCATTATGCGAATATATTCAAAAGGATCAAATTTGAATCTTTTACAAAACTCTATCCTCGTCTTATATTACTCGTTTCTAGACCTAAAGAATTTATATGATAAACTGATTGTTTTCATGTAAAATACTATTGTTATTAGAATTTTAACCGGTAATCAAGCTTTTCATCTTCATCAAACATCACTTTTTATGTATCATATTATACAATATAATCTAAATCTTATAATATGATGAGTCGTCTTGACCCAAAACAAGAGGCCTAAATATTATTCATTATGTTTGATGACTTTAACTTCAAACAATGTTCTTTGTTTTCTAAAGCACTAATAAATACAGTCCAAGGTATTTCGTGCTCTCTTTTTTATTATTTTGCTTTCGTTTTCTTGTAAAAGTTAGTCTTTGAAACTGAAGGCCAATTTGACTTTTTATTTCTCCTCTTGCCACTAGAAATATTAAATTGAGCAAAAAGTTAAAACGTAATTATTCTTAATATCTATTTAGTTAAATGTATCTTCATTTTTCTTATTTTTTCCTTGTTGAATTCCTTTTCAACTTGGTATATCATTTATTTTCCTTGTTTTTTAGATTAGAAGGAAAAAACAGATGCCTAATTTGATATTTTCTAAAGGGATACACTATATTTACGAAGATGAGGGATATGTTTAACCAACTCTTTATTTAATGGCACACTTTAAAACACTTATATGTAAAATACTTTATTTTTTAAACATTTATTCATCGTATTTTATTGACCTAACTAGCATAATAATGAATAATGCTTGATATGTTAGCATTATACTTTCCATATTCTTTTTGTCAACTTGTTATCATTATGATTATGAAAATAATGTAGTATACATTAATGAATTACTTCATATATCCTTATGCATGAACAGAGTTGTATCGTCCATTCATGTGTTATATAAGATTTTAAGTTGTACTATGATGTGCCGAAATAAATTACACTATTATCATTTTAGTCTGATATCCATTTAAACTACTAAACCAGACATTTTTATTGGGAATATGTCATTTCATTATTCTCCTGCTGATAAATCAAATAATTCAGGGTGTTTAATGCGTAGTGTTAGCGGGTTGGCTGATAGAACATGAACACAAAACTTATGTTGGACATATGAACGTGAACATAACACAAGTTTTGTGAGTTGACATATACACATCTCGTTTTACTAGAAATAATTACAACAAAAAATTCAAATGTATGTAAAATAATTACGTGTAAACTATCAAACTGGATTTTCGTATGTCGTCTATCTTCAAATTTCACCGTTAAATATTCAATCAGTTTAAGTTATGACTAAAACTTATGTTTCTAAAATTTAGTAAAAAGTTAAACAAGTCAAACTGCGTACCCGTCAAGCCAACCCGAAGAAAAGTCATTTAGCTAAACTTGTATGCAGGTTCAACAAAGCTAACTCGAACTCATTTAGGCTACATCCTAACCCATAAATTTCATGTTTAGTTCATCTAATCTTTTCATGTGGTGTGATTCACACCTCTGCAAATAATATCTTAAATTATTGAATCTGTTTAGTGTTTTGATAAACCAAATAATACCATCAAACTATTTATGGTTGTAGGTGCATTACTGCATTCATTTAAAGTTCCCATAGTTTCAAGCACCAGAAGATGAAGAAATCAGCACATACAACTACAATTTTCATCACTATAATCTTAATTTCACTCCTAGCATCCAAATCAAATGGGGATGCCAGATCCCAAATCATCCAGATGCGTTGTGACAATGAGTTAGAAGCCGATCCATCGATATTCGTACAAAACTTTATCCGTGTGATGGAAATAACTGGCACCCACATCCGAAGTTCACATAACTCAACATCGTCTACTGGCACAGAACCGAATAAAAACATCGGTCTCGCCCAATGCTATGGTGATCTCTCTTCACAAGACTGCATCTTATGCTATGCTCAAATACGTACTGTTTTTCCCACTTGTTTTCCACGAAGTGGGGGCCGCATTTACCTCGACGGGTGCTTTATGAGAATCCAAAACTATAGCTTTTATGATGAGTATACAGGCCCGAATGACACTACTATTTGTGGGAATGTGACAAGGAAGAGTAACTTGTTTCAAGAGTCAACAAGGTGGGCAGTGGCCAATGCTGTAACGGGTGCATTACGAAACAATGCCTACTTTGCTAGGGAAGAAAAGGTGGTTTCTCGTGGTAATAATTCGGTTTATGTGCTCGTGGAATGTTGGAAGACTTTGAGTCCTAGTTCGTGTAGAGCGTGTTTGGAGAATGCATCTACGTCGATATCAAAATGTTTACCATGGTCCGAGGGTCGCGTGTTGAACACAGGGTGTTTCATGAGGTATTCAGATACCAATTTTCTTAATCCTCTGCCAGCTTCAAGCAGCTCTAGTAATAAAGGTAACCATAATGTTTGGGATTGTTTATTTGAAGTGCTTAATGGTTGGATACAATGATATGCTTGTTAACTGTTTTATTGTTAGATTGGATTTATTAACTAAATTAACTGAACCAGCTTTTACTTGTAACCCGAAGTAACTAAACCGTTAGTATCTAAAACTGATTTCTTATGTCGGGTTGTTAGGTTACTAGATGCTGTGATCACATAATTCAGCAAAGTAGAAGCTTTCAACTTATATGATGATCTTTTATTTATGGTTTCTTTGCAGGGAGGATAATAGCTATTGTAGTTTCTGTTGTTAGTACTGTGGTGGTTCTAACAGTTGCTTTGATGATTATTTTATATATCAAGAAACACAGATATATAAAGCAAAAGAGAAAAGGTATAAATGTATGGATCATGTATTATACCTATGGGGTGTTCGGGATTGCTTAACATAACTGTTTATCCGCTTATTGTTGTTTTAAAAGTGTTCGAGGTTGTTTATTTAAATTTTAAGCTATTTATATGATTATTTGTGAGTGAAGAAAATGTTGTAAAGTAGTGGTTTGAAGTTGCTTACTTCAAACCACTTGTTTTGAAAAACCATAAGCAGCTAAAAGTTTAATAAGCAAATCCCAAACACCACACAACATGTTAATGTCCTTATAATAACTTTCATAACCAAAAAAAAAAAAACATAATCTGTATAATTCATTAAAGAAACTAATAACTGCTGAATAATTCAGGTTCTTATGATGCTGAGAAAATGGCAAAGATTCTTATTGACAGTAACTTGAACTTCAAATACTCCACTGTTGAAAAAGCTACAGAATATTGGAATGAATCCAATAAGCTAGGACAAGGAGGATTTGGGACTGTCTACAAGGTAGTACCTTATAATACAAAATTGGTGGATGGATCGGGATGGGTAACAGGTCAAAACAAGTAATTTTAGGTACGGGTCGAATCAAGTTGGGCAAGACCTGGGTGCTTTTGTCTAGAAATTTTGAAACTTGCATAACTAATTAAAGGGTCAAAGTGATATAGCAAGATTATTTAATATAGTAATTATCTTTTTTGAGTAAATACTTAAGGACGTTATACGCGTTGAGTATTCTTTATCTGACTAATGTTAATGGTGGAAATCTATCAGGGGGTTCTTCCAGATGGAAGAGAGATTGCTGTTAAGAGACTATATTTAAACAACAAATTCAGAGCAGCAGATTTTATAATGAAGTTAACATGATTAGCAGGGTTGAACACAAAAACCTGGTTAGGCTGTTAGGATGCAGTTGTTCAGGACCTGAAAGCATTCTTGTGTATGAATATCTACCCAACATGAGCCTCGATCTCTTCATTTTTGGTAAGTTAGCTTTCAGGTTTCAACCCATCAATGATTCTGTAAATCCTGAAGTTGATGATTTGAGATGCATTTTCTGAATTTGTTAACTTGTGCAGACAAATTAAAAGGCAGGGAAATAGGCTGGGAGAAGAGGTTTGAGATTATAATTGGTATAGCGGAAGGCTTGGTATACCTTCATGAAAATACCAACAACCGGATTATTCACAGAGATATTAAAGCTTCTAATATCTTATTAGACCTCAGGCTTCGTCCCAAAATAGCTGATTTTGGGTTGGCAAGATCTTTTCAAGATGATAAAAGCCACATCAGTACAGCCATTGCCGGAACACTGTAAGTACCTTCTTTTAATTTGTGTAAAATTGATAGAAACTCGTCTGGAGTGAACTTTTAATGCATTAATCCTGCCAATGTATAGTATTATGGTCTACTAACTATACATTATACTTATTCACCAGTGGGTATATGGCTCCAGAGTACCTAGCCCATGGTCAGTTAACAGAAAAAGCAGATGTCTATAGCTTTGGTGTTCTAATTATTGAGGTGGTCACTGGCATGGAAAACAATAAAAGCAAAACTACCGAATATACCGACAGCTTACCATCTACTGTAAGTTTTCAAGCTACAGTCACATAGTTATTTATTAGTTGGGTTATTATTTCTTAAAAAAATATTTTAAACATCACACATCAAGTCAATGCGATTATGGTGGCAAAATGTTAATTTTAATCAATTTACTTATAGAGAGATTTATATGGGATATATTTTGACTTTAACAAGTCCAACAGGAAAACTAAAATATCAACTAAAGAGGAAACTAGTAAAGCAAAAAAAAAATCTAAAAAGGAGATCGGTCAAATAGGTCGAAGTGTATGTTTATCACTTTATTGCGTACAATATCCTAGATCCTTTTAATTTGATCATTACTGAAATCTGTAATCATAATTAACACACTATTTATATACAAAAATACTTTAAAAAAAATGTTACGGGTCAGCCCAACCGCTCATCCTATTTTGACCTATAGATAAAAGTTACAAGTTTTGACATGACACTCAACCCACCTGCGAGTCGGACACAAATATTTTTCAACCTATAAGTACAATTCTTGCGGGACCAGGGGCATAATCAAACAAATGCAGGCTTCTTTTAAACTAAAAGTATTTCCCTTGTGATATTTGTGGATACCAGGCATGGAAGCATTTCAAGCAAGGTACAGTGGAGGATATATTTGACCCAAACTTAATGATGCATGTTCATCCCAACACTGATTTTCAGAAAGATGCCATAAAGTTGGTACACATAGGACTTCTTTGTACCCAAGAAGCTCCATCTTTAAGACCGTCCATGTCAGCAGCGCTAAAAATGCTAGCAAAAGATGATGAACCGTTACCCCAACCCTCTAATCCCCCTTTTGTAGATGAGAAAACCATGGAACTCAACGATGACACTCAAAAGTTACTAAATAACTCTGATGGTGATGATTGTAGTTCGGTTGCTACAGTTTCTCACAGCCATTTCTACCCTAGGTAACACTAGTTAGTTATTATAAGATCTCATGTTTAGAAAAATTTTACGTTTTTGTACACATAAAATGTGTGTGCGAGCTTTTGATTTGTGAATTCGGGTGTTGAATGCTGATTGAATTTTTGAGGACTTGTAACACGTAGGTATTATTTGTACATAATATGATATGGTGTTTAATGTTTATTGTTGTTCCTAGATTAAGAATGCTAACTTGGTATCATAGTAGAGGTTGGGTAAAGGGTCAACACAGGATCCGGGTTCCAGCTTTAATTAATGTACATTCCTGAATAAATAAAGAGTTAGAACAAAATGATTCAAGCCTCTTTTATTTAACAAGCTTATCAAACTTGATTTGTCAATGAATGAAGTAACATACATATACTAAATAAAATTTAGAAGCAAATATCGTTTCTAACCTCTTGTGATGAAAACCATTATTTGTCAACATCTAATAATCATCATATAAAGTATTATTTTGAGCTTTATTATCATGTAGAAACCAAGTTGGCCAAAGTACTCCGCCGACTTCAAAATGTTTAGCATTTGAAAGTCCTGCTTCCGATGCAAGATGCTCCAACTCCTCACCTGTCAGAATTGGTTCGGGCCAAAACAAGCAACTATTAATTACAACTTCAAAAATGCCAGGTCTTGGGGTTGGATCACAAACACATTTTGTCCATTTTCTGAATTTTATAGAAAATTAATGTATTGCATACAATTGCAAAAGATTGTGATGTTTGACTTATGCAGTTTGAAATATTGACTATTTGTGAAACATCTTTTAATAACATAAACTATAACAGAAAAACCCTATGGATCAAAAATATTATCATCCGTTTGTTTCTAGAAATTTTACTGGCAAAATTGGTGAATTTACCTAGGAAGATCCTCAAGAAATGGAAAGTTTTCAAATTAAGGGGATTTTCAAAATATGGTACTGTTGTAATTTTCAAGGGAGGGAAAGAGTTCGAAACGAGTAGAATCATAGCAATTTGAGTATCATCATAGAATGCAAAAATTAGAAGGACATTAAAAAACCGGGTAATTGCATTTCTTAGCCCTTAGGCCATGGTAATTACATCAAAATGACAATCAGAAAATCACAAGTTAGGTGCATCGCCTTCCAAACACCTACAAGACATAACATAATCACCAAGAAACCATGAAACAAGCAAGTAACTAAATTACCAACACATTTTGCTTAAATAAAAGCTAAATTTAACAATGCAGCAATGCTCACATAAGGTTACAGTAGCAAGCTTTTGAGCTTAAATGTTGCCAACATAAAGTAATAATTGGTCGTTTTCTTGAGAAATCAAAGGAAATGGCCTAAAAACTGTGTGAATGAACTGATGAGATTAAGGTCATTAGTAGCAATTCACTGTATGTCATGCTAACATCTAAAATAACTTCTTTATTATCAGATAGTGTAGCTGCACTATCTAAAATTGCTTGCTAAAACTGCTTATGGGTTTATTGCTTTTCAAAATAAGCAATTTGTAATAAGCAGCAACTCATACACTCACCAATCTATAAACAGTTTAAATAAGCAATGTGGAGTAAGCAGCAACCCACAAACTCACCTACCAGCTTGCTAAGCAGCTATATGGGTTTATTGCTTTTCAAAATAAGCAATTTGACAAGCAATGTGGAGTAAGCAGCAACCCACAAACTCACCTACCAGTAAGCAGTATGGACAAGCAAATGCATACACTTCAAAACTGCTAATCTACTTATCAAAACATAATAAGCAGATAAGCAGTTCTAATAATCAATCCCAAACACCCCTAAGTTATAAAGAGCATAACAAAAGATTGTTACTATAATCATTAATTAAGTCCAACAATTTGAGGCAACCGAAATGCAAAATCACCACTTCCTAAACAAAAATTCAACACATTCCTCCCTTTTGTGCCCTAAAATTCCAAAACCACATATCATAATATGCATTCAGATTCTATGATACATAATCAACATGGATCAATCCTCCATTCCATAATCAAACTGAATCCACTTCTTAAATGCATGAAGATTAAATGCAATACATGAAAACCTAGAGGCATTTGAGTCACTTTGCACTTGATATTCACATTGTCAGCTAATTAGATTCTAATTCTGTAACAGAATGTTTGCACATTTTTTTGGGGGAGGGGGGTCAACAAATCGAAAGAGAATTTGTGGATTTGATTGTAATCACTCGATCAATTCAGGTGTCATTCTCGCACGATGGAATTTCTGTTATTGGCCATAATACGACTCTGTATTCGTAGTTTCTAGGATAACTTCTCTTTGATCTTTTTGTCTTTTTAATACACACGATGCATGGTTAACAAATCAACTTTTAATTTATTAATTTTTAAAAAATTAAGTTAATAAATATGTTTGAGTAACTGATTATAGAATAAGTTAATTAGTTGATTTTAAATTGTTAAAAAGTAGATTTTAAAAAGTTAAATAAAGTTATTTGTAAAAATAATTTAAAAAAAAAAAAATAAGCAATCCCAAACACCCCGTTACAAAAACCCATACTCATGATCTATCTAACTTACTTTTGGATTGTCTATCATGAACTTGAATAGACTATGGTGTGTGATATTGGCATCGTAATAGATTTGTTGTTTTAGAAATGTTATTGGACACTCATAATCGTTTTGTTTTTTCTGTCTTTTCCTGAATGACATATCGGCGTCACGGTAGATTTTTTTTATTTTCTCTGTTTTACACGAAATTGTTCTAGTTTTTCTCAGTTTACCCGTTTGACCTAGAAAAGAAAAGAAAGTGGATGGTGATGCTCGAGGATTTGTTTCCAAATTAGGGTTTTAGTTTTTTCACCGGAGTGGAGAGTTAGAGGGGGAATGGAATTATCTACCTATCCCATACACATTATGGTTTCCTCAGACCAGATGTTAAAAACTAGTTCAAAGCATTAGATAATATAAAAAAGAAAGCTAAATTTTTTTAAAAAAGTTCAAATTAAGCTCGTCATTTGACACATGTGATAAAACTAAAGATTGACACATGACGAATTTATAAGGTCTTAAGTTATTTTTCATAGTGCACCTAAATTAGTTAGTATTATAATGAATGGAGTTTGGTTATTAATGAGATTCGTGGTATGGTTAATGAGAGGTTTCTTTTTAAAAGGGTGTTGGTGAAAATATATATATTAAAATTGGTGATTTGTAAAATATTTATTTAAATATGTGTTTTTTATTTATGAATTCAATATCTTTAGGCGAAAAAGTCAGAATAATTTCAAATTCCATAGAATAGTCATGTTTGATTTATCAAAATTTAAAAGCTACCGAATAGAATAATACAACACGTATTGATTGATCAATTATTGTGAATCTCAGAAGAAAACACATTTAATTCGATTGCATGGATTCCTGATAAGATTAGACATCTCTTTTCAATAAATGAAAAATTATCAAGACATCGATAGAAACTTGAATTATATAAATAAATATAAAAATTATACAATAAAAGAAGAAGAAGAAGAATAAGTCATTGGAGGACACAACTCGAGTCAAGAACCGATAGAACTAAGTGAATCGACGTTTCTTTCCACTGGACCACAAGTAGGTGCAAATATATTTATGTTATTGGATTGCAATAATCTCATGTTTCTAGAATAACAACATAGATGATTATGTATGTATGTTTTCAGCTAATTTAAACCCTTTATTTGAATATATTAATTTTAAGTTTGAAAGAAAAATAAGAAAACAATTCAAGAGAAACTCCTAGTGGAAGTTATTAGAGAAAAAGGAACCTTCTTCTTGTGAACTTGAAACTCCCTACTATAACGGTTTTTAATAGGTGATGTTTCTCTAGCTTTGTTACACCCAAAGTTAGATGCTTTCTATAAATCAATAATCGTTAAATTTGAATTGTCAACCTTAATTGATGGTGGAATCATATGGAGAGTCAAACAACAATCATCGAACAGATGAATGGAATAAACAATCATCAAGTAAATAGCGGGAATGTAAAATCTGAATCTGACTGATGCAAATTAGTAGGTTGAATTAGTTGAAAAAAGAAAAGATTAATAAGACAAAAAAAATAAATAAAACACCCATTTAATAAATATTTTTTATATCATCTATTAATTTTGATAAATATATTCTCACTTACATCTTTCTAGAAAAAAAACTCTTGATTATTGATGTCTTTGGCTTTGTTTGGTATCAAAAAATTAAGTGTGCACACATGTTTGGTATGTAAGGGAAAGAAAATTTATGGTAACACAAGTGGTCATCATGTGTATCTCTCTGACTCTCTTTAATCATCATATTCAACCTAAATCATTTGGGTCAGTTTAATTTAAGATCATAAAAGCATTATGAACTTAAAAGACAAATAACAGTTCAAGTAAAGTTAAAATTGAACAAGACAAGTTTAACGATGACGGTCCTTTTGTGGGGTCTAAGAAAGAAACTTTTCGAAGTATCAAGTTCCATTTGTAATTGTAAAGATGCTAGTTACCCGTGTCCATCAAACTGATGCGGGTTTTAAGTCCTACGAAATGGACATATGTGCATTTTAACAGCAAAATTTAAAGGATGTGTGTTTAGCGTTCAAAATATATTACCACCACACTTATCAGAGAAAACAAGAGTCAATGCCATTGTGTTAGAGCACACAACTTCATGCGTCGAGATGAGCACTACACACGAATTTAACGGAGTGATGGTCATAGATGCAACTCAAACCCTATCACGTCGACACATCCTATCATTGGCCATAATATCGTTATTGAATCATAATTTATTATTTTTTTATAACACCAACACAACTCATTTACTGTAAACCGTACATGTAATAATGACAAAGAGTTTTCACCTTCGAATCGACAACAACCTTGGCCTAATAAATAAGGGGCTAGGGTCTTGATGAATTATGATATAACAAAATCAGGGTTTAAAAATCATATTATTAAAATATTAACCATTTAATTTATTTAAAAATGTGATTGTCTAAATGTTGTTTGCATTTTGAATGTTGATTAAAAATGAAGTGGTTGAAGAGATAATTGTCAAAGATGCAAAAGGATAAAGACCAATTAAATGATGAAAACAACTAGCAACAGGTCACTTACATGTAATCACATGGTGGTATTTAAGGATAGGATATTAACTTCATGTATGCTGGGACCAAATGTATAATCAAAAGTCGAAATCACATGTCGAGGAGAAATTACGTACATTATGAAAACTTGAAAGTATACGTTGTGGACCGAATGCATAATCAACACTCAAAAGTCAAAAGTACACGTTGGGGCTTAAGACAAGACGTAATAAGCTCTAACAACTATTACATGATAGTTAAAAAAGACTCAAACCTATAAGGCTCCAATCCCTTAAGAGGCGGTAAACACATATTTTTCTAAATTATTGTATCAATAGGAGTTTCAAACACTAGTTAACCACTACATTTAATGTAAAAGAGTGTTTAGTTTAATATTTTTTATCCACATTACATTTAAATGGTATTTTAAATACACAATCACTACAAATATATAGTCAAATGCATAATTAAAACTCAAAAATGTGTGTTTGGATGTGACACAAAAGAAAAAAAATAAGTGTGTCGAGACGTAAGAGTATAACACATAACAAAACTTAAAGTATTCACTGTGGATTCTTTATTTTTATCCGTATAATTACACTAAAAATTATTATTTTCTCTCTCTTTTTTCCAATTAAATAATATTTTTATACCCTTATCATTACTTTTTTTCTCTCTCCTTCACTCACAACCATTTTCAAAAATATTTAAAAAATTATAGAGATTAAACATTGCTTCTTCAAATATACCAATCAACAATAATATTTTTTTTCTCTTTCACTGACAATCACTTAAAACCATTTCATATAATATAAGAAACATAATTGTATTTTTTTTTTAAAATCTCACAATGAATGCTGTTAAAAAGTCAACAGTGTGTGTCTGGGCATTGCACATAATCAAAACACAGAGGTAGGGACTAACATAAGAAAATCCAAAATATAGAAACCCATAATACATCCAATGCATAGTCAACTAACATGTCAAGACTCAAGAGTATCTAAAGTCTAAACTTTCCTCAAACAATGCATCCATCCCACAAATAAATTTTTATTTTTTACATATTCGTCAGCTTTTTCACTTAATTTTAGAGAAGAAATAATAACTGTGCTTCAATATTGTCTTATTTTATATTTGATAATTAGATTAGAGCCCATGTATTACATTGTTGTAATAAATAAAATATGTCAAAATCATTAGTTTTATGAATATTTTATTTTCTAGTTGTTATTAACCATTGGTGAAATAAAAATAATTAATATCTAAAATTATAACAAATGATGAAATTAGAAATTATTACTCTATATTTAAAGATAAACTATGTCTGAAATCATATAATTTAGTATGTATTAAAAATTATTAAAATAAGAATATCTATATTTTAGATGTTTGATAGTTTAGTTTACTTATTTAAAATAATTATCAAATTGATTGTTGTTATAATTTTCATATTTATTATGAGAGAGAGACCGGAAATAACTTTTTTGATATGCTAGAATGATGATAAGTGTCATTTGATATGCTAGAATGATAATATGTGTTTAAAAAAAATCTTCTTTTATTATATGTTATAGATTATAGATTATAGATATTGAGTTTAATTTTAATACCGTATAAACAAACATAAAAAAAAATAACATTTACAAATATAACATGATTAACAATAATAACAAAATTTATCTTTAAATTCTATAAGCTTTTAGATCTTATAAGTTTTACAAATTATTCAGTAAATCGATATCTAATTGTCTTATATTTTAGAGGGGGCCTACATTACTCTGAAGCATCCGTCCCCACCAATGAGTGAACCAAAAACATTCCACATAAATGGTTGCACAACAGGTGGGTGTACGTTTGTGACAAATGGTCCATAAGTCCCTATGAACGTGGAGCGTAGAAGATGTGACATCAAATGAAGTAATTTATATGTTAAATTTAAGATGTTTTCCCTATTTTAATGTTTATTTTTCATTTTCACTTTAATAAAAATTTTCAAAATGTAATTGTATTGCGTTGAATGTCACGTAAAACTATATACTAATCTTTAAGGAGATAGTGGTATAAAATAACAAAAAAAAGTAGTATTGAAACTATAAGGGTATCTCAAGTGGAGGAGCTCATGGAAGAGCTACTTGGGATGCTTTTCCCCCGATCTAGAACATAACCTTGGGATGTTTACCACCGATCAACACATTGAGCATAATAGAAAAAGAAAACTAGATATTCAATCGGTAAAAATGCTCTAAATGTTTGATAAGATTTAAATGAAAACTATCGTTTAAAAGTACTCAAAATTTCATTTCAAATCACCCATGGTTAACAAAAACAGATATTATCCATTTGAAACCTTCTACGTACGAAACCTTCGGGGGTGAATGATGTGAAACCTTCGGGGGTGAATGATGCGAAGTAATGTGCCCCATCCACTATTAACCAACACATTTACTAAAAGCCTTTACTTGTTTGAAACGTTTATTTCATTAAAGCAAGAAATATGTGTCGGATCTTTATGAATAGTTGGGCAGAGGATAGAATCATATGAGAACTAGTTTTAATTTGAAAACTAATTTCATTTTTTCTTTAACTACCTGTAACTTTTTCATACAATATTATTATTTAAAAAAAGTTGCACCATAATATTAAGAATTGGTTTATATTTAATCTGGGTATGGTAATCTTTACTCTAAATTCATGTTGCACATATGTAGTATATCAAACTACATATGTGCACTACATCATATTATAGTTATGTTGTATTGTAATACTACATATGTGTGTATTGACGTATAATTTTTTTTTCTTTTTAATATAATAATATTATACTTAAGTTAAAGATAAAAAAATTATGATTTAGTGATGTAATTTTTTTATAAAAATAATAACGTATGAAAATGTTATAAATGTTTAAATCTAAAGTTCTAAAATTAGCAATGGTTATCAAAAGAACCTAGCCTAGTTGAGCATTTACTCTAACAGTACAAATGTTGGTTTGACCATTTAAAATTTCGTTTTGAAGAATAGTTTTTTCGGAGGCTTCTCACTTAGACATGCTTTAATAAGATTTAAGATATTATATATAAATTAAGAGCTATATACAATATCACTAATTCACTTTACGAAATCATTCTTAAGCTTATACAAATAAGATTTAAGATATTATTATATAAATTAAGAGCTTATACAAATAGTATATTAATAATATGCAATTAATCATGTACACGTTAATTAAGTCGTTACCAAACGTGACAAGTTTATACAAAGTTATTCTTTAAATAATTTCTGATAATATAAAATTTTTGTATTGACCATTCACACCCTTGTTGGTCAAGTCCAACTTTTTAACTATAAAAATCAAAAGATTTAAAAAGTTGTTCTTAGTGGAATTACACCTCATAGCTTGACACACATGAACCTTTACTAACCTGTAAAATATATGTATTAATTAATTTGATTTTTTTTTTTTTTGCATAATCTTATTTTCATTTTGCTAATAACATTCTCATTGTTAATACAGGTATATTTTAACATGGAAAAAGTATGTTTGAGTTTTAAGGCTATGATAAACGAGATTTGAAAAGGTAATCTTTCGATTATTAACTGCTCAACAATTTTTTAGTAGTTTGTATTACAAGTTTATATTGTTTTATCTATATTATGAACCTTATCAGTTGAAGGATGAACGTGGAGGGTGTCATGAACATCCAAGGATATTGTCTTCGGATGTTATTAATTAAGTTGCCCCGACATGGATGGTCATCACAGATGTCAACAGGTTCAAAGTCTCGCTCGTATTCTTATTATAAATTATAACTATACTTGAAATATAATAACAAATTACTATAAAATATGTTATTGATATTTAAAATTTCACTTACGTAGGGCAATATTTCATCCACAGCATTATAGTAGATGCTTGATAATATAACATTTTTTTATACGTATGATACCAACATTTAAATTCATCACATATGTATTTATACAAATTAATATGGTACTTGGGTTGGAGAGTGTATATATATATGTCCGGAAGAAAAGAAAATAAGAGAAACTAATTATTATTTTACAAAGGAGTTAAAGATAAGTATGTTAGTATTAAACCCTAATATATTTTGATAGTAGATTGATGTTCTATACTTGCTCATTTAAGTTTTACCTGAGATCCACGATCTCGGATATAAACCAGTATATCTTTTAGAGCAGAAGACAATCAACTCAAACCATTATAAGACGTCAAAACTTAAAAATTCTAGGTATGTTCATGTAGGCAATATTGAACTTTATACTAAAAAATAAATCTCGAATATAAACCAGTATATTTCTTTTAGATCAGAAGACAATCGACTCAAACCATTATAAGACATCCAAACATGAAAGTTCTAGGTATGTTCACGCAGGCAATATTGAACTTTCTACTAAAAAAATTTTTATAGTGGACCGAATAAAGGGTGTTATATCTTTATTCAAAAGAATCGAACTACTCCCTCAAATATATTGCTTTTCAACAAACTTTCATTTTTCGAAGTCAACATACTTTAAAGATTTTTTCAAGGGTAACTATTTTTGCAAAATAATAATCAAATTTTAGATTGTTCTGATTTGATCACTCATAATCTTTTTTGTTCCAATCAGGTTACTTTTAATTTTTTTTTATCTCAATCAGATCACTAAATTTCAGGATTATTCTAATAAGGTCACTTATAAGTTGCATAATATTTTAAAAAAAAATAAAATATTTAAATAATTAACAATATTTATAAAAAAAATCAAATTATTTAAAAAGATTTGCAAATTACTTAAAAAACTAATTAATATGAATGATTTAATCGGAACACTTCTAAAATTTTAATGATTTGATTGAAACAAATAAAAATATTAGGGAGTTGATTGAAACAAATAAAAGTATGAATGACTTTATTGGAACACTCATAAACCTGTTTACTGTTTCGTAAAGGTTTTTTTTTTTAATGGATTGACTTATACACTTGTATTAATTTATAGCAATTGCAATTTGTTCACTTTTAAAATATAAAATGTTTTAAAATTACCGGTTAAAAGATCTATTAACTTGACACTGCAAACTACAATATAAAATCTGAGAAGTGAAATGATGGAAACTTCTCTATGGACACCCCTTAACCACCACCAACTTGTAAAATGGTTGGAAATCAACTTCTCTGTTTTACGCAAGTCTCGTGAATTATTGGCATAGGAATATTAAGTGATACCAGGAACAATAAGAAAAGTGATTATTATATAACTTGAAGTATTTATAAGCAAGGGGAAAAAGTAAATGGCAAAATCTTCAAATTACCAACCATTGACTAAACTGCTAAACACATAGTTAAACCTATAGCTGCAAACGAACTGAACGTTTAGCGAACAGTTCGTGAACCGTTCGGCGGGAAGTTCGTTTATGTTCGTTCATTTAGTAAATGAACGAACACGAACAAGAAAATTCCGTTCGTTTAGTTAAACGAACGAACATGAACACAAGTCGCGTTCGTTCATTTATGTTCGTGAACGTTCGATAATGTGTTCGTTTATGTTCGTTAATGTCCGTTCGTGAACGTTCGATAATGTGTTCGTTTATGTTCGTTAATGTGTTCATTTATATTATTAATTTTTCTGTTATTTATTTTTATGATTATTATATCAAGTATTTTTTTATATTTATATTAAGTACTTATTTATTTTTGATTGATTTTATGTAATGTTTGTAATAAAAATGTAAAATTTATTCTAAAATAAATTTATAATCAATTGTATCCGTTTGTGTTTATGAGTTTTTTTTGTGTTCGTCATGTTCATGAACGGTTGTTTGTGTTCGTTTGCTTTTGTTTGTGTTCGTTTGCGTTCGGTAAATGTTCGTGAACAGTTCATGAACATGTTCATTTTCTTAATGAACGAACACGAACACAAAATCTCGTTCGGTAAGTGTTCATGAACAGTTCATGAACACGTTTATTTCTTAACGAACGAACACGAACAAGGTCTTGTTCGTGTTCGTTCGGTTCGTTTGCAGCCCTAGTTAAACCTAATTATAAAGGAAATTCACATGAATAGCCAGGCATGTTGGACTTTTTTATCCAAAATAAACACATTTAATTTTTTTTATTCCTGTAGTGCCATTTGAACTAATTCTCAATTGTAAAGTGGTTTGATAGGAGTTACGAGCTGCTCATATATCTAATAATTAAATAGTGTGTCTTATAACTAAAAGAATATGAGATTTAATTTATGTAAAGAGCAGGTTACAATGTATATGTTCCAAATAAATTGCTCTTAAAAATAATTTCTATATAGAGCAGGTTTAATTTCTTTTCTTTTAACGGCGAATTTACACACCTTTAATATAATTTTAAATTTAAATCATTTTCTCATAACAAGACTTAAACTTTTACCAGTTAAAAAGGACATCACCTTTTAATACCTTGATACCATTAGACTAATGGATTGTTTGATAGCCTTTTAATGGTTATTAATAAACTACCTCTTAATGGTTCATAACCTGTTAATGGTTAAGAGTTAACCCTAATGTTGAATGGTTAAGAGATACCATTAAGATTTAACATCTTAATCGTTCAGCATTAGGGTTACATTTTAGCCATTAAAAAGCTATGAACCTCTTAATAATCATTAAGAGGCTATCAAACAGCCTCTAAATGTCATTGATGCCTATAATCTTATAGTCTATTGACATTAATAATTGTTTGAATAAGATGTTGTGAGAGTTCAAATCCTTACAAGGACATGATTAGTGATATTTAATAGAAAAAAATTGTTGTTAAAAAGGGTTCTTTAGTGCTTACTTTACTACTAGTCGTGGCCTTTTGGGGATATTCAGGTAGTAAGTCGAATCTTCAATTAATTGATTATAAGTTTCAATCCGGAAGTGTAGATTGCAGTGATTTTATTATTAAAAATTTTAGATGTTAAAAAACTATTCATACATTGTTTCTTTTTTTTCTTTAATTTAAAAGTTAATTTTTCAAATTCAACTTTTTATATGCATCTTTTCTTAAAAAAATCAACAACTTTTTTTTAATATGAAATGGTGTTTGAGTCTACAGTGTCTAGAGTCTAGACTCTTGATGGAAGATGAGACGTTAATATTTTCATGGTTACACAAGATTTAGTTTTCGCTAGGAGAGAAGAAACAAAGAACACCATTGTTAACCATTTT
Organism: Flaveria sonorensis; assembly: GCA_025506505.1. Classification (NCBI taxonomy): domain Eukaryota; kingdom Viridiplantae; phylum Streptophyta; class Magnoliopsida; order Asterales; family Asteraceae; genus Flaveria; species Flaveria sonorensis. The sequence continues at coordinate 8,153,935 of CM046436.1, forward strand.
AGAGCACTACTCGGTGAAACCCGCGCGGTGCGGCTGACGTATAAATATTTTTAGGATTTTGTGTTTTTAGCCAACTCTCTCTTATTGTACTAATCAATGATTTAAACCGCCCAGTTCAACTAGGTTTAACTGAGAGCCACCGGTTTCTAAAACCAAAAAAAATATTTTTATCAATTTGGTTTTATGTTTAATGACATAAAAGAAGTCATGTGAAACACAACTCCTTCTCTTTTAACTTTGAGAAAAGAGCTTATCATATAAGAGTTGGATGTTGCTTTGGTTTTTCTCAAACCCGGTGAACCAGGATCAAACCGAACTATGTAACCAGAGTTCAAACAAGAAAATCAAAACGAAAGAGGATCTTTAAAGCTTTGATCATAGAACAAATTATGAAACATCAACTTTTTCTTGGTCATGCACCAAAAATACACAAAACCACACACATCAGAGAATAAAGTTGTAAATGGTGAGTTATTTATGCATCAACACTTGTACCAAATACAATCACTCTTTTCTTAAGTGTCTTAAATTTTTAATAAAATTACTAAATTGTCCATCTCGAATATTTTATAAAGTATTATTAGGTACACCCGCATTATGCGGCGGGATAACATCTTTTCTAACTCTATAGACAATTGTCTTTAAATAAGTTTATAATTTAATCATAATCAATATAAGAGAATTGTTGATGTCCTTCAAGATCTTAAACGTCGACGTACAAACATTGTCTCTCTTGTAAATCTAATTTTTTTAGGATTTGAAGTTGAAGATAAAACGCTAATTCATTATTCTGGTAAAATATTAATAGACTTTTATAAACCGCATAACATAAATTTATAAATTTCAAAAACACTTCAAACTTAAACATGACGTATCTACCAAGTTAAGAGTTACTCAGGGAGAACCGAGTTCAAACCCAAACGTATAAACTAGAGACGAAAAAAAATCAAAAAAGAAAATAAATAAAACTTTTAAAATTTTAACTAAAATTGATCTTTTTCATGATCTTCCATAACAACATATGCGTAAATCATGAGCTTGTTTCCACTAAAGTCTATGTATTCTTTTTTATAGGTGTTAAACTCTTATTTTACTTTTTTGTTTGGTTAATGTGGGATTGCAAATATATCTATATTAATATATGAAGGGACAAAGTTGTAAATAACAATTTGTTTATGCATAATCACTTGTATCAAATACAACAACATTATTCTTAAGTGTCTTACAAATGGATTAAATTGTACAAAGAGTTGTATTATATAGTAGTATAGAATTATATTTTATAGTGGGTTTCTTACATTTATAATTACAATAAAAATCATTATTTTCTCTTTATGTTTTTCAATTAGAAAATATTATTTTATACATTTATCATTATTTTTCTCTTATGCACTCACAAACATTTTCAAAAAATTAATAGGGGTGAATAGTTTTTTTTATCAAATATACAGATAAACAATAACAATTTTTCTCTCTTTCACTTACAATCACTCACAATCATTTCATATAATATATAAAACTCACTCATAAATATATAAGAAACCCATTGTGAGTTCTCTTCCCTGCTTCCATTGTTTTTTTAAACTTTTATAACTTTTACGTATCTTATTATTTTTTTAAACAAACCGTACCATGAAACCGAACACTTTAATTCTTTCAATATGAGTAAAGTATTACAACATATATTTTAAAAATATGTTTTTTTTTCAAAAACCACCAATATACTATTTGTAGGGGGAGTAAAAAATGTCAAATACATACAAAGTCTATGAAACCACTAGGACGAGACATGTTTTTTAGGGAGAGGGGTACTTTAATCTGTATTCGTTTATCATTACACGTAATACCAATTACTCAACCTATAAAAAAAATAATCACTTAAGTTATGCAATAGTTACAAAAGTTATGTTTATAATTATGAGTAACAATAATTACTCAACGTATAAGAATAGTTACTCAATTTATATGGTAATTACGCAAATTATATATATAATTATACAAGTTATATTTATTACTATGAAGAATATTAATCTCACATATTATAAGCACAAGTAACGCATGTCTGTTTTAAAAAATGTATTGTAAGACACTATTCATATAAAAAAGATAACGATGGTCGGTTTTATTGTGTAGTTTTTTTTTTAAATTAAGCAAACTATATGCATTTAAGAAAATTGAAAAGAAAAACAATAATTATAGACTATTTTCAGTCTTGTCCCTCTCGACTGATAAGTATATTAAAATACGTGATAATTACAGCTTTAAATTTGAACCGTTGATTTTTATAAAATCAATGTTTCATAACATTCCTATGTTTTGTATGATTTAAATATTTTTTATTTGAAACATGTTCTATATAATAAAATATTATTATATGTGTATATAACAATGTTGGGTGAAGTTAATTTGAAAACTTAAAGAAATTTATACAACTTTTAAATTAAATATAAGCTATTGATTTGATTAAGATCTAAAAATCCATGGTTCTTGATAATGTTGGTAAGGGTCTCACTCATGTACAAATATGTATGTTTTTGAGTAAATTATATTTTTAGTCTTTTAGGTTTGTTGTAAATTTCAGGTATCGTTTTTAAATTAAAAAAATTACAGTAAATATCCTTTATGTTTTAAAAAGTTTGCACGTTTCATCCTATCCTCTAACGGCCGTTAAATTTGGTCGTTAAGTCAGATCACGTGCCTTGCATATAAGGGTAGTTTGATTTTTTTACCCTTAATAATATAATATAGAATATTAAAACCCACCCCACCCTACCCCACCCCACACGTCTCTTTCTCTCTACCCCCTCTCTCTCTCTCTTTCTCTCTATTTTCACACATAAGAACACACCACCACCACCCTTCCACCGCCACCACCTGCCCACCACCACCGCCACCACCCCCCACCACCACCGCCACCGCCACCGCTACCACCTGCCCACCTCCACCGCCCACCGCGTCCACATCATAATCATCATCGATCACAAAAAAAAACCCTAGACCCCCTTTTTTTCTTCCGCCATGCCACCGCCACCGCTTCACCACCCGGAACACACCACCACTTCATCGCCTCCTCCGTCGTCGCCTTCTTTGTTGTCGCCTTCGATGCTCGTGCCTTCACCATCCCTACCTCTTCCACTTGTTTATTCACCCCCACCTCATCACCAGTTTACTCCTGTTCACCCCCACCCCCACCTTCGTCTCCATCACCAACCCCACCGATGAATGTATGCGACCGATGATGTTGATGCTTTCTCAGTAAGTGTGGTGCTTTTTTCATGGTTTTTCATGGTGTTTAATTGAGTAGAATCAATTTGGGTAAATGTTGCTGATAGCCAATATATATGTTGCATTATCTGTATATGGTGGGCCTAGTGGCGATATGGTGGTGACGGTGGACGGTAACATGGTGGTGATATGGCGGTGGGCGGTGGTGGCGGTGGCGGTGGGCGGGTGGTGGCGGTGAAGGTGTGGTGGTGACGTTTCTTGTGTGTGAAGATGGAGAGAGAAAAAAAGAGAGAGAGAGAGAGAGAGAGAGGGGTAGAGAGAGAAAGAGAGGTGTGAGGGTGGGGTAGGATGTAGTGGGTTTTAATATTCTGTTTTCTATTATTAATGATAAAAAGACTAAACTACCCTCATGTGCAATGCACGTGACCTGACTTAACGATCAAATTTAACGTCCGTTAGAGGATAGGACGAAATGTGCAAACTTTTTAAAACATAAAGAATGTTTACTGTAATTTCCTTCGTTTAAGAACGATACCTAAAATTTACAACAAACCTAAAGGATGAAAAATGTAATTTACTCTACGTTTTTATTAAAAAACTAGGACCGTAGACCTTAATCAAGTCAAGAGCTTAGATTTAATTGTAAAAGTTTTTTCAAATTTCTTGGGTTTGCAAATAAACCCTCCCCTAAGTCCCTAACAATGCTTACATAACTGTGGATACCAAGCCAATAATAAAAGTAACTATTATAAACTTTTAAATATTTAAAAAATAAGGGAAAAAGAGAAGTTACGAATCAAATGTTCAAATAATCAAACGACCTACCATTAATGCATCGACTATATTACAAAACACAACAGCCAATTTAATTATAAATTGGTCACTATCATGCTGTAAACGTACAACGAAAGAAACCGATGTATATTATTTTAAATTAATATATAATTAGTCGATAGATACACCTTTTATATATTATAAACAACTAGAAATGATCTTGTGCGTATTGCGCGAGTAAATGCATCACAAACTTGAATACGAAAGCCAGAATACAAAACGTATAGTAACGGATATCGTTCCGACTTCGAACTCGAAGGCATCAAGCAAACAAAATTAAAAAAATAATAATGTCAACATAACAAACGTGTCAAATTAATGCAAGTTTCACATATAATATGATATAAATTAAATTAATAGGTATTTAGAATAATTTTTAATTACTAAATTAACTTGAAAAATCAGAAAAGGCCAAATATAAAAACCATAAAAAATTTAGTGACAAAAATCTAAAAACTAAAAATTTCATGAAGCTAAGAGTTCAAAATTATATAGGTAGATAATTATATTTACAGACGTTTTTATGTTCGTATCTAGAAGTTATGGTCAACTGTTGTGCGTTCTAATTAATATATGAAGGACGTTTAATTCACGTTTAATAGGACAAGTATATACATTACATGCCTACAGGTATTATTTTATCATTTCTTGCTAATATTCAAAGAATATAAGACTAGAGAAAAACTGAAAGGGTAAGAAATGATGATAGTTTTTTATTTTATTATTTTTTATTGAGGTATTATATATAGATTCTTAAATGGTTTTCGTGATTTTTAACATATTTATATCATTTGATTATAGAATGAAATGCGCATTGTGGGTCGTATATATAGTTATAACAGTAAAACATGCCGGCAATGCTCACCCTAAAAACATTGCTTACTATCTCACGAGTTGTAATTCATTCGGTTCCATGTAAATGCAACATCATGTTTGTGAAATTTTATGTAATAGCAATTGTTATTAACAGAAATATAACCTTTTAGCGACATAAAGTCTCTCTCAAATCTATAATTCTTAAAAATAAACGAACAATATATATAGTGCTATTAGGACTACCCGTTTGGTATCCGGTTTAGTTATAAAACACTTCTTAAAATAATTATTGTTAATATACCCACACTCATATACCCACACTCATATACCCACACTCATATAACCACACATATGATTTTTAAGACATAAAAAATTCAAATCATAGGTTAAATTTGAACATGACATTTCAACACGGAAGTCATAGGTTCAAGTTTCGTTTAATGCAATTTGCTCTAGGTGGATCAGAGGCTTTACTATAGTGGATCTTCAAACGGAAGGTTTTTTTTTTAATGATAGACGGACCTTATCACTAGCACCGTTTGAAAACCGGTTTGAAAACCGGTTTGAGATACTAAACAAGTGAAATCATAGGAAAACTGGCGGTACGGGTCGGTTTGAAACCGGTTTAAAACAAATCGGTTCTGTTTTTTTAACCGAACCGGTTCTTTGTGAAACATAAAGTGTCTTGATCAACACTCAATTCAATACGTTTTACTTTTTAGAAATGAGATTTCACCTAACAACGTGTGGGTGGGTCCCACGCAAGGTCAAAATAGCGTCAGCGACCAAAATCGTTGAGTGGACTGTGGACCCTTCAACCCTCACACCTGCAGGCGTTCTTTCAGTCTAAATTAATCTGCCATCCAAATATTAATATTAATATTCATTCATAAACCCTCTTTCATCTCTCAATCCTCAATCCAAAACCTAACAATTTGCTTCAAATCCTTCAACAAATGGTAACAATTCTGATCCACCACCTCAATTATTCGATTGATGTAGATAATTGTTCGTTAGAATCGATGTGGCTGATGAATTCATTATTGTTTGATCGTATTCTTCCACTAATACGTTTGATTTGAATGTTAATCCGCAATCGAAGCTTGTTAAACACGATTGCGCTAGCTAGTTTGGAAATTGAGATCGTATCCACGTTTTTTGCATCATTTTAGTTCAATTTGAGCTTGCTAATGCTGTTCGGACTGTAAATTGATGTTTGTTGCATTCCAAAATTGCTTCGGATTGATTATTATAACCTGATTATCATAATTATTTCAGTTTCAATTTTCATACATGGTAGAGATGGATTGGATGACGATATAGATTTCTGATGTATTTATGTACGGTGCTTGAAGAGAAGATGATGATCCGCTTCATTAGTTTAAATGTTTAAATGTTATTTAATACCGAACACCTGTTGGAATTGTTGTTAAGATCATTTAATCATATATCGGCTCTTTGTGAATTGCAGTTTGAATTACTGAATTTGTTAGTGTTGCAATAAATGTGTGTAAAAGTGAGGTGTGTTGCAATATAATTTATGAATATAGTTTGCTTTTACTCAAAGAATTTACCTAATTTGCAATTGCACGTTGAACAGCCTCAAAAGCCAATATAGCAACACCTAATTCAATCTGCAAATGAAGAGGAAGGTGATCCAGACAAGATATTCTCATAATCAAGCTACTTCATTGAGGATGAAGAGATTAGCAGAAACAGCATCTGTTCTTATGAATATTATCATAGTTCTACTTATGGTAGGCAGATCAAAGGGAGTCCCTAGAAACCAGATCATCCAACGGTCGTGCAATAATCAGACAGAGCACAATCAAGCAACATTCGCCTCGAACTTTATCCAAACAACGGAAATAATTGGCAACCAAATTCGATCTTCACTTTTTGCAACAGCAAGTACAGGCTCAGCACCTGATGCTAATTTTGGACTTTTTCAATGTTATGGTGATCTTTCTACAACCGACTGCATCTTATGCTATGACTCGGCACATTATGTTATTTCCCGTTGCTTTCCTTATACTGGTGGTATTGTTTATCAAGATGGTTGTTTTATGAGATTCCAGAACTACAGCTTCTATGAGGAATATTCAGGACCTAGCGACACTTCTATTTGTGGGAATATCACAAGAAAAGGTAGTGTGTTTCAAGATTCAACGAGGCGGGCTGTGTCAAATGCTATTAGGGATGCATTAACAGATGATGGTTATTTTGCAAGGGAAGAAGTGATAATGCCTGGGGCAGTAAATGAGTCGGCATATGTGTTGGCGAATTGCTGGAGGTCATTGACTGCAAATTCTTGTAGGACTTGTTTAGAGGCTGCATCTACATCTATATTGCAATGCTTGCCTTGGTCTGAAGGTCGTGCATTGCGGACTGGATGTTTTATGAGGTATTCTGATACCGATTTTCTCAATCCTGTGCCAGTCAGATCCAAAAACCGAGGTAACGATGAGTTCTTTTTTCAATTTGATTAGAGGAACTTGATATCATTGTTAAACATGTTAATAGATATTACAGACTGTTAGGGCTCCACCTTGTGATAAAATTTATTGTTTGTTTTTTCAGGGAAGATGATAGCTGTTATTGCAGCTGTTGTTAGTTCCGTTGTGATTCTTGTAGTTGCATTGTTGATTAGTTTGTATATACGAAAACGGAGATTGTTACAACAGAAGAGAACAGGTACATACAATATCGAAACAATCTTGATTAGGTGGCTAAATGGGTTAATTGGTTGGGTAACATTTGGGTCAAAACTAGTAAATTTTTCGTAAGAGTCTAACCGGGTCAGGTCGGATTGACCAATAAACTTCTGTCCAAACTCTTTACCTTTTTAATAAATAAATGATGTATCAAATATGATTAAAGCAGTCATGCTATTTAAACAATATAATTTAGGTGACTTTTTACCTGTGAGCCATTCAACCCGTTCTCTTTTAAGCTGTTTATTTTACCTGTTACCGACAAAACATAACCATAATTGACCGTTCATAAGCAACTGAGTAAAGTTTGCCACCTTTACTATGTAATTGTAGAGCCCGTAATAGAATCTTGATTAAAGGATCACATCACTAATATGTGAAAATCGTCTGTTGCATTAATGATGATATTCAGGTTCATATGATGATGCTAAGAAACTTGCGAAGATTCTAAATGATAGTAGCTTGAACTTCAAATACTCAACTATTGAGAAAGCCACAAGGTCTTGGAATGATTCCAATAAGCTCGGGGAAGGAGGGTTTGGGACTGTATACAAGGTAGTACCTTATAGCACATTATACATATTACAAATAACGTAATCTCTTTAACAGTTCTTATGTTATGTTCAGCTGTCAAGTACTAAAGAATTAAACAAACATTCTATTTGGACATGTTTCAGGGAGTTCTTCCTGATGGAAGAGAGATTGCTGTCAAGAGGCTTTTTTTTAACAACAAATTCAGAGCAGCAGATTTTTATAACGAAGTTAACATAATCAGCAGTGTTGAACATAAAAACCTGGTCAGGCTGTTAGGATGCAGCTGTTTAGGGCCTGAAAGTTTTCTTGTATATGAGTATCTACCGAACATGAGCCTTGATCGCTTCATCTTTGGTAAACACAACAAATGTAATATAATCTTCAAAACTAGGTTTAAGTTTACATTGTTTATCAGCCCAGTTACTTAGGAATGTGTTGATTTAGGTAAAGTTTAACGGTCAAATGGGTTAAAAAAAGCATAAAAGGTAACACATGAAATGAGTTGAACTGAAAGTGTATTTTTAATGCATAAAGCCTCCTAATATGTACAGTTTTTGTAATCATATCAGACACACTAATCATTTATAAAAGAAATGCTACGGTTTAAGACAAAAAGTGTTTCTTGTCTAGCAACCCGAAACCAGCATCTTTTGATCTGTTACCTTCCCCGGCTGTTCGCTAACTCTTTGTCTACTACTTTAGTTATACTTTAAACCATATCTTTACATTAAAAGTTCTGTGTTTTTGAAGATAATAAAATTCAAATAATATTATCTTGCAGATGCAATAAAAGGTAAGGAATTAAATTGGGAAAAGAGACTTGAGATCATCATTGGCACAACAGAAGGCCTTGTCTACCTTCATGAGAACACCAAGACTCGAATTATTCACAGAGATATTAAAGCTGCTAATATCTTGCTGGACTCGAGGTTTCGTGCTAAAATAGCTGATTTTGGTTTGGCTAGAACTTTTCAAGGAGAGATGAGCCACATCAGCACTGCAATTGCAGGAACACTGTAAGTATCCTTTTTGGTTGCTTTATTTTACCTTGTGATTCTATTCTCTACTCTAGAAAGGATCAAGAGACGTTTGACTTGATTATCTTCGGTTATTTATGAAAGTATCCAAAACAGGCCAATTATACCAAATCGTAAAGAAAACAGATTACCAATGCATTTCTCTTTTTTCCATGTGGCGTGTTTAATAGAGGTGGCAATTTAGACATGTTTAAATAAACAGGTCAATGTGGGTTATACTTTGCCTCTTAACAGGTCAAATGGGTATACTTAAGAAAATAGCTAAAATGAAAATGGGTGAAAAGTCACCCAAACTGTAATCACAATGCATAAAAGCTCCTAAAGAGTTGTATTTCAAAAGCTCCTAAAAGAGTTTGCCAGTTGCCTGAATACACGTGATCAAACGGGATCACTTCTGAGAGCAGTTCTTGGCCTCCCCAAAAAGGCCTGGTCAAGATCCCAGTGAAGCCTGATATAGAACTGGTCATAAGTATAATCCTAACCCGGTCATAGCTAATCCTAATGCCCGAAAAAATCCTGAATGCCTGGCCTTAGACTTATTTAGGCCTGATAATTTAAGATGTACTAAATGTTGTCTGTTTTGACCAGTTAACCACTTACCCACTCGACCATCTTACCACCTCGATTGTTAAGCAACAAGAAAGTGATGTCATTAAGTGCCTGAATAAAGAATCTGATACAGTTTATTCTTATAATTTTACCAGTGGATATATGGCTCCGGAGTACTTGTCCCTTGGTCAATTAACGGAAAAGGCAGATGTGTACAGCTACGGCGTACTGTTGCTGGAGGTAGTTACTGGAATAAAAAACAACGGAAGTAAAAACTCAGAATACTCAGAGAGCTTAGTAGCCATTGTAAGTGTTAAACTTCATTTGACTAATTATGATATTCTTTTAGGAGTTTGACTGGTTTGCTTTATTTAAAAAATTATCATACAGGTTAACTTGTAAATAGTAAAATTCTTTCGACAGAGAAGAAAACAATAACATACAGGTTAACTTACAAACATAATTTTGGTTTTTGTTTAATTCGATTAGAAACCACAAATCACAAAACAAACTTATCAACTCGTTCTAGCTTTAAAGGTTAAATAATGTTTAAAAAATCTGACAAATTACTTAATGATTTGTTGTTGAAACAGGCATGGAGGCATTTCCAACAAGGTACAGTGGAAGAAATCCTTGATCCAAACTTAATGTTTCATGCATATCCCAACCTTAATTTCAAAAAAGAGGCCATCAAAGTGGTACATGTAGGACTCTTGTGCACACAAGAAGCCCCAGTTTTGAGACCATCAATATCAATGGCACTAAAAATGCTGGTGAAAGATGACGAACCCTTACCACCACCCTCGACTCCCCCGTTTATCGGTGATGATGATATCATCAAGTTAGAAGAAAAAGTACAACGTTATCATGATAACAATGATGATTTAGATTCAGTTGCTACTGTTTCCCATAGTCAGTTCTCCCCGAGGTAACACACTTATGTTAGGTTTTTTTTATGCATAAAGTACCAACAGACTTTCAGCTTTGTACTCATTTTAGTCATTGTACTATTTTTATACATACGGGTCGTTAAAAGGCGATTTTTTATCCCTTTGTGACGTGGGTCATCAGTGACTAGAATGAGACAAAAGGGTGAAAGTACATTGTTATTTTATGTATAAAAAAAAGCCCTGAAGTTTAGACTTTAGAGGTTCCATCAACTAGGAAGGTAGTGAGTTTATGACTTGTAAGTTTGTATACAAATATTTATCCTTGTAAATTTATAGACTGCTCCATACATATATACAAGAGTTTTGTTTATATAGTGTTACCAAAATAAGTAATATATAGTTGGTGTTTACAACTGCTTGTATTACTTTTCGAAAATAAGTAGTTTGAAATAAACATATGCGTATTGTTTATTATATAACGTTTTATTTTACTTGCAAATAAGCAGTTGAATAAGCAATCATATATAAATGTAGAATTCGTGGGCGTGCACACTTGATTCGCTCACTAAATCACACACTTTAAACTCACATAATTTGTAGGGATAGAGAGAATAAAGCACACAGTAAAATACACATATATTCATTACATTAAAGCGGCGGGTACCGTGGTATTTATACCCTTCGATTACAGTTATTCTTAACTGCCAGATGACAGTTATTCTTAACTGCCAGATGATAGTTATTTGATAGGAATAGTAACTAACTATTTTGACACACCTAATCGCCCTAATTATGTACATTATTATACAACATAGTCCCTTATGTTTAATAATCACTTAGGGTTTTTTTGATGTCATGTTCAAATGCCAAAATGCCTCCCCCCCCCCCCCCCCAAAAAAAAAAAAAAAAAAAAAAAAAAAAACCTTCTCTTCATTTGATCATAGGACCACAACCAGGTGGTTAGTGGCGGACCACCTTCTTCATAAAGGTCCACTCTTTTCGCCTAACAACGGTGGAGATGATTTTTGTTGTTTCATGACATACTTGACAAACCACTTGACCATATCTTATAACTTTTCCCTGATGGATTCTTCTGATGTGGTTCTGAAATTTATTACCTTTAAAAGATCTAAAAACACTATCATTCTGTACTTGTAAATTTGTAATACTTTTTGGGTAAACTATAATTTCCTTTCCGTTGTTGCTTAATTTCTTTGAAGTCTCCATGGTTTCCACATGCAAAGCCTCAAACTGTGCCTTCAATCTGTCTGCTTCACTGTCTTTTATATATGTTGTTCAAATGTTTCTTTTCTTGTCACCTTTTCTTTATTATTGAAAGACTTTTGTGATGTACCAGATAGCCCCTTCAAACGTAATTTCGAAGCCTTGAAGCACCAACTGTTCTAGGCTTAAAACATTTTTTTCAAACTTCGATACGTATTAGACAAATTCAATTTAAAGCATTCACAATAGAGTTGGTAAAATGCCCACTTATCATCATATTTAAGGAAAAATAAAGAGAAAAACATTCTAATCACTCGTACAACCCATTCCTTATATCACTTCATATCGTTAAAATTTAAGAACAAGATATATGGTTTGAATAGTTGTTTCTTATAGTTACTAACTAACTATTCATCCCTTATATATTTTTGTGAGTGAAAGATGAAGAAAGAATAGAAAAAATGATTAAAAATTTATTATTTAATTGAATAAAAATAAAAATAATGAATGAGATTTAGAGAGTTTTTGAAAAATGATGTATAAATATGAGGTAGATTTTTTGGTAAATTATAACGATATGGATAAATAATCTGTCATGAATGCTCTTATACGATTAACACCATTGCGATTAACATCAATTTGTTCAACCCCTTTCATGTACACAACTTCAGTCTTATAAGCCTTTGTTTCTATTCCATGAGAATTCTTAAACATCTTGAAAAGATCCTTGTTTCCCCAAACATGATGTATTGTTAATTAACTCACTAACCATATTGAACCCCAATATGAATTCATAAAAATCATTGTATCACTATTCAAAAATGCTATAGATTTCGGGGAACTGGCAAAAAAAAATGGTTTTAGCCAAATCGGTTCCAGCCCGATTTAAAACCCCCAGTTTGTATACCGGTTTGGTAGTGTGACATCCAAAACCGGTTTTAAAGCTGGATCAAACAAAGAAACCGAAAAACACCGCTTTTAAACCGGTTTGAAAGGTTCGAGTATTCAGTTTGAAAAACCGGCTTAATGACATGAAAAAAAACCTATTCGGTTTAAAAACTGAACCGATTTGAAAAAAAAAAAAAAACGGTTGTAAATCTCTACTTGGTACTTAATACTTATACAATCTACTTTCATCCATAATTATGTTATTATTAATAACTATCAAGGGTTACTTTCTCAAATTTAGAAGCCCATTTGATGAACCCAAAAGCCCACATCAAACAACAGGCCCATAACCCCTTTATCTCATAACCCAATAACCCATAACCCACACAAAAAGCCCAGTTAAATCCCAACCCCCTAACCATATAAAACCCACTCATCCCCTTCACCAAACCCTAACCCTAACCCTAGCATCCCCATCCCCAAATCGTCGAAAATGCAGATCTTCGTGAAAACCCTAACGGGCAAAACGATCACGTTGGAGGTGGAATCCTCCGACACCATTGACAACGTGAAGGCGAAGATCCAGGACAAAGAAGGCATCCCACCGGACCAACAGCGGCTCATCTTCGCCGGAAAACAGCTCGAGGACGGCAGAACCCTAGCGGACTACAACATCCAGAAGGAGTCAACTCTCCATCTGGTCCTCCGCCTCCGCGGCGGCGCTAAGAAGCGGAAGAAGAAGACGTACACGAAGCCGAAGAAGATCAAGCACAAGCATAAGAAGGTGAAGCTGAGCGTGTTGCAGTTCTATAAGGTGGATGATTCGGGGAAGGTGCAGAGGTTGAGGAAGGAGTGCCCTAATGCGGAGTGTGGTGCGGGGACCTTCATGGCGAATCACTTCGATCGGCACTATTGTGGTAAATGTGGTCTCACTTATGTTTATCAGAAGGCTTGATGCTGATTAGGTTTGAATCTGTTTGTTTTCCTATGTGTTATCGACGAATTTTGATTTTGTATGAACATGTTGCTTTTGAATCTTTGAATTTGATTGCTTTATATGATCAGTTTCGTTTGATTTGTTGGTTATCTGTTGGTAAGATGCTTATGATTTAGCTGATTTAGCTGATTTTGTTATTGATTAGATGATGTTTTGTGTTCAGTTTTGTTTATTGTTGTGCAATGTGGATGTAACTGCAATTGCACTATGAGTTGCTGTTGAACACAAGCTTCATGTTTTGAACTTGAAGTACTAATGTAGTATTGATTTTTTTAATAAGTTGTGGACCAAATAAGCTTTATGTGTAATCAGAAGTTGCATTCTTCTTATTCTTTTGGCATATCTTCTTTTTATTCAAGTATACCCTTATAAAGTTATAATCATCACTTCCTTCAGCTCATCAAGGCCTTGAGGCATTTTTCATAGTGCCACCTGTATTAGGCTTTTTAAGACCAAGATTTGTATTTTGAAACATTGATGATTGGATCAAACCTTTAGTCTCTAAAGAGCATCCACAACACAACACAGATCTCTTGCCCCACGACTCCGTGTTGGCACGTTACTCCTCCTTATTACATGAACTTTCCTTCTTGCTCTCCCCAACCTCGCGTAGTCTCTTACATTTTTAACCATTTTTCTAAGGGTGCAAGATCGAATCAGTAAAAAACTTGAAATAAGTGGAGCCTTATCAAGCCCGAGCTTTAAGAAAGCTCATTAAGTCATTGAGGCTGAGTTTCTCTTGTTGAGTTTCAGCAGCCTAAACAAACATTTTCCTTGTATGTTATTTATTTAATATTTAATTTATAATACGTTTGTATAATTTCTTTTATTTTTATTGTATGTAAAATTAAATGAAAAACAAAAAAGTAATGTGTTATTTTGTATATAAAATTTATAATTATATTTATAAGTATATATAAGTTAAACTCAAAGTATACAAATGAAAATATTTAATGTTAAACGAGCAAAGTTTGAGCGTGAAAATTTTTTGTCAAGTAGAGTGTGTTCAAGCTCTCTCGAGTCTCGAGTCAAAATAAACATTACATTGACTTGGTTGTACCCCTAATGGTAGCCATCATCACTAACATGCATAGCAGGTGCTCTAGTGGCTAGCTGTTATCAACATCTTTAACAAGAATCTTTACTTGTTAAATAGTTTGGGTGAAACAAATCCTCACTACCTTTGCCCTGTCTCAGAGAGAGAAGGCCGCTCAAACAGAATCAGAATATGACTTTTGCTAAACAAGAACTAAGCTTCATATGTAAGGTTATAAATACCTTTTGTTCCGTTCTGTTGAATGCGTATCATATGTTAATTTACATTAATTAATTGTTATATTTTCTAAATAAAATTATTATCTCTAGTTATTATATCAAGTGTTTGTAATTTTTGAAATCAAAAAAGAAAAAAAAGATGAACATGTCATATGACATTATACTACACGCATAGCTTTCGTCTATACTTGTCGTGTAGTGTTATACTTCATGTATATGTGACATGGGCAATCAAAATATCTTAATTTAGAAATAATGTATATCATACGTGGCGTATGTATAGCCCAGGTGTATCGTGTTGTGCCTATCGTACGGCACAGCCACATGACAGTGAATTACACTAGTTGACATGGAATTTAAGGTGTATCATGGGGGTGTGCCACTTAAAATCTTAGTATCAAAATATTATAACCGTTTGATGTTGCTTTTTCTGATGCATGATTCATAGTCGTCGGCCTCAAACTAAATATACAGTTTACAATGATTATTGTTAAACTAAATGTTGTTCACAAATAATAATAGTTGAATTGCATGTACAAACACGTCACCTTACAACAAACTAGTCATATACCACATTAATTGTGAACAATAGTTTTAAAAGATGACTTGCCTCAAATATGACCGTGTTTTAAGCGTATTAGTTGTGGGTAAGAGAACTTCATAGTAAATGTGTTTGAATTGGAGCAATTGTAGGATGGATAGCTTCATAGAAAGTTTTCACGCAAACAACTAAAATCAATTTTTTTGAGTATTTTTCAGATAAAGAGAATAATATTAGTTGTATGAACGATCGAATGTTACACATCTACAGAATCTAGGGAATAATTAAATGCATGGAGAATGTGATTGAGAAATAGTAGTAAAATACGATAAAACATCCGACCGAAGCCATCGATTTTGATAAATATAAACCTTAAGTATAAGTTCATCATAATCTCACCAAAATCAACCGGTGTTTCTTCTAAAAGATAACAACATATTCTCTAAAGTCGAACGAAGTACACGACCTGACAACCAGCTTGCAAAACACAAAAGACAAAGAGAAAACAACTATACACCAAGTAGACCAGTTGAGATGCGCTTGCGAAAAAGAGTTGCATCACCCTTAAGCACGAAGGGAAGCCGAAGGTCTCGGATAATCAGCCATCCGGGTCCCAGCTTCTTGCCTGCAGGACCGGGATTTATTAGTTTTGGGCTCCACGTGTGGGTTCGGGTTCGGGTTCCTACGTTCACCTTTTTCATCATCTTGAAGTTCTTCTAATGTGGACACCACCTGATCCATAGTTGGTCTCATTTTGGGTTCCATACATAGACATTGAAGTGCAAGGTTGGCTACTTTGAGAGCCCGTCCAAGTGAATATTGGCCCTCGAGCCGTGGGTCAAGAACCCGAAAGATTCTTCTTTTGTTGCTTAGACATGGCAGGGCCCATTCGACTAGGTTTTGTTCACCAGGTGGACGGTTTTTGTCTATTGCTTTTTTGCCTGATAAGATTTCAAGAAGAACCACTCCGAAGCTGTATATGTCACTCTTTGTAGTTAAGTGACCTTTATTGAAATAAGGTAAACTCGTCAAACATGAGTTAAGAGATAAAAAAAGCAAAATTAAATATACTTTTGAGGGAGAAAATGTAATCCAGGAAATCATGGGTGGCAAGATGGGCATGATGAGTAACGGGTCAAAACAAATTTGAGTTAAACGTTGACCCACAAACACATTTCGTCCATTTTTTAAATCTATTATTAATTTGTTAATTATGAACGGACAAAAAAACAAAAATTAGTACAATGACAACATAACTTTTTATAGAAAAATTTAGGAGGCTGTTTTATGCACTAAATATCAAATAAAGATCTGGGCAACTTCAACTTGACTGATCGTTTCTCACAAAATCAACCAAATTTTACTATTCATAAGTAAATTGGTTGAAATTGGCACCTATCACTAAAATAAGCATGTCAAGTACAATTACTAATGTTACTTCACTCTTTTTTTTCAAGACCAATACTTCTAAAATGCCAAAATAACGAGAGAAATGGACAGAACTCAATTACCAATCTATCATAAATACCCTTAAAAACTTCACAAACAAAGATCAGGGAAAATGGAATCCTAATACCTGTGGATAGATATTCAGGAGCAGCATATCCATAGGTTCCCATAACCCTAGTGGAAACATGGCTTTTATCACCAGTGGGGCCATCCCTTGCCATCCCAAAATCAGAAAGTTTTGCATTGAAATTCTGTTGATTGTAGTCAAATTCAGAAAATACCATTTTAACCACAAAATACACATATTAACATCCGCATATTTTCTGACAGCATATACTATGGATTAAACAAATAAAATTCAAGGATTCATTAATATACATCATACCGAATCAAGTAGTATATTTGAAGTCTTGAAGTCCCGGTATATAACCGTTGTTTCAGCATTGTGAAGAAAGGCAAGACCCCTTGCAGCACCAAGAGCAACTTTCATGCGTAGACGCCATGAAAGTGGTTGGAAGTAAGAACCTCCTGTTTTGCATATAAAATTTTTATTTAAATTCAGTAGCTTGCTTAGAATTAAATATTTGAGGAGGCTAACATGGGTGGGTCGTGGATGGGTAAATACGGTTCAAGTTGAAAAGAATCATTTTCAAGCAAGGGGCCAGCAGAACTGGGTTGGCTCACAAACACTTTTAGAGTTCAAATATATTATGATTTTATAAATGATGAGTGTGTTAATCATGAGTAAGAAAACAATATTATCAAAATAATAATCTTAATATTTAAATAAAATGATTTAGGAGGTTGTATGCTTTTAATTAGACTTTGAGATACTTTCAATCCGTTTGACTCATTCAACCCATTTAGATTCTTCTTTAGCTATTTTTATTGGGCAAACTGCACAATATAGAAATTAATTTCACACAATTTCTAGGTACAAAATTGAAATCAACTTACATTTTATTACTGATTTTAGCAACCAAGTGAAGCTTTAGTACCAGTTGTAGCAACGATAGACATGTTTAACCAGTGGGAGGTCATTATTAAGCTGATTTAACAAAACTGACAGGGAATCTTTGATGAGAAGCCGGTTGTGGTCTACTCACGAAGGAGGTCCAAGCGGGTCGACCCAGTTAAAGAGTATGGAGCAGTGGAGCTATTTTATGGGGTTGACCCATTCGTACCACATTTCCACCACTTCTCGAGCAGTTCAAGTTAGTGGGAGGGGTGGTGGTTACTGCTGATTTGCTTTTATTAATAGGATGTTTAGTTTTAGTTTGGTTCTTGTTCTTAATTCGAATTTCTATTTGAACATTGTTGTTCTTGGAGACTTGCCCTCCCGAATCGGGCCGACTATTTGGTTAATTGAAATCATCCTATTATTCAGTTCTTATCATTTTGGTTCCATTGCCGGGAAATCAATCGAAGATGGCACCACAGACCCGGAGCAATTCAGAAAGCAGCGGCGCGAATCCTGATCCAGTGGCGGTCCAATTGGCTGCGATCGCGGCTAAGTTGGATACTATGGATTCCGAAGTTGCAGCCCTCAAATCACAAGCGCGGAACAAGGATAAATCGAGCAGCGGTGCGGAGAGGTATGATGATGGCGAATCGTCCTGGAATCATGGTCGCCACCGTCCTTACAATAAAATTGATTTCCCAACGTTCAGTGACGGAGACCCCCGCGGTTGGATCTTAAAGGCAGAAAAGTATTTTCGCTATTATGGCATCCCGGAGGAGGAGAAGGTAGATGTTGCATCGATGCACCTGGAAGGGGATGCCCTTGATTTGTATTCATGGGTATCACTAATCAGAGTATCGAGTTCTGGGAGGAGTTAGTTCGGATCTTGCAGAAAAACTTCGGGCCCGCCGAGTTTCAAAACCCAGATGAGTTCCTCTGCAGCATCAAACAAACAAGAACCGTACTGAAGTATCGACATGAGTTTGCTAAATGATCATCACGTGTCTCGAATTGGCCGGATCATTGCCTACTCGGGGTATTCCTGAATGGGCTAAAAGAAGAACTTAAAGCTGATGTTCGCCTTCATAAACCTCGCACAGTTTATAAGGCCGTGAGCATCGCTCATGAGTACGAGTCTAAGATCACCCATACCCGCAGTAGCAAGAGTTCACCTTGGCAACCCCAACCGAAAACCACCCTGACCAACCCCAAACCACTACCCACCCTGCCAACCAGTAACCTCCCCAATCCAACCACCAATCCAACCAAATCACCTTTGCGCATTAACGACACAGAGAAGCAAGCTCGATTTCTACGTGGGGAATGCTTTCGTTGCGGTGATAAATACGGCCCGGGCCATCGTTGCAAGACGGGAACCTTTAAATTGTTGGAGGCCGAAGGCGACGGAGACGCCACCGCAACAGAAGACACAATTGAGCCTAATGATCATGACAATATAGCAGAGATCAGCTTACATGCGATATTGGATAAGTCACACACCACCACTATGAAGCTGAAAGGTACAATTCAGTCCACCGAGGTTTTAATTCTCATTGATAGTGGATCTACACATAATTTCATTTATGATACCCTTGTGAACTGCAAGTTACTACCCAGTTGGTGCCTCCTTTTGGAGTCCAAATAGGTAATGGGGATATCATAAGGTGTAACAGGGTGTGCAGAGATGTGTGCCTCAAACCGCCCGAGTTGAACATCACTCAAGATTTTTATCCCTTCTCGATTGGGGATGCAGATGTTGTTTTGGGAATTCAATGGCTGGCTTCTTTAAACACGGTACAAGCAAACTGGAATGAGATGTTTCTCATTTTCAACATTGATGGGAAGAAGTATAAGCTTCAGGGGGTGTCGTCCGGGCCACAAAAATCAGCCTCATTTCAGCATTTAGCAGTTGATACAGATCAGCAGGCGGTTGTACCCGAGTACTTGCAGCCTATCATCGACCAATTTCAGTCCGTTTTTGATGAACCTAAGTCACTACCACCTTACCGTACCCAATTCCACTCCATACCCCTCCTATCAAATGCCACCCCACCCAACATTCGACCCTATCGTTACCCACACTCCCAAAAGACTGAAATTGAAACACAAGTTAACACTCTCCTGGCCGCGGGGTTTATTCAACCTAGCACAAGCCCCTTCTCGAGCCCGATATTATTAGTACGAAAGAAAGACAATACTTGGCGCATGTGCGTTGACTACCGGGCTCTCAACAAAATCACCGTCCCCGACAAATACCCGATCCCAAACATAGATGAACTGTTGGATGAACTCTACGGAGCCACTGTCTTTTCTAAATTGGATCTGCGATCTGGGTATTATCAAATCCGGGTGGATCCAAATGATGTGGGTAAAACAACCTTCCGAACTCACTCCGGTCACTATGAGTTCAACGTGATGCCCTTTGGACTCACCAATGCCCCGTCCACATTTCAAGCCATAATGAATGATTTGTTCCGACCCTATCTGCGTCGTTTCATTTTGTTTTTTTTTTGATGATATTTTGGTTTACAGCTCCACTATGGAGTTACACATCGAGCACCTTCGTACCGCATTGGAGACCTTAAGTAAGCCCAATTTTTTGCTAAGTTAACGAAATGTTGCTTTGGCCGGTCACAAGTACTCTTCCTTGGGCATGTGGTTAGTGCGGAAGGTGTGCAGGTCGATCAAGACAAGATCACAGCTGTACAATCTTGGCCAATTCCCTCTACTGTACAGGAGGTTCGAGGATTCTTGGGGCTCACCGGATATTACCGAAGGTTTGTCAAAAATTATGGTATTATTGCTCGACCTTTGACTGCTCTCACAAAGAAGAATGGGTTTCTGTGGTCCGAGGATGCATTGGCTGCCTTCCTCACCCTCAAACAAGCCTTGATGACTGCACCTGTGCTTCGGTTACCCGACTTTTCAAAGCCGTTCACTGTCGAGTGTGACGCATCATCGGAAGGGGTTGGGGCAATCCTTACCCAAGAGTTACATCCGGTTGCCTATTTCAGCAAAGGTTTTTCAGTAACCAACCGCATCAAGTCAGCATATGATCGTGAAATATTAGCCCTCGTGCTGGCTATTCAAAAATGGAGCCATTATCTGATCGGGCGTCATTTTTTTATTTTAACCGATCACTTCATGTTAAAATATCTTTTGGAGCAGCGGATCACAACATCTGAACAACAAAGACTACTCTTGAAGCTTATGCCATATGAGTTTACAATTGTTCACCGACGTGGCAAGGAAAATCACGGTGCCGATGCCCTTTCACGTCGCCCTCAATTATTCAGTTTGGTGCTTCCTCACTGTTTGGATGTTGATCCTATTACCACCGGGTTAACGCAAGACTCATGGACTGGTGACATTATGGCCCAGCTGCGTCAAGACCCTTCTTCATGTCCAGGTTATTCGCTCGTGGATAATCTATTGCTTTATAAAGGGAGAGTTGTTATACCAAACATCTCTACTCTCAAGGAATCAATTCTTTTCGAGGCACACTCGACGCCAATCGCGGGTCACGGAGGCTTTCTTAAGACTCTTAAACGACTTCAACAGTTTTATTTTTGGCCTCGGATGAAGCAGGATGTTCGTTTGTTTGTGCAAAATTGTTTGACTTGTCAACAACAAAAGTATGAAGCTTTATCTCCTGCGGGTTTATTGCAACCGTTGCCGATCCCCGAGCGTATTTGGGAAGATATTTCTCTAGACTTTATTAGGGGGTTACCACCTTCTAACAGGTTTGAAACTATTCTGGTGGTTGTTGATCGTTTGAGCAAGTATGCTCATTTCATTCCGCTTTCACATCCGTACACCGCCAAGAGTGTGGCTGTTGTTTTCTGTCGTGAGATCGTTCGTTTACATGGGTTTCCATGTTCAATTGTCTCTGATCGGGATGTTATTTTCTTGAGTAACTTTTGGCAGGAGCTCTTTCGATTTGAGTCAAACCAAGCTGAAGTTGAGCACAAGCTACCATCCGCAAACCGATGGCCAAACGGAGGTAGTTAATCGTTGTGTAGAGGCTTACCTTCGTTGTTTTGCCCACGAGCAGCCAACCAAGTGGAGTTCTTTTCTTTCCTGGGCTGAGTACTCGTATAATACGAGTTATCACACGGCTACAGGTACAACACCTTTTGCTGCAGTTTATGGCCGTGAGCCTCCACCATTGGTTCCTTATGTTTTTGGAGAGACAACGAATGCAGAACTGGAATCTCAGCTGGTCACTAGAGATGAAATGCTCAAGTTATTACGTGCCAATCTCACGAAAGCGCAATCTCGGATGAAATCTCAAGCCGATAAGCATCGACGGGACAACTTATAATGTGGGTGATGTCGTTTTCTTGAAGGTTCAGCCCTATTGACAGAACAGTTTGGCGAAGCGGCGTTACGAAAAGCTTTCTCCTCGTTTTTTTGGGCCTTATTGCATTATCCGCAAGGTGGGGGTTGTGGCTTATGAATTGGAATTACCCCCGGATGCACTATTTCACGTTTCCATGCTTAAACCTGCTCAAGGCCAGACTCCTGTTACACCTATTCCTCCTCTTCCTATCACTAGGGATTGGGAGATTGATTTGCAGCCCGCTACTGTGGTTCAGCATCGTTGGGTTTTCGAAGCAGGTTCCCCTGTGTTGGAGTTACTTATTTCGTGGCAATCTCGTCCGCTTGAGGAAGCTACTTGGGAGTCTTATGATCTGTTTCGGGAGCAATTTCCTTTCTTTCGCCTTGAGGACAAGTCGTTTTATCGGGCGGGTTGTAGTGATGAGAAGCCGGTTGTGGTCTACTCACGAAGGAGGTCCAAGCGGGTCGACCCAGTTAAAGAGTACGGAGCAGTGGAGCTATTTTATGGGGTTGACCCATTCGTACCACATTTCCACCACTTCTCGAGCAGTTCAAGTTAGTGGGGGGGGGGGGTGGTTGTTACTGCTGATTTGCTTTTATTAATAGGATGTTTAGTTTTAGTTTGGTTCTTGTTCTTAATTCTAATTTCTATTTGAACATTTTTGTTCTTGGAGACTTGCCCTCTCGAATCGGGCCGACTATTTGGTTAATTGAAATCATCCAATTATTCAGTTCTTATCAATCTTATTTGTCATTCTATGTATATTTACATGCCATGATCCATCTTATGCAATACTTAATAATTAACTTAAAGTAATTTAATAAAATATACAACAACAACCATGCCCAGTAAATTCCACCCAAAGCAAATAAAATATCATTTCCTTTAACTTGTAAGATTAATTTTGTTCTGATGACATGGAGTCAACAAGTGTCACATCAACAATTTATTTGTTAAATGCTGGTTAAATCAAGGTTGGTTGCTAAAGTCGGTAATGTAAATCAGTTTCTATCTTGAACCTACTTTAAAGCCGGTGGCCTAAATTTAGAAAAATGTAAGGATCCTTCATACTTCGTCCAGAATGTCCCTTTTTAATTTAATTTGAATAAGATGAACGCAACCGAAATCGAACTGTTCATAAATATAACTAAATGGGTCGAAAATGCCACCTTTACATGTGGAGAACTAAAAAACATGTATAAAAACACTGTTAACTTACTCCTGAATAAATGATTCTCCATGCTACCTTTTGGCATAAACTCATATGCCAAAAGCCTATGATCATCTTCTAAGCAATAACCAATTAATTTCACAAGATTAGGATGGCGTAATTGTCCAAGATAATTTATTTCTGCCTGCACGTGGAATATTCATATGGTGAGAAGCTAAGCATGCTGACAAAAGAATGACATTGTCAAAATTATTGAGTAATTATTGGATGAGGACAAGTTTGTTTTTGTGTGTTGGTCTAAAGGCATACTAATAACTAAAAACATTAAAACAATATCTCCTAATTCACACACTAGGGGATGTATCCGGATGTGGGATTTAAACAAATATTGATACTTAATTGAATCAGAATTAAATAATAAGCTAATTGATGTTAGGGATGGTAAGGTAATTTACACTTAAATAGTTTACTTAGAACTACTCATGTGTAGAGAAGCTAAATGACATATTCAAAGTTATTTGATGATCGGATAAGGATACAAGTGTGCTTTTGTGTACGGGCCTAATGGTAAATTAATAACTAAAAACATAAATAACATAATTCACAGACTAAGGGATGTGCCTAGATTTTTTTTCGGATTACTCATGTTTCTACAATATGGTTCAATCCCAACCTACGATAAAAGCACCAATGTCCCAAAGATAGTTATTCTTTTTTTTTCCTTTTAAATGTTTGCATATGCAAAAATAAATGCATGGTTGACTACAGATCAATAACCTGCAGACATTAAGCATCTCCAACTTATGCACCAAACATGTACACTGATATGGAGTGAAAAGAGCATATTCTTATAATATGCTTACACCAAATCATTTTAAATCCAATGTATGCAAACACAAGATAATTTAGTTTTTAGACAATACGTTGTTACTAGTAAATTCTTATATCTACAAAATCTAAAACAACTCCTTTTGTTTTAATCTTATATTTAATAATTATTAAAATTAATCAACTTAGTTTAGAAATAAGTAATATAAAATTCTAAAAGCCTGTTCAATATGGTACTGATAGTAAAGGTCTCAAAGAGAATGTTTCCAAAATATATTTTTGTATTATTTATGTTGAATACTTATAAAAAGTAAAATAGTAAATTGATTAAACTTGGTCTTGATTTGGTGAAAAATACTAAAATAGGGTGACAAATAGTGTTACACCAAAAAAGTACATCGGTGTCTTAATTGGAGATGGCTTACACCAAATCTTACACAACTGTGGTGTTTTGGTGCATACATTAGAATGGTCTAAGCAGATCGCATTGAACATAAATCTTAAAAAATCAAATTGATGATCAAGAAAGTGAAAAGAACTAACCAACCACTCCCTGTGGCCCTGAAATCCTTCTTGATTTAGCCTTTTCACAGCAATCACAATGCCAACTCCAGGCTTTGAAGCAGCAAGTGAATGCTCATCGACCCATCCTTTAAAAACCGAACCAAACCCGCCTTCCCCGAGAACACTATCTGGTCGGAAGTTTCTAGTGGCATTTTTAAGTTCACTGTAAGTAAATCTGTTTAAATTGGATGACTCCAAAATTTCACCTTCACTTCGAGGTGTTTGCGCTTGAGAACCGGTTGAAACCTTGCTACTTGAACTACTATTTCCATTCTTTTCTCCAGTTTTCAACTCATAACCTACATAAACACAGTCAATTTGTTTTAAATAAACAATAATACTCACTTAGAAACTAACTCAAATGAGCATTTACCTCCTGGCTAATGCTTTAATCAATTTAATAAACTAATTGCCTAATTTTAGCAATAAAAAATAGCTATAATCAGCTTCAGAAAGCATATCCAAACATCCCCAATGTCATCATATATTCAATCAAATACTTCTGAGATCTTAAACACTCAGAAGTTTTCGTTTACGAATAATGTTTAATGTACCAATTAGTACAGTAATCCTTGAGAAAAACAGCAACAGATAACCACACATGGAAAAGAAGTATCTAATCAACGAATTTCTTAATTTCACATCAAATTAATAGAAATTAACAAATAATAAACAAGAAATTACCAGTGGAAATCCCGCTTTCAGCTTTAATCTGAATACTCCAACAAATCCCCATTACAAATCTTCAATCCCAAAACCCTAGTTCAGATCACAAACGAAGCTTATTTATCAGCTTTCTCCCGCATTCAACCCCTACAAATACATATCTTCAACAAAATCCGAATCAAATCCGATCTGTTGAGCTAACAGCAGCAATAATCCTCGGATCTGATGCGGATCCCCCTTTTCTCATAACTTTTAACACGAAAATCGATGGGGTTTCAGCTTCCCAATTTCAACACCAATCATCAACTTCTTCTTCTTCTTCGTTGAATTGCCTGATTGAAGATGATAATGATCGTTTTTTGCAGTGGATTTGATGATTTCTTTGAGAAATTAGAAATCTTTTTGTGGAGACTTTGGTGAAATTTGGTTGACTCATGGACTCTTGCTTCAACTGACTGAAGTTGAAGTACTGATGATAATAAGCTATTTACATGAATAGCCCTCTAATTGTAGTTATCTTTACAATATCAATCTTGTGGTTTGATTTGTAGTTTTGTGTTGTTTTGTTTTTTGAACTTGGTGTTAAGAATGTTATTGCTAGGGGTGAAAACTTTGTAGCGTGTTGAAAGAGTTGTTTGCTAGTAAAAAGGAATGTTTATTATCATTGAAGTTTCTGGCACTTTATTTCTATCATGTAAGTCGTAAGAGAGAGGTCGGTTGGGTTTTGAATGACATATGGTCACTGGTTAGTCTTATGTTACGGGTCTCGTTGCTTATGAGAATGTCATTGCTAGGGGTTTGTTTCATATAGTATGAACAACTTGGGTCTGACAAGTGATAAGAATGATTGGTAAGGTTGAACAAAATATATTAAATGAACTAACAAAATTATACCATATTAAATAAGAACTTTTGGTATTGGTTATAACGAATTTTAACTAAGCTTGTGATGATATTTTTTATGTGATTTTTGTAACCTCGTATGTTTCAAAATTTATTTCTCATGAAGGTGACAGAAATGACAGTGTATAACAAACTAGGTAAATCTCACATCCATTATGTATAAAAAAATGGTGGGTTCATAAGAAATGTTCTGTCTAAAATATCACAAACAAGTCTTGAGCAAATTGGTTGCAAATGAGCAAAAAACTTCATAATTAAATGTGTTTAGGCAGAATTGATTTCAGGATAGGTAATATTTTGGGAAGTTTTCACTCATACAACAAAAACAAAACTATGAGTTAACATTATAGTTTTATCATCATGCTCTATTAAGCATATTTTTTTGTGATAAGAAATAAACTCTCGTATAGAAATAAAACCATTTGTTCACGATATCACATAAACAATCGAGAAACAAAATAAAGCTGTAACCAAACTTGCGTAATCAGATCAAAACATTTTGGTTTTGTTTTCTTCAATTTTTGGTAACGTTTTGGCTCCTAGGTCTAGTTTTTGCATGGCGCATTCTTCTTTGACAAACAAAAAACTTTTTCAAGAGAGATGCCTTGCAACGTCATTCATTCTAACTCCTAAGGAGTAAGATCCCATAAAGCATACATATGTATTAGTAAAAAGATATCATTTTTATAACTATTTAAACAACTTTTAGTATAACATAAATAATAAACATTTTACTTGCATATACATTCGACATGAACTCTATCATTTCACATGCATATTTAGTTTCAAATTACCTTGGATATGAGTTAAAATTTGTTATGTATAATTGATCACAACACTAGAACAAAATATTGACATAAGTTTGATGAGGGGCTGGTTATGTCAATTTCATAAATTACAAGATTACTTATAATCTAACATCTAACATATAAAATAAATTGAGTGTTTGGTGAAGGAGTGAAGGAACAAATATTCATATTCTATAGCAGATTCGGGTTATTGTGGTAGGGTTGACCACAAGTCAAAGCAGGGGTTGTATACTGCTTTCGTGGAAGCCAAGTGTGTCAAATAAATAGGTTATTGGACAATTGGGCTTTGGCACGTGTTTCTTTTTGATAATAGTTTATTATTCTTGTGGAGTTGTAAAGGAAAATTCCATGTGATAAGATTTGATAGTACTCTTATTTTCTTTTTTAAATTATACATTATACCCACAATTCCTGTTTTTTGTTGAAGTAACACGTTTGATTTATATCATTAGTTGACGTTGATTATTTTTTATTAAATGAATACTCTTTTGATTAAACTCTAAGTAGTCCAACAACCTTTTTATACTTGTTTATTTTTTTTTCTAAAACGTTGAACAATTATCTGTATCTAAATTAATACTAATATTTAAGTAATGTAACCCATTGTGCTTTAAGTCAGGGCTGAAGCTGAGGATTTTAAGACAAGCTAGAAAAATGGGAACCAAAACGAAAAAGAAATATAAAAATTCATTGCTAAAGCAAAATACTTTATAGAAACATATCAAAATTATAGTTTTAGAATGAGTATCAAATGAGCTTAATTTAAATGGGGTTTAATTTAAATGATTAAACTCAATTTTGTATATGATTAAAAAAACAATATATAATATATAAAAAAATTAAAAATATGGGCCCTCAAGAGATTGAGCCCGGGATGGTTGCCCCTCCTCGGCTCCGGCCCTACTCTAAGCAAGGGCTTTTGCTAATGATCAAGGGATTGTAGTCACAAAGTCTCTATCTACATCAACTTAGGCTTGGTTGTTTCATAAACATTTTTTATTTGCATTTTCTAGCCCTAAAAGGTATAAAATTATTTATATAGTGATTATTACTCTTTAGGATATTAATATTCTCTATATCCCAATTATCTGAAAACAAATTTCTTTTATTAACTTTTACACACGTATAACAAAACACGTTTTACTTTATGTAAGGTTTTCAATTGTATCAGGTTGTTGTAGTGGAAAAGTAGATCAACTATTGCGGGAATTTGTGTGACATCATCGGTGAGATCGAGTCGAGTTGAGGGATTGAGGTTAGGTGATTAATATTATAATAATGGCTTTTCTTTAACTTAAGAGTCAAATGATACATTTTTCAATGGAAAAACAAGTAATCAACATAAACAAGAAAACAATGAACACATTAGATTATATATATGTTATCAACCTATACGTACATATTTATATGCATGTGGTACAATCATTGAATTCTTTTACTTTTTTTTAAACCCTAATCAATTTATATCTTTTTTTTATTTTAAAACTAATTATTTTATATATTTTACAATTTAACACCTATAATTTTTCACTTTCAACTTTTATTTCCTATATTTTTTTATCATTTATAATTTTTTCATTTTACATTCCGTTCTAAATTTTGAGATTCAACACGCCATAACGTGCGCGTGTGGTTCAACTTTGTTACGCCTGTTTTTTCCCATTTAACGGCTCTGTTGCAACGTGCACTGTCTTAGAGCGTTCACACTAGCTTCTCCATCCCTATTCACATATTTAGACTAAAAACACTATATTTTTATTATCTCTTTCAATTAAATAATACTTTTATATCTTTGTCATTAACTTTTATCTCAACTCCACTCACAACAATTTTTTAAAATGTTAAAAAAATCTATGATGGTTGTATCGTGTTTCTCCAAATATGGGAAATCATGGTACAATCCTCATAAATTTCATCTTTCTTTCACGCACAACCGCTCACAACCATCCCTCATAATATAAGCATACACTCATATCAAAATGGGAAACCTACTGTGAATGCTTTTAGTAATTTTATAATGTTTTACATTTCACGCATGTGGTTTAACATTTTTACGTATACTTTCCGTTCCGTTTTATTTTTGCCATTTTTATTTATTTTTAATACGATCTTTTTCGGTGTTGGTGGTTGCTGACAGTAGTGTGACATTGGTGTTACTTGACACGGTTTTACGCACCCGTCGCAACATGGGTGGCTTAATACTAGTGTAATTAAAAAAAAAAAAAAAAAGAACCAAAATTGAAATCTGCTCTTATCACAATCAACATCTATACAATAATTCTAAACATTACTTCCAAACAAATTATTACACGTATTTACTATATATTATAAATGGTTTCTTTTGTTTAATATCATATATATCCAATTAACTTTTAAATATTAAATATATCATTCCTGTATTTATTTTTAGGTTAATGACGATTTTACCATTTCGTAGTAGTTATTAGTAACGGACCATTTCTCAATTTCTCATAAAAGTAATTGGACTTTTCCATTCGTTATTTTGGATCAGGTCCTTATTGCAATCAATTTCCCTCTCAGGTTTGTGGTTGACTGGTTGCAATTGATTTGTTTTTATGGCTCCTAAATTGTGATTGTACTTCTTTGTCGATTACGATTGACCTATATTTGCTAATTAATTATTTTTTACTTCAAGTTTCTACAACTCCAAGGCATATATACACTGGTTGTGTTATTATAACATTCACACTAGTTTCTCATCCTCACTCTTATATTTACATTTAAAATACTATTTTTTAATTAAATAATATTTTTTATATATTTATTATTATTTTTTCTCTCTCTACTACACTCACAACCATTTTAAAAAATATTTAAAAATTTATGGGGGGTTGAACCGTATTTCTCCAAATATGAGAAAATACAATACAATCTCCATAAATTCTCTCTTTCACTCAAAATTATCGTCTAAAATATAAGACACATACTCACGTAAAAATAATAAAGCTCTTGTGAATTCTCTTAGGGATGGTTCATATCAGATTTGCTGTTCCTTACATTACAAAAGGGCGAAAGGCCACATTCATTTATCCTACTCATGATTACAAATGGTTCATGGTTAGTAGACATTGTTTTGAAAAATTTACATACACTGTAGATGGTTATAGATGGGACTTCAATTACTATTTGAATTGATATAGGTAAATCTAATATTTTAAAGTAGAGTATCGTTGATAGATAAATATGAAGTCTTAAAATAAAAAATTAATAAAGATAAAATTTTAAACAATGAAGGGTAAATGGTTATATCCTGAATTGCTTTAATGAAACAGGTACATCTGATATTTTAATTTAGTTGGATATATGATATTTCATAAGATTTCACAAATATATGTGGACCATTTATATATACCATGAACTATTAAATTTATAAAAATATATCTTACTATATCATAGGCCCTAAACATAAGTTTCGCATAAGTAGCAACAAGATAGCATAAGAGCGAAAGTATTATCTAAGAAACATATAATAAAACACAATACTTGTAAAAGAAATTGCAATACAAACAAATATCATATCAGTAGACACATTGCTACCACAAAAACCTGTTTAACAAACAAATCCCACGAACACAAAAACAACATCATCACTTAAAAGCATCCAAGATCTGCATTCAGTCTCATCTTACGCCTGTTAACAAAAAGAAGCAAAAATTATACACTTGTGTGATGAGGCAAAAGATAAACAAGTTTATTTACGTACCTTGTTCGCAATGTTATTGGAGAGCCAATCCAGACCCTCGTAAAGTCCCTCTCCTGAGGTTGCACAAGTGCTCTGGATGTACCTATGGTAAACAATACCAACACCAACACCAACACCAACACCACCAACAACCAATCAGGTTATTGTTTAAACATATAGTTATTGTTTTTATGGGAGACCTTCAACCTCCGACCCGTATAATCTGTTTCCTTTTAGCTGAACTTTATTATTTGACCCGTTTCAGAAAAAAACAAAAGCAAATCAACACATTTGAATCCAGACAAGACAAAAACTTACCAGTGGCGTTGTCGGAGGGAATGGAGGCCAAGCTTATCAGTGATTTCAGCAGCATTCATTGCATTTGGAAGATCTTGTTTGTTAGCAAATACAAGCAAGACTGCATCTCGAAGCTCGTCCTGTATAGGTCAAATTGTAAATATACCATATGCTGGAGTCAGAAATATCAAAACATACTTGCAAGGTGATTTGCGAAATTCTGCTAGCTTTTGATAAAAGATTAAAAGCCAACACTTGTCTCATGTTATTAAAAATGAATGCAAACTTAATGAATCCACAAATATAACAATAATAAACATGTACCTCGTTCAACATCCTATGTAACTCGTCTCTTGCCTCAACAACTCTATCCCTGTCATTGCTATCAACCACAAAGATAAGACCTTGTGTGTTCTGGAAGTAGTGCCTCCACAATGGACGAATCTGCGTATATATCATATTATATATTTTCCTTAAATTTATATGTACTTCAATGGAAACACTCAACAGCCATGTGTCAAGGCAGCCAGGAATACAACCCTCATGACATGATCATACTTCGAATTCAAAAGTTAGGGATTACAGTATACAAATGTATCATAAGATACCAACCAAAGTTATTCATACCTTGTCCTGACCCCCAACATCCCAGACAGTGAAGCTGATGTTTTTGTACTCAACGGTCTCCACATTAAACCCTGCAAAAAATTACAAATATCACTGATGAGAAACATACTCGAGAAACATCAAGTTACAAGACAACTATTATATTGTTTTATGGTTTATTCTAGTTCGAAAGTGTATCAGAAGTTCATCCTTTAAATAAAATTTGCATTTAGTGCCAACATTTCAAGATTTTTAACACACTGAAACCGAGCCTTAGATACTTTTCTAATTGAATATGTGTGCATTACTCTGAAAATCCTTATATTGGTGTTCAAAAAACTTATAGAGAAGCACCATTCTGAGGACCAATATGATAACACCCGGAGATTTAGTGTGATCATTATAAAACATGTGTTGTATTATTTAATAGACATGCTTTATTATTTGCCAGATTACAGTTTTTATTTCAGATAAAGATTAGGAACTAGAGTAACATTAGGATTGGATTCTTGTCATTTAACTATAAATAGGTCGTTATAACTAGTAATTTCACTATGTCTAGTGATAAGCTAAGACAGAGCCACTTATCTCTCGAAAGTAGGTAAACCAGAGAGCGGATTGACTTCTCCATCATCAATCGACCTATTTTTGTTTTTTAATTAAAATATATGCGCTGGTTTGTATCATATGGTATCAGATGGATCAATAATAATGCAAATGAACCAAATATGTAGAAAATGAATAAGGAGAATGGATTAATCAACTTTCAAAAAGTCAATCAACTCGCCCACAGTTCACTTTTGCAAGGTAAACCAACCCTCCAATGATATCAAAATCACTAATCAACATAAGTATTTGATCACAACCCTGTACCTTTACTTTTGCAAGGTAAACCAATACTAACAAGGATGCAGATACATAAACATCAAATCAAAATTTGAAAGTTTGAAACAAAGGATCCTATTCTCTAGAAAGGACGACACATATGAACAAAACAGTATAAATTAAGGTGCGAGAAATAAAATGTCAAATGCATTTCAAAGTGGTCTATGAAAGAAATGACATACCAATCGTAGGAATTGTTGTCACGATCTCACCAAGCTTGAGCTTGTACAAAATGGTTGTCTTACCAGCTGCATCAAGACCCACCATCAAGATTCGCATCTCTTTCTTAGCAAAGAGCCTGCTAAAGAGCTTGGTGAATGTTAGCCCCATTTTATTTCAAGCGAGGATCCCTGCAAACCACAAACAAATTCATATAATCATATAAATCAGTGAAACTAATATCATGGAACAAGAAAAGCAAATCATAAAGCAAAAACTAACAGACCGTTTTTAAATATATTGGATCTGTAGATGTATGGAAATTAACACCGTTACACGAATCAACCATAGATCCATTATAGAGTTATTGTTAGCTATATTAAGATCCCAAACAAATCAATTACCACATTAACAATCATATTATAGAATTTCCCAACATGTACATAATCATCGTAACTATAAACACACGGCTTCATTCCCTCAAATCAATCGCTCATGATACACTCGATTGGCAGAAAAACAATGTTACAATCCATCCACAACCGATCGGATCTGAATAAAACCTAACTTCCTAACGTAAAACCACCATTTCCTCCCTAAATTGATTAAACCTAATGGATCTAAAAGCTGCGGTCCAGTTTCAATCACATCCTCTACAATTGAACAAATTTCAACGAAATAATAACTTACGCAGTAGATCCACCTGTTCAACCTACATGCAGATCAATACAAAGTAAACCTAATCCAACGATTTACACCGATTTCGAAAGGAAAATCGAAAGAAATTGTAAATAGAATCAAAATTAACAGATACAACGATTAGCATAATAAGTGAATCACCAGAGATCTGAAGGCCGATCGACGGAAAATTGCGCTTAAATTCATTTGATTTGATGATTATAATCGGCAAAATCGAATACGAGATTAAATGAAGATTTGATTTACCTGCAAATGAACCTTTTGGAGAGGGATCGATCGAGGAGAAGGAGAGAAAGAGGAAAAGGGGCTTGTGGAATATGGGGGAGAGATGCGTCAACGTAGATACGGGTTAAATAAAGGGAGCAAATAATACTTCCGCCAGATAATAAATTTTAGTTCGAGTAAAATGTTAAATTCGTTTCTTAGAATTTGTCATTTTAATATAAAAGTTTTTTTTTTTTTTTTATATTTCAATCACTATAATTTATAAAATATTATCATTTCTATTCACTTCACTAACTTCGTTAAGGCCTCCATTAAATATGAAAGTATCTTGTTTTTTTTCAATATACTAATTATCCAATTTAAACAAATTAACCATTTAATATTCAATTTAAACTAAAAAACATGAAACGACTAGTGAAACCGGACACTTCATTTTAAAAGCTTCGATTAACTCTAACTCATGCTATTCGATTGAGTTCTGCTGTGAGATTTCAATTAATTTTTTCATTTTTGTTCAAATGCGTACCGTTGTTCGAAAATCTCACAACAGATCTCAGTCGAACATAATTGTTAGAGTTAATCGAAGCGTCCGGTCTCACTAGACGCTTCATGTGTTTTTTGGTTTTAATTAAAATTTTATATGATTAATTTGTTTTAATCAGATAATTAGGGTGTTGAAAAATACAAAATACTCTTCTATTTAACAGAGGTTTTAACAGTGTTAGTGGAGTGAATGAAAATGATAATATTTGGTAAATTACAGTGATTGAAATGGTAAAAAAAATATTTTTGGATTGAAATACCGAATTCAACAAAACGTCAAGTACGAAAATGTTACTTTTTTAGTTTTACTAATGTTTTTAAACTAGACCAATTATTAAATGAAGACCCTAAGGCCGTGTGGCATACTAGCCAGTAGCCATGGGTCACCTTGTGAGCGCGATGGCTACTTGTGAAACACCACCTCGCGGTCCATTTTGGTGGAGCCTAGATGCGAGCACGGCTACGAAAATGGTATGCACGTCGATGACCTAACTAGAATGAACTTATAATCAATTTTATCGAATAGTTAAACACCTCATGATATTTATATTTTTGAAATTCTAAACATATATAAGTAAAACATCATGTTAGTGACTACTATTTACAATGTCACATCATAACGTCAAATGCTTGAAGGGATATTATATAACCTACTTGAGCATGAATTGTTAAATGTATAAAAATACCCCTTCAAATTAAATAAATCTCTCGTTTACTTTCAATATATATTTTATGTCATTTAAATCATGACCGTGCAAGCTCACACTTTGTTTACTATAACTTTTAAATTTACCATTTTCCTTCATAAATTACGCTACAATTTTATGTAATTTAGTCTTCATACCTTATATTTCCTTGATGAAAGAAAAAATATTCAACAAAGCAGTGAAGCACGTGGTGATAGTTGATATGTATTATTTTATTTTTATATTATATAGTAGACGCTATATTATATAATATAAATCACTTTAATACAATGACCCACAAGAAATGAAAACAAAAGCTCTCCATGCACTCAGTAGTAGATCTTGCGTCCAAAATTGCAGCCACGAGGTTAGATCTACCTTGAAGTTATTTACTCTTCCTTTTAGTGGTTCAAATTTTCATTACATTCAAATATTAGAGGACTTTTTGAATGGGAGAATGAAAATCAGACATAAAAAGTACCTTGAAGTATCATTGCAGAATATATTAGTTATAATTTATATATACGTATAATCAATTATAATTATTTTATTATAATTGAAGTTATGATATATTTTTAGTGTTGTATAGAATTATAGATGTGGCAAGATTATGCCCGCAACAATAAGAGCTATGAAAGTGACACCTAGACAAAGGTGGAAAAATTAAATAATATTGGTATATATGTACAATGTGTTTCATGATAGGATGAAGAAAACAAAAGAGAAATGTGTTTCATGACAGGATGAGAGAAAGCAAAAGAGAAACTGGGGACGGCTGACGAGTAACGCGACAATAACGATAGAAATGGATAAGGAGAGAGAAAAAGAAGACAAAACCTATAAAAAAAATTTGTATCTGGGTTAAAGTTCATATTCTTACTAATTTTAACTCCCTAAAGGAGATGATGGAGCACATCCGAGAATTAAGATTGAAGAAAAGTGCCAAATTAGTTCATATGATCTTTCTAATGACATTATGGAGAATATGGATAAGCAGAATGAACGCATTCTTAGAGCAAAGACTACTCAATGGTTTAAGCTAGATATGAAAAATATATATATATTTTACCTGAGTAAAAAAAATATAGCTAAACTGAGATCAATTGAATGGGAAAAATGTTCTTTTGACTTGGGGGTAAATGTTGTTTAGTTCAGGTTTTGTTGTTTTTATTGTTTGTCTATTTCCTTTCCGCTTAACTGGTTGCTAAGCTTTTTCCTTGTATTTGTACTTCTTGTTTTGGTTTAATAATATATTTCTTTGTTTGTAAATAAGCAGTGTAACATACGTCTATTTTTTTCATTACACGCGACATAACTTATCTTTTATATGATGGCATGTAATTGTATTAACGGTCACAAAACATGAAACCTATAATATCTTACACACAATGAAAACAAGCAAAATATATTATTCTTACACCCGATAGACAAAATGTATAAACAAAGTTCATAGTAAATTACTGGAAAAGGTGGATTAAAGAACCCTGACGGATATATCACTAAGCATTTATATTATATAAAACACCAAATAAATTTGCATTAGCTCTTATTCCGGATACAAAGAAGGATACAAAGAATAATGAAGCCTAAGTATTGTTATTAATATTCGAGAAAATTCCATAAATAATCTAAGGTCGTCGAGGAAACTTAGAAAAGTTTGGAGGCCTACGTTCCATGTAAGCCGTCTTTCCCTCGTTACCTTCTTCAGTTCCATAGAAAATGAGGGTTGCATTTCCTCCAAGTTCCTGAATCAAAATCACATGACAAAAAGAAAAAAGAAAATGAATTTCAAGAATGAGGAGCCCGAGCCAAGGGGTCCATGGACCCGGTCATCAGAATTCGTCTGCTTTGGTTTTGTAGAATATGAGTTATTTTTAGAAAACACAAGTCAGACTTTAAGTTGTAGTCGATAAAGAAGAGAATTTAATATGACCCAGACCAGAAGAGAATACCTGGTGTCCAGCATGTCCATCATCGACAGCATTTATGGATGCTTTCAGCACCCGAATGGCAGTTGGGCTGTTTCTTATGATCTCCCTGCACCATTTAACTGTTTCCTGTTCTAGCTTTTCTAGCTAACACAGGATTAAAAATCTATCATTAGCACAACAATTAAGAACAGCTTAATACACACATGGATGCTTATTACTCTAGTGAAAATGAACTTACAGGGACTACGGTGTTAATCAGTCCCATTTTTTCCGCTTCTTGAGCAGTGTAGAACCGTGCCAAAAACCACATCTCGCGAGCTTTTTTAGGCCCCACCTATTTAACACGAAATACATTACAAACAGAAAGAGAAAGCGAACGTGAAAACAATCGAATTAGCTTAAAGATTATTTATAACTTTTAGATTAAAAGCTCACCAATCTTGACATAATAGAACTCCCATAACCAGCATCAAAGCTTCCAACCTTTTAGACATTAGATGATAGCTAGATTCAGATTCATTAATGAAGGACACTTTGTAATCAATACAAGTGCGTTTATGCGTGTTGAGCAGCTCACCTTTGGACCTGTTTGACCAAATATAGCGTTATCTGCAGCTATTGTAAGATCACAGACCATATGCAAAATATGCCCTCCACCAACAGCATATCCTGCAACCTAGTTGGAATTAAGAAAGAACTTTAAGTGTGATGTGAAAGTGAACAAAACATCAAGATTGAGAAGCAAAAACAGCAGAAGTTACCATTGCTATAACTGGCTTTGGAAGGCGTCGAATTTGCACCTGTAACGGTATTAGAGCACAAACATTATATCGAATTAAACATTATAAATATTTACAATAAGTTTGACAAGAGAGCAAACATTTGGTCTAATGTACATCCTGCGTCTCATGAAACTGTATAAATGTTTGCCTATGACTATGTTCGGCAAAATTAGCTCAAGTTGTAGCATTTAGCTGGAGTTGTGAGCTGTAAGTGTTACTTGTATAAAGTGTTTGGCAAAAGTAGTTGAATCTAAACAGTGTAAATCTACTTAAAAGGATGATGATTATTGTGAAAGAATATTTGGGTCTTTTGCTCACAGCAGCTCCAAGCTTATTTCTTAATGCTACTTTAAGTAGGTTTTCCGACCTATTTTTTCCAGGGACACATTCAAACATAACCAACTTTAAGTAGCGAACTTTGAGAATCATATAATGCAATTGTACGTAGTGTTGGTATATATAATCGGAGTTAGGAAAAAGTTTGAGGAAAGCGGTTAAACAACCGACTTATGTATCACAACTAAAGCAAAAGATACAAGTGCATGAGATTCTCGCGGTTCTCTATTTAAAATTAGTTTTGTATTTAACAACCCAATATATTTAAAATATCAGAGCTAATATAAAGACTTAAGCTCCCAAAAGCCAAACACCAAACATGTTAAATGCCCAAAATACCCTCCAACAGAATGGGATTTTGTCAACAACTCAACACAAATCACTAATTCAATATCATAATTCTATATGTAGTGTAGAGCATTGGTTCGAAAATAATTACTTGTAAATCAAGAACATTTAGCCTGCCAAAATTTTCAAAATCAACATAACCATCTTCACTTCTAAGAGCCTGATCACCACCACTACAAAAAGCCTTGGTCCCCTGACGCAATCATATGTTAAAAACTAAAAAGAGACATGATGTTGCATTAACCTTTAGATAATAAGTATAAATGTAATTACTAAATGTTAAACATATTTACATTGTTATTAGTCAAGGAAAAAACAATACCTTTCCTGTGAGAATGATGACTCCTATTGTACTATCATCTCTGGCATCATTGAAAGCGCGAATTAGTTCCTTAATCGTATGTGGCCGGAATGCATTTCTCCTCTCTGGCCTGTTTATTGTTATCTGCAAAATACAAATGGGAAAGCTAGAACTCCAGAAGTATAATAGGTAGATCTATGTATCATATGCACTGTTTAAGATTTAATTTAGCCATCAGTGTTTTCATGAAAATGTTCAAATAAATGATACAGAGCATATCCAAAAGCCAACAGATTGATACTTAGTAACTTAAGCCAAATAACTTAAACCAATTAGACGGAGCAAGTGTGCTAGAAAAAGACCCAACTATAAAAGTATAACTTCCATTACTTTGAGGCCCACAATTGGTAAACTGTCATAGGCGGTTCGCTACAATTGGTAAACTCAAAATCCATCATTTGGAGCCCAGTTCCTAATTTTCCTTAATTTTATCAAATTATAGTTATTTCTTTTCGATTGTATAAACGCGTGAATATTTGATTTGAGTAATTTACTGTATTCACAGTCAATTCCGGTTTCCAAAAGTTGAACCACTTGTATAACTTTCAAAAGTTCAAATTTGATAATTTCTAAACTCATGATTAAGGGATTATGTAGCAAATCTAACAGACTTTCTTTCTTTCTTTCTTTTTGTATCAGAGCATTCACAGTTCGTTTATGTGAGTGTATTTCTATATTATATGGTATAATTATAAGTGGTTGTGAGCGAAGGATTTATTGTTCATTGTGTATTTTTGAGAAACACCGTTTAAAACCCTATAATGTTTCTAATATATTTTAAGTGGTTGTGAAGAAGAGAGAAAAAATAATAATAATAATATAAAATGTATTATTTAATTGAACGATAAAGAGAAAAATAGTGATTTTAACGTAATTATATAGACAAAGATGGAGAACGGTTTATGAATGCTCTCAGGGGTGTAAAAAAACCTAAAACCAAACCGCATTCGTAAAAAATAAAAACAAAATAAATAAATAAAAAATTCATCTGATTGTGACTTTGGTCTTTTGTTATTTTATTAATTCCATAAAACCTTGTTTATTCGGATAAATCGAAAATATATTTCAAAACAAAATAAACTTAATGTAATGCTTGCCCCAATTATGAACGTACTTCATAATTCCTTCTCCAAAACTTCAAATTGTCAATCACATTTCAGAATTCTGATCGAAACTAATAGGGTTTACAGTTTACACACAGGTCAAATACACGAACCTTAGCAATGGCTTCACCTTCAGCTTTCTCGTATATAATATCAGTAAACTCCTTCCCCGATTCGTCGCACGCAGGTTTCCACACAGGTATATGACTCGAAACTTCACCGTGAATCCGATGATAGCTATCGTTCATAGAAGCACTGCAGCTATACGAACTTATGATCGGAGAAATTGAATGGGGCTGAGGCGGATTGAGGTGGTTACCGACGGCCGCAACTCTCCTTGTGACGGTGATCAGGTCTTTTTCATGGTTTCCGGTGGCCATGGTTGTCGATAACCGCCGGTAGTGGTGGTGGTGGTTAGAAATGGAGGGAAAGGGGTTGTTGTGTGAGTGTTTGGGAATGGTGGTTGATGATTTGGGTTATCTTATCGGAATATGGGATAAGGTGTTCGTATGGGTGAATTTTGACCCTTACGATTAGTTAAAAGTTATTATGACTTTATGTCTAGAGAAAAAATCAAAATAGATCTTAAAGACAATTATTATTATTATGTATATATATAAGAAGACCACACTCTTGGTAGAGATGTAAACGAACCAATCCGGCTCGTAAACGATTCGAGATTTGTTTGAAAAAAGCTCGAATCAAGCCGAGCTTAAAAAACTCATATTATGGCTCACTCACTAAACGAGCTTGAGTCGATTTTTAGATATCAAGCTCGAGCCGGCTCGCGAACCTAAACAAGCTTTTGTTTATATAATATTCTTTATAATAATTTTTTCATATTAAATATATATTTATATAAATAATATTATTATATTAGTATTAAAAAATTAAATAATATATTATGTTATATATAATAAGAATGATTATGAATAAATATAATTTTAATTATAAATATAATAAGATTTTAATAATTAATAATAAACGAACGGAGACCGAGCATTGCTCGAGCTTTACAAATAAAATTTCGAACGAGACGAGCCCGAGCTTTCTAAAGTTAAAACGAGTCGAGTTCAAGCTCGGTTCGTTTACACCCCCACTTCGCAGTACCGGCCTCATGATATGTTTTTATCATAACTCTTTCTTTGGCTTGCCAGACATATTGGGTTAATAGAACACATTTCGGTGTTAGTCTTTTCTATTATTATTATTATTATTTTTTATTTCTCTTTGTGTTCGTTTGAGACAGAGCAGATGAAGATGAAGGTGTTTTTTTCTTACCTCTTTCGTCGATCATAAGCCCAATTCCATTTTTCGTGAGTTTTATTCTGTTTGTGTTATTCTAATTTATTGGTTTCTTTGTTTTTAGATCTTACCCGAATTCAAACGGACAACGATTTTAATTAATTGGTAGTTTTAGAACTGGGCGTTAAGAGACACAGAAAAACGATTAGGTTAGTTTACTAATACCGTTTGATCAAGTTCATTTGATTTTTCTATTTTTCTCTTATGTTCATTTTTCAGGCTCTCCTTATTTGATTTCCATGCAAGTGATTTGGGCTTTTTTTACTAACAATTTTTTAGATTCTAATAGGGATAATTTAAGGTTTAAAAGTTTGGAGCGTTTTTTCTGAAGTTTAAGGTAATAGCGTACAAAGAAAAGTGGTTCTATTTGGCGACCAGTAGGGGGTTGCTTTTCTTCATTCATCTAAGGTTTTGATACTACTATGGTTCGGTGATGTAACATCCATCTTTCGTGAAATTTTAAAATATATTTTTATATAAATATGATTCTTCTCAAGACAAATTGTCTACGGTAAAATATTATAAATTGATATTATTGAACCTGACATACAAAGTTTTTTTTAAAGTTGAAGAACTAAAGTAGTTATGTTATTAAAACATATTGAACTTTCCACCAAAGCTGTTAATCAGAACTCTAGAAGAGTTGAATGAGCACACCAAAACATATTAAACTTTACACCATATGAAGGCAATTATGAAAACATTAAATATCATAAAACAACAAAAACATCAACTCCATTCCAAATTTCTTGTTACAAGTGTATATATATGTTACATGATTTTCATTAAACTAGAAAAATGTAACCCTTTGAACTATCACATATTCACGCGATAGCCTCACAAGACATTCAAATACTATATAAAATAGCCTCTAGAGCACCTAAGACTCGAGGAAGTTGAGCTAAAGCTCAGTATGCATCAAATGGTCAGTATCATTGACTTCAATTTCTTCAAAAGTTGACTTATCAGAAGACGTCAAACAGTCAGCAGAAGGTTGAACATACCCATAGTTTATGCCAGTAACTGAGTTGCAATAAGTTTGAGCTGTTTTTCCATCCATCCTTTGTAGATTAATGTTGTTTAATATTATGTTGTTGCATGGTACTGTGTCACTGCATGCAAACTTCATTGCTTCTGCACTCTTTGAAGTTCCAGTGACATTTTGGTACATTATTTGACTTATTTCCACTGCTGATGTCTATAAAATGAAGAAAGAAAACATGTTTTATTTCTAGATTTTATTTTTATGAATATAGTTGAAATGATATAAAAATGATCTAGAGAAAGAAAGAGGGATTATGCCTATTTTGGCAAAATAAAGGTTTTTATACGAAACCATAGTTTATTAGTCGAGGGATTATCATAAGAATTTTATGCACTGACTATAACTAAATGGAACAAGTCATATTTTTCTTAAAGAAACCTTTTATATATAGAAAATCGACAAATTCATGTGAAAGGGGGCCAAGGGATCCTCTTGACCCTCCGTTGGTTCTGATCCAGAATATATATGCTTTTCACATATGAGAAGAAAACCTGACCAAGCTTCAACCGTATAGCATGTTATGGTAACATGATAAACTTAAACGGGTCATACATGCCTATACATAGGTTATAACTAGATTGTTTTACATCCTATTTATAATCGGACGGAAAAAATCAAGATTAAACTATAGAAGATAGATGAAAATGGCATGACATGGATCTTTTTAATGTTTTAGATTAAGAAAATATGATGAAAATGTACCTGGTTTTGACAACTTTTAGGAGAATCACAGTAGAACTGATCGATTATAATCGGGTTAGCAACATCGTCCATTTGCACATTTTGGTAGCGTACGGCTTTTACATAACCGGATCCTCCCTGTGCCCGATACAAGATGGATATTAAAAGTGATGGACACTGATATTCTTAAGAAGACTATGCACTATTATTACAAGAAATAATTCACATATATACTCTCGTTACAAAACATATTTATTGAGTCTATCAATAGCTTTTGCTCTGACTGGGTTTTAAACTTTTAATTACTTGGTACTATTTGTTTGTTTTTATTCTAAAAATCTACATAAACATATCAAGACAGACACGAAGAGGCCTTAAACGCACTTTGCGTCCATCCCATCCCTAGAATTTAACAGTCAACTGCTTTGATATGTACATGTATAAACAGATAATAAAAAACAGTTATGCTATGTGGTCTTTTTTTAACCGGATACTCTTTGCACATTTATCACTTTTGCTACTTAAGAAACTAACTACCACATTCTTGCATAGACAAGTAACACAACTTTAATAATTTTGTTAGTTAAAACCCTTTAAGGTGGTCGGATTTTTCGAAAGTGTAAAATGGTAATATATTCATATGATTTTCTTTCTTAATCTTTCTCAAATCAAGAATTGAAGATTGTTCATCCAATAAAGAAGCGAAACATCAAATCTAACTACCCGAAGGGTATATCATGGTAGTATGTTAATGTCTTGCTCAACCAAAAGGTTATGGGTTGAGTACATGTGTTGATTTTAGAAGTAAAATATATGTAAAGTAGAGAGTGTGCGTGTTAATCACTAAAAAATGTCAAATCAAACTGACCTAAAAAGTAATTCTAAACATCGTCCAAAACCAAACAAAA
This sequence comes from Flaveria sonorensis, assembly GCA_025506505.1. Classification (NCBI taxonomy): domain Eukaryota; kingdom Viridiplantae; phylum Streptophyta; class Magnoliopsida; order Asterales; family Asteraceae; genus Flaveria; species Flaveria sonorensis. The sequence goes on from CM046436.1 coordinate 8,197,755, forward strand.
AAGTAGATATTAATTAAGTTGTTTTAAGGTTGTTATCCACACTACTTATGATATGTCAGTGACATAATTCTTTTATATATATATACATATTTTTTCAAAAATCAATGTCAACAAAGGAGTCAAGTCAGTATATTCGAACCTGAGACATTTTTTGTTTTAGAAATGGAAGTACCTGCCATGTCTTAATTCTGAGGCCATTAGTAGTGCCTTTAAGGAATGCTTTATCTAGGACTACACTTGAGACTATTCCTATAGTGTTATCTTTACCCAAGCTTCCTATGCTGCAAAAATGCCAAAATATTCAGGCTAACTACACCACCTTAATTGTTTATTCATTGTTGAATATCCAAAATCTTTTATTGATCTAACACGTTGACACATCAAAACGCACCTGATTCCGTGACCGGGCCCACAATATATATTCTTCATCTTGATATTTGAGCTAGCATTCACGATCGAGATGCAATCATCACCTAAGTAACATATGGGAAAATCGAAAAATGTTGGTATGTATTTGCTTGGATAGAACCTATGTAAATGGGCTTCTAGTTGCAGACTAAAAGATAATCACTGTGTGTTGACTTTTAAGGTCAAACACTAAAAATGTCATTTGTGAATTCAAAATTGTTGCGAGTTCTATTTCAAGTGTAACACCTATTTAACCAGCACTTTTATGTTTGTAGTATGTTATACAAAATGGTCTATAGGTAATAGATTTAGAGAACTCATAAAAAATTTTGAAGTTAAAAGAAGTAAAAAAAGAATTGTGTTGACTTATAGCAAGTAGAATGTTGGGTTAAACAAAACACTTTTGCCCATACTTTTTTATTTCTTATAAAGAGTTTGTGTTGCCATTATTTTTGCATAGTTATATTTAACAAAATAACCTTAGATGTTTGTACATTAAGAATACACCTAAGGTGACTTCTAACCTCTTCGATCCTTTCAATCCATTTGACCCGTTTCATTTTAAGCTATCTTTTTTTATCTTAAGAGTGACCTATGAAAGTACAACATAACCCAAATCAACCCATTTAATTGATTTTTGGTCATTTTATAACATGAAGTTGATGACTTTAGTCTAAAATTTGCCAGAAAATGAATATTTTCAATTTGTAGACAGAAAGGAACACATTGTTTTGGCAGGAGACTATTATCTATGTACTTTAGAACTTTAAATAGAACAAAAATAAAATTAAAAACCTGTTCCAATTTTGCTGTTTTGAATAACAACATTTGTTGATCCCGTAAGATGGATCCCATCGGTGTTCGGGCTATCTTCGGGAGAAGAAACAAGAACGCTAAAGATGCGCACAGATTGGCACCGTGAGATGACAAAATTCATCTGTTGACTGTTTTGGAACGTAAGACCTTTGACTTTTATCGCTGAACTATGATCAATTGTGAATGCCTGCATAAATTCTTTTATAAATATTTATTCAAAAATTTTCAACAAAATAATGCATGTAAGCTCTTACCGATGGTGCTCCAACACAGGGCTGCAAAAGCAGAAAACAAAACACTGTGTCAATAACTTGATGAAATTGGATGAGATAATTTTGATATGTATAGAGGTGATTTGTACACTGTTAAAGTTATCTATACACTACTAAAATATGTTATTCTGTTTTAATGACACATGTATTACAGGGTTAACTTTAGTAACATGCGTAGATATACGATAACACGGGTTGAAATTAAATCAATTTTTTTTTTTAAAAAATTTTTTCAAAAAAAAAAAACCATTTTGTTTCAAAGCAAAATGTTTTAAAAATGGCATTTTGAAAAAATTTTCTTATTATAACTCCTAATTTTAATTATTTTTTTGTTTATAAAAAATTTACTTTATAAAAACATCAATTTTAAAATACTTAGTATTTTTAAAAAGTGTAATGTTTTAAAAAAATTCTTATTTTATAAAAATTTGTTTATTTAGACATAAAATTAATAAAATATATCTTTTTTATTGAATAAAAAACTATTTTTAATCTAAAAATATATTAAATTATATTTTTACCAAATAATGTAATTAATGTAATTATTTAATAAAAAAGAAAAACGAAAAAATTATGATGAGAATAAATGTTATGCTGGCACGTGTCAAACTTAGTTACTATTTTATTATAGTAAAAAAATGGCCGATAAATAGAAAAATATATTTTTTACACGTGTTTGTTTGATTTATTGGTAAAAATACAATCATTTTTACGCGATGAATCGAATTTATTGAGGAAAAAATAGATTTTACGTTTGTTTTGTTCCTTTTGCAAGATGCAGCCCACCATTTCTTGCCTGAACCATCGATAACACCACGTCCTTGGATCGTCGCACCAGTGAGGTTCGAAATGGTCAGCCAGTTTCGAGGACTTTTCGGGTCCCAGTTCTTGGGTTCATCTGGTGCTATAATTGTTCCATCAATCTGCCAAAAGTCATATTCAATATTATGTTAATCATTTAATACAAAATATTTTGTCATTTTTTCGTGCAAATTGCACATTTGTTGTTTGGATCACATCATTTAAAAAGTGTAACCTTTTTACTTATGAATGCATGTCTGGGAAAAAAGGTTTATATTTGTTTTAATGAAAGACAAACAAGTTATAACTACTCGTCAGCTATTTGAGATCTATGATTGACAATTTGTTTCGATAAACCTTACTCACATGACCCTTACCCCTCTATATATATACTTAAACATCACCTTGGAAAACAAGAAACTTCTACCCTACTCAAAACTAGAAAAACTAAACACCTATTTAAAGACTCAAATAATCATACTGGAATAATACCAAAATAAATCACCCCAGCTAAATAAATACCAAACGTAAACTCTAATTTACAGATTACCCTAATTTTAACTACTCTACTCAATACATATTAGAGTTGATATTGAAGTTTAAGCACCTGAAAAATCAACTTTCCAGAACATGGTCCTTTGAATCTTGTTGCATTTACTAGATACGTACGACCGGGGGGAACCAAAAGCACCGATTTCGCTGTTGAACAGGCTTGTGTCCATGCATTTTCAAACGCCTAATATAAACATAATATAACATGATCAATCAATATTCAACACACTTATTACTTTCATAATCACTAATATTATCAACATATTCACCTTCGTATCATCAGAAACTCCATCTCCAGCTGCCCCGAAGCTGTCCACATTCACTAGAATCTTGCCACCACGTTGACTCGACCATGATGGCATGTCAAACAACTCTATTTCATCATTTTCAACCTCAAGACTTTCAAACTCACCAAAAATATCAAACTTGTCAGATAAACCGTCTTCAGCAGTACTTACATTAACCAAAAATAACATAACAAGAACAAAAACAAAGACCGTTTTGCCCATGATTTACACGCTATTTACGTTTCGGAAAACTGCAAGATTTGTATAAATCAAAGGGAGACATGGGATTTAAATTTATACGAGGAGATTAGTGCTAACATAGATCACATGTCTTGGCTTATAAGTACATAAATGTGCAAGATTTTCTACATGACCACCTCTTGAAGTATTTTTGTTGGGGAAACCTTTGCTTTACTCTTCAAATAGTGGTCTAGTGCATCACTATTATTCAACAAAAGCACAAAAGTGTCTTTTATATTCTGGCTTGAGGCCCACTACATCTTAGATAAATATCCTTTGAAGATTCCTTTATAGGAAAGTTTATTGATTTGCTATCCGGATACAATCTAAACAAGATCACATGGTCCATATTCATATGAATATCATCAACGAACATTCAACACGAACATATTAAATTAAATTATTCTTCAACATAATATTTTTGATGAATTACATGAGATCATGAGAACGACACACATTGTTATGGAATTGGAGTGAGTGAAATATTCGTATATGGTTTTAAATTAATTTGGCCGTATGAAACTAGACATTTATTGTTATTTTGCGTATTGAACTTCAAAACTTGTCTTTTAATGTAATCGACTTTTAAAAGTGCAGTTTGATGCAAATGTGTATAATTAGATATGTCCAAAAGGTAAATTTTAAAAGTTAGATGTGTGTTTTCATAGTTGGTTACGTCAAAAATATGTGTTGAATTTCAGTACTTATAGTAATATGTAACGTTTGAGACGTATTAATAGAGATATTTGGAAATTCCTTTGCACATTCGTTCCTGATTGGAGTTACGAGTTTCTTGAGACGTACCATTTATGTGAATGATCACACTCTTTGACCCTCTCGATACTATTTTTCCTTCATATTCACAACTTCTACTAGTGACAAATGCAAAAAAAAAATTATCAGTGACGGGTCAACCAAGAACGGGTCGTATTGTAACGGGTCGGTTCAAAATTTAGGCTATATCATAGCTAAGAATGGTCATATTAGAATGGGTCGGTTGAAAAATATTCCCATTGAAATGGTGTTTATTGTTACTTTAAACTATCATCTTTTAAAAAATCCACTATCGCCATATGTCATCATGGCATTGTTATATTTCCATCATGTTATTTACTTTTGTTTTTTAAACAGTAAGAAAGTGAAGTTAAAATTGTTGACGAGTGATGCTCGATTTACATACCAAATATTATCTCTTTTCATTTTTCAAGCTTACAAAAAAGTCCATCCATCTGGCTAATATGTTAACATAATAGTACCATACTAAAGGGTAAAATATAAGGCCGATGACATCGATATTTAACATGAAGATTAAAATCCATGTCAGGTAAGTATATATAACAAATCAATAAACATTTAGAACAGAAAGAAAAACAGACAGTATAAAACAAAGGAGTATCATCAGTGAAAAATATCCAATAACCACAAAAATAGAAGATATGAACTAAACTAAGTAGTCACTAATCCGTTGGTGGACACCAACATATTACCGACTACAAATTTGAGGGGTTAAACAGTGTTTACGAACGAAACTTTTGGAGGGAACTTCGATATACTCTTGTTTTTTGAGGGAACAATGAACCGACAAACTAGTCGTTGGTAATCCGTAGGTAAATTTAAGGATAAGATTTTGGATAGGGTTCTCACTCATACTTGATCATGTTTTTTTTTTTTTTTGAACGGCTAACGAATAATTTTATGCTCGATCACCTGGGTAAACCTATTGATGAAAGGCCAACCACACCTGTGAACACAGTTAGCGTTAGTGACCCAGCCTGTCCACCATTACAGGGGATCTGAAGACCCACTGTAGTAAAACCTCTGGCCCACTTGGAGTATATTGCACCAAGTGATACTCGAACCCATAACTTTGATTCTGGAAACTTATGAGGTGCCTCCTCCCAAACTAATTAATCTATAGGCTTGATCATGTTTCTAATAGGGATATATGTGGTTGTTCATTGGTAACAATTGTGGAACCCTTAAATAACGGATTCAACGAAAAAAACAAGTGAAATTGGTAACAATTGTCGAACCCTTACCATCACTCGTGATACTATGACCCAATTCGTGGTAGCTCACAAGTCACAACCCTAATTTTGTTGAAAGTTAATTTTGTGATGACATAGATGCTTGCATGTTTGATGGACCTGAGTCGCAATCAATTTTCACGTATGTTTCATCAATTGATCTCAACAATTTTGGACTTTTGGTACGCCTTATATTGGTGACATGGGCTATGGCCCAACAGATCTTTTTATTTAGTCCAAAATGAACATTAACAGGTCCAGCAGATCAAACATATTCACGGCCCAAATATTTTATTCCTTCAAAAGGGTCTATATTTTGGAGTGACCGCCGGATTTATTTTTTTAATCGAGTAAATTATTATTTTCGTCCATGAGGTTCGGTGCATTTTGCTATTTTCATTCAATATTAATCTTTCTTTTCCTGTGTGTCTCTGACATTTAAAAAAACTTGCAATTTTCATTCATTTTCGTTACCTCGTTTATTTATCAGTTAAGTAATCATCATGTGCACCTCATGTGAGGGGTATTTATGTACTTTTGCAAATCACAAGAAAAAAAAAAACTAAATAAACATTGTTCAGTTGACCCGAATATTCAAACATTATCCGATTACTTTTAATATTCAAAGCTGATGTCCACTTAACGGGTAAAACAAACGTAGTTAAAGAAAATGGATGAAAATGACAAGCTTTTAGAATGTTAGAGACAGAAGGGAAAAATAAAGTTTTTGGAGGAAAACGGCAAAAGACACCAAACCTCGGGGATGAAAATGGCAATTAACTCTTTTTAAATTAAATAAATTCATCATTCATGTTAGTTGTTTCTCACTGCACCTATCTATATTTCATTACTTTCATCGATGACTAAGGGGATGTTTGTTTTTTCAAAAAGGTCTGCGTGACCTCTTATGTCTGCACCAAGAAAACCACGCGCAGAGGTTTACTTCTGCAGACTGTTTGATTTTTCGAAAACTTTTCATTAAAAAACGTCTGCACGAGATCTTCTTGGTGCAGTTGTGGAAAAGCCTCTTCTTGCCACTTCTTACCTCTTCTCAGTATCAGATATAACTTTAGAAAAGTGAAAAAATGAACCCTAATCTAGCAACCGACCTCCCCATCATTCCACAACAGACCTTCCCATCGTTCAACCTCCCCATCGTTCCATCAACCTTCCTGCCACTCCACCGCCCCTCCACTCGATCAAGCACAATCGACCGTCTTTCCCCTCACCGCCGTCAAACCGTCGGGAAGTCACTCAACCGCCGTCGACCGCCCTTCCATCGGCTGCCCTTCCACTCGACCGCCCTTCCAGTCGAGAGCACAGACCGACAGCTCCGAGAGCACAACAGCCGGCATTCCACCTCCGAGAGCACAACCGACCATCGTTCCCCTCACAGACCGACAGCTTCGAGACCCCTCGAGAGCACATACTCAAGATCAAGGTACACACATACATCTTCCTCAAGTCTCAACTTTCTGGTTTGTGATTCTGTTTCCCCGATTTAGCTTGAAACTTCTGTTTTGCTGGATTTTATTGATATACTGTTATTCAATCATCCATGGTGGGTTTTATTTTCTTCCAATTTGATCTTTGTTAAATAGATATTATGCACTCTACTTGTTTGATCATTTGTTTTTTCTGAAAGACAACTGTGGATTTGTTTAACATTCAGTATTTCATGATGTGCAGTTGACTATACCATGAAAATTTTAGCCACCCAGAAGAAGTTTCTTGTTAGCATTGCTAGTTCAACGTGGTTTTGTGATGATCATGCTCTTTGTTTAAACGTTGAAGTACTTTCAGTTTATTTAAATTTCAATTTATTTAAAGTTCAGTTTATTTTATCAGTCTGCAGACGTTAAAAACCAGACAGTCTTCTTCTTGCATACTGCAGAGGTTTGGTCCACCTCTTTTACTGCAGATGTGGTCCGCAGACTGCAGACGTTTTCCTGCAGAAAAAACAAACAACACCTAAAGTCACTTTATTTGAATGTACCCATTGTCTCATCACTCTCAAGCGGTTGAATCTTTTGACAATTTAAATCTGTGGTCGAAAATCTAATTTCATACATCAACAAACAATTGCAGTGTGATGGTTCTTTTGAGTTTACAAAATGGTTAGCTTAATAGAAAAAAAATCATCACTTCTTTAAGATAGACTATGCTATACTCTTTCATGCGCATCTCCTTCAGAAATTATGGTATTACACATATGTCACAATTGTGTTTCTTATTAACCGCTTAACTTCCTCATCTCTTCTTTATTCGTCTCCATATGTGATACTTTTTGGTTCCTAGCCTAAATACATTATTCTTCGTACCTTTAGGTGTTTTTGCTACATATTTCTTAGGACATTCAGTCTGACAAATTGTTTTCAAAGTCAACTCCATATATATTTTTTGCGCATGCTACACATCATATCAGCAGGTTGTGATCCTCACACTCAATATTGTACGTATACCTTTCGTCGGGTTTTCATGAGATGTTTTTTTATTCCCTCATATCCGTCTGCACCTCCTGCTCATTTTGATCCTAGATAAGTCACTCCTAAAGAGCCTTCTTTCATCCAACTTAGAAATGATCTATTTGGAGGATGCGATGCATACGGAGGTTCTGCTTTGCACTCAAGCCAAACCTGGATATTGGTTTCACCTCCCAATGATGCTAACGTTGTTGGCTATAAGTGGGTATACAAGATTAAATGCTATATACTATGATATTTGATAGTCTTATAAAGCTCGGTTTGTTGCTAAAAACTTTCATCATACAGGGACTATTGTTACATTGAGACGTTTAGCCATGTGATAAAAGCCACTACTATCCGGCTAGTACTATCAATTGCATTTTATCAGGGATGATGTATAAGATATATTGATGTCAACAATGCTTGTGGTAAAGTGGTATATTCTCCAAGTAAATATTTGTGAGTTTACATTCAGCAAAGTGCAAGTATGATGATTTTAGGAGTGAAATAGGTATAGAGTAGAAAGTGCACGTTTGCATGTAGAAAAACATAACTTATAAAATACTAGTAATAACCAACTTTTGTTTAACATGTTTTCCTTTAAACCTATTATTTTTTTTACATGCATATTCCGAATTAACCATTGACATGCATGTAGTTAAATATTGTGAGAACACACTGAATAAAATTAATTAATTGTTGTTTAGAAATTTAAAAATTATGAAGATTATAGAAAATGATAGAAATACAATGTTTGTTTGTCCGTATTTAAATTCAAAAACAAAATAAGAATAAATTTTGTTTATGTATATAATCTATACATATGTAAGTTTTATATGAGATGTATTACGTACACTACACATGTGGATAAACCATTAAAAAATTGAACATCGTATGAAGAAATTAATTTGATTATTCTTTATAAACATAAATATATGCATTTGCATTTGAAAAGTAAAAAGTAAAAAGTAAAAAATAAAAAACATGAATAATTGAAAAAAGATTAATTGATTTAGGTTTATTCTTTTTATTCTTATAACGATTTAGTGTTAGAAATAAACCTCATTCCAATATATGTATGTACTTTTTTGATGGCAGGAATATTTGACATTGTCACAAAAGCAATTGCTAAAAGGAATAAGCAAGCTTTAAAGAACCTTCACTAAATTGAAGATGTTACATCCACAACACTTCATAATTAATCATATAATTCAAAAGAAATAAACATGAAATAACCCCCACCATTAAAGAACATCTACTGAGCCCAACTTAGGTCAAATCTATCGTACAACAAACTAAGTTCTGACTTTCTGTATTCAATAATTTTGTGGCCCTGTACTAGAGTTAATTTCATCTGATCCTCATTACCACCAAACCTCATCTGATCATCTCTAAATTCACCGACACGAAACGAGTTAGGCCTCACCATAGATGTTCCTGGAACGAGTTGGGCCGACCCATAGACGAATCTTTGGATGAAGTAGGTCGGTCTATGCTTGGGCCCATGTTTGTTTCATGAAAGGAATAAGGCCGGCCCATGTTTGGTTCATGAAATGAATACAATGGCCCATGTTTGGGCCCATGCTTGGTTCATGAATCAATATACGTCTGCCCATGTTTGAGCCCATGCTTGGTTCATGAATTGAATTAGGCCGGCCCATGTTTTGGCTAATGCTTGGTTCATGAAACGAATTAGAATGGCCCATGTTTGGGCCCATGCTTGGTTCATGAATCAATATACGTCTGCCCATGTTTGAGCCCATGCTTGGTTCATGAATTGAATTAGGCCGGCCCATGTTTTGGCTCATGTTTGGTTCATGAAACGAATTAGGCTCGCCCATGTCCGTGCCCATGCCTGGTCCATGAAACGAATTAGGCCGGCCCATGTCCGGACCCATGCTTGGTTCATGAAACAAATTAGGTCGGCCCATGTTCGGACCCATGTTTGATTCATGAAATGAATTAGGACGGCCCATGTATGGTTCACCATCAGCAGCGACCTAGCACTTGAAAACCTTTTATCAAACCCAGACTCGATATCCCCGTCTTTAGTCTCGAACGCACTACGGTTAGGTTTCATACCTCTCTCTTTAGTGTGTCGACCATGCTTAGATGGTTTTGGCTTGTTAAAGCGGTTGTTACACAACCGTCCAAGACAACAAGCAACCAAAGACACTACCACAATCACCCCTAGTACTATGAAAACCGCCTTAAACGAACCATTCGACTGGTGCTGTGAAGGTGGGCTTGCTTCAGAAGCCGGGTAAACTAGCGACGTTTGATCTACCCGTTGAACCAACATGTTCCAAAAGTAGTTTGAGATTGTTAGAAAGAAATTGTGCAAAAGGGTTTGGCTTAGAGGTGTTGTTTGAGTGTAGGTAAAGTTGGAATATGAGGGTTATGTTTTGAATGAAAAAGCTATGAGTATTGCTTTTATAAAGGAAAGAAAAATATTCTAAGTTTAGTGCATGCATGAGAAGTAAGTGAGTGGTGATGTCTTATCTATTCTTTATTTGCTTTGTTAGGAGATAAAGCAAATTTTTGGCTACTTTCAACATTATCTAAAGGCCACATTCCACACTTTTTCTTGATTACTCTATTAAGAGATACCCTTTTATTGGACACCTATTGTTACTTGCTCCTACAAACATAATATCTTTATGTTGTTTTCATATTGACTAACATAACTCTATAGCACATGCACCATTCCTTTTATAACTAAAATATATATGATTCTCCAAGTAGTGCATATATTTTGTATTTACCCACTCCTCCCTCTCTCCATGTATATATCTACTAATAGTGCAAAAACAAAACTAAAATTGAAATCATGCACAAACATAACCGAAACAACCAAACCATTAGTAAACCGCTGATTTGGTTATGTTTTTAGCAAGTTTAATGGTTCGGATGTATCAAATTTGTAAGTAACTTGACATAACCGGCCAACACTAAATGGTTAGTTTAGATTATAGAGCTTATAAAGTTGACTTGGATATTGATTAACTTTATATGTTTTTCTGTTTGTATTCTATTTAAATGGTCAGTTTAGATTATAGAACTTATAAAGTCAGACTTTTTTTAAAATGAGATTAGGAAAGTTTTTCCCATATGATTTAGGGGCTTAGGGCATGAGTTATTATCACTAATTTGAGTATCACATATATATTCAAGTATTCAACTCTATGTAATTGTAAATGTTTTTAGTTTATTTGAAATTATCGATCACATGTTTCTCAACGATTAACATTTTCCACGTTTATAATTAATTAATTACAAGAATATATCAATATAAGTTGTATTGGAGTCGCTTTATACATTTAGGAATATAAAACTATGTTTCACTCATTAATTGCAGTCGGACATTCACTTTTATTTATTCTTTGCTTAAACGATATTATTTCTTTAAAATAATCTTAATTCATAGACACATGATCGTACACGTGTAGACGTTACGATCTATTAATGGCTTGATGTGTGTAATAGTTTACTAATATCTTAGCTTTAATAAACTCGTGTATTAAATAAATTAAATAAATAAAATATTAAATACAATAAAAATTAAATAATTATAAAATAATTTTTTATGATAAGATATGATTTGAAAGTTTCCTTATTATATATAAAATAAAATTTTGTTTCGAAATAAACTTTTAAAAAAAATAACATTTTATAAAAATTTCTTATCATAACTCATTTTTAGACAAGACTGTACGTGTGCACACCGGAACACAATTAAAAGTTTTATTCATTTTCTAAAGTTTTCTAATGTAAAAACAATATGCTTTTGGTCCTTAAATTGTATGATAGATATGTATTATAAAGAAAAATTCATATAGTTATAAATTATATCTTATATTAAATAGCATCGACATAACTACAAGAAAGTTTTGATATATTACATTTTAGCCACTATTGTTTGTAATTCATGCAATTTGTCCCTTGTCACGTGTTTGTTTATGTCCCACTAATGTTTTGTTTTTCTCCATATGTGAAGTGTGAACATGTTTTCACCGGAATCCTACTTTTCTTTCAAACTCCGAGTGTGTAAAGAACTTTGATGGGTAAATAAAATTTTAAGGTTAAAGTTGGCATATAAGAAAATTTTTAAGTTTAAGAATAAGGATAAAATAGTAATTTCTTGAATTGTAGTTCAAGAAATAATAAATATGATAATTAGGTAGTTTTTAAAGGCATGTTTGATATTTTATGTTTTGATTGGATATATTAATATTACTAATTATCAAGTTATTGGTAGCTTTGATTGTTGTAAAAGGTTGTACATATCTTTTTTATTCTTTTTTTTTTTTTTTTTGTTTAAACATAGTACTTTTACACATATCACAATCCAACCTTACAACTTTCTCTACAACTCTAGTCTCTTATACTTTTTATTTTTTACAAATTTTTTGAATTACGGTTTAGATTTTAAGAGTTAACAAGCCGTAACGTGCACGTATGATTCAACGTTGTTACGTTATTTTTTTCCGTTTAACATTCCCGTCACAATGTGCGGGTCTTGATCGACTTAGTTATTGTTTTTAATGTTTTTTGTTTCACGTGCGTGATTTAACGTTTGGTTTTATTTTTTTCGTTTTTATTTCTTTTTTAGTACAAGTTTTTCCGGCGTTAGTGGCCGCTAACAGTGGTGTGACATTGGTGTTACTTGGCACAGTTTTACGCACCCACCACAATGCGTGGGCTTAAACACTAGTTAGAATTTAATAAGTATCTTTACTATTAGAAATGTCATTCATTAATTAATGCCATTAGATAACAAAATAAATTGAATTATAACTATTATTTAGAAATTAATATGTCATTCATTAAATAGCAAAATTGTGTTCTAGATATAAAAATTTAAATACAAAAAATGTTCTCATTATGTATCTTAAATTTATATGTGATGCTAATTTATCCATCTTAAATCCATATTTAATAGTATAGATGTGAATAACCCGTTAATGAATCTTTATCTTATCTAATATAAGAGACTTGAGATGACCGTGGCAGCACTACTATCTACTCATCAAAAATTTCCCGCCTTCTCTCATATTAAATAATTACCTTAATTATTAATAAGATTATTTAATACTTTTTTTAGATGCAATAAATTAAGAAAGAAAAGAAATTATTCATTAAGTTATTTCTAAATAAATAAATTTTATAAAAATACTTTTTTTTCTAAAGCTAATTTTTTTTTAAAAAAATACTAAATATTTTAAAATTGGTATTTTTAAAAAGTCAATTTTTTAAAAACTAAAATAATCAAATTAGGAGTTATAATAAGAAATTTTTAAAAATGACATTAATACGGTTTGTTTTAGAACAAAATGTTTATTTTTTTAGAAAAATTTAAACAAAATTTTAAAGTTGATATCACTATTTTATTATTTATAGTCATTTCTCATATGTAATTCAGTCATATCATATCGTGAATATCATTTTATCATTATTAATTTTATTATATTAATATTTATTTATTCAAACCCGTAAAATACACGGGTTTACTAAATCTAGTAAAGTAATATTATATAAAAAAACGGTCGAAAGTCACTTAAAATATTTATGCGTATGAACCCTCCAAACTATTTTATCTAGACTATTAATATGCTTAGTTTTTCTTATTATCATATAGATAAAGAAACAATTGAGTCAACTCATGTCAATGCATTCTTAATAGTACATGTTTTCGTCATGATATTTTCACGTCAAACAATTTTTCCTGACCAGTTTATTAACCTATAAAGAGTATTATAACCGTACAAGCTGAAACAAATCTTCCGGTATTGTCTATATGAGATGTATGTGGTTTGATTCTACTAGATTAATGGTCTAGTAAATAGTTTGGAACTTGTATTCTTAATTTCATTAATTCTTTTTAGATCTAATTCATACATATAAACTTAATAGCTTAAACAAATCATTTCGTACCAATGATCCTTAGCCTAACTGATTAAGGTGAGGTATCTATGATATCTAAATATTTGGAGGTCATGATTTCAGGTCTCACTCTAAGCAAAATTCTTAGAGTTGAATCAGGGGGTTTTCTCAGCAATGGATTTCCTTCTGAGGGGGTTGGGGTGCTGTCCCGGCTAGAAAACGGATAGGTGGGTCCGACTAATATAACATCTATCCTCCAAAGCAGGGTCGCACATTTGTCGTTCACAAAAAAAAAACAAATCCTTTTCGTGGTTTAAATCACATGGAGAGAGACAGAATCCGCCCCGATAATTCCCAAGAGACTCTAGGCCCAGAGCTAAAACAAAAAATAGGCTCCTATAATACGACGCATAAAAAAGTCTAAACCGAATAATGATATGACGATAATTATTATAACAGTAAACACAACAAAAGTATTGTAGCAATATGATCTAACTAACCTAAGCGAATCGAAAGTCTCTCCTAGCATTTTTGAAAGTAATATTTTCGATCAAGTTTTCATAATTAATGATTTCAAATACATTGTTTTCAATAATTATCATATAATATATAAATATGGGTTCTACAAACTAAAATGTGCCATAAAATTTTTTTATATAATTCTTTTAAAACAACTATCATATTACTAACTTATTATATGTAATAAAATATAAATTTAAAAAAAAATCGGGCTCTCCGACCCTTTATGCCCTGAGCGGTCGCCCGTCTTTGTCCCACCGGGCCTGCCTTGGAGAGAGTTATATGACATCTCAAAAATAAAAAAATTAAATAAAAAGTTAAACTCCAGCCATTCATTTATTATGAACTTTTATTTTACTCCCAATAATCAACATATAATCTAATCCGCTAATTATATAAATAATAGTCAGAAATGAATTTTTATACGAGAGAAGGAGTTTTTATGTGATCCTTCTCTAATTCACACAAACCAGATATAAACGAACACACCCTATATTCTGGTCACCAATGTATCGATCTTTTGTTGGTCAAAGATTGTTCCTCGAAAAAAAGGGTGAAATTAACAAAATAAAAGTAATAACTAGTAAACTTTAAAAAGAAGTCACAAACGTCATAAATGAAATTGCTAAACGACAAATTTTAGGTTTAATTTGAATTAAATGAAACAGTCAAACAGTAATTTTCCTGTCCCGTCTCCTGCCAAACATATTGATTTTTTTTTTGGTCATTTCTTCTGGTTCACGACTAATACATATAATATTCATCTTTTGAACTTGATTATCATCTAAGTTGTATCTGATTGCTTTATTAATAATCAAATAATTTCAATCTGAAAGTATATTACATAGCTCTCAGATCATCCTGGTTATCAAATCGAATTTCTTACCACTACCGTACGCCCACCTATATCTTTCAATTACACTATCGCTTGTCTTAAACCTAAGAGCTTCAATGGAAGATAAATAAAACCTCTACCATATGCTCCGACAATGGCTACTACAAAATATCTAATAGTGTTTTTAATTAATGCTTGAACGTGAGGGAGAGTGTGTGTATGTTTGTGTGTGAAAGATCACGTTAAGATTGTGAAAGTCCTACCGATACTGTTGGGCCGTTTGCATTTATTTGTATTGTAAGATCGCATGACATCATCGCTGACGTAATTATTATGTGTTGTTGCTACTTATATTTATTATATTTTAATAAAAGAAAAAACTTCACATTTCATATATTTATTATATTCGATCATGTATATCCTTGAATTTCAAATATTAAAAGATTTTCTTCAAAAGCCAAATTAATAAGCAATATTACATATATATCCTACAAAAACCTTAAATGCATATTACCCAAATAAAAAATATAATAACATATACCCATATAATTTTATGGATTTTATCTTTAGGTTAAAACACAAATCAAAATCACAAACAAACACGACACAAATCAGAATACATCGTGCAACAACACAACAAATCAGAATATATCGGCCCTTCACCGCCGTGACAAGATCCAACCGCCGCACCGCCGTCCTCCTCGCCGCGCCTGTGACGGGCCCTTCACCGCCGCAACCCGCAAACCCAGGTATGTCTTCTTTCCATGTTAAACGATTTCTCACCTGAATTTGAACTGGGGTGAGTTCAGTTGAACGAAATTGATGAATCTTTGAGCGAAATTCTCATCGGCATTTCAACAAACGGATGGTGTGTGACTGTGAATTCGACTAAATTTCTAACAAAAATAGATAAAATTTGATGGACCTGATTTGGGTGCAGAAGAATCAAAGGAAAAGCATGATGATTTTGATGATGATGATGATCATCATCATAAGGGGTGCATGAAAAAAAGAAGAGAATAAAGACAAAGAAACAAAAGGAATAAAGATTAAAAAAAACATTGCAGTCTTGACAACCTGGTCTGCTTTGTTCATGTCAGGACTAGGATGATTAATTTTGTGTGTGGGGGTTAAGATATGAATTACAAAATTGAGAATTTTAGTGATGGTTAAAAACCGCAGTGATTTGAAGCTTTGATCTTTAGGTGTTCAATCTTATTTGTTTGTGATTCTGATTTGTATTGTTTCTTCGATTGATCCTTTAATATAGATGAATGATTCAACATGGGAGATGCGAATACAGATGTAATCCCGACATGGGAGATTATGGTTCAATCACCAACGCTAGAGCCAAATGTTATTGAAATACCATCAAAGCATAAGATAAAACTAAAATACGGAGGCTACTTTCGGTTTGCTAAGAATTCATGTAGGAAAAGATATTGTTATGGCTACCAAAAATGTATATATATATTGACACATACATCTATAACTTTAGTGGTTTAATTAAAGAGGTTACAAAGCATTATCCCTCAAATAGGAATCTTGTTATCTCCATTTGTTTTGTTGACAAGTATGTCACGGATCAATCTTTTATCAAGCTTGATTCTCATGAGAACTTTCAATTGATGCTCAACATGTATAAGCTAGAAAAAGAAGTAACTGTTTATGTGATAACGAAAAAAGAATTAACTCTACATGTGATAACTAGTGATAATCCTGAGAAATCCGATAATGGATTAACGACTTTTCTTTTTTTTATTATTTATTTCGTGGGACCTTTTTCATCCATTGAATGATGACGCATAAAAACATCTTATATTTTAATAAGAATAAGGGAAATTTTGAGTTATGAAGTAAAATGAAGAACTATACGTACACTTTAATAAGAATAAGAGGAATTTTACAAATTATGAAGTTTTAATAAGAATAAGGGTAAATTAGTCATTACATAAACTATTTTTAATGAAAATAGATATATTTGCCATTATAAAGTTTTGAAAGGATATATATGCATTAAAATTTTTTGGTTGGGTATATATACCATTAATCATTTTTAAAGGGGGAAATATGCTTTTCTCCCATTAAATAATGCTAGCGAATCATGTTTACGACACCAAAAATTGTTTATTCATTTCTATGAACGAGATTTCTCCATAATGATTTTTATTTATTTATTTGTGTTTTAACGTTAATTAATATGCTTGTTAACACTTTGTTTGAATATTATATAAGATTAAATGATATAATAAATAATTATAATTGTAAATTCCGTTTTTAATGGTATAATAAACATTTATAAATGTAAACAATTAACAAATGGATAAAATCATACCACTCAGGGTGACGCTTGAACCGACCTGACATAGGACGGAAGCAATAAGAAAATGCTAGATACGTTCTAGCAAACATTTAATTATACACAACGTGTAATCAAAATTTGTCTCAAGACTTGCACATGAATCTCTTATATAGGCTACAGTTGTAAGCGAAGCATAAAGTTTAGTCAAAGGTAACATACTCATTCCAGAAAGATGCAAATATTTTTAACGTTAAATAACGATCAGGCGATTAACAAACGAAAATCAACACTTGGGTTCGCAATCTAGTGGTTAGAACAAATAACTAGCCACAAATCATGAACAAATCCTATCAAAACCTCCTTCAAAGCGTTGATTATTCCGGCGGTGGTTAAAAAATGGGATTTCGATGGATGATTGTAGATGAAAACTCGGATGATTGTCGATGAAAAAGTAAAAATGGGGATACCTATGGAATGGCTCAACGTGTACCCACCATGAGATGGTGAAAACACCTGGTGTGGGGGACAGGCAGCGATGTTGCCACGCGACGCCGGCCCCGCCGCAACCTTCCGGGGTGGGTAGAGGTGTACAACCGGTTTTTTTTTTACCCAAACCAGTTCGGGTTCAAAACCGAACCGGTTTTTTTGTGATGGAGTCAAACCGGTTTTTTTCCAAACCGGTTCGGATTACAAACCGGTTTGTCTCACCGAATACTCGAACCTATCAAACCGATTCGGATCGGTTTGAAACCGTTTTTTTAACAAACCAGTTTAATAACCGGTTTTGAATGTGGGGCTACCAAACCGATATACAAACCGACTGTTCGAGTCAGTTCGGGATCGGTTTGGGCCAAACCGGTTTTGGTTTTTTTAGCCGAACCTACTAGATGATGTGAAATGAGAAGTAGAAAAATATCCATTTACACGTGCGCTTGCAAGACACGACTCACCGAGTTTTGAAATCGTCAAACGTTCTTCATAAATCCAAAACCACCCCCTATAGTTTCTCAAACTTTACCATTTTACCCACAAGGAACTATACTTTAGTTTACATGTCATTTTCAACAAAGTACACAATTAATATCGGATCACGAATTTCATGATCTTCGAAAGTGAGCTTTTCCTAGACCCAAACAAAATTGATGGATGAACTAATCAAATATTTGTTATCTTGCGTCATAAATTCATATTCATATAGCAAATCTTACTATGATAAATAAATAAATTTGTTTTTATCACATGTCTACTTTTGAAGAAGTATGGATTTTTATTTATTGCATCTTTTTTCTATTAAATAATAATATTTTATAGTCAATTAAAATATAAATCTTCTTATTCAAATAACAATTTATTAAAACTTCTATCTTACACTAAAATATAATTTTATAATTTTGAAATCTTTATTACGTAAATTATTAATCGTCATGGGTTTAAGTCTCACTCTGACCAAAATCCTTAGAGTTGAGCTAAATGCTTAGAGTTGAGCTAGATGGTTTTTTCAGCAATTAGTTTTTTTCTAAGGGGGTTGGAAGTGCGGTCCCGACTGGGAAATGGATAGGTGGACCCAATTAAAATAGCACTTATCATCCGATGCCGGGTCACACATTTGCCATGCAAAAAAAAAAACGAAAAAAAAACTAATGAATTTAAGGTAAAAATCTTTAACAAAACGGTTTATTTACACTAGATTTATTTAACTGGGGCAATTGCATATATCCCTCTAAACTTGTGAAATTACATATTTCCTCAAAGCACGCTTAAAAAACATTGTACTTATACATTGAAAACTTGTGTTTTTAAAAAATATTTAATTTCAAGGATGGAGAGGGGGATATATGTAATTCTTCCTATTTAATTTACGTAGTTTTTTAACCTGGAAATTAAAAAAAAATAACAAAACTTCTGTTTATAGTTTATAAATGCTCATCAATGATGTTTCATTTGCAAGATAACATAAAATAATATGTTGACTTTTAAATCAAAATCTGATGCAATAACTAAAAATCAAATAAAAAATTTGGTCAAACAATTGAAACTTTGACCGAAATTTAATGTGAAGAAACTACAATATCATAAAAATATGAGGTTGAATATAACATCACTTAAGAAACTGCATTACTTACGATCCTAATATTCAATTATCGTCATCAATAGATTTTCCATAAGCATAAGCCACAAACAAACATTTGAATCGCAATTATATATATACTAATAATTACCAACTTGGTTTTGCATAATATGTTATATCGTATTTTAAGCGAGTTGTGCTCACCTTACCTATTGTTTTTTTTGTAATATCTAACTTTTTATTTTAACTGAATACTTATACATTTTTTATAATTTATTTTTAATATTTTTTTACTTTCAACTTTAATCCCTTATACTTTTCATATTTCAAAAAAATTTATGTTTTACGTTTCGGTTCAAATTTTACGAGTTAAAACACCGCAGCGTGCGTGTGTGTTTCTAAAATTTTATGCATATTTCCCCCCGTTTAACGGGCCCTGTCGCAAGGCGTTGGTCCTATATCGACGTAATTATTGTTTTAAATGTTTAACGTTTCGTCTGCGTGGTTTAACGTTTTTACGTCTATTTTTCATTCTATTTTATTTTTTTGTTTTTAATTTTTTTAATACGAGTTATTTCATTGTTGGTGATCACTGATGATGATGTGTCATTGGTGTTACTTGATATGGTTTTCCACCCCTCGCTGCAACGTGGGAATTAATACCAGTTAACACTATTATACAACAGCTCGAGCATATATGTTTATTATTTGTTTAATAAGGGGATGTTTGGCAACTTCTGAATAAATAAGTGTTGAACCAATAAGAGGTCTGAACCAGTAAGAGGTCTGAACCAATAAGTGCTGAACTAGTTTAAGTCTGTTTGGTTGAATATCTGATTAGATATGTGAAATCACAAATCTTTTAAAAAATTTAATTGTCTTATTTAAAATATATATCTACATAATGGGTTTCCCCCTCCTCTCCGGCTTCACCGCCGGCAGCACCGCCGACCAGACCCCTTCGCCCTTGCCGTCACAGGAGGACCAGTACCAGGGGAACCCTTGCCGTCGCCCTCGCTCTCGCCGGCTGACCTCCGCTCCACGTTTGACTTGGGTCAGATCTTGGTTTATGTTTGACCGAAAAAATGGTCCAGCCAGACCAGAGTGACTGTAAGAGGTAACCAACCCAATAGCCCCTACGACTTGCACAAAACAAAATGTTTATTACTTTATTTGAATGACTTCCACTATAAGTCTATAACGCGTAATGTTAACCATCATATTACACTTTCACCCCATACATAACTTTTTTCCAAAAATAACCCCCCAGATTGACCAATAAAAGTCAATTCAAATATTAGTGCAACCACACCGAAAATTCAAAAACTAAAAAGAACCCAAAGTTTGACTTCTAGACCCTTCTATATAACCCACCCACACACACATTCATTTGATTCATCATCTCACAGCTCACACATTCTGCAATTCAAATTCTCTAACGGATCACACGCAATTTGATTGTTCAAACTAAACAACTTGAGCAAATTATTGATCTCAGAGCTGATATTTTGTTATTTTTAGTTTTTGCATTTGGTTGATTGATTTCTAGATGCAGATGGATATAAATTCATCTTCTACAGATATTGATCGTCAATGTAACGATCAGGATGAATACATTGATCAAATCGATCAATCGATTGAATCAATAAGCGATGGATTCAACCGGAAGCTTCAACTGGAATGTGATGATGATTCGATGACGAAGTTATTGCCAGATGCGGAGGTTCACGAGAATGAAGAAGAAATTGACGACGACGACGACGACGACGACGACGATGTTGATGATGATTTTACGTTTATGTTGGTAGGTGAAGATGAATCGTCGATGAGTGATGATAAAATGCTTGAAAACGGTCAGATCCGGCCGGTGTTTCCATTGTTTGATCGGAATTTGTTGTTAGAAGTTGAGGAAATAGATCGGTTGCCGATGAAGCCTCCGGTGGATAAGGTTTTCATCCAATCGCGTGGTGGATTTCCGTCGTCTACGGCGTCGGAACGTGACGAGAATCACGATGCGACGATCGGACCTTACTGCGATTGGTCCAAACGATCATCCACCGCCACCGCCACCGCCACGGCGGAGCTCAGTAAGAAGAGCAACTCCACCGGCTTCTCGAAGCTCTGGAGATTAAAAGAGAAAATCAACCGGAGCAACAGCGACGGACGTGATGCGTTTGTGTTCCTCAGAAGTTCCGATCGGACGACGACGGTGACGACGGCAACAACGGCGTCATCTCCGTCGGCAGCGGCGGCGGTCGCCGGTGGAAAGGCAAAAGTTGTTAAGCAAGGAACAAAGGCCAAAAAATCTACAGTATCAGCGCATGAGGCTTACCTGAAGAGCAGAGGACACACGGAGGAAGAACGCCGGAGATCGTACTTGCCTTACCGGCCGGAGCTGATGGGGTTCTTCACTAACGTACACGGTGGTTTAACGAAGAATGTTCACCCCTATTAAGTATTAATATCTTTGTAAAAGAAATCATTGTTTTATTGTTTGATTTTG
This sequence comes from Flaveria sonorensis, assembly GCA_025506505.1. Lineage (NCBI taxonomy): Eukaryota > Viridiplantae > Streptophyta > Magnoliopsida > Asterales > Asteraceae > Flaveria > Flaveria sonorensis. Next base: position 8,219,733 of record CM046436.1, read on the forward strand.
GTTTTTGAAGGATTCTGTTATCGTTGTAGAAAGATGAAATGCAGATAACCGAATCCTTTTATTTATTTTAAGTTTGTACTTTCCGTTTTATATCATTCTACTCTAATAAAAGTATAATTAAAAATGATACGTATCAACACTATTTTAATACTCATCAAGTTTTTTCCGTCTCTCTCTTATTAAATGTAATTTGATTATTTTTTTGATTAAAATAATTTTTTAATAAATTAAGAAAGAATTTGTTTCACTAATGTTATTTCTAAGAAAAAAGTTTTATAAAATAAATTTTTTTCTAACACATTGAATTTTTTAAAAAAATATAAATATTTTAAAATTAATATTTTTAGAAACCAAAAATATTTAAAATTTAGAGTTATGATAAGAAAGTTTCTAAAAAAGTCAATTTTTTAAAATGTTTATAATAAAAAATATTTCAATCATATATTATCCTACAATATCATTTTATAATAAATATATTTTTATTTTATTTATTTAACCCGTGAATACACAGATTTACTAAAGTTAGTAGATTATAGAACGGTTACTCTCACACTTATTTAGTGATATAAGATGGAGATGAGTGTGTTATTAATATTGTTTTTATGCCGCATCAGTTTGTTTAACAAAAATAACACATAACATTGAAGATTTTTGAAGGTTTCGATTATTGTTGTAAGAAGGTGAAAATTAAATAACCGAATCCTTTTATTATTTTAAGTTTATGTAATAGCCGGTGATGCAATCAAAAAGTGCTTTATCATTGTCACATAGGCAAAGATGATAGGTGACCAAGTTTGTAATTGTTTTTATTAATTATGTTATAAATATTTTTCGTATGTTGCGAGAGTTTGTTTAAGAAAAATAATACATATTACATAACATTGATATTAAACTTAAAAATAGTAAAAAAGATTAAGAAAACATAATAAAAACATTAAAAAGTGAAAGATAATTAAACATGTTATCATAAGTCATTCCAATAATTAATAATTGTGAACCCGGAACAAAACGCTAAATCATAATCGGTTGGCGGGCGTTTCGAATTTGTTCGTGTTTTGATATACAGAGATATAAGGGTGTGTGTTAATGGGTAGTGGGCTTTAAAGTTTATTATGAGGCGGGCTTAAAGAATAATCAAATATGATTGATGTTTATAACTCGAAATATAATACATAATCAAATATTCATAAAAAAATAAGAAATCTAATATTTTCGGGAAGTTCAAGTAATCTAATGTATGATTTGTATAATACATTACTAAACGACAGTGGAATAATACTCTGAGGGGAACTTGGGAGGTATGATGGGATGGATTTTTTTTTTCCAGTTTTAATGCACAAGATTTTAAAATTTTGATATGTTGGCTTGGTGAAAAGGTAAGAGAGATCAACTTTCAATCCTATTCACTATGATCCGAGATTTATTATCCGTTCAAGCTTCTATGGTAGCTTCGAAATCTGTTTTTTCTATTGGTGGTTAAGTCATATCGATACGCAGAACAAGACTCACTCATCCGACGATAGAGATGTACATTTGTTTGAAAGATTAATTAGATGCGGCCGAAAGAATATAAGATAAATCCTCACTCGAAAGAGAATTAGAATATGAAGCTAATATACGAGGACGACGATGAAACCACATATGATGAAAATCCACGCAAGTTCGGGTTCAGAGGCAAAGAATAAAAACATAATGTCGAGCGGACATGTCGATGAATAAACAATAAAAATTCAAAAAAATATATTATGTTACAACTCGAGTTATGACTTGTATATTTTTTATGTATATCTATTTATAAAATTTTAAGTGTTAAACAGAGGAAGAGAATTTTAGTTATTGTTTTGTTAACTTTACATTTTTTATTGTAAAAAAGGTTGAAAAAAATGGGTTTTTTTAACTGTTTGGAGCTGAACCACTTATGAAATGATTACAACTGGTTAGATACGGTTCGATTTTTCTGGATGGAAACCAGTTTTAAACCGAAACAGTTCTTGAACAAACCAGTTTTATAAGATTACGCACCACCCTGTTCTATTTACAACTGAATAGGTTTTTTTTTTTTTTTTTTTTAAAAAAAACATGTTTTCTTCACCTCTAGTCCTCTAGCCTCTAGTATAGGGTGATGTGTTAATATTTATTAAACTATATTGAATTATAATTAGTATTTTGTTTATTTATTTGAACCAATTTAAAAAAAAAAACTGTAAAATAAAAGAAAGTTGAATTAAACTTTTTAGGTGTCATTTGTAAAAAAAATAAATTAATAATAATAATAATAATAAAATCATAGATGTCACTCTGTCAGGCCAATAATTCTTGAGTATCATTAGGCTTTCATTTTACTTTTTGTTTGAAAGTTTCTCAGGTGTTGGTCGACACTCGAACACCGTACAGTGTACATAGGCCTGGTAGGAAAAGCGACGGCCATATCTCAGCCAAGAAAAAAAGGTATTCGACTAGATTAAAAAAATACTGCAAGCGTTACATGCATGTTCAAATTTTTATAAACAAGTTACAACCACGAAATGAAAATATAGTGTGCAGGACGTCAAAGACCTAAATGCTAGAGGGAATGTGAGTCGCTGAGTCGGTTCTGAAAGCAGTAAAAGAGTATAGCTGATGCGGTTTAGGAAGCGTGCAGGGAAGGATCTGTCCTGTCAAGGGCGCGCTAATCCGCAAACCATAGGACTTTAATATCATTCATGTGGACCACATACAACAGGAGGGAATCCAAGACTCGACTATTCGATAATTTTCAAAAAAATATTTGTTTTATAGCTTATGAGTATGACTGTATGAGAGTAATCAGTAATGAGACCAAAATATGTCTTGGGTTGTTACGAGGCTCACTACTGAAAACGATCAGGCTCCAAATACGCAAGTTTGAGACTTGTTGTGATGTTGGTATAGTGGTATACTACGCAAGTGGGCCTATTGGGCAGAATAGGTGAATGAGTCAATAGTTGACGGGCTGGATACTTGGGTCCGGCTCTAGGTTCAATACTATTACTATCGATGCTCCAGCATCGCAAGTAGAGGTAGACTTGGGCATAAAAACCGGGTTCGGATCCGACCCGGAACCGGGTACGGGTACGACCCGGTATATGCATACCCGGGTTGGACCCGAAAAAAACCCGTAGGGTTGGAACCGGGTATGATTTTCTAGAATTTCTTAGAACCCGACCCGACCCGGAACCGGTTGAACCGGGTTGGACCCGGTTTTGACCGTTTTTTTTTTTTAAAAGTGGCCGTTTTTTAACGGCTATATAGCCGTTGGGATCGATTTTTGGCCCTTTTTGTCACTTTTAGGCTTATAAGTTAGTATAAATAGGTGTGGGTTGATATGGTTTAGTACCCAAGTCTCAAACGCAAAAACATACGCAAAAAACGCAAAAAATACTCTCGTTTACTCTCGTTTTACACGTTCACTCTCTCGTTTTACACTTTCACTCTCTTCAATCTTGATATGGCTCACTCACAATCTTCCGTTGGTCAAGGTTCGTCCAACGCTCCAACCGTCGTTCGTGTTTTGCACACAATCGTAACATGGATGTTTGGTGTAATTGGGATATGGTTGAGTTGAGTGACGGGTCTGTAAAGGCTCGTTGCAAGTTTTGTGGAGCTTTGCTTGCTAAAGATTCTAACACAACTTTAAACAAACACATTAGCAAGAAGTTTTGTAAGTCGTTGAAAAGTAATCCGGATTCGCAACAAACACAATTGGGTGGAGACGGTGGAATCTTTAATTACGATGTTAATACGGTTCGAGATCGAATGGCGAAATTCGTGATTCAAGAAGCTTCGCCTTTTAGTCACTTCGACAATCCTCGGTTGACCAACTTAATTCGAGAGACGCTTCAACCTCGTTACACTCACGTAAGTCGTACTACACTTAGACGTTATTGTTTAAAATTATGGAAACAAGCAAAAAATGATTTAATTGTATTATTTGAAATTTAAATACCGGTGTAAACTTAACTAGTGACGTTTGGTCGGCTCCACACGGTTTACCCGAATCGTACCTTTGCGCCACCGCTCATTGGGTGGATCCCAATTCATGGCAATTGATGAAACATACGATTGCATTTGATCTTTTTTCACATCCACACGCCGGAGAATTTTTGTTTTACTTTTTAGATAATGTAATAAGTACTTTTAAATTACAAAATAAACTTTTTCAATTGCATTTGATAACGCCTCTAACAACACAACCGCGGTTGAAAAATTAAAATTAAAATATCTTCCGATTGCAAACGGTGATTTTTTCCATACTCGTTGTGTTGCACATATTATTAATTTAGTAGTGCAAGACGGACTATCCGGGCAATATGTTAATAACTTTATTACATCTTTTCGATTTATGTTACATGACGTTTTTAAAAAAGTAGAAGAAGATATAAAGATTATAAACAACTCTGTAAGGATACGCACTCTAGATTTTTAGGTCCTAATTGGGATGTACCTATTCGGTGGAATTCGACTTGTCACATGTTTGAATGTGCTTTAAAACAAAAGGGCACTTTGAAAGCTTTTCATAATAGTCTTTCGGATAATGGTGAAGCCGACCCATTTCCGGATGCGGGTTGGGAGAATCTTCAACGTCTATCCGAGTGTCTTGAGATTTTTAAAAACTCAACAACAAAATTATCGGGAGTTTATTATTCCACTAGTTATTCGGTGCTTCAAGAACTATATTTTATGTCTTTGAATTTTAAAAATTTTCAAAATATAAATAATATGTTTAATCAAATGATAGAACCAATGAAAGAAAAGTTTAAAAAATATTTTAAGGACTTACCACCTGTTTTACGTGTGCCGCCGCTTTAAATCCTTTTCTAAATGTTGCGGGGGTTGAATGTTTGATAGATGAGATAAATGACAATTTGGATATGCAGGACGAAAACCCTGATTTTTCAAACGAGGCAAAAGAAAATTTAATCATAGTTTGAAAACAATTTATAATTTTTATTTAAATAGATATGGGCCTAACGTAAACATAACCATGCCAAGCGGAGCAACCTCAAGTGCTAGTACCTCGCTTAAAGACCCTGTTTTAACTATGTTGAATGTTGTTCGGGATGTGACGGCTAAACGTCAAAGGGGTAACACCCAACAAGTGAGCTCGGTAGATATAGTGGAACGGATTTTATTTCCACTATGACTACCGAAGATTATCGTGCATTCGATATTTTGGCTTGGTGGAAGGAAAAGAATCTCAATTTCCGATTCTTTCTGCTATGGCCCGTGATTTACTAAGCGTCCAAGCTTCTACGGTAGCTTCGGAATCTGCTTTTTCTCTTAGTGGCAGGGTAATATCATTACGAAGAATAAGACTAACTCTGGAAGCAGTGGAGATGTGCATTTGTTTAAAGGATCACTTAGACGCAACGGATCGTATACAAGACCAAACAAGCCTCGAAGACGAGATTACACTCGAAGCTAAAGTACATGATAAAGAGGTAGAAGACGGAGTATCTTCTGGCATATCCGATGAAGAATTAGCATTTGATCAAGCATCTCGTAGTAGATAAAATTAGACGATATTGTTATTTTTAAGTTGTTTTAATATTATATGTCTTTCATGTTCTTTTTAAATTTCTTTGTCATTCAAATGTTTTATATAAAAAGTATTTAATATTGTATATTATAAGTGTAACATTTTCTGCTCAAGATTTGTATATATTTATATATTAAGTTGTTTAAATTTTTGTCATTCAAGTGAACCCGGTTAGGAAAAGAAAATAAAAAGAAAAAAAAGGAAAGAAAATATAAGAAAAAAAAAACATACGACCCGGTGTTCGACACACACACAAGAAAAGAAAAAAAGAAAGAAAAAAAAAAGGCAAAAAGCCGGTTGAACCCGGGTTTCATACCCGAACCGAACCCGACTCGACCCTACCCGGGTATACCGGGTAGGGTTTGTATCTCGCTGAACCCGACTCGGGTTCATACCCGGTTTCACCAATACCCAGGTACAAAAAACCCGGTTGGGCCCAAACCCGGTTTGTACCCGGGCCCGGGTCCGGCCCAAACCCGTTTTGTGCAACTCTAAGTAGAGGTGGGAACAAAAACCGGGTTCGGACCCCCGGGTACGGGTAGTACCCGATGGGGGTTGGACCCGTTTTAGATTTTGAGTTTTTTAGTGAACCCGGCCCGACCCGGTTGAACCCGGTATTGGACACGCACACACAAGAAAGAAAAAGAAAACTAAATTACATGTATCGAGATGGACTTTTCTATTTGTAAGCCCATTAAACACTTAGGCCCATTCAAACCAAGGAAATTGAACAAAGTTGAGATTTTAAAACAGAAACCACATGGATCAAACATATATTACAATAACACTCTTTGCACACCATATTTATTCTCACAAATATTCACAGTAAACCACATTATTAATATGCTGATGGTGTTTAGAGTTAACGGTTCTCGTACTCTTTGAATTCGAGCCTTAAGGAATCGGGTATATAACTACCTTTCCAGTAGCGCGGTGGCTCTCAAGATAAGCATAAGCTTCATTAACCTTGTCGAAAGGGAATGGGCTTTTTGGGTCAATCACCACTTTGATCTTTCCACTTTCCAGGTAAGGGTTTAGTTTTGTCAGAACGGATCCATTTGATGTGAGAACGAAGTAGAACCCTGGGGGTGGAATTGGCCCGGTTATACACACTGCAACACCACCTTCATTAACCGCCTTCACTGCTTTCTCCGGTTGTCCTACAACAGTGCATCATTTTTGTATGTCAAGAAACAAATGCATATACATAACTTGGATAAATCTAGACGGGACAAATTATGGTGGTCAGATGATAAGTCAAAATATGTTGTTTTTTATACGGGTTAAAAGAGGTTGGGTTAGCACATAGCCACATAACACCTTTTGTCGTTCTTTTTTTTAAATAATTAATGTGCCATATATGATTTAAAGTATACATTATTTCAATAGTAATATAATTTTGTTGATTTAAATTATTTAAAAGGTTGTATGAGTTACTCTTTCGAAAAAAATATATTTTTTGAAAAAAATTTTAGAGAGTCGATACATTATCACAATATCATTTCAATAATCTAGTTTTTTTTTATTTATGTGGTTTTATGAATAATCACATACTTGCCCAAAATAGGAACATACTTTCACTACTTTTATCACAAATGTCAACCTACTTTAATTCTTTACCAAAAATAGCATCCAGGATATACATTAAGTTGCTTTTATTGTTTAAACTATGTTGTATTGCTTGATTAAAAGATAAAAGTATGTTGGTATTTGTAGTGATTATTGAAATATGGCTATGTTATTATCGGTAAATGGGTGGGACTATTACTATTTGGGTAATTGCCCCACCTCTTATCTAACTCATTTAAAATCAAATAAGCTTAATAGTTAATGAGTCATAATTGCCACATGTGATACTATTCTTACCAATTGCATCATAGACAACATCATATTTATCCGGTAGATCTTCAAAGTTCTCTTTGGTGTAGTCGATTGCTACATCGGCGCCAAGACTCTTTAGCAACTCGAGTTTTCCCGTGCTAGATGTGGCTGCTACTTTTGAAGCACCAAACACGTGTTTTGCAAGCTGTATCAACAAAAAATATGCTAACACAAACATACAAGCATAATAGCGAACCAAGGAATAGTATAGAGTGGGAGAGTATACATGTTTATAGTCTTATATGGTTAAAAACTAGTTTTAGTTACCCATGTATTACACGGAAAAAAAAGAGTTAGTTATTAAATAACATAAAAAAAACATAAATAAAACCAAATGCATTATATATTAAATAAGACATAATAACTTTCGATTATAAGGTCACAAATAAACAAAAACCTCATTGTAAACTACATTTGTATTAACGTTAGTAAGTTTGTCCTCATTATCTAAAGCTAAAAGTTTCAATCCATTTTTTACTATTGATTTGTGACAAGACGACATAAAACTTACCATGCGTAAAAACATCTTTTAAGTACAAACCGACTTTTGACAAAGATTGACCTTAACTTTTGTTTATTGTTATAGTGAAATATACAGCAAAATGAAACTGTATTCTTTTAGACTTAAAATGAATCTTTTGACAGGTCAAATCGTGAGCTAGAATGTTGATTATTATTTATTTAATACTAACTTTAGTAAACTCGTTTATTATACGGGTTAAAAAAATAAAATATTAAATATAATGAATATTTATGAAGCTAAAATGATATTCTAAAATAAAATATGATTAAAATTACATATGAGTAATAACAATAAATAAAATAATGATATTAATTTTTAGACTTTTTCTTTCAAAAAAAGTTAACAATTTTTTCAAAATAAACAGTATTAAAAATGTTATTTTTTTAAAAACATTAATTTTAAAATATTTATATTTTAAAAAAGTTAGATGTTTTAGAAAAGATTCTTATTTTATAAAAATTTGTTTTCTAGAAATAACATTAATAAAAAGACATCTTTCTTAATTTATTAAAAAAAATTAGTCTAAAAAAGAATTAAAATTATTTAATATTTCTTAATTCAGATAATTATTTAAGAGGAGAGAGATGCGGCAAAAACAAACTTAGGGGGCCTAGGAATGTGTCAAGTGTCCCCCTAAGTTACTCTTTTAGTATTATATATAGATATAGATTACCCATTAGAAAGTCTAGTACTCAAAACACATCCTTAAACTCAACCCAAAAACCGAATTTAAATATCAAATGCCCATTATATTTCAAATAGTTTGATAATTTAATAATTTCAAAGTTTAAACTATAGCTTACAGTTTTATATTTGTTAGGATCAATCAATCAATTAACATACCGAGCAAAATGTTCACTCATAGAATCAGGTTTGAGGAGGGTTGGAATAGATGCAAACCTTACCCCTATCCCGACCCAAAAAGGGTTTATCTTTTAAGATCATATAATATATTAATATCTTTGGTTTTCAAGCGGGGTAAACAGGTTCACATAAGGGGACAAATATCACCTAACAGCGTACTCGTTCCCGTGAATTTTTTTAAAGATTATTTCATACGTAGATACCCGTCCAATCACCAGCCCTATAATACCAATTTGCAGTTCAACTTTAATCATCTAGGGAAATGTTAATCATAACACTTAAGAGCTATGCTTACAACTAAATTAAATAACTAAGATTTTATTGTATAAAAACTCAACAAGCAACTTATGGCTACATTTAACAAGATATGGTGATAACACATCCATATTCAAGAGATGATAGTACCTGAATGACGAATGATCCAACTCCACCAGCACCATTCAAAACAAGGATTGATTTACCTTCACTAAAACCAGCCCTTTCTAGACCTTCATAAGCAGTCTCAATAGCAAGAGGGAGTGCAGCAGCATGTACAAAATCCAAATTTTTAGGCTTCAAAGCTAGCAATCTCTCCTCTACAGCTGTGTACTCAGCCAATGTTCCAAACTGTTTAGGTCCATCCAGAGCCTTCTCAATTACATCTCCATACACTTCATCTCCTTCTTTCAGTCCTTTTACTTGGCTTCCAACCTTCACAACTACCCCAGCGACGTCGTATCCAGGAATAATCTGTTACAGAAAGTGAACAGAATCACAAGTGTTATCATCGGTAATCATATGTCATGATGATACTGATTATGTAATGAACTGATCTGAAATTAGGTCAAATCAACTTGCACTTGTACAAATGAAATTGTGTTTTCAAATAAAATAATCAGATATTATCAATCCAAAGAGTGATTGGAAATGAAGATAACACGAACAGAAGCTTCTTATGATTTCTACAGGCTTAATTCTGCACAACAAACAAACGCTAATCTCCAATTTCAGCCATAAACTACTTAAAAACTCACATAAACATGCCAAAACAGTAGCAAATCGGATCAAATACAACGAATTCGATTTAGCTTACGTAAAACTGGCGATGAGATGCGGCTGTTGGAACTGATAGAGTTCGTAACTATAAACTTCGTATAATTATACAATAAACGCATAACAGCTTCAACTTCTACACAACAAACCAGCCTGAATCCAAAAATTCTACCAAAACAGACATAAAACTCACATAAATATGCCGACACACAAAATCAAATCAAACACGATGACTTAAAATTAGCTGATCTAAGAAACGGTAATGAGATGCATGTTTCTAAACTGATAAACACATACACCTTCAACCAAAATTCAACCAAAATCCACCTAAATCTCACATAATTAAACCGGAACAATCAATCAAATCAACATTTGTCAATGAAAACTCACCGGCAACGGAGAATCAGTAGCTTTGAAGTATCCGAGCCTCCGTTTGTAATCGACGGGGTTAAGAGCAGCGGCAACCACCTTCACCAACACCTGATCGTCGTTGATGTCAGGAATCGCCACATCAGAGGCCAATTTCAGTACATCAACGGTGCCGTACTCATCATACTTCCATGCCTTCATCGTTGGTGAATGGTGATCGTTTTGTGAAGAGTTTTCTGGAAGAAAGTAGTGGTTGCAGGAGATTTTGCAATTTGGTTTGTGGTTGCCGCGTCGTATTAATACGGAAAAAAGATGTTAGGCGGTAATTAAAAGTTAAATGTTAGAGTAAATTACAAATTATATCCTTAATTTACATGCGAAATACATGTGATGTTCTTTATTTTTAATAATTACATACATAATTTTTATTTAAATAAATTTACATACATATTGTTCTTTATATTAATTTTTATTTAAATATACAGTTAACTTAGTTATATGCTCATCACATGAGATGCATTTTTATCACTTGCCTTCCACATGTTATATAATAAAAAATTTAAAGGTTTATTAATAATTTTAAATGAAAAAAGAAAATCAATTACAAGATATTGGAGCGTTTGGTAAGTCGATAAAACCGGTGTTCTTTTTAAGCTCAATTACATAAATTTCGGTGTTCTTCTTTTTTTGATATTCCAACACCGATTATTTTCACCATCACTTAACATCTTCTTCACCATTAATTCCCTTTAAGTTTTTAAAAGCCTTTATATATTTTTAAATTAAATTTACATTTGTACTTTGTTTACTGTAATTTTGATGTTTTAATTCCTTTCGCTATTATTTTTTTGTAGTAGATGTGAAACATTATCATCTCTGATTTCTAGATACACATTCTTTTATTAACATTACTTTTTATTTGATATTTTCATCAAGCTGATCAAGAATTGACGCCCAGTAGCAAATTATGTACTTTATTTTGGACATTCAATCTACTTAAACGATTGCTTATTAAAAAAAACTCTTTTTTACTATATTAGATGTGAAAAGCAAATGAACAAAAATGTCACTCATTTGAGGATTACATAACTGAGTTAACCGTACATTTGGATGGTGGTTAGTGTAAAGGACAATATGTGTGAAAATTTGTTTAAATAAAAGACATTGTATGTAATTATTAAAACTAAAAGACATAACATGGAATTTGATATATTAATAAAGGACACAATTTGTAATTTACTCTAAATGTTAAGTTAAATAGTGGTTAACACCGCTCGGTGACGGTTTTGTGCTGATTTTTAAATATTTGGTTAACAACTTAACATAGATGTTTGTTTTTTCTGTAGCAAAATGTCTGCAGTCTGCGGACCACATCTGTAGACATCTGCAGGAGAAGATGTGGACTAAACGTCTGCAGTCTGCAAGAAGAAGACTATTTGTTTTTTAACATCTGCAGACTGCAAAAATAGTCTGTTATTAAAATAAACCTAATTTCTAAACTTTAAAAAGTACTTCAACTTTAAAATTTAAATAAAAGTCATACAACACTGCAATAATATTCATAAAACCATAAAAATACATTTTATTTAAATCATTTATTCTACATTTTGCATTAACTGCTCAGCAATTTTATCTCGTAACTGAGTCATATATTCCCGATCCGATGCGGTACCATGTGCTTCAATCTCATTTTCTACCCAACTTGTTTACCTCTTCTATGCAAGTCTCTATTAAACATTTTTGTTACTCAATCGACCATTGTTGTTTCTCTCCCATTTCTATTAATCAACCAAAAACAAACATATGATCATGCACAGCTTACTACAAAATGTTTCTCCAAACTAACCAAATAAGTAGATGTTGTCACATTTTCACTCTCAACTAGAAGCAAAAAAGTAGATGAATCACATGGTCACTTGGATTTGCTATTTTCTAATCATTTAACTGCATTTTAAGTGGATCAACACTGCATCATTTTGAGTGTCTAGACTTTTGGAGCACTTAATATTCAGGGTTTTAAGCTACAATTACCCCTTTACCATTAACATTCGTTGTTCTGGTTAACAAAAATCTCCCCATAGGCCCATATAGTTTATATAATTGATGGTATTCATGGTATTTAGACATCAGACTAACAACCAACCATTTCTAGTGAACTCTCTATGTTGAATTGTTATAACCTTCATAAGATGAATATGTATACGATCTCTATCTCTAAAAGTTTGGCATGTAGTAAACATAATGTGCAAGACAACTGCAAGTATCATAATGGTTCGTGACGAAAAAGAGGCAATCGATGAACATAGATTAACATAGATCGAACATAGATCGAAGGTAATAGCAGGTAATAGCAAGACAACTGCAAGTATCATAACTGAAACAGGTAGCACTCCACAGTCAGAAGGTAATAGCAATTCAATCACAGGCAATCGATCAACATAGAAGAACATAGATCGAAAAAGAGGAGGTGGAATGAAACCTTAAGGGAGCCGGAGCGGTGGCGGGGCGGCGATGTCTTCTCTTGCGCCGGTGATGTTTGTGGCGGAGAGGAGGGTGGCGGATGGCGCCGGCGATGTTGGTGGCGGAGAGGAGGGTGGAAGATGGCGTCGGCGATGTGGAGAGGAGGGTGGGTCGGTTATGAACGATGGGAGTTCTAGGGTTCAATTTGAACGAAGGCAATCGCAGGCACAGATTGGGTGTTTTGGGTTATATGAAGAAGAGGTAAGAAGTGACAAGAAGAGCTTGTTCCACATCTGCATCAAGAAGACCCCGCGCACAAGTTTTTTAATGAAAAGTCTTCGAAAAATCAAACAGTCTGCAGAAGTAAACCTCTGCGCGTGGTCTTCGCGGCGCAGACATAAGTGGTCAGGAAGAGCTTCTTGAAAAAAACAAACAACCCCATAGTGATTCATTCCGGCAGGGAAGTACCAACCTTTAGAAAAGCATAAATAGAAGCGTATACATAAAGATAAAAATAACTTGGTTAAACAATATATTAAAAAATATATACATCACACACAACCGCTCGTAGTGTTTTAAGTGAGTCAAACCGCCTGTGTAAGTACTCAAGATTGGCAAGTCAAAAGGTCGAATCAAGTTGACATTAAACCCCGAGTTTGAGATTGAGCTTGTATTGAAGCTCATTTAAAACGATCCCGAGCATGAATAGCAACTTCACATATTAAGTTTGATTATGCTTGCAGAGAAAACAAACCTATTGTTTATAAAACTTTTATATAATATATTAAATGTGTATTTACAAAATAATAGCTACTGTTGGTCCTTAATCCGGGTTTATGAATTAATGGACAAGATTTAGTTTGATACAGTATGGATTTCGAATTATTTATAAATTAAAACGTTCAGCCTTATTTAAATAAAAGAGTTAAATGTGTTTTACGTCCCTAAGGTTTTATAAAAATTGACATTTGATAAAAGTTTAAATTTGTATTCAAAGGTTTCACTAAAATTATCATTTGAATCCATTTGGCTACACCTAATTAACACGGTTAACTTTTCCGTTAAGTTTTCAACATGAGAGTTATTTTAATTAAAAAAAATTACAAAATAAAAAACCAACTCACGTGAGGGTTTTTATATGTTTAGCCTCTTTTGATAATTGCGGTTATGATTTGACTCTATAATCGTATTTTATTGTTTTGTCTTGTTAATATATTTTGGTTTAGTAATCATGTTACTTTTGCTCGTTTTATTAATTAAACACAGATTTCTTTGGTTTAAAGTTTAATTATGGTTACGATGATTGATGTTTTATGATTGTTATTCTTGTGCGGTTGATGTCATTCTATTAATTGTTTTTATACTTTTATGATAATTTGTTTTTTTATGATTATAATTCAAATAATTTATATTATATGACTTGTTTATTTATTTATATGTATTTTTGTTTTGTATGTTTTATAAAGTTATAAATGAATCACTTTTAGTTAGTTATACTTATATTTTATTTTATATAATATGATATCCAGAGATACATTTCTTGGTGAAATAAAATAAATGCTGACCATCATTCCTGGTAAATTAAAATCGTAATGGTGTTTATCAAAGGAGACTGAACGCTTAAAACTTATCACATAAAGCTGATTTTTATTTTGTAATTGTTTTGACTAATATACCTCTAATTTAGGAAACTTAATGTAAAAACTTAACGGCGTTAATTAGGAGTAGTTAAGTGGATTCAAATGGCAATTTTTGTGAAACTTTTGGATGCAAATGACAAAATTTAAACATTTGGTTTCAAATAACAATTTATATAAAACCTCAGATGTAAAACATATCAATCCAAAAACTTCGTTAAGATCTCCTTTAAATATGAGGGTATTTTAGTCTTTTCCAACACTCTAATTATCCAATTAAAACAAATTAATCAATTAATATTCAATAAAACTAAAAAAACATATGAAGCGACTACTGAGACCAGACGCTTCGATTTAAAATTTTCGATTAACTCTAACTAATGTTGTTTGATTGAGGTCTGCTTTGAGATTTCAATTAATCTTCATAGTTTGTTCTAACGTGTACATTTATTCAATTGAGGTCTGTTTGTGAGATTAAAGTCTGCTGTTGTCACGCTTTGTTTGATTGAGGTATGCTATTTATGTTTGTTCGAACATGACAACAACACACCTCTATCAAACAAAATATGACAATAGTAGATCTCAATCGAACAACGGTGCACGTTTGAACAAAACCTGAAGATCAATTGAAATCCTAAGCAAACCTCAATCGAACAACATGAGTTAGAGTTAATTTTTTAAATCGAAACGTCCGGTCTCACTAGTCACTTCATATGTCTTTTAGTTTTAATTTAATATTAATTGATTAATTTGTTTTAATTGGATAATTAGTGTGTTGAAAAAGACTAAAATACCATCATATTTAACAGAGTTAGTGGAGTGAATGAAAATGATAATATTTGGTTAACTACAGTGATTGAATTGACAAAAAAAAAGTTTTCGGATTGAAACGGCAAATTTAACAAAATGTCAGAAACGAAAATGACATTTAACTCTAAAAAATAAAAAGATGTATGTGAGGGCGTGAGGCCCTAGTGGTATTCCCGCGTAACGACGGAAAGAATCTTTATTCTACAAGAATAAAAATTTAGTTTCATATGAATATTAAATATTAATTTATCTACAATTAGAATAGTTCATTTTCATGTTCGCTCATATTATGTATACCTTGTCACCTAGACAAGTTTATGCATACACCAATAAGTGAATAAAATTGGTTTTAAATAAAAATAAGTTAAAAACAAAATTAACTCTACAAAAATATAATAACAATATTTTTTTCTTTCATGTATGTCTTCTATTTAATGGTCCCTTATTGTCAAACATCAATGGTGGACATTGTATGTAACTAGAAGACTTATAGATGCAGTTTTAAGACACGATTTCAAAACGTTTGTGAATGATAATAGAAGACGAGAAAAATAGATATTTTCAAAGATGAATGCATTATTGATTAATGTGACAAATAAACCTTTGTGATTGTCGGCAAAAATCTAGATGTACAAGATGATATGAGTATGTGAGTTGAGGTTACTCTCCATTGCTTTCAATTCATGTCTTTTACTTTTTTCTAAAAGAAAATATTTTTTTTGACAGATTTAATTAACCTTTTCATTGATGTTACATAAAATACGTACTTATCCCCCATTGTTTTTTATTATTTAAATCATGTTTATGTTATTTTTAAAGTTTTAAATATTTTTTAAAAAGCATAATGAGCCATAAGAGTTAATTTTTAACACTTTTAGTTGGTGCCCAATTCATTTATGTGAATGTTAATTAGAATCCAATGACCTCAGTTTACTCAATCTAACTCAAAAGATCAATTTTTATTTTTACGTTGGGTGTTAAAAAAAATTACCAGATTTCAGACATGAACACTCAAAAGATCGATTCTTTAACTTTAGTTTTAGTTCTGTTCTTTAAGAACATGATAGAAGAGAGAGAGCACATTACAGAAGAGAAAAAACACATGACAGCAGAGAGAGCAATTAAACGGATATGCATAAACTAGGTAAGCATAAATTGATTTCGAATAAAAATAAATTATTGAACAAAATCTGATCTAAAAAATTAGAATAACAATCTTTTTCTTTTAACATCAACGACAGATCTTGTGTCTAACTAGAACACTTATACGTGTAGTTTAAGACAAGGTCCCAACACATTAAGATTGTAAAAGTAAAAATAAAAAATTAAAGGATGTGAAGCGTATTTGCTAGATACTTGATGGACCATACTTGTAATTCAGCCAAAGTTGACAGAACTTGGAACAATAGCATCACATGTATGAACTATTGAAAGGACATGGACGTGAATTGGGCATGGGCAATGAACACCAGCACACTTAAATAGAAAAATTGACATAAAGTGGGTAAACGTTGAACATACCCAAATATTGATATCAAGTTCATCGGTATAATATGATATAACATCAAGGGTTCGTAGCCTGATGGCTAAATATATTAAAATGTTGTATGTTGGAAATTATTTAATTAAATGATTTAGTAATTGTTTAGTAAGTTAGTTTAATTATCATGTTTTAATAATTAACTGATAGTCCTTTTGATAAGTTAGTGCAAGTATCAACCTATTGATAATTGCATTTTAATCCCTCAAATTTTGTTTTTTTACACTAGAAGTTCATATTATTATAACTCGTTGCATATAAAAGAGATACTTACAATAAAGAGCCAGATAAACGGGTAACAAGTTGCGTCGCAACCCTTTTTGAATAGCGAAATCTAGCCTGCTAAAATCAAAACCTTGGCACTTAGAGGTCGAAACATTGCTATGGATGACCCGTTGAACCCGATTCAAGAAGTTTACGATCTCCGGGGCTAGGAAATCAAAGGTATCAAAGACCAATGGAATAAAAACATGTTGAATCTTAAGACAAGCTTTCTCATGTTTAGTGACCTTGCATGATTCTGCCTTTAACGCCGCCTGTCCCGCAACAAACCCATTATTCCTGAGCCCAACCAAAGGAGATACCCCGGTAAGATCCACACAAGCGTGTTTCCCCCCTGCCGTGAAAAAATATTATAGTGGTCATCCTAATTGGTAAGAATTCAATTCTTGATGTGAAAAAATGGTATAGTTTAACAATATATATAATGACTGAGTAAGTTTGTCATTCAATAAAAGCCAATTGATATAACCATTATTATCTCACAATTAAAGTTCAAATAAAAAAAGGCTTACTAATTAACAAGAGAGGAAGAAAGAAAAATATAGTAAGAACTCTAGAAAGACTCCTAGATATGATGTCATTGATAATATTTGAAACTTAATATGTAAGCATGAAATATAATTTACGATAGGACATTGATAAAATTAGTCATGTCGCATAGAAATAAATCTTATATATGTAAGGAGTTGTTTTATTTGTGCATACGTAAACTACTAGACTAAGGGTTTATTTATTTATTTGTATGAAATAAACTGTATTTAACCCAAAAAAAAATTAGGTTAGTGTCCACACGTATTTTGTTGCGACAGTAACACAGAAAAAAAACACACGTATCGGTATATTTGAAAAGGAGCGTTTAACGGTTTAAAAACCAAACTGTTTAAACAATCATTAGAACCATTGTTGGTTTAAAAATAAGGTTATGAAAATTCATACCACAAAACAAATAAAAATAGGCACTTCGAAACATCAAATTACGAAAATTCCAATAAAACATCATAATTTAAAGTTTGTATGGGAAAACAAAATAAAATCTATGAAAGTTGAAACCTTGAAACAACTTTAATAACGACTTATATGTTTGTACTTTGATGACTTGTACATTATTACGCATAACTCCATTTCGAACGAAATATATATCACAACGTAGATAAAAATAAGTACGTCACAACGATATATTCGAAATTTTACAAAATTATCATATTTTAGAAGTTATAGGGAAAAAACAAAATAACATCAAAAGTAACTATAAAAATAAAATATAAAGTACAAAAAGACAAAAGTATTAAAAAATATAAATAAATAAAAAGAAAAAGAAGCATATATGCATTAATTATTTGTACATTGTGCTTAAAAGCTTTTCATTTTGGTTTTTAAAATATACTTACTTTATAGGTATTAAAAAAATAATATCTTTAGAAAAACTTAAAGAAAATAAAATACAAAACATTAAATTTTAAATCTTACAACAAGAATTCAAATATCATGTATACAAAATTAAATTTCCCAAAACATTTTTCTCCATAAGTCATTAAATAATATCATTAATATTATGAGCATGACCGCCACCTCAACGGTACAATTATGACCGTTGGCCGCCTATCTATATTCCTTTCAACGTTCAAAAAAATATACCAATTTAAAAATTCACTCTCATTCTCACCTCTAGTTACCGTTAATCATCACAACACCATAATTCGCTCTTTCAATCTCCCCTCACAAACCCTAAATTCACTCTTAAGTGCTTCAATTCTTGATAATTTTCAATCAAATTGAAGTGTATGATCAAGAATTCTTGTTTCTTGCGAAATTCCCCAAATTTTGCGATCAATTTCGTTGTTGATTACTCGATATGGCGGCATTGGCACCTGGGATCTTGTTGAAGCTGTTAAATGGGATGAATGCAGGGGTGAAACCCACAAGTGAACACCGGAGTTCACTGTTACAAGTGACTGATATTGTTCCAGCTGATCTTGATGAGAAAGATCTCTGGCCGAAACATGGGTTTTACATCAAGGTTTCGGATTCATCTCACTCGATCTATGTTAGTTTACCCTTTGAACAAGATGATCTTGTTCTCAGCAACAAGATGCAGCTGGGTCAGTTCATATATGTCGATAATTTGGAGCCGGGGTCCCCTGTTCCTGTAGCCAAAGGCGCGAAGCCGATCCCTGGGCGCCACCCATTCGTTGGAACGCCTGAACCGCTGATGGGTCTGAGAGCGAAAGGCGAAAATAGTGAGCAGAAATCAGTTTTGAATTTGAATTTGAATTCGAATACGAAAGCTTCGGCTCCAAGAAGGGGTTCTTGGGGCACAGGACAAAAGGGGGAAGATGGGGTGTGTGCATCACCAATGGTGTTGAAGCCATGTCCTTTGGATTTTAATCAATGTACACCGGTGAAATCGAGGTCTGCGATGAGGGCTAATTTCGCTATGTCGCCATTGATGAGAAGTAGAGCAAGTGAGAAGGATGGGGGTGGGGTTAGAGGGTCTGCAGGTGGCGCGTTGTTGTCGAAGATGATGGAGAGTCCTGTAGTGCGTAAAAGCTGTGCTGTTAGTGCGTCGATGATGAAGTATTCGAGGAGTAAGAGTACTATTTGTGACCGAGATGCGAAGATCTTGAGAAGCCCTTTAATTACAGCTGTAGGTACATCTTCCTCTTCGGTATTGTTGTTGATTATGGTGAATTATATTGTAAGTTGACATAATATATAAGCAGAAAGTACTTTATATTTGATATGTTCCTGATATAAGATACTACAACTGTAAATTAGTAATGTAATAGTTTAAAATACAGTTTGAGAATGGCAAATTGATAGCATTAGTAGCAGAATGCTAAATTGAGAAAGCTTAGAGAATATGTTAAATCTTATTCTGCATTTAAGAATGAAAATTGGTAGCAAAATTAGTCATTTTAGAACAGAAATTGTTTCAATGGAGGGTTTAATTTGTTGTAATTTGAAATCTTAACTATCTTAGCATATACATTTTAGGGGAAATTGTCCAAATTTGATAATGTAATTTCTGTCTCATTAAAAAGAAATGAACTTTCATTGTCCATATTGTTCAAAAAAAAAAAAAAAACATTTAGCTCGCTTGAGAGAAGAATTTACTCATACCCACAAATTTTACATGTTTAGTTACTGTTTCTTGGTATTTTGCCGCTGTTTTTTTATCCAATTACACATTTAGCTAGATTGGCACTTTATAGTGTTCTGCAAGCTATTTAAAGATTGATCAAATTCAATTGATCTTAAAATCTTGAATATTTTCAATTTTTCATAGCAGGAAAAGAAGAGCACAACACCACCTCCAAGTTTAAGGAACACGCGAATATCATCTTCTCCAATTGTTGCTTCAGAGACGAAAAGTTACTCGAACTCACAGATGGCTTCACAACAAGATTCACCATATGGGGACAACAGCTTATCATTTAATTTACCAGGAAAACTTGGCCTTCTGGGAAAGGTACACCTTAAGTCGAATTTCTTGAGTTTCCGACTTAATTAACAGTATCATACTTCAAAAGTTACATTTTTTGTGCTACACATGTGTAATTTCTTGTTTTTCTGACTTTATAAACAATGTCACCCTCAAGATTTCTTGTTTTAACGTTATGAATGATATCACTTCAGGAAGCCATTCAGCAACGCGAAACAGCTCAGAAGATTGCCCTTCAAGCACTTAGAGAGGCCTCAGCCACCGAAACTCTCGTTCGGTCACTCAAGTATGAACAACTTTTAGTTTTTTTAAATGTCAGCATTTGTTCATTATGTTAAATCTAACATCAAAGTTCCATAGGAATCTATCCAATTTGAGCAAATCAGCAAACGCCGAAAATCCATCAGACTGTTTTGAGCAGTTTCTTGACTTCCATAGTCAAATTGTTCAAGCAGTATCTGAAATGACATCAATCAAAGCTGCAACAGCTCAAACCCCATCTGAAAGCACACCAGCCTTGCATGATATCAACAACAATAATACAGATTCAACTAATGCATCCAAAAGACGAACTGCTTTACACAAATCGATCGCAGCATTTCCAGAAAGAAATGATCAGAAGTCAACGAATTTAGCAAAGCAAATGAGACCACCATCAACTGCCAATCAAAAGGCTGCGAAGATGTTTCACAACGATGAAAACAAGAATCCCGGAGGGGGGCCTTGTTGCAGTTTAAGTAACACCATAACATTAGGAATGCAGATTGAAACCGAGGCGTCGAATTGGTTCATGGAGTTCTTGGAGAAAGCATTGGAAAAGGGTATGAAGAAATCATTGGAAAAGGATAAAAGAGTTCCTCAATCACTTATATTAAAGGTGATTAATTGGGTTGAAGTTGAACAATGTGATTCTAGCAAGAGACCAGTGCACTCAAAAGCAACACAAATTGCTAGGAAGTTGAGGATTAAGATGAAAAACCCTTGAGTAATGTTGATTTGTGTGATTAATGTGTGATTTGTGAGAGAATTCAGTTGTGACAAATTAGTTTTCCATGACAATGTAATTTTTTATACTATTATCCATTAATTTCTTAATATATGCTATATATATATTGAAAGTCAGTCACACATAAAGACCATGGGAGTAAGATTTACAACTGGTTAGATACGGTTCGATTTTTCTGGAGGGAAACCAGTTTTAAACCGAAACGGTTCTTGAACAATCCAGTTTTAAAAGATTATGCACCACCCTGTTCTATTTACAACTAAAAAAACATGTTTTCTTCACCTCTAGTCCTCTAGCCTCTAGTATCGGGTGATGGGTTTAATATTTATTAAACTATATTTGAATTATAATTAGTACTTTGTTTATTTATTTGAACCAATTTTAAAAAAAAAAACTGTAAAATAAAAGAAAGTTGAATTAAACTTTTTAGGTGTCATTTGTAAAAAAAAATAAATAAATAATAATAATAATACTACTAAAATCATAGATGTCACTCTGTCAGGCCAATAATTCTTGAGTATCATTAAGCTTTCATTTTACTTTTTGTTTGAAAGTTTCTCAGGTGTTGGTCGACACTCGAACACTGTACAGTGTACATAGGCCTGGTAGGAAAAGCGACGGCCATATCTCAGCCAAGAAAAAAAGGTATTCGACTAGATTAAAAAAAATACTGCAAGCGTTACATGCATGTTCAAATTTTTATAAACAAGTTACAACCACGAAATGAAAATATAGTGTGCAGGACGTCAAAGACCTAAATGCTAGAGGGAATGTGAGTCGCTGAGTCGGTTTTGAAAGCAGTAAAAGAGTATAGCTGATGCGGTTTAGGAAGCGTGCAGGGAAGGATCTGTCCTGTCAAGGGCGCGCTAATACGCAAACCATAGGACTTTAATATCATCCAGGTATGGATTCATGTGGACCACATATAACAGGAGGGAATCCAAGACTCGACTATTCGATAATTTTCAAAAAAATATTTGTTTTATAGCTTATGAGTATGACTGTATGAGAGTAATGAGACCAAAATATGTCTTGGGCTGTTACGAGGCTCACTACTGAAAACGATCAGGCTCCAAATACGCAAGTTTGAGACATGTTGTGATGTTGGTATAGTGGTATACTACGCAAGTGGGCCTATTGGGCACAATAGGTGAATGAGTCAACAGTTGACGGGCTGGATACTTGGGTCCGGCTCTAGGTTCAATACTATTACTATCGATGCTCCAGCATCGCAAGTAGAGGTGGGCACAAAAACCGGGTTTGGACCCCCGGGTAGTACCCGATGGGGGTTGGACCCGTTTTAGATTTTGAGTTTTTTAGTGAACCCGGCCCGACCCGGTTGAACCCGGTATTGGACACGCACACACAAGAAAGAAAAAGAAAACTAAATTACATGTATCGAGATGGACTTTTCTATTTGTAAGCCCATTAAACACTTAGGCCCATTCAAAACCAAGGAAATTGAACAAAGTTGAGATTTTAAAACAGAAACCACATGGATCAAACATATATTACAATAACACTCTTTGCACACCATATTTATTCTCGCAAATATTCACAGTAAACCACATTATTAATATGCTGATGGTGTTTAGAATTAACGGTTCTCGTACTCTTTGAATTCGAGCCTTAAGGAATCGGGTATATAACTACCTTTCCAGTAGCGCGGTGGCTCTCAAGATAAGCATAAGCTTCATGAACCTTGTCGAAAGGGAATGGGCTTTTTGGGTCAATCACCACTTTGATCTTTCCACTTTCCAGGTAAGGGTTTAGTTTTGTCAGAATTGATCCATTTGATGTGAGAATGAAGTTGAACCCTGGGGGTGGAATTGGCCCGGTTATACACACTGCAACACCACCTTCATTAACCGCCTTCACTGCTTTCTCCGGTTGTCCTACAACAGTGCATCATTTTTGTATGTCAAGAAACAAATGCATATACATAACTTGGATAAATCTAGATGGGACAAATTATGATGGTCAGATGATAAGTCAAATATATACGGGTTAAAAGAGGTTACGGGTTAAAAGAGGTTGGGTTAGCACATAGCCACATAACACCTTTTGTCGTTCTTTTTTTTAAATAATTAATGTGCCATTTATGATTTAAAGTATACATTATTTCAATAGTAATCTAATTTTGTTGATTTAAATTATTTAAAAGGTTGTATGAGTTACTCTTTAGAAAAAAATATATTTTTTGAATAAATTTTTAGAGAGTCGATATATTATCACAATATCATTTCAATAATAGTCTAGTTTTTTCCTAAGGAAATTGATTTATGAGGTTTTATGAATAATCACATACTTGCCCAAAATAGGAACATACTTTCACTACTTTTATCACAAATGTCAACCTACTTTAATTCTTTACCAAAAATAGCATCCAGGATATACATTAAGTTGCTTTTATTGTTTAAACTATGTTGTATTGCTTGATTAAAAGATAAAAGTATGTTGGTATTTGTAGTGATTATTGAAATATGGCTATGTTATTATCGGTAAATGGGTGGGACTATTACTATTTTGGGTAATTGCCCCACCTCTTATCTAACTCATTTAAAATCAAATAAGCTTAATAGTTAATGAGTCATAATTGCCACATGTGATACTATTCTTACCAATTGCATCATAGACAACATCATATTTATCCGGTAGATCTTCAAAGTTCTCTTTGGTGTAGTCAATTGCTACATCGGCGCCAAGACTCTTTAGCAACTCGAGTTTTCCCGTGCTAGATGTGGCTGCTACTTTTGAAGCACCAAACACGTGTTTTGCAAACTGTATCAACAAAAAATATGCTAACACAAACACACAAGCATAATAGCGAACCAAGGAAGAGTATAGAGTGGGAGAGCATACATGTTTATAGTCTTATATGGTTAAAAACTAGTTTTAGTTACCCGTGTATTATACGGAAAAGGAAGAGTTAATTATTAAATAACATAAAAAAACATAAATAAAACCAAGTGCATTATATATTAAATAAGACATAATAACTTTCGATTATAAGGTCACAAATGAGCAAAAACCTCATTGTAAACTACATTTGTAGTAACGTTAGTAAGTTTGCCCTCATTATCTAAAGCTAAAAGTTTCAATCCATTTTTTATTCTTGATTTGTGACAAGACAACATAAAACTTACCATGCGTAAAAACAGACTCTTTTAAGTACAAACCGACTTTTGACAAAGATTGACCTTAACTTTTGTTTATTGTCATAGCGAAATATACAACAAAATGAAACTGTATTCTTTTAGACTTAAAAGAAATCTTTTGACAGGTCAAATCGTGAGCTAGAATGTTGATTATTATTCATTTAATACTAACTTTAGTAAACTCGTTTATTATACGGAAAAAAATAAAATATTAAATATAATGAATATTTATGAAGTTAAAATGATATTCTAAAATAAAATATGATTAAAATTACATATGAGTAATAAAAATAAATAAAAAATAATGATATTAATTTTTAGACTTAACAATTTTTTCAAAATAAACAGTATTAAAAATGTTATTTTTTTAAAAACATTAATTTTAAAATATTTTATATTTCAAAAAAGTTAGATGTTTTAGAAAAGATTCTTATTTTATAAAAATTTATTTTCTAGAAATAACATTAATAAAAAGACATCTTTCTAAATTTATTAAAAAAATTTAGTCTAAAAAGAATTAAAATTATTTAATATTTCTTAATTCAGATAATTATTTAAGAGGAGAGAGATGCGGCAGAATATGCCAAGTGTCCCCCTAAGTTACTCTTTTAGTATTATATATAGATTTAAAACTAACGTTAGTAAACCCGTGTATTATACAGGTTGAAAAAATAAAATATTAAATATAATAAAATTTATAAAGTATAAAATGATATTCTAAAATAAGATATGACTAAAATTATGTATAAGTAATAACTATAAGTAATAAAATAATGATATCAAATTGTAACCTATTGTTTTTAAACTTTTTTTCAAAAAAAAGTTAAACATTTTTTCAAAAAAAAACCGTATTAAAAAATGTCATTTTTTAAAATTTCTTATTATATCTCCTAATTTTAATTATTTTTAGTTTATAAAAAATTTATTTAAAAAAATATATTAAAATATTTTATATTTTAAAAAAAGTTAGATGTCTTAGAAATTTTTTTTTATAAAAATTTATTTTCTAGAAATAATATTAATAAAAAGACATCTTTCTTAATTTATTAAAAAATTAATCTAAAAAAATCAAAATTATTTAATATTTCTTAATTCAGGGAATTATTTAAGAGGAGAGAGACGCGGGAAAAATAAAATTAGAGGGCCTAAGAATGTGCCAAGTGTCCCCCTAAATTACTCTTTTAGTATTATATATAGATATAAATAGATTACCCATTAGAAAATCTAGTACTCAAAACACATCCTTAAACTCAACCCAAAAACCGAATTTAAATATCAAATGCCCATTATATTTCAAATAGTTTGATAATTTAATAATTTTAAAGTTTAAACTATAGCTTACAGTTTATATTTGTTAGGATCAATCAATCAATCAACATACCCAGCAAAATGTTCACTCATAGAATCAGGTTTGAGGAGGGTTGGAATGGATGCAAACCTTACCCCTATCCCGACCCAAAAAGGGTTTATCTTTTAAGATCATATAATATATTAATATCTTTGGTTTTCAAGTGGGGTAAACAGGTTCACATAAGGGGACAAATATCATCTAACAGCGTACTCGTTCCCGTGAATTTTTTTAAAGATTATTTCATACGTAGATACCCGTCCAATCACCAGCCCTATAATACCAATTTGCAGTTCAACTTTAATCATCTAGGGAAATGTTAATCATAACACTTAAGAGCTATGCTTACAACTAAATTAAATAACTAAGATTTTATTGTATAAAAAATCTACAAGCAACTTATGGCTACATTTAACAAGATATGGTGATAACACATCCATATTCAAGAGATGAAAGTACCTGAATGACGAATGATCCAACTCCACCAGCACCATTCAAAACAAGGATTGATTTACCTTCACTAAAACCAGCCCTTTCTAGACTTTCATAAGCAGTCTCAATAGCAACAGGGAGTGCAGCAGCATGTACAAAATCCAAATTTTTAGGCTTCAAAGCTAGCAATCTCTCCTCTACAGCTGTGTACTCAGCCAATGTTCCAAACTGTTTAGGTCCATCCAGAGCCTTCTCAATTGCATCTCCATACACTTCATCTCCTTCTTTCAGTCCTTTTACTTGGCTTCCAACCTTCACAACTACCCCAGCGACGTCGTATCCAGGAATAATCTGTTACAGAAAGTGAACAGAATCACAAGTGTTATCATCGGTAATCATATGTCATGATGATACTGATTATGTAATGAACTGATCTGAAATTAGGTCAAATCAACTTGCACTTGTACAAATGAAATTGTGTTTTCAAATAAAATAATCAGATATTATCAATCCAAAGAGTGATTGGAAATGAAGATAACACGAACAGAAGCTTCTTATGATTTCTACAGGCTTAATTCTGCACAACAAACAAACGCTAATCTCCAATTTCAGCCATAAACTACTTAAAAACTCACATAAACATGCCAAAACAGTAGCAAATCGGATCAAATACAACGAATTCGATTTAGCTTACGTAAAACTGGCGATGAGATGCGGCTGTTGGAACTGATAGAGTTCGTAACTATAAACTTCGTATAATTATACAATAAACGCATAACAGCTTCAACTTCTACACAACAAACCAGCCTGAATCCAAAAATTCTACCAAACAGACATAAAACTCACATAAATATGCCGACACACAAAATCAAATCAAACACGATGACTTAAAATTAGCTGATCTAAGAAACGGTAATGAGATGCATGTTTCTAAACTGATAAACACATACACCTTCAACCAAAATTCAACCAAAATCCACCTAAATCTCACATAATTAAACCGGAACAATCAATCAAATCAACATTTGTCAATGAAAACCTCACCGGCAACGGAGAATCAGTAGCTTTGAAGTATCCGAGCCTCCGTTTGTAATCGACGGGGTTAAGAGCAGCGGCAACCACCTTCACCAACACCTGATCGTCGTTGATGTCAGGAATCGCCACATCAGAGGCCAATTTCAGTACATCAACGGTGCCGTACTCATCATACTTCCATGCCTTCATCGTTGGTGAATGGTGATCGTTTTGTTGGAGATTTTGCCATTTGGTTTGTGGTTGCCGCGTGGTATTAATACGGAAAAAAGATGTTAGGCGGAAATTAAAAGTTAAATGTTTGAGTAAATTACAAATTATATCCTTAATATGTTATGCCCTTTAATTTTAATGAGTACATACAATATTTTTATTCAAACAAATTTACTTATATATTGTCTTTTACATTAACTTTCATCTAAATATACTATTAATTTAGTTTTGTGTTCATCACATGAGGGGCATTTTTGTCATTTGCCTTTCACATGTTATATAATAAAATTTATAAAGGTTTATTGATTCCTTTAAGTTTTTAAAAGCCTTTACATTTTTTTAAATTAAATTTACATCTTTACTTTCTTTACTGTAATTTTGATGTTTTAATTCCTTTCACTATTCTTTTTTGTGGTAGATGTGAAACATTATCATCCCTGATTTATAAATACACATTCTCTTATTAACATTACTTTTTATTTGATATTTTCATCAAGCCGATCAAGAATTGACGCCCAGTAGCAAATTATGTATTTTATTTTGGATATTCAATCTAGTTTAACGATTGCTTATTAAAAAAACTCTTTTTTACTATATTATATGTGAAAAGTAAATGACAAAAATGTCACTCATTAGAGGATCACAAAACTGAGTTAACCGTACATTTGGATGGTGGTTAGTGTAAAGGACAATATGTGTGGAAATTTGTTTAAATAAAGGACATTGTATGTAACTATTAAAACTAAAAGATATAACATGGAATTTTATAAATTAATAAAGGATACAATTTGTAATTTACTCTAAATGTTAAGTTAAATAGTGGTTAACCCCGCTCAGTGACGGGTTCGTACTGATTTTTAAATATTTGGTTAACAACTTAACATAGTGATTCATTCGGGCAGGGAAGTACCAACCCTTAGAAAAGCATAAATAGAAGCGAATACTTAATTATAAAAATAACTTGGTTAAACAATATATTAAAAAAATATCTATCACACACAACCACTCGTAGTGTTTTAAGTGAGTCAAGCCACTTGTAAGTACTCAGGGTTGGCAAGTCAAAAGGTCAAATCAAGTTGACGTTAAACCCCGAGTTTGAGATTGAGCTTGTATTAAAGCTCATTTAAAACGATCTCGAGCACGAATAGCAACTTCACATATTAAGTTTGATTAGGCTTGTAGAGAAAACAAATCTATTGTTATACAACTTTTATATAATATAAATGTGTAATTACAAAATAATAGCTACTGTTGGTCCTTAATCTGGGTTTATGAATTAATGGACAAGATTTAGTTTGATATAGTATGGATTTCGAATTATTTATAAATTAAATCGTTCAGCATTATTTAAATAAAAAATAAAAAGATGTATGTGAGGGCGTGAGGCCCTGGTGGTATTCCCGCATAACGACGGAGAGAATCTTTATTCTACACGAATAAAAATTTAGTTTCATGATAGAAGAGAGAGAGCACATTATAAAAGAGAAAAAACACATAACAGCAGAGAGAGCACCTAAACGGATATGCATAAACTAGGTAAGCATAAATTGATTTCGAATAAAAATAAATTAGTGAACAAAATCTGATCTAAAAAATTAGAATAACAATCTTTTTCTTTTAATATCAACGACAGATCTTGTGTCTAACTAGAACACTTATACGTGGAGTTTAAGACAAGGTCCCAACACATTAAGATTGTAAAAGTAAAAATAAAAAATTAAAGGATGTGAAGCGTATTTGCTAGATACTTGATGGACCATACTTGTAATTCAGCCAAAGTTGACAGAACTTGGAACAATAGCATCACATGTATGAACTATTGAAAGGACATGGACGTGAATTGGGCATGGGCAATGAACACCAGCACACTTAAATAGAAAAATTGACATAAAGTGGGTAAACGTTGAACATACCCAAATATTGATATCAAGTTCATCGGTATAATATGATATAACATCAAGGGTTCGTAGCCTGATGGCTAAATATATTAAAATGTTGTATGTTGGAAATTATTTAATTAAATGATCTAGTAATTGTTTAGTAAGTTAGTTTAATTATCATATTTTAATAATTAACTGATAGTCCTTTTTGATAAGTTAATGCAAGTATCAACCTATTGATAATTGCATTTTAATCCCTCAAATTTTGTTTTTTTACACTAGAAGTTCATATTATTATAACTCGTTGCATATAAAAGAGATACTTACAATAAAGAGTCAGTTAAACGGGCAACAAGTTGCGCCGCAACCCTTTTTGAATAGCGAAATCTAGCCTACTAAAAACAAAACCTTGGCCCTTAGAGGTCGAAACATTGCTATGGATGACCCGTTGAACCCGATTCAAGAAGTTTACGACCTCCGGGGCTAGGAAATCAAAGGTATCAAAGGCCAATGGAATAAAAACATGTTGAATCTTAAGACAAGCTTTCTCATGTTTAGTGACCTTGCATGATTCCGTCTTTAACGCCGCCTGTCCCTCAACAAACCCATTACTTGAGAAGCCCTTTAATTACAGCTGTAGGTACATCTTCCTCTTCGGTATTGTTGTTGATTATGGTGAATTATATTGTAAGTTGACATAATATATAAGCAGAAAGTACTTTATATTTGATATGTTCCCGATATAAGATACTACAACTGTAAATTAGTAATGTAAATAGTTTAAAATACAATTTGAGAATGGCAAATTGATAGCATTAGTAGCAGAATGCTAAATTGAGAAAGCTTAGAGAAAATGTTAATCTTATTCTGCATTTAAGAATGAAAATTGGTAGCAAAATTAGTCATTTTAGAACAGAAATTGTTTCAATGGAGGGTTTAATTTGTTGTAATTTGAAATCTTAACTATCTTAGCATATACATTTTAGGGGAAATTGTCCAAATTTGATAATGTAATTTCTGTCTCATTAAAAAGAAATGAACTTTCATTGTCCATATTGTTCAAAAAAAAAAAAAAACATTTAGCTCGCTTGAGAGAAGAATTTACTCATACCCACAAATTTTACATGTTTAGTTACTGTTTCTTGGTATTTTGCCGCTGTTTTTTTATCCAATTACACATTTAGCTAGATTGGCACTTTATAGTGTTCTGCAAGCTATTTAAAGATTGATCAAATTCAATTGATCTTAAAATCTTGAATATTTTCAATTTTTCATAGCAGGAAAAGAAGAGCACAACACCACCTCCAAGTTTAAGGAACACGCGAATATCATCTTCTCCAATTGTTGCTTCAGAGACGAAAAGTTACTCGAACTCACAGATGGCTTCACAACAAGATTTACCATATGGGGACAACAGCTTATCATTTAATTTACCAGGAAAACTTGGCCTTCTGGGAAAGGTACACCTTAAGTCGAATTTCTTGAGTTTCCGACTTAATTAACAGTATCATACTTCAAAAGTTACATTTTTTGTGCTACACATGTGTAATTTCTTGTTTTTCTGACTTTATAAACAATGTCACCCTCAAGATTTCTTGTTTTAACGTTATGAATGATATCACTTCAGGAAGCCATTCAGCAACGCGAAACAGCTCAGAAGATTGCCCTTCAAGCACTTAGAGAGGCCTCAGCCACCGAAACTCTCGTTCGGTCACTCAAGTATGAACAACTTTTAGTTTTTTTAAATGTCAGCATTTGTTCATTATGTTAAATCTAACATCAAAGTTCCATAGGAATCTATCCAATTTGAGCAAATCAGCAAACGCCGAAAATCCATCAGACTGTTTTGAGCAGTTTCTTGACTTCCATAGTCAAATTGTTCAAGCAGTATCTGAAATGACATCAATCAAAGCTGCAACAGCTCAAACCCCATCTGAAAGCACACCAGCCTTGCATGATATCAACAACAATAATACAGATTCAACTAATGCATCCAAAAGACGAACTGCTTTACACAAATCGATCGCAGCATTTCCAGAAAGAAATGATCAGAAGTCAACGAATTTAGCAAAGCAAATGAGACCACCATCAACTGGCAATCAAAAGGCTGCGAAGATGTTTCACAACGATGAAAACAAGAATCCCGGAGGGGGGCCTTGTTGCAGTTTAAGTAACACCATAACATTAGGAATGCAGATTGAAACCGAGGCGTCGAATTGGTTCATGGAGTTCTTGGAGAAAGCATTGGAAAAGGGTATGAAGAAATCATTGGAAAAGGATAAAAGAGTTCCTCAATCACTTATATTAAAGGTGATTAATTGGGTTGAAGTTGAACAATGTGATTCTAGCAAGAGACCAGTGCACTCAAAAGCAACACAAATTGCTAGGAAGTTGAGGATTAAGATGAAAAACCCTTGAGTAATGTTGATTTGTGTGATTAATGTGTGATTTGTGAGAGAATTCAGTTGTGACAAATTAGTTTTCCATGACAATGTAATTTTTTATACTATTATCCATTAATTTCTTAATATATGCTATATATATTGAAAGTCAGTCACACATAAAGACCATGGGAGTAAGATTTACAATTATGTTGTTATTAGTATTGTCGTTAAATCTAGTGTATAGAGGATGTTTGGCCTCACTTTTCAGAGGATAATAAATGTGCATCTTTAGTTGCAGTTATGGCAGTTATATGGCTGTTGAAATCTGTTGGAAAGCCAATATGGAGATGCGGGATATGTTCAAAACATTAAAAACAATTAGAAGGAAATGGAGTTATGATTAATATTACTTTAGGGATGGATATACGATGGCACATGAGGGAAATGGTTTGTTTGTGTTTTTTCCTAAACTGGTTTCAGTCAAAACCATTTTGGTTAAGGGTTTTGATCGTTTGATCGTTTTTTCCTGTTATAACGGTTTCGGCCGATTCGGTCACGGATTTGAATCAAATTAACTATTAACTACTAAGAAATATAACAGTTTCCGTACCTAAGATTTATATCGGTTCTAAACTGGTTTAGGCAGGCGTGGTATGCCAATAGATGTATCATCATAAATTAATAATATGTGCAACACAACGAGTATGGAAAAAATCACCGTTTGCAATCGGAAGATATTTTAATTTTAATTTTTCAACCGCGGTTGTGTTGTTAGAGGCGTTATCAAATGCAATTGAAAAAAGTTTATTTTGTAATTTAAAAGTACTTATTACATTATCTAAAAAGTAAAACAAAAATTCTCCGGTGTGTGGATGTGGAAAAAGATCAAATGCAATCGTATGTTTCATCAATTGCCATGAATTGGGATCCACCCAATGAGCGGTGGCGCAAAGGTACGATTCGGGTAAACCGTGTGGAGCCGACCAAACGTCACTAGTTAAGTTTACACCGGTATTTAAATTTTCAAATAATACAATTAAATCATTTTTTGCTTGTTTCCATAATTTTAAACAATAACGTCTAAGTGTAGTACGACTTACGTGAGTGTAACGAGGTTGAAGCGTCTCTCGAATTAAGTTGGTCAACCGAGAATTGTCGAGTGACTAAAAGGCAAAGCTTCTTGAATCACGAATTTCGCCATTCGATCTCGAACCGTTTTAACATCGTAATTAAAGATTCCACCGTCTCCACCCAATTGTGTTTGTTGCGAATCCGGATTACTTTTCAACGACTTACAAAACTTCTTGCTAATGTGTTTGTTTAAAGTCGTGTTAGAATCTTTAGCAAGCAAAGCTCCACAAAACTTGCAACGAGCCTTTACAGACCCGTCACTCAACTCAACCATATCCCAATTACACCAAACATCCATGTTACGATTGTGTGCAAGAACACGAACGACGGTTGGAGCGTTGGACGAACCTTGACCAACGGAAGATTGTGAGTGAGCCATATCAAGATTGAAGAGAGTGAAAGTGTAAAACGAGAGAGTGAACGTGTAAAACGAGAGTAAACGAGAGTATTTTTTGCGTTTTTTGCGTATGTTTTTGCGTTTGAGACTTGGGTACTAAACCATGTCAACCCACACCTATTTATACTAACTTATAAGCCTAAAAGTGAAAAAAAACGGTCACAAATCGATCCCAACGGCTATATAGCCGTTAAAAAACGGTCACTTTTAAAAAAAAAAAAAAAACGGTCGAAACCGGGTACAACCCGGGTTCAACAGGTTCCGGGTCGGGTTCGGGTCGGGTTCTAAGAAAATTCTAGAAAATCATACCCGGTTCCAACCTTACGGTTTTTTTTCGGGTCCAACCCGTGTATGCATATACCGGGTCTTACCCGTACCGGGTTCCGGGTCGGGTCCACCGGGTGGGGTCCGAACCCGGTTTTTATGCCCAAGTCTAGTATCATGTATGGATCTCAATTGGGCCAAGTTAGGGTTCAATTTGAGGAGTAGTATTGATGGGTATGCTCATTTGGGCCGAATGGATAATTTGGGCTCTAAGAAAGCTATGTCTTGGGCGCAAGAAGGACAAAAATTTCAGTGCGTTTGCCGGGAGTCGAACCCGGGTCTATTGCTTGGAAGGCAATTATCCTAACCGTTGGACTACAAACGCAACTTGCTGTTTATGTATCAAATACAATACATAATTTATAGTTGATCATTTAAAAAAAAGAAAGTGCTGCTTTCATATAATGTTGGTTTTAAATTAAAATCATGATTTATTTATCAAGTCTATACAGTTTCGACTAATGAATGTATTTTATTGTACAAGGACAACCGTATGCTGTATTTATACGAAAAATACTTATTTTACCAGGAAGTAATAAGTATATTGACAAGAATAACACCTAAAACACGAATCAAAGAGTTAATTCATTCAAAGAGTTTGCATCAAATACTTCACATTTAACTGTTAATTAAACTACAATTCATCCAAATACACAGTTTACAATACAACACCAATCAAATGACCCAAAACCAACTAACAACCGAACCAATAGCCAAACCCACAACCAAGAACAACACAAGCACAATCCCAGCCGTTTCCGCGTGCTGAAGTGGCACTGTTTTAGGAGCCACCATCATCAAAC
Source organism: Flaveria sonorensis (assembly GCA_025506505.1). Taxonomy (NCBI): domain Eukaryota; kingdom Viridiplantae; phylum Streptophyta; class Magnoliopsida; order Asterales; family Asteraceae; genus Flaveria; species Flaveria sonorensis. The sequence goes on from CM046436.1 coordinate 8,254,238, forward strand.
AGCTGGTCAAGTAGCCATTTGTGAGTCCCAAAAGACAAGTCACAATGGTCACAGGGATCTCGGCCCTAAGAACCATAGGACCATGTAAACAACCTAAGTAAACCGGGAAAAACAACAGTCGAGCGAACGATGCACCTATAGCCACCTTAGAATTCTCAACCACATAAACAGAAGTCAGACTTTTCCCAACCAAGTCAAACACATTGTAACTTGTAATAAGTATGATCGGGTACCAGTCTTGAAGAATTTCCGAATGAACGTCTTCTGTAATATAACCAGGGAAAATAGCTAACGTAACAACGTATATCATAACGACACCAAGACTGTACCATTTGACTTTCCCGACAACGTCCCATAACGTTGACTGCCATAGAGCATCAGCAAGAACACCTTTTTCTTCCTTTTCGTTGTTCACAGCTTCAATCTTTAAATCATTGTAATGCTTAATAACTGGTAGTCTATGAGCTATATTATGCAAGACAATGCAGATGATCATCACAACTATGCTCACTATGAAGTAAAGATTCGCGCTTTTTCGTAGCCCGATTTCATCTTGTGAGTATACAGCTTTAGTGAATATCCTTAGCATCGATATCAAAACCCCTGTAATCAACCCAAAATTAGTCAACAATCTGAACATCTAACTTCAAATTTTGCTCAACTTTTTTAATTAGTGAATTAAAGTGCCTTAACCTACTGATCATATTATGGATCCTCAAATTCACTAATTCAGTAAAGATTCGTGCTTTTTTGTAACTTTAGTAAATATCCTTAGAATTGATATCAAAACCCCTGTAATCAACCCAAATCACTTAACAATCTGAACATTTAACTTCAAAATTAGTTCAAATTTTCACATTTGTGAATTATAGTTTTTTTAACCTACTGAACATACATATTATGGATACTCAAATTCACTAATTCAGTAAAGATACGTGCTTTTCGTAGCCCGATTTTATCTCGTGAGTATACAGCTTTAGTAAATATCCTTAGAATCGATATCAAAACCCTTGTAATCAACCCAAATCAGTCAATAATCTGAACACCTAACTTCAAATACCGTTCAAAATTTCTAATTTGTGAATTACAGTGTCTAAACCTACTGATCATATTACCGATACTAAAATTCACTAATTTATTTTGATATGTAGTTTGAAATCAGTAGAATCTAATCAGCGAAAATCCCCAATTCAATTAAGTAAAGCAAAATCCCCAATTTTTAGATCACAAATCGATGAATTGAAAAACCCTAGATAAACAAATCGGAAAATTCACCTGAGGCAGCAGTTCCGGCGACGACAGCCTGCATATACCTCTCAGGCATTTCACCAGCAGCACCAATAACCCCACCCTGAACCAACGCATCAGCAATACCCGACAACCCGACGGCAGCAACCGACACATAAAACCCACCATAAACTCCGACCCGACCCTTAACATACGTCACATCCATCACCGGAACCACAAGCAACGACACCACAAACAACCCCAGACCCACGTTGATCCTCACAAAGGCGTTCGATCTGTGCGAGTAGAACACGATGAACAGCAGGCTTATGAGCCCGACGACCATGTAGACGACGGCGAAGACGCGGTCAACGGCGGCGTCGGGGTAGAGGTAGGAGAAGTAGTCGACGGCGGTGATGAATGCGTTCCAGGGGATCAAGTATCCGGTGCCTAGGATGAAGTAGATGATGTAGCCTAAGTGGTAGGAGTCTTGGGGGGTTTTGGAGGTTGGTTTTGGGAGGAGGTGGAGGGATGGTGATTCGGAGTCGTCGGCGGCGGTGGTGGACGACGGCGGAGATGCGGTGGCGACACCCATGATCGGCGGAGATTCGATTTCTGACAGAAGAAGGAGATTGGTGGGGTGAGTGGAGAAGATGGTGGTGATATTTATTGAATATGTTAAACGTCATGTTGCGTGATGAAATAATTTGATGTGAATTATTATTTTTTATTTTATGACTCGTTAGATATTTTTAAGTGATGAAATTAATTGTGATATGAAATTATGATTACGTTAGATTTATTTTTTATTAAGCTATTGACTAAATTGCATGTGGTACGATTGTATGTTTATATTCTGGTTTTTATCTAACTAAATTGATACGCTCTTATTGTTTTGTAATTTATGATAGATGTAATTATTATTTAATTTTATCGTTTAACCATCGGACATTTGGATTTCTTTGATATTTATAAACTCACACGGTTTTATATAATTTGGGCAACACGACAATGTTATAGACATCAATTTAGTTTTTATTCCATGCATTTAGGTAAACAATGGGCACAAATAGCTCATGACACACTTTAACTTGTTCGTTTTTACAACTTGCCTATAAATCTAATGATGACGTGAGGAGAGATTGGGCTCAGAGGTGTTGATGAGATGAGCAGTAGAGAAGTGAGAGGGAGAAGGTTGTACAGAGGCCAATAATCTGACACTCGTATTTTGTAGATTACTTTATAGTAAAAGAAATGATCTTAAATAGTTATATGAAAATAAAAAAAAATTAATTAAACGGGTCATATAATTTATAGATTTTTTTTATCATCACCCTCTATATACATATGTGTGTGTATATATAGATAGGGGTAATGATCAAATGAAAACCGTAACGTGATTTTACATATAGGTCGCACATAGGTTACGTATACGTAACGGTTTTTTATTCGACATAGTATTACGTATACGTAACTTTCTTTATTATCGTATTTATGTTCAACATATATGTACCAAATACTTAAATAATCCTTTTAACATTCAAACGAATAAAAATATTTGAATTATGTTATTGGTTTTTGTGGTTTTAGTTATTTTTCTCATAGGTTTTATTAGAAACTATTCCCTTTATAACAATGTTTAGCTTCTTTTTGAAATTTCCCAAGCCTCGTATCTTTCAAATAGTGATAAAACGAAAGTTGCAAATAATTTACATATATAATGAACATGATAGTTGATATTTAAACCATAAACTAAAATACAAAAGTTTTATACTAGTTACGAATAAAACATCGTCAGAAAAAAAGCTCGTAAATATATCCTATAAAATAACAAAGCAATACTATCCAATCGATCTATCCTGAGGATCTTCATTTCTTTATAGTCTTATTTGATGTTTTATCTAAAAATATACACCTAAACACATAACAAACTAAATCTGCACATAAAATGTTTATAAAAACCATGAGATGTGAAGATTGTGAGTCTTAAGTTGATTTTGTGAGGATCAAGTCCTCAAATTTTCAACTCTTGTAAGTTTTATAAAGAGTAACATACTCTATCACATATGAACCAAAACCATTAAATTATTTATACCAAGATAGGCACATCAATCCTAAACATAAAGCTAAGCTATTGCAATGGTAGCAAACATAAAGTTAGAAGAAAACAGGAACATTAGAATACATTTATCCTCGAAATTGATAATTTTGATGTATACTTAGTTTTGGAAAGTTGTCTATACGCAACTTAGCAAATAAAGTTATCAAATGATTATTTATTTTTAATGATGGTTGAAAATGTACCAGTCAACTCAAATTCAATTCAAGTGCTTGTTTGAGTATAATTTGTCAAAATAATGACTTGATGATCAATTTTATCACCCACATGACCAATTTATACTATGATTGTCCACAATCAACCATTGGCATACAATCACGTTCATACATCTAATAGTTTATTTTAGTTTCATTGGTTCATTTTCAACTCGTTCCGACCCATTAATGTTAATACTCAATTAAACAAATAAGTAGTGTCACGTTCCATACTGGATTTTAAGTTCTAGTATGAACAATAAACTCACCAAATAGAAATTTCTATCAGTAGTTACCATTCTTAAATCCATTCTAATCTCATTATGCTCAAGGTCATCGGCAATTGATGTTTATAACACAATTCCTTGTAAAATCCTTCACCAAAAACTCACACATCTAAATTCTTGGTTAGGATATATTATAAAACTCAAAATTAACCTTATGTTCATGTCGAATCATATATATGTATATTATGATGTTTCTTAGATATTGAATAACTTAATTATGATGTTGACACCCGTTTAAAATATCTATAAATGTAAATTATGTGGAGAGAAAACTTATCAAGGGATAGATTATCATTTAATTAGTAGGCAATGGTAGAATGATACTCCCCAGCAGAATTTGTATCTTCTAACTCTTCAAGTTACAAGTCCTAATCTACAATAACGTGACTTTTAAATATAGATTTCTTCATTCTTCTTTCTTTTTCATTAGTTATAGAAATGAACATGCAAAATCATATATAAAATAATCTTATTCTACATTTTCACAGGTAAAACATTAAATTTATAAGTAAATAAGCATATACACATTACATAATTTGATATATATATATACATATATATATATATATATATATATATATATATATATATATGTATATCTTTATTGTTACAATTTACAAAAACCACCCACTTGTCAGTATTATTGTTTCCTTTAGTTTTACATTGACTTTCTAAGCACTCATCTAGATGCTATTGTTTAAATAGTTCGATTAAACTTTTATTAAAAAATAGGTGTATTTAAATATACTTTTCTCAAATTTGTGAAAAGCAAAAGAATAATAAAAAGAGTTGATACATTTATAAAAAAATATATTATACATACTTTTCCTTTAGTATGATCATATACATAAACAGGGCTGGTCCCGATAATTCTCAAGAGACTCTGAGCTCTTGGCGAGAATAAAAATCGGGCCTCTATAACACGACGTATCATAAAAGTCTAAACCGAATAAATTTTATATAAAAAATTTATAATACGATGATAATTGAGCTAAACTATTTAAAATGTTCAATAGTTAAAATGTTGTTGGGCTTGTTAATGAGGTTTTTAGTAGTTTATAGTCTTTTCTTTTAATACACATACATTTTATATAATATACTAGCTTTAGTTACCTGCGTATTATACGGAAGTGTGAAGAGTTAACTATTAAATAACATAAAAATAAAAATAAAATCAAGTGTGTTATATATTAAATAAGACATAACAACTTTTGATTATAAGTTCACAAATGAGCAAAAACATTCTTGTAAACTACATTTGTAGTAACATTAGTAGGTTTACACTCATTATCTAAAGCTAAAAGCTTCAATCCATCTTTACTCTTAACTTGTGACAAGATGCTATAAAACTGATCATACGTAAAAATGGGCTCTTTCAAGTATAAACCGACACTTGACAGAGATTGACATTGACTTTTTTTTATTGTCATGGCAAAATATACAGTCAAAGAAAACTGTATTCTTTTAGACTTAAAAGAAATACTTTTGACGGGTCAAATAGCGAGCTAGATATTGAGTGGGTGTGAGGATATTAGTATAAAGAAATCAAGATTTAAATAATATACACTGAAAAGTTATGTGCAATAGTTAGATCAATTTCAAATTATTTTGACCCTGTAATCAAATATAGAGATATAGTATTGAATCGGGTTGGATCGAGCTATAAATGTTCATAATATCTCTGATTAGTTGTTGTTTATTGTTTATTTAATACTAACTTTAGTAAACTCATGTATTATACGGGTTGAAAAAATAAAATATCAAATATAATAAAATTTTATGAAGTATAAAATAATAATCTAAAATAAGATATGATTAAAATTACATATGAGTAATAACTGTAAGTAATAAAATAATTATATCAATTTTTAAACTTTTATTTTTAAACTTTCTTTCCAAAAAAAGTTAAATATTTTTTTCAAAACAAACCGTATTAAAAATGTTATTTTTAAAATTATTTATTGTAACTCCTAATTTTAAGTATTAGTTTATAAAAAAAATTACTTTTTAAAATACCAATTTTAAAATATTTTATATTTAAAAAAATAAATGTTTTTAAAAAAATTTTAACTGTATAAAAAATTATTTTCTAGAAATAAATTTAATAAAAAGACATATTTCTTAATTTATTAAAAAATTAATCTAAAAAAGAATTAAAATTATTTAATATTTCTTAATTTAGGTAATTATTTAAAAAGAGAAAGAGGCGGGAAGAATAAACTTAAGGGGTTTAGAAATGTGCCAAGTGTCCCCTAAGTTACTCTTTTAATATTATACATAGATGAAAAAAAAAAAATTCGGGCCCCTGAGGAGATCGGGCACTGGGTGGTCGCTCACCCCTACCCCCCTAAGGATCGGCCCTATACATAAAACATCCTTGGATGTAATTCTGAGTAGCTTTTAGTTAGGATTGATCAGACCGGTTGGCTGCATTAGCACTGGACCACATAATATGTAGTTAGTAAGATACGTGGTGCCAAAATCAATAAAGCTGATTGGTTTCGGGTTGACTTGAAAAACCATTTGACTAACAACCATGCGGACCGAGAACTTGTTGTCATAAATGGTCTTGTACTCGAGACACATTTTCTAGGCTTGTTGTTCTTGGTTTGTATTTTCTAGGGTTGGGCCGGTCACCATGCACAAGTCTACTTAGATATGTCTTCACAAACATCATTTTAAGTCGTGAGTAAAGGTTAATAAAAATGTACAAGTTGAGGGGCATTTCTTTTAGTGTACTCGTAAATGGTTAAGATTCCACGAAACCACAAGTCTACCGGAAGAAAAGGATACCACAATAACGTGATTAGTGATTATAATACTTGATCTTTATTGTTTTAAATATATATTTTAATCTAAACGATTGAGTGGATCACAACTTATTTAATATTGTTCTATAATCCACACTTTAATTGTTTAATATTTTTTTTTGTTTTGTAGTTCAATAATTGTTAGTTTTTTATATTAATTAAATGTAATACATTATAAAAGTAGTTGTAATCTATTATTATGGCTCATATCCATCGTATACATGAAAATTTATTAGTTATGTCCATTTTCTAACAGTAGTTGCGAAAATATATAAAGGAGGCATTATGTTTAAACCACCAAGTTAAGAACACGAGTAGATGTAACATTAAGGAAGGAGAATATTTGGTGGTTTTAATGTTATCATGTTATTTTGTTAATCGGAATTCATATGAGACTAAAGAATGAAGTTGAATAAATATTTATATGAGTCAGGAGGTGATAGTTTGACACATATGTTTAAAAAAATTATAATTTCTCGCACCTAGGTACCTTGGAGGTTCTAGGGGTGTAAACCAAGAGGGTATCATTCCCTTGGTGGGATCTAAAGGCAACACACGAGTGGGGATCAAGCTACCAAGCCAACACTAAAAAATTACACTTTACATGTTGAAAAGCCACTGGAATTCCAGTTATTTTGATTTTGCATGATTTATGAACAATCACATAGAGCATGGTTGTGTGTAGGAAAGAATGATCAACCGTAACTAAGCATTAGATAAAACTGAGATCAATAGTAACTAATCACCAGTGACACCTTGGTCATGAGTGATAACTTTATCCGGAAACAACAATTGAGCTATTAGTAGTAACTGTTAATCGGTGAAAACTTAGTCGATAGTAGTAACCCAGTTATCATTGATGGTAGTGTTTTCAGAACTTGACTGGATCTGTCTTTCTAGTCAATGAACCGGTATGAGTATGCATTTATGTCTATTTGAACTGTTTTTCATTTGAACCAATCGGATTGATAAACTGACTGAACCGGACCGATTGGTCAAACCTGTTTTGTAGTTTATATCAAAACATAACCGGATGGTTGGACTAAATTTGTAGTTTTCCTTTCACAAAGACCAAACTCGCAATTTCATAATATTGTCGGTCTCAATTCCCAAGTGTTTTGGTCCCCTGGCCCACATCTTCAACTGTTGATCTGCAGCTCTGATTTGCGTGCCGGCTACCCAACCAACCAACCAACCACCACATTTCTTTTTCCTCCAATAACTGCCCACATAAATATCTCATATTCTCCTTCTCAACTGATAGGCCCAAGCCCATACCTTTCGGCCCACAAAGTAAATTAGTTGACTTGATTTCAATTCTACCGACCCAACCCAACATGAGTTACTAATACAAGTATGGCACTATTTTCATTCGGCTCAAATCCATTTTGAAGGATAACTTTTTAAAATAGTAATAATATTTTATGATTTTTTTAATTAGGTTATTCAAAAAAAAAATTGTTTCGATCAGAACTCATAAATTTTTTTGTCCCAAACAGGTTGCTAAAATTTCAAGATTATTCTAATTAAGTTACTCATAATTTGCAAAAGCATTTTTAGAAAAACTGAAATATTTAACTAAATTAACAATCTTTATAAAAAGAACTGAATTATTTTAAAAAAATTGCGAATTATTTTAGAAAATTAAAAAAAAAATAAGTGAACTAATTAGAACACTTCTAAAACTTTAGTGACATGATGCTGATTGGAACAAATAAAAATATGAGTGAACTAATTGAAAGACTCCTAAAACTTGTTTACTATTCAGTGAAATTTTCTAATTTTTCTAGTGCTGTAAAATATAAATCCATAACTAAACAAGAAGCCTTGAATGAGCCCATGGAATATAAACATAAAATACTAATTTTAGTAGAGATCTTAAGTTTTAATCCAACTTATATTAAATTTTACATTTAACCTATTCAAAGATTCATTTGCTTGGAATAAACTATGTTTACATGATCTTATTAGTTGGTAAGCTTTCCCGTAACATGTGCTACAGTTGTAATATCTACATTCTATAATCATTATGGCATGAATAGTACAATGATCGGAACAATTTCTATATGCACTAGATTTAACAATTATTATGATTGACTTTATATGTCAAAATGAAATATGCTCGAGGAGAAAAGAACAATATTCTTGTACCGCCTTAATTTGTTGTTATATGATTGTCATACGTACTAATCAACACTTCATAGCATTTTATATTATAACAACTAATTAGCTTCATGTTAAAATGACATTTTAACATCTTTTCTGCTATATAAAATTACTTCATTTTCATGTATACTATTATTTTAAACAAATTGGCGTTAGTGGTGGACCTACAAAAGAGAATGAGTACAATAATAACTCTTAATTTAGTATTTATTCTGTTAGAAAAACGAATTTTATTAATTGCACAAAAGTATGCAACAACAATGTATTATGAGTAGTGAAACTAGGGCTTGTTACTGATTTAATGTTAAGTTATTCAATTATTTTGTTTCATTAAAGTTTATTTAATGTAATAATGTTGAAATGATGGTGGAGTCCTTGGATATTGCTAAGAAAAGTAACTGAAAATATAATATTGACTGTAAATGAGTGCTCAATTAACACGTGCTTACATAATAATTCATGTAAGCGTCCACATAAATAACATATTATCGTCTCTGTTTACATGAATTTCAACATTCATCAGTTATTCATGTCCTTTTTTCTCCAACATTTTGAAAATCAGGAAATTCATTTTTACATAAAAGTCACTTTTTTGAAAAAAAGAAAATCAAAATTTTAAAACTATTATTACAATAAAGCAAATTGAATTCTAATAAATAAAACCACCACCTATTACTTGATGATAATCACAGGAACAATTTAACTAATGAAACTCCTATATTTACTTTTATTATAAAAACCGACTTCACTTACATAATTATCATACTAATTATTTTTAAGTAATATGTCTTTCTTCCTTAAATTTAATTAAACTTTTAATATAAAAGTAAGTTTCAAATGAAACACGTCCTTTACTATTATTATCGCTAAAAATTCCCTAAGTTTAATTTTTTGTCCATACTATTTGTTTATACACTAAAAAAGGCAAGAGTTATTAAATTACGAATGAGAAGAGAGTTTATAACATGCATTATGATCTTAATTTCATATTTGTTGTAGAATCATGTCTCATATCCACATACTCTTAAATTGTTGAGTATAAAGATATTTTAAATTTGTTAAAAACCATCCCTTATAAATCCCAATTACATTTCTTACAAATTTTTATTATTATATACTTTTATTGCTCAAATAATTAGAAATATAAAATTATAAAGTTGTTGGATTTGTTCGTGTGTATCAGTTAAACAGACTAATTATAAATTTCTAACATCGTACTCGTCTCATATTGCTTTCAAACCCAATCACATACTCAATCCCATTCCATTACGAGTCCAGAATATTTAGAGTTTCGGTTTCCCGTTCATGTTGGTTACAAACTTACAATCCCTAAATACGCATACAAAGATAACGAAATTAATCATTTTATTTTACCAAGTTAGATCTAAATAAACGAAATTAAGACCTTTTCAAATTGAAGTGGCCGGCGATTGTCTTTAAAGTCTTGACTCATCGATTCAAAAATTACATAAATATATAATATTATTCCATATTTTCATAATAAAATATTCATCATACCATTTATAATCAAAACAGGTTGTATTTATTTTGTAGTTTCTTATGTTATACCTTCTACCTTCGTCGAATATTACAAAAAAATGCCATAAAAATTAATCTCTCATAAATATATAACCCAACCCAAAATATAAAATTTGCACCTTCATCAAATATTTCTCTACAATATCAAAATTTCAATCACACCTCTCATACTCAAATGTTCCGAATACCATTCGTTTTAGTGTTCGTGTTTGTTACAAGGGTTTTCGCTACAAATTCAACCGACGAATGCGTTCTTGACATTCAACCTTCTTCAAGCTGCAAAAGCGCGTATTGGGATGGGTTTTTTACCGATGGATGTTGTGAATCAGCCTTCGAAGAGTACCTATCAGCATTAGCACGACACGCGAATCAAACTGGATCGATTTTCTTGAGCTCAACTCAACAACAAAGTTGTCGGTCTTCGTTAGAAGGTAGCAATGGAAGAAATCTTCTCACATGTGGTGTTGAAAAGCTAGCAGCGGGTTCAAACCGCTGCTCAAACTTTTCACTAGCTGATGTTGCTAACAAGCTAGGGAGCGCGTTAAGCGGTCTGGATCAAGATTGTGAGCTTTTGGAATCAAGAAACAGCTGCGGTTCATGTTACACTAGGTGGCAAAAGATTGGTGATTTGATGATGAACAGAAGTGTTGAAGAAGGTGAAGTTTGTCGATTTGCAGTTCTTGTTTCGATGGTGAGTAGAAAGATTTCAGACACGAAATGGGTTCAAGCGGTTTACCAGTGTCTTGGCCAGAATCAAAGCGTTCAATCAGATCAATCGGAGAATATTCAAGGTGATCATCATCATGAACACAAGAAAAAAATGAAGACGGGTGAGTTAATTAACTAGAGCTTGTATTCAAGTGTTATAATCAAAGTGTTGATGTGATAATTTCTTGAAACTTTCAGGAATGTGGATTCTGATAGGAGGTCTGGTCGGGATCATGATGATGGCAATCACAACAACGTTGTGTGTTTTCTTCAGGAAATCGGCCAAGAAGAGGTCACCGGAGTGCAAAGATAGCGTGTGCGTGTTGGATTCACCATTACCGAAAGAGTTAACTACAAAGTTAACGGTTAAGGACATCTACGCGGCTACAAATGATCTCAAAGCATCAAACTTTATCGGTGAAGGGAACGCAGGTAAGAATATGATACGTTGACATTAAGTCAATAACCAAATCCAACAACTATGTTGTTTGTTAGGTCTTTTCTTTAGAACACTGACAGACAACATGTTTTGGTTGGATTTAAGTTAGTAACCATATGACAAGAGCGAATTCAACAAGACCTCTATATATGGGCATGAAAATGAATATTAGTTGACCATCCTCGTGTTTTTTTATTCGAATGGTTTTGATTTGTTTAGGGAAAGTGTATAAAGGCGTACTCTCAAATGGTCAGAATGTTGCGATCAAGCACATTGTTAATGATGGTGAGAAGGAAACATTTGTTAGGGAGATCACAAGTTTGTCGCACGTAAAACATCCAAATCTTGTAAGATTGTTGGACCATTGTGAGGGTGAAGGGGAGTGTTTTCTTGTTTACGAGCTTTGTCATTGGGGAAATCTTTCGGAATGGTTGTTTAGTAAAGATAAAGTTATTTCATGGATCCAACGTCTCCAAATCGCCATTGATTGTGCTCGAGGACTGTGGTTTCTTCATACGTACCCTGGAGGATGCATAGTTCATCGCGATATTAAGGTAATTAACCTGTTGTAATGTTGGTTTTGTTATATTATGTCATGATTTTAATGTTTAATTTTTTTGGCAGCCAACGAACATTCTCCTAAATAAGAACTTTCAAGCGAAGCTAGCCGACTTTGGCTTGTCAAAGATTATTGACACGGGTCTATCTCATGTTAGCTCGGAAGTGAGAGGAACATTTGGGTACGTGGATCCTGAGTACCAAAAGAATAGTCGGGTCAACCCGTCTGGTGATGTTTATAGCTTTGGAATAGTGCTTTTACAACTTCTTTCGGGGCAACGGGTGATAAATATTGACTTACAAAGGCCAATGCCGATTGGGAAAATGGTAAGAAAAATACCCTCCTGGAGTTTGCGGGTAAGTTATAAGTATTACGACTAATCAAAATTTCATTTGACGACGATTAGGCAAAGACATTATCAAAGGGTGGGAGTATGACAGAGTTCGTTGATCCAAAAATTAAAGGGGATTACTCGTTGAAGGCATTCGAGTATGTTATCAATCTAGCTATTTCATGTATCGGGATTAAGCAACAAAGGCCTTCGATGGAACAAGTGGTGGTAGGTCTCGAAAAAGCTCTTGACATGTCAATACGAGAACGGTCTCTTACACCAAAGTTTACATCAAACATGGTCTAGACTCTAGATAGAGAAAACGTCTGTATACATAAATACTGTAACAAAATGCTTATGTTATTTACATCGATCTTAAAGGTCACATTAGAGTCGAGAATGATACTAAAACACAAACCACATCACCCACCGTGTGCACACATTGCAAGTAGCAATATGACATGGCATTCTCTTAATGCCCTTGATGTCGTTGAACCATCGACATCATGCATAACATGAAGAGCTTCACAACTCATAATTCACCATCGTTCCGTCAGGATTTTCGGCTATAGAACAATCTCGCTCTAGAACCACCCACAAACTAGTTTTGCAGACTGTAAGGAACCCTATAAAAAGTGTGCAGACCTTTAACCTGGGCTTAAGAGACATATGTACTAGTTTTGAATTTGTTAATATTGTCCAGTCAATCTATTATGTATATTGTTTGCAAAAGTAGTTAACTGATTCTGTTTACTTATTATTATAACATTCCTATTAAACTATGCAGCGAATCAAATCTAATATTACAGAATTAAAAGCTGTTACCATCATAATCCAACTTTGAAGCATCCTATGTGATGGGCTGATGGCTTAGCTGTTATATTCTATTTCTAAACTTTGGTTTATGTAAAATATTTAATACATTGTGCCATTTCAAAGTTTAGAAAAACAGAAAGACTAACATTTCCATTCAATTATTATAGCTTATGTTTACTAAATTAAACAGGCTGCTATCCAGGACGCTTCAAGGATAAAGGCTTAGCTAAAAGCTCTTGGTTGTTATAGTTCTGATTCATATTTACGAAAGCATACGTTCTAAACATTTTTCTCCATAACCATAAGAAACCGAAATGTAGTAGTATACGCTGCTGCTAATCCTGCTATTCACTTGATTTTGAAAACGTTCCTGTTGCAAGATCAAACCATTTAAAAAAAGTGGTATGCAAGATTACCTGATGAAATGAGGCTCGGATTCTCTTGATGTTTGAAAACGTTCCTGTTGCTGAGAAGTACGTGCACTGAGTTCCGCTCCCAAGTCTATTAGCATCTGCCTGTGGATATATCAGATCAATCCCCTGCAGAAACAAACATCAGTTTACCATTTTTCAAGTCAAATTATAACGTTATGAATTCTAATTAAGAGAAATAACAAACCTGCACAGGAGTGAAAGCTAAACTTGAAGTCAGTCCAGAGGTAGCACCACCACTACTATATTGTTTATCCTTAAACCTGAAGGTTTAAGATCAAGTACATCCAATAACTTATTAGATAAACTCAAGTGCCAACACAGCAAAAAGTCCATAGGGTTTTTTCGACTTTAACCTTTCGACTAGAGTCAATGTTCAATTTGTCTTGATCAGAGTATACACCTCTCTTTCATTTTCGACGACCGCCTCTTTTCGTCTTAGGTTCAGAATCAGGCACTGGAACTGGTTTAGGTTGTTTTGCAAGGGGTGGTTCTTGCCATTTCTCAATCTTCTTACGAATTTCTTCACGATAAGCTCTTCCTTGTTTTCCGGATGGATCACCTCTTATCGAGTCAACACGTGCTGCAAGAGTTGACTTTGCTGCCAAAATCCGACACGCACGCATCTTAAGAGCAGGTGGTGTAGTCTGAAAAACTTCTGTTTGCTCAATGTAACCAACACGAAACTGAGATGTTGCAGTGGAAAAACCAGCTAAATTCTTCTTTTTAGTACCTAGAAGCTGAACATTACAAGCTGGCATCTTTGCAAGCGCTGTCAAACAGCCAGCTTTTGGTGCAATGTAGCCCATTCGACTTTCAACGAATTCTAGAACTTTCTTTTTTGATGCATCGAGTGTGAGAGCGCGATCACATGCTTCAATGGTCTTCTGTAGGATATCCGGGGGAAGCGGTTTGCCACTGGTGGTTGAAGCTGTAACTGAAACCACCATGATGATGGCTGATGGTAGCAGACCTTCAAGATCTACCAAGGTTAAGTCAACTTCATTCCCAATCTTTTTGACCACACGTCATAATTGATTGGATGGTGAACAAGGGACTCTAGCTCAGGAAATTTGAGGCGGCATTTGTCACGAATGAAGTTGTGAATAATAACAATTTCGTTTTCAATATCAACAGATAATGTGTTACATTCTACAACTAGTTGGTATTCTGGATCATCTTCTAAAACCATGACTTGATACGACTCGTTTGACCCTTTCTGAAGAGCATCCTCAACTTTCTGCCACAAGAAAATGTCATTTATGTTATCCACACAACCTAAAAAAGCGTCAAAATTCTTACTTGTAGAATCTATGATCAAGTAAATGATACTGACCTTCATAATATCTGTATATCTCTGTGTTTTCTGTAACTTTGAAACGCTATCGATATCATCATAATTAAGGGCTTCAATATTAGGCAAGTCTCCATTACATCTTCCATGTGCTCTGCAACCCCATTGTCTTCATCCTGTTTAGCAGAAAACATAAATGAAAACTCATTGGTCAGCAACCACCAATTCCAATTTCATTTATGCCACAAAATGATGAAATATGTACTTATATTCGACCGACTATGCTTGCCAAATTCTCATTATCACTATCAAAAAGATCCTCAAGATCTGCCAGAAAAGAGTCTTCAAGATTTGCCTTGAAAAATAACACTTAATTCTTGTTAGTATAGTCAACCAAACAAGAAACGGATTCCAATCAATGCAATTGCTAAAACAACAAGGGGATTTCAGAGCATGAACACCATTATATACCGGAGAACTAACAATCACAACTTGAAAACTTCAGCAGACTATCAACCACAAAAATTCACACCATTTAGAAAATTCAATACAATGAAAACTTAACAGTAGAAAGAATCACCATGTTCATATTCATGCAGAAACATAATGTATGTTTACTCAATCAATAACTCCCTTTGCTACAAAACGAGGGCTTTTTTATTTTTTAATCATCTAGTCAAACCAATAGCTTCTTCAAAGGCGTAATTGGTATCAATTTTGTTGCCTATTTGCAACATTGTTCCAACACTATTCGTAGAAAACAAATCAAAATCCTCAATGAACTAACCATAATAAGAATTTAACTCGAAGCAATGTCCAATTCATTGAACAATCTAGGGTTTTAACGTCCATTTTTCGAATCGACCATAGCAATCAAAACTCACAGAAAATAGAGCGACGGCAAGAAAAATGTTACTAGTTGTTTGTCACAAATTTAAGACTTCCGATTGATTAATTTGACGTGTTAAGTTATTAATTTAAGACTTCCGATTAATTAATTAATAAAGAAATATAATTTTAGGACTCAACTGAGATTATATCTACTTTACATTCTAAGCTATAATGTATTTACCCTTGCAACTCTGTATAATCACTATCAATCCGAACAACAATTCATGCGTAAAAGAGTCAACTTTCACATATCATAACTATAATTAGTTTCAAACGAAATTACATTTTAGTGACATATGTGCTTTACGTAGATACGACACGTGGAGTGTGATAGATCTACTTAATTACCCTGGTACTTCTAATATGTAAGCTACTACTCTTATACGAGCCAAACTCTTGAACGGTCCAATAAATCTTAGACTTAAGTTTTCTTTATTTTAGAATCTAACAATGCCCTTCAACGGAGAGACTTTAACATTACCCAAACGTTAATGTCGATAGGTCAACGTCTTTGTTCGCATGGAACTCCGTTTCTTTTGTGTAGATTTCATATCAGCCTTTATTTGGTCGAGGGTTTAATACTAGTTAAACGTATAAACATGGATAATGTGCTTAAAAGCATAAGAGCATCTCTAGTGAGAACATTGATGTCACGTATGTTAACGTGTAGGAGAGAGGGTGGACATGAAAGAAAGATACGACCAACATGAAGGATTTTGTTATGTTCGATGTTATCCCAAGGTTGTATGATGATTAGATAGTAACTCTCACAATATAATATATGTTACATTATTAATAAACTAAATTTTGTTAATTATTCAAGGTCTAAATTATGTTACAATTTTAAGATTATAATCAATTTACTAATATACTACAATGATTATGCAAGATCTGTATGGTAAAAAAAAGTAAATAAAACATAACAAAATTCGGTAACTGTATAGTAATAACGATGACTAAAAACAAAAAAGTAGGTCATCAACACTTGCCTTAAATTAAGCTTTTTGTCTTTTAGGATAATATAAAAATATACATAACCGTTTAAAATGTAGAAAAAGAAAGTTAAAGAGGATTATTTAATTATTTCAAACGCTTATTCATAATTATTACATAATTAAAGAAATAAAATAATAACTTTGAATGAATGCTGACAACTTTAATTGGCGTGAGAATATCTAACCTTTACAAAAGTCATTAATTAGGAGAAAAATGATGTTGTCATTATGGTTTTAGTTTGTTATGCCCCCAGCCCCCTAAACTACACCCTAATTCATATTGCAACCCAGCTATTGGATTTATATGCCAAATGCCTTTTGGTAAGTTTTAAGTTTAAACCTGATTTAACAAAGTTTATTCATAGTGGTGGATTTCTTCTTAATGATATATCTGGGTGAGTCAGACCTGAAGCGCCAACATTAGCATAGACAGTTGACATCCCATCTCAAAAAGGCTCGCTCGGGTATTGAGAGTAGTTTCAAATGACGTTTAAAAAAACTACCAGATATATAGACATATACACACGTGCAGGGTGTGTTCATTTAAGAACCAAGAACACACTAAGAACCTCGAGAACATATAATGACCATATGACGTTTACTTTAAGTGTGATACAGACCGCCTACCTATAGTGTCTCCTTTAATCATTAATGCATTACACATAATGCTTTATGCACTTCTTGCACCGCTCAAATTAAAAATAGTTACGAAAATAATATGTTTACTTATATATATGTGTGTGTGGCAAAGCTCAATGCACGAGCCTCCTGCATGCACAACCTACTAGGGGCATCAAGCCTCTTGGATCAATTACATGTATCATTGTTTTATTTCTATCAAATATTTTTTACATAACTTGAACCTATGATTTTTCATGACAACAATCTTATCATTATATATATACACATATAGACCCGTTCATGTATTCCATATGAAGCATAGGAAGCCACCAACACGTGACAACACAATGCATGTGCATCTCTATAATTAAAAATTATAATTACACATAATAGATATATCATTCCCATTCTCATAACAATCTAAAGACATGATAAGTATATATTTATACACCATATGTATATAATTGCGTACCTTATATTTAGGCTCTAATCTATTTAACTAAGATTCTTAAGCAACAAAACCATATATTCCTATCAACTTTGTGAACTAGTTTGGTGAAACATGATATCAAAATACAAGGGACCATATTGCAATCATAGCATAATAACAATACTTAAAGTGTAAACCTAACATAGTTCATCATTCAACAACAAATTTATCTATATAATATTCGAGATCAATCACACACACATTCACTCATCGTCTCCAACACTCACATCATACTTCAAGAAACACAAAGACGTAAGATTCCCACAAATGGCTGAACAAACCACCGTCGCCGTCGTCCCCGCCGCCGCCGATTCGCCGTTAAAGAGGCCGAGAGAAGAAGACGACAACGGCGCCGCCGTGTCGGAAATAAGTGGTCACATGTCGTCGGTGATTCCCGGGTGGTTTTCGGAAATTAGCCCAATGTGGCCTGGTAGGGTTTCTTTCAGTTGAAGTTATTGTTTGTGTTTATGATGTTGATTGCATGTGTTTCTTGTGGGAATTTCATTTCAGATTGATTACTGAGCTTCTATGTTGAAGTTTTATGTAAATTTATGATAGGTTGTTGTGTAATTTGGTTTTGGGAATCTGGCGTCGAATTGGGATTTTATAGCGATTAAGGGTTTTAGAAAAAAATGTTAAAAAACGATTTTTTTTTGATTGAGGATTTATCTAAGTGATGCTCGTGATGGAAGATTGACTCTTGTGCACAATATGTGTATTGGGATACTTTGGTCTGAACTTTTATCATGGTCATCGAAATCTTTTTTATAATTACAGCACATCTTCCGAGCATTGAAGCTTTAAATGCACTTATTTGATACTCATAAGTCAAAAGGTGGACTGTAATCATGAAATGTGGGTTGTACTTTAAGAGAAAAAAAAGAAAAAGAAAGCATTATGGGCCACACGGATCTTTGAATATGGTGCTTTTGTTTTGATGTTGAGTGATTATTTTCAGATGATTTCTTTATGGCCTTATTGCTATGATATTTGAGTTTATGTTGAAATATGTTTGATTCAGTAGTGTTGTCATTGGTTTCGTAGGGTGTTTTGGAATGCGTATTAGTTTGGAAGACACAATTTCAAACTGCTTATTCAAAACTATAGAGAGAGAGTATTTCACTAACAGATAATCAGATACACAAATTGTATAAGCAATCCCAAACATCCTCAAAATAGCCTATTATGTTGCAAAGTTTTAATAAGAAATGCAAGGCATGACACCTAATTGTATGTTTGGCTCTCTTGAGAAAAAAAGTACAATGCTTTATATCTTTTGTTGAGATGCAAGTATTTTGATGTTCATATGTTGTACTAGTTGTTGAGCATAGGCTTCATAATATGAATGGAAAGTTAATTTATCAGTTCCGTTGTTTGGTATGAACATATTAGTTGTAATGTACATGCTAATGATACTGCAGGGGAAGCTCACTCTTTGAAGGTGGAAAAAGTGTTGTTTCAGGGCAAATCTGATTACCAGGATGTTATGGTATTTCAGGTATTTGATATTTCATTTTTTTTTAACTTTGTTCAGTTGTCACTATTGGATATAAGATATATGGTGATTTTTGTTTCAGTCTGCAACATATGGGAAGGTTCTTGTTTTGGATGGAGTAATTCAACTTACTGAGAGAGATGAATGTGCGTATCAAGAAATGATTACTCATCTTCCTCTTTGTTCAATCCAAAATCCTAAAAAGGTTTAGTTCTTTTCTTACAACTATTTACTTGCAATCTTCAATGGATAAATAATGTCAAACTAATAATGGGTGTTTGTTCATAACCATTAGCAAAAACAAAAGTTTCAAACTTGACTGTCTCTATGATAATTTGTAGGTTTTGGTTGTTGGAGGAGGAGATGGTGGTGTATTGCGTGAAGTAGCTCGCCATTCTTCTGTTGAGCACATAGATATTTGTGAGATTGATAAGATGGTCGTTGATGTGAGTAATCTAATCTTTTATTCTTTGAACATCGTCGGTTGTTACCAGTAGTTTACTACTGATATCAGTACCTTTTGTAATGTACATCTTATTTTATTTGTAGTTTTGTACTTTATATTTCTCAAAAGAATGTATTTTGGGTCAGGGGTCTTGTTAATTTTTGAACTTTCTCAAGCAAAACGAGAATATGTTTTATATGGTATTAGCCCTATTCAAATTAGAGGACTAATGTGACATATTTCATCCCAATTTTCAGGTTTCTAAGGAGTTTTTTCCTGATGTAGCTGTTGGGTATGAAGATCCACGTGTCAAACTTCACATAGGCGATGGTATATACGTTAGTTACAATTTCATCGCTATTCTCATTTTTCAATACTTTTTTTTAAAGGGATTCTTATGAATCTTGTAGGAGTTGCATTCTTGAAGGCTGCTCCTGAAGGAAGTTACGATGCTGTTATAGTCGATTCTTCTGATCCCATTGGTATACTTACCTGACCCACATGCTGTATATGACTAATTCAATATGCTGACATGGAAGTTATACTTCAGGTCCTGCACAAGAACTCTTTGAGAAGCCTTTTTTGAGTCGGTTGCTAAAGCACTTCGACCCGGTGGTGTTGTGTGCACACAGGCTGAGAGCATATGGCTTCATTTGCACATAATTGAAGATATTGTTGCAAATTGCCGCCAAGTTTTTAAAGGGTCAGTCAATTACGCGTGGACAACTGTTCCTACATATCCTAGGTAATCTCATGTTCCTTATGTTTTTTCATTAACTAACAAAATCATAATTTAATTGAACTTTTCTGTATGAAATATGAATGCAGTGGTGTTATTGGATTCATGTTATGCTCAACTGAGGGACCTGAGGTTGACTTCAAGAACCCGATCAACCCAATAGACGAAAATGAGAATGGATGCAAATCTGTCGGCCTCTTGAAGTTCTACAACAAAGAGGTATTAATTTAGATGTCAAAATACCATATGGGTTTCTGCTGAATTTGCACATAAGTCCATGGACTATAGGTTGCATGGTTAACTTGCAAAACTTATAAAACTCAATGAAATGGTTCCTTAATAATGTTTAAGGGAATATCATGCAAAGAGAGGACCTTTTTCTCGAAATTTAATGAGTCTGCGTACCTAATCATGTGAAACTGACTTATTTTGTTAGTGAATTCATCAAAAAACCATACATAACTTCAAGTTAAAAGTGGTTAAGTCACTATACTTTTATAAGTTTTGGGATTCTAATTGTAAATTGTGGCGTGCAGAGACTTATCTGTGAATTCAACCGAAGCCCACAAAAGTTTTTACTATAGCTGCTAGTGTTTTTATTATATAATGATGTATTTTGTGGCCTCGTGGGTAAAGCTTCATTTTTGTTGATGTTTTATTGATTATTTTGCATTATGTAGATCCACACCGCTGCTTTCTGTCTGCCTTCTTTTGCGAAGAAATTGATTGAAGCAAAGAGCGCAAAGTGATGGTGTGCTGAAATAAAGCTAGCGAGGATGGTAGAATGCGAGAATAGGTGTTGTCAGGTTTAAAATCATCGGTTCGATTGATATTGTTCAGTTGTCTTTGAGACCTTGTTACAAGCAGTTGAGGTTTTGTTTTTGTGCAAGGATTCTTATATTTGGTAGTATTTTATGGACTTTTTGGTTCATGAGTCATGCATTATGTGCAGATTTAGTTGATCTTCAAGTATTGATTTGAGAGATGACTTTAGTACATGTAGGACTAAATGAATCAAACAAAATAATCAAACGATGCTTTTATCATGTTTGTTTGTTCGTTTAATATTAACCGAACAAACACATACACTTAAAGGAACGGAATTTTTTGTGTGTTTGTTAAGAAAACTAATGTGTTCATGTTTGTTACATTTGTTCATCAATGTTCTAAACAAATATAAATGAACACAAAGAACGATAAAAAGTAAACAACAATATCATTATATTCGCATAATTCAACAATCTATACAAAATTTAGAAAGAGCAATAATATTTAAATTAATGTCTAAATACCATAAAATAGTAAAATAATAATAATAGAAACTCTAAAATCATATATATACAAATTTATACGTAAAAATGGGCCCATTAATATCAATGATAACAAATAAGTATATTTAAATAAAAAATGTAAACAAATATATACGAATGAGCCTATATGAACAAATATAAATAAACAAACATAAGCGAACGTTTAGAAATGTAAATGGATGAACTTGACAAAGTGTTCATGTTCATTCTTTGAGAACAAAAAAATATCTTGTTCGTTTGTTTATTAAATAATTAAACTTCTCATTAAACGATTCATGAATTCACTGTTCGATTATTTTACATGTCTGGCTACATGGAAATTGGAATAGAAACTGTAACACAGTTTCGTGTTTCCTGGGCCAGTATTGGTTCTGGGCTTAGGGCCATGCGCACAGCACTTTACGGCCCAATAGGTGTTGGGCCATGTTTGAGAATATCTTCCAATAAATGTCAGTATGGAGCACAAATAATCGATGATGGATGCCGAAATATTGATAAAATGTTTTGTATGATTTTATTTTATAAAATAATAAATAAGTAATAAGGGGACAATAAGTGAAACTTGAGCTTTAAGAGCATTCACAATAGGTTTCTTATTTTCCATGTGAGTGTGTGTTCTATATTATGGGGGATGGTTGTTAGTAGTTGTAAGTGAATGGGAGATAAAATTTATGGGATTGTACCGTGATTCTTCATATTTGTAGAAGCACGGTAAAACCACCATAAATTTTTTAATATTTTAAAACTTGTTGTGAGTGGAGGAGAAAGAAAAAGTAATGATAAATATATTAAAAAGTATATTATTTAATTGAAATAGAGAGTAAAAAAGTAGTTCTTTTAATGTAAATATGAGAATGTGAATGGGAAAGCTAGTGTCAATGCTCTAAAATGAGTTTTATTCGAAGCCTTTTATTGAATTGAGTTTCATTAATGATGTTTTAAGCATTTACCCTGTTTATATGCGTTTTATATGGCCGGGTTTATAAAAAAATATAAACTTGTGCTAGATACTTTGAAGTCTAGGCTATATTGATGTTACGAGAATAAAAAAGAGGTCTTTCACTTTATGGTTTATATTTTGTCAAAAAGATATAAATAGAAAAAAATCTTTAGTATCAAACTTTATTGTAAAATGATTATATGATAGTGACTGAATTTATACATAATCATATTTAATGACAAGGACGTGTTTATTAATTATTAAATATAAATTTAATTTAGAAAACAATATAAGAAGTCATACATAGATAATAGAGTTAATTTCGGTTTTACTTATTGATGTTTGAAAAAAGTACTAATTTTCTCCAAAAGTTTCAGGACATCTATTTTAATCCAAAACTTTTATCATATGCTTCAATTTCAATTTAAAAGTTTCGTTATTTTGAACTCAAGTTGAAACAACCGATGAAAGTATGAAACTTTGAAACTGAAACCGAACCAACTTATAAAATTTTTAAAAGAAAATAGTTATGTTTTTTAAACCCTAAAGAGCAATTGATATAGTGGGAAAGAGAAAGAGAGATGGTAACACAACTAAGCACCTTACATAACCCTTTTCTTTGTGCTCTATTATATCTACATAATCAATAAATAATCAGTTTTAAACAAAGAACTACAAAAAATAAAAAAAATCATACGAACATAAAAAGAAAACAAATTTAAATGCCATGAAATAGTATTTGTGAAAGAATATGAAATTCAATTCATACTTCGAAATTGGAGGGGAGAAATTCATCCACAGGTTTTAAATTAAATTGCACATCTATGCAAAAGATTGAAGGCAACACAGTTTTCCCAATTCAGATGTGAAATAGATGAACCCATTTATCTAACCAAATTCTTTTCAAGTATTTTTACTATATAATTATACACCAAGATTCTAATAAATCTTCACATCTGGGAGACGTGCCTTTGTAATAGTAGATACATAGTAGATACAATTATACAAAGTTAGACATAACTTTACAACAAATTTGATTACACTGTTGTACTCAATAGTGCATCAAAATATTATTATTATTATTTTTTCTTAAACGGTTAATTGAATTACTAACGGGTCATTAGCTCACTCGATCATCTTCATTATTAGAGTATACAACTTGAGACCACACTCAGAATGAAACTAATCATAAGTGAGAGAAAACTCTCTGGCTTAATGTGAAACCCTTATTTTGTTACAGTTAGACTTGAATCTAATACCTATCCATACTTTAATTAAGTATTGATGTATCTAATCTTAACCACTTGGGTTAAATATCATTGGTAAGAAAATATTATTTACTTTAGAAAAATAAAACGGTATACTTAATTTAATAGAATGAAATTCTAGATTTATGATATATCTAAAAATAATAAAGTATATTAAAAAGTAAAAAAAATGATACAAACATTTTAAATTAAATGACAATTGAATTTTCCAATTTTACAAATTTAACGGCAGTTATCTCTTTTTTAGTTAAAACTTATCATTGTAAAAATGTTAGTTAAGAAAATGATGTATATAATATAATAGTAAGAATGACATGTTAAATCAAATTATGTTCGAAGATACCAACTATTGTAAGAAAAGGAACTATTTTTATAGAAGTTTGTAAGAATAACTATGTATGTGAAACAAAGAACACAAACAATGATATGAATATTACATCCTCGTTCTTTTAATTAGAGACCAATATATTATCTACTCTCGAATAAAATCAATTTTATAATTATTAAAAACATTTAAAAACATAAATATAATACTTATATAATTAGATTGAAGACAATTAGCATCTTAGGATGAGGATGACCATACCACCATGTGCAATCCTTACTGTAAAGAGATGATTACAACAACCAAATGTAAAAAAGTTAGGGCTTTGAAATGACACATTTGTTGTAGACATTATAATTCAATCACTAAATTATTATTTAAATTATTGTTATTATTGCTATTGTTATTATTTTATTTCAATCATGGTTGGTTGTTGGGGAGAATGTTCCTTTAATATAACCCCCCATTCATGTTTGTTTCGGATAATTAAAAAAACTAAAAGGAATGTTGTTAGAATGATATTCTTTAATTATTTAAGCTTCATTTACTAAACGTGCTCATATTACAATTTTCTTAATCCTGTTAATTAAGATATATAAATTGGCACACCTTTTACATGCATGTTACAAAACTAGAGATGGAATTCATAGAAATAAAGAGTGTTTATATCACTTCAATACGTTTTGATGTAAGTTTTCAGTTGAACTATTAACTACATTTTAAAAAATCAACAACTTACATAACATGCTGTGTTTGAGCGGTCAATCAGACTACCATTAGGGCGGTTTGACATGGTAATTTAATAATTTTTATGACCCTTAGTTTGTATTACATTTTTTTTAAATGTTAAATATAGCTTACAATTACTATATCTTAAAACCAAAGGTCGGTGGTGAATACAAAGCCACCGACTTTGGTCTATATTAATACTTTGTTTTAAAAGAGTCTAACAAAGATGGTAGGCTGAGGGAGTGGTTAATCTTTGGCCCTGTTTGTTTTCGGCTGACCCGGCTGACCAGCCCGTTTGCTGTTGGCGAAACCACTTCTGACCGGGTCATATGGGCTGACCCAGACCTTAGGTTTATAATTGTTGACCGACCACCATAACCAAATTGAAACCTTCAACAGCGCCCCCCCCCCCCCCTTCGGCACCCCATCGACCCACCTTCAGAACCCCATCGATTCGGCCCCCATTGGAACCCCATCGATTCGGCCTCTCCACCCACCTTCGGCACCTCCATCCGGCGGCACCCCATCGACCCACCTTCTTCGGCCTCTCCACCAACCATCGACGGCGAACCCCCATCCTTGATCGGCACCTCCATCCTCGATCGGCACCTCCGGAGACCCACCTTCTTCGGCCTCCATCCGTCGGCACCTCCATCCCCGTCCTCGGCAGAAGGTAACCCTCGATCGGCATCTGTTTTTAGTTTCTTATTTAGGTGTTAAGATAGGAGCGATGGGAGCGATGGGAGTGATGGGAGGGTTTCTTATGTGTATGATGGAGCAGAGAAAGAGATATGGGAGCGATGGTGTTAAGAAAGAGAGAAAGATGAAGATGGGTAATTTGGTATTTTGCAATAGATTGGGTGTATGGTTTTATGTGTATGGTTTTAGTTTTATGATAAAGCAATGTAAAATAAAATAGTAAAGATAGGTAAATATTAATTACGTTTCTAATATTTATTCTTAATCGAGACATCTAGGTAGTAAGGTATTTTGCAATAGATTGGGTATATGAGGCCAAATTAAAACTTTTGCAATAGATTGGGCAATGGGTTGTAGCAGTTGATGCAATTGATCTTTGTTAGTAGTGAAAATGTAGCCAAGACCAGTTAAATGCAAACTCGTCAGAACTTCGGGGCAATATGGTTATTTTTATCATTCAGCATAGTCAGTCAGATACTGAATCAAACAACCAAGTTTCAATCAGATGCAGACTCAGTCAGAACTTCTAACTGGGTCAGCTTCTGACTCAGTCAGATCTTACCGAGTCAGCAGTATCAAACAGCCCCTTTGTCTTTTTAACGATCATCCCGGGCTCAAAACTCTTTCACAGCTCTTTAGTTTCTTGGTTTATTTTTTATTCTTTTTTCCTTTTACCTTTTTTACATTGTTTTTAAATTGTTTTTTTTCTTCTTGAGTAATTTTTCGTCCAGGACCGTGCTCGAAGTAATATATACTTTTCCCACTTTTACCGAACTGCGTTATTTAATCACGTTAATGTCACATGCACAACAATGGTAACGAAGTGCATAGCTTTTTCTTTTACTTTGTTTAAATTGGTTTTTTCCTTGATCGATTTTGCCGTTTCAATGTGAGGTCATGTTTACGTTACAACGTGCTAGGCATAATACTCTTTTCTACCTATACTGAATCGTCGCAACTTCATACGTTTCTCTTATGTACTTAACCACGTTAATGTCACCGCCGCATACACGTAACGAAGTTCGCAAACACGCCGCATCGCGCGGGTTTAATTTCTAGTTATTATATATATGCATAGATGCATATTCTAAAGAGGAAAACTAAATAATAATGGTCGATTGTTGGCAAGGGCGGAGGATAATAGGGGTCAGGCGGGGCCACCACCACCATTTTTTTGTCAGTAGTGTTAATTTTTAGTCTGATAGTGTAAATTTTTGATCCGGTAGTTAATTTTATATATATCGAGTTAGGCCCCTGTAGAAAAAATTAATTTCGCCCCCGCACCCCATATGAGAGTGTTCAAGCTCCGCCACTGATTGTTGGGATGGTTTCCGTGGCTGATTCCAAGTTATAAACCTTCAACGGAACCATCAAACCTAAATTTTCAAATCATAAGAACCGTATAGATCATAAACAAACGAGACCAACCGATTTAATTTGTTTTGAGCGTTTTGGTTTTAACGGGTATTAAACACCCTAGCATAAATGATAATGCAAACAACGGATTTACGAAATTTTGTGGGATTTACATGCACCTTTTACATACTTAATTTTATACTTAATTTTGTACGTATTCTATTTTATAAAACTTTTAAGTTCTGCCATTTTATGTATCTGACTTTTTATAACTTGTATACTGGTGATGTCATGTCGATTTATAATAATAATGTGACGACTTTTATGGATACCATGTTTGCAAAAATTAATGGTTACTGGGTAAAGAGGTCACTAACCCACTGGATATTTACTATTGCAAGAATGAAAAGTTTGTTACATTAAAAAATAAATTTTAGATTTGAATACATACGGTAAAAGAATTATAATGTCGTTTGTGTGGTAGTCATGAATGAAGAGGCCAAAGACCAGTATAGTAATTGTAGGCTGGGTTTTTGGATGGTTTTTAACTCCAAAGTTTATGGATAACTAGTAAATACATCTGCGTGTTGCAGCGGCGTCGTACGCGATGTGATAAATTATAGGATACAATTGTCCCGACTAGTTTCCGGACTAAATTTAAATTGAAACAAAGAGTTTCTCGAATTTATATTATTGAACGAAAACATATTATATTTTACTTCACTCGTTTTCAAATAAAATATACGTCGAAACGTAAACAAACCAAAAACGTATATAAAAATCAGCACAAAAGTGTTTTATATTTGGCCCAGCCTGTGCCCAAACAAAATTTACGTTAAAACATAAATAAACTCGAACTTGCACTAACACATACATTAAAATAAGGACGTAAGAAATTAGTATTTTTAAGTAAAAACATATAACGGGTAAACTCCAAGCTCTAGAAACGCAAAGGGTCAAAGTGGCATATTTCTAAAGTTTTACAAAAGGTTTAGGGGGTTAATTTGTCGATTTAAGAAATTTGAAGCGGAGGTTTGACCGGTGAGATTTGTCACCGACCTTTGTAATTAAGTATATAGTAATAACTCCTCAAAAACCTTAAAGGTCGGCTCTATTAGTTTATTTATGTTTTTGCTTAATTTCTATAAAACTTTAAGTTGTTATATATACATTAAAGGACGAGTAATTAAATGAAAATCATTTTTATAGTTGAAAATCATAAAAACCAAAAAACTTATTATCTTTTAATTTTGTTATTCTAAATAAAAAAAAAGGGTATAATAGGAACGTTAAAATTTTAAGATCAATTCTTTAAAGTATCTCGGTTATCTTGACTTTTTTTTTTCCAATTTTTATTAAATTTGAAATCAATTCATGATCCACCATTGTCACCATCATCACCGCTCCTTTCTCCTTTTCGTCTTGACGCCGCCAACCACCACCACCTTTCTCCTTTTCCATCTTGCCACCATCGTCCACCAAAATCACTGATGCAAACAACCGCCATAATCACAAAATCAGCTTCAGCCGAGTCCTTCCTCATGTACAACATCATAGTTCTAGTTCAAGATAAAATCATCAAGAACATTTCTTGGCACAAACACTTAAACTTTCTCACGAATCCAAATTACAATGAAAGTTCGCTGTGACTAACAATAACATTAATGAAAATAGCATCGATCAATATGGTAAGAATGATGATGAGATGTAGCACTCTATTTTTGATGTTGAAGAGAGCATATATCTACTATGATCTCAAGCTAACATCAATTTCTTATGTGTTATGTATGGTGTTGGTTTCAACTATGGATTACATATTTAAAAATATGATTTTTGTAGACCTAGCTCGTATGAGTTACATATATGTAAATTAAGAGTAAGAAGACACAATTCTAAACAAGGATTGTCATACCATGGGTTCAAATTGGTTCGATGACAAGTTGCATACATATATAATGCTAAGTCTTACGGTTACTTATTAACATAGAATATTTAATTGGATCGATTTTTTTCTCCATCTTATACTTGGTCTTTCCCCATCGTAACACATCATTCATCATATGATCAGTGGTTTTGAATTTAATATGTGTTACATATATGTAACTATACAATAAAAGAGAGATCCAATACAAATCATGTTTATAAATGAAGACGTAACGCGTATGTGACTATATTTATAGTAGCTATACAATGTTTGTGAATATAACGTCGTGACTTGTGAATTTCAATATAATATTTAGTTAAAATCGTTCTGGCCCAAGGCACGATTATAAGTCACTAGTTTTGATAAAACCGCGTTGATGATATAATCTATTCATTATGAAAGTCTGAGAAAGAAGGAAGTGGCTGTCACTTTAAATTAATGATTTGATATTTAATGTCAAAATCATAAAGTAAAAAACCCCACATATCTCTGTGTGTACAGAGGTTAGATGCCCATTACATATCTCTATCTCTATGATTGTCACCACTTGTACATTCATTTTCATTTCTTAAATTCTCTTTACTTCATTTTAATATTAATCTAATCACTTTCTCTTAAATTAATTAGTATATTTCAATTCAGACATCCCCTAATCATTGCTTACCAACACAAAGATTTGCTCCCCGTCACTTAACCACTTCCTTTTTTGTTCTTAATATACAAGACAACACCTAATTATTTCACCAATTATTTTGCTTTTAATGAAAATAATTCAATTTCTAAAACCAACTTTAATAATTTAATAAAAAGTTAAAGTTTAATTAACTTTTTAAATAATTAATTATATAAAGAATTCTATTATTATTTTATAAAAGTAGTTTAAAATTTTTATTGAAAGACATGTTTTTGCCATGAATGGAAAATAGTTTCACTGGAAAAGAAAGGCTGACAATTTCTGTTTCCTTTGTATTTTATTTTCCTGTTTGGTTTATTTGAACGCAAGCAAAGATAACTTTTTCTTCTAGAAATAAGACCTAAGATTGTGATGTGTTATATGCCTTCACGTGACAAACTATATCTAGCATTTATTTTGTTTATAATGATTATTTTATAAATTTATTTTTGGCTGTCGGTGTTTACACACATACGAAGCATAGATATCAATTTTAAATCGTGCACGAAATCGTTGTTGGATTAAATAATTTGATGTTACTCTCAAAAATTTTTAACCAAATAATTAAAGAAACCAAGAAAGAGTATGTATTTAATATGAAAACATATTTATGATAGATAAAATACGTGTATAATATAGGAAGGAACCATCATAACAATTTGATGAAATAACACAACTAATCGTTAAAGAGTATTCATTTTAGGACTAGAACGGATGAAAATAATTCGGTTACCATTCGCAGTAATTTCTGTTAGTAGGGAAATTTTTAGGATGAGCTACTTCAACAGTAACATTGTATTGTCAACGGTAATTTAGTTACTATTGATTGCATAATCAGTGGCGGAGCTTTAGCTAAATTTTAAACGGGGTGAGGACGTAAGTAAACTATTTTAAGGGGGCAGACTCTGTATTTATTAAAAAATTTCATTACCGAACTGAAAATTTACACTACCGAGCCAAAAATTAACACTACTGACGAAAAAAAAGAGCAGGCCCCCCCCCCCCCCCCCCCAAAGAAGCTTCGCCTATGTGCATAATTACTGCTTATGTCTTCTTACTGCTTGTAGCCCAAGTTCCTACTAATAACAGTTTTTTTTGACAACTCAATTTACAACCATAGTTACTCCTACCAACATATTTGTTGTTGCTTGGTTGCCACCGACGAAGCAAGTTGCTGTTGATCATGGTTTCTATTGATGATCAATTACTACTAGTAATCGGTTACCACTCATGATCAGTTCTCACACAACTTTCATCAACCAAATAGTTCCGAAACAACTTTCAAAAGATTTTCAACATGCTAATTGAATTTTTTTCTAACGTAGTGCTTTACACCCTGGACCTACTTGAGGCTCCACCCTTGAGATCCCACCAAGGGGTTCAACCCCTTCAGGACTCGAGCCAAGGAGGCACTGCCCACTTAAACCCCTGGATTCATAGGCACCTAAAATAAGATAAGTTGTGAATGATCGTATTCGTGTTTATGTTTATATTTCTTTGCCTTTAAATGAACCCAACTTAACTAAAATGACTCATTACACTAAAATCAACAACACTGCTTGTAAAATTCTTCACAAATGAGCAGTCATTTATTCATACTTCTCAAGATGTACCACGTACACCATCTATTGATGTACATAAGTGGAAGCATCTACGTCTTGAACTTGAAGCTCGACACACAATTATCCATTAAAACATCTCTTACAAGTCATAAAGCTCGCAATCGACATATTCAAGGGCAGCATGTATGTTCTATTTCCTACTCATGATTAATGCAAGCATCACATACTAGATGAAAATTTATGTAAATTAACTACTTGATGATGATATGTGTAAATTAAATGGAGTGATGTGGATGTGAATGGTGTCCAGCTATATATTTGTGCAGAGGAAGAAAAAGGTTACTTCTTTACTAGACAATGAAGCTTCATCGTTACTTGATTTGCTTTGTTAGTCTTGGACAACCATGCATGCTCTTTTTTCCACCAAAATGTCATTTGAAATTCATGTCCACTTAAAAAAGGAAACGAAATGATGGACTTTATATACATGCCATTCACATTAAACCCTACATTTTAAGGGTTTCTTCAAACTTATGGTTATACAAGCCATACAATAATGAATGATGAAAGTCGTCCCATCATGCATGTATTGTGTATTATTGGAGAATTGTTTATAAGAGTATAATAAGAAGAATAATTACAAATTAAATATAATCCATCGTATGTTCTAATGGGAATGATGTAGGAAGATGAACGACAACCAACCAATATTTGGTGTCACAGAAAGGGATAGAAATGAAAGAAATAAGAATACAAAAACTCTAAAGCTTTGATTTCATATGAAATATTGTGTTTTACTTATAACTATTAGGGAAAATAAAAAGTTGATCCATTGTTTATAAACTATATAAACTTATTATGCAAGAATGATTAACTTTCTCTATAAATACTTATAGAAGTATAACAATACTAATCAATCATTTCTTCTAATTATAGAAAATTAAGTACAAGAAACGTACACTAATACTTTTGTGTAATAATAAGTTATTTTTTATCACCGAAGATATATATATATATATATATATATATATATATATATATACATACATATATATATATATGTACATACATATATATATATATATATATATATATATATATATATATATATATATATATACATATATATATATATATATATGTACATACATATATATATATATGTATGTACATACATATATATATATATATATGTACATACATATATATATATGTATATATATATATACATATATATATATATGTATGTATGTACATACATATATATATATATGTATGTACATATATATATGTATGTACATACATATATATATATATATATATATATATATATATATATATATATATATATATATATATATATATATATATATATATATATATATGGTCAGGATCATTACAAAACCACTTTTTATTTTCAGAACCAAAAGAATCATTGATTTACATAAATGTAAATTACGAATCATTGATTTACATAAATGTAAGTTAAAGCTGATGATATTTATTTGTTTTACATAGTTTATTGTTCATGTCTGATATACATATATGTAAAATAGTTTAAGTATCATCAAGCTTAATTTACACTTATATAAATCAATGGTTCTGTAGTTCTGAAAATAAAAAATGATTATTTTACATTTTTGTCCTTTTTATTTATAGTCATAGATCTAAACCATCAATGGTGTGTGATGGTTCTTTTGGTATTTTATAAAATTTTGGTTTTCAATAGAATGGATCCCTATATATATATATATATAAATCTAATCTAGCTATATGCTATTATAGTTAATCAGTACCTTATTAAACTATAGTGACAAAATAATTGAAAATTTGTTTTATAGGTAGGATTCTATTGCATTATAAACTATAGTTAATCTAACCATATAGTACTTTATATTAAAGAGTTAAAAGTGTCTTTTTCATCCTTGTAATTTTATAAAAATTGTAATTTGAGTTTAAAAATTTAAATCTTATCATTTGCATCTAAAGGCTTCATAAAAGTTGTCATTTGAATCCACTAATATCGTTAATATTTTCCATTAAACCTTCACCACTTGAGGGTATGTTAGTCAAACAATTATACAATAGAGAATCAGTCTCACTTAAGAGATTTTATGCATTCAATCTTTTTAGGTAATCATCGTTGAATTTGACTTCATTTGTTGAAGTGTTAGATAAAACAAATTTAAATAATCATTTAAAAGTGACTCATCTAAATATACCTTACAAAAAATAAAAAAATAAATAAATAAGTCATATACACCAGCTGTTTGAATCATAACCAAAAAACATTAATCATCAAAGTAAAAGAAAAATCAACAATATGATATTAACAATCTATGAATCATAACCATAAAACACCAATCATCATAACCATAAAATCTCAACCAAAGACTTCTACAATGCAACAAAACTCGCAAATATACTATGACTACTATAGTAAACCAAAAACAATAATATGTATCAATAGATTCTTCATAATTACATATTTTTCCTCAAATAGTAGGCTAATATCACCAAATCAAGAACAATACATAATAGAGCCTAAACACCAAATAAAATATTAGAATTGATTTCATTTGATAATGTAATGCTGATCGTTGTGGTGGCATTACCATAAAACTCTTATGGATCGAAATCGCCAGTAGGGACATGAACAAACCAGAGTTCTTCAAACATTGTTTGCGATTGATTGAAATCGTCTTTTGCGTTTACTTAAAGAGATTGAATGTATAAAACCCTCACGCCCGGTTGACATTTATCTCTTATATTAATTATGAGGGTTTTATCTTCTGGTTAAACTTATATAATACTTTTCTATATAAAGTTTTTATTTTGTGATTTTTTTTTTCACTAGGACACAATTATATCTTTTCATGAACTATTTTATGTTTTGGTTTAATATTTAGGGCACAGTTTTATCTTTTTATGAAACTATTTTTAAACATATTCTTTGTTTCTCTTACAGTTTTTAATTCAATTCAACAATTAGATTTCTTCTCATAATTTGCGATATCAGGAACATCAATTCACTTTATCAATTTTGAATACCACCTTATTTTTTTATCCCGATGTGTGACGTCAAATTTTTTAAAAGTCACGGAAGAAACTTCGAATTTGCAGACTGCACTACATGAAATTGATGTTTTGAATTCAAATGAAGATCTTTTGAATAGCAGGGAGCATTTTATGAGATCGATGGAGGATGTTATTTACCCAAAGTTATCATCCAATACAATGGATGAATTGTACAGTCAACGAAGAGCGGAATATGTAAGGTTTTTACAATAGATTTATTGACGTTGATTCCAGAAAAAAATACAATAAGGGCAAATACATAATGGTCAAGAGTTGAGACTATTCCTCATAATGGTTTTTATTAAAAATTTGAAGGAATGCAAGACAAGAATACTTATCAAGATTCACATGAGGAATTATTAATTTGGAATAAACTTGGTTAGTGTTTATTGTACTTTATTAGTATTGATATAAGATTTTGTTAAACCTGATACAATGTTCCCAATTATTTTCATGAGTAATTGTGTAACTGTGATCCATGAGATTGTTTAACCAATATATATTGATGTTACAAAATATTAGTAATAATATTGATGAAATACAAAATTACATACTATTAATTAACTTCTATAGTGATTAGCTGGTGTTTGAGATTGCATGTTTAAGAAGATTATCACCATGAATGTACATTTTTACTCTGAATCTACCAAAAATAATTAGCTTAAAATATGAAATCTCATTGTGTTCTCAAAAACTATTTTACCCTAGATTAAGAACATAAGTTCTTCAAAATATTCAAAAGTGCTTACATATGGTATTGTATTTATATATGTTTTACCCAAACTTCATATATGCTGAGTAGTTTCTGATTCATATTTAAGAAAGTAGCCATTTTGTTTGTCAAGAATTTGTTGTCAATGAATATTCCTATTGAACAATGATCATCTCTCTATTTTTTATTTAATAATGTTAAAAAAAGTATTAGATGCATTATTGTATATAAATTCTTATATGCATTGATGCATATATGGAATATTTTTATTAACAAAGAGAACTATATTTTCTTGATGATAGTTAATCACTAAATTGTTAAAACATGTCTCAAGTATGTGTTTTCTATTAATGTACGGCGTTAGTAAACCCCTAATTCATGACTAGTAATGAATTTCTCATGTGTTTGTTATACAATTCTGTATTTTTTTCATGAGTTAAATTAATGTCAAGCTAACACAAAGTTCTGTTTACATAGATAGCATGTATGTTATATCTAGATTTGATGGTAATTCCCTAATTCAAGATGTTAAGATTAAACTATGACCATAATTAGCAGATACATATATGTATATAGCAACTACTAGATGCATCAATGCATAATTATCAACGTATGCACAAATGCATTATTTATTAGATACATCACTGCATAAATACACTATTGTTAATATATGAGATAATACAACCAAGAACCTATTTTTGTTTACTATTCTAATCTTCAAACACGTTAAGAGGTTATTTACATTTATGAAATGGTAAGTTTAATTGTTCAAAGTCTTCTTACATACAATCTGACACTAAATCAATGCTTAACTATATGTATCAGTAGAGAAGTCTTCGCAAGTTATGGGATCTAATTTGTATGTTAAAACTTAAAAGATAAAATGTGTACAATTCATAATAAACTTACATTGATTTGCATATTAATTTAATATATATTTAGATTGACTTTTCAGTAGTCAAATCATGTTTTAAATAAAATATGGAGAATAAAATCATGGACCACATTTCGTGAGTTGCAGTTACAGAAATGGAACGGTTTTTCCATTTTTGCCCCCCAAATTATTACATGTGTGGTTTTAAATGAAGTTATTTTATATTTTTGTCCTTTTTATTTATAGCCATAGATCTAAACCATCAATGGTGTGTGATGGTTCTTTTGGTATTTTATAAAATTTTGGTTTTCAATAGAATGAATCCCTATATATATATATATGAATCTAATCTAGTTATATGCTATTATAGTTAATCAGACCTTATTAAACTATAGTGACAAAATAATTGAAAATTTGTTTTATAGGTAGGATTCTATTGCATTGTAAACTATAGTTAATCTAACCATATAGTACTTTATATTAAAGAGTTAAAAGTGTCTTTTTCATCCTTGTAATTTTATAAAAATTGTAATTTGAGTTTAAAAATTTAAATCTTATCATTTGCATCTAAAGGCTTCATAAAAGTTGTCATTTGAATCCACTAATATCGTTAAACCACTTGAGGGTATGTTAGTCAAAACAATTATACAATAGAGAATCAGTCTCACTTAAGAGATTTTATGCATTCAATCTTTTTAGGTAATCATCGTTGAATTTGACTTCATTTGTTGAAGTGTTAGATAAAACAAATTTAAATAACCATTTAAAAATGACTCATCTAAATATACCTTACAAAAAATAAAAAAAATAAATAAATAAGTCATATACACCAGCTGTTTGAATCATAACCAAAAAACATTAATCATCAAAGTAAAAGAAAAATCAACAATATGATATTAACAATCTATGAATCATAACCATAAAACACCAATCATCATAATCATAAAATCTCAACCAAAGACTTCTACAATGCAAGAAAACTCGCAAATATACTATGACTACTATAGTAAACCAAAAACAATAATATGTATCAATAGATTCTTCATAATTACATATTTTTCCTCAAATAGTAGGCTAATATCACCAAATCAAGAACAATACATAATAGAGCCTAAACACCAAATAAAATATTAGAATTGATTTCATTTGATAATGTAATGTTGATCGTTGTGGTGGCATTACCATAAAACTCTTATGGATCGAAATCGCCAGTAGGGACTTGAACAAACCAGAGTTCTTCAAACATTGCTTGCGACTGATTGAAATCGTCTTTTGCGTTTACTTAAAGAGATTGAATGTATAAAACCCTCACGCCCGGTTGACATTTATCTCTTATATTAATTATGAGGGTTTTATCTTTTGGTTAAACTTATATAATACTTTTCTATATAAAGTTTTTATTTTGTGATTTTTTTTTTCACTAGGACACAATTATATCTTTTCATGAAACTATTTTATGTTTTGGTTTAATATTTAGGGCACGGTTTTATCTTTTTATGAAACTATTTTTAAACATATTCTTTGTTTCTCTTACAGTTTTTAAAAATAATGCAATATAAAATTCCGAATAAAATACTGTTGGGTCATGATTACGTTTCGGTATAAACTTAATAAAAAACTAAGTTGCGGTCAAATATAATTGATTTTCTATTTCTTTCTTTTCACATATCATGTTTTATAAGATTCTAAAAAATAACATTGAGACATTCTAATTTGTATCTACGTTTCGATATAAATTGTATTCAAATATTTATTTCGTTACATGCACTTTTATAGGGGATGTCATATGTTCGAGTCTCTTCCCCAACATTTTTTTGTCTCGTGTGGAGTCATAAAAAAACCTCCAACCCAACGTCACTGTGTCTTTTCTTTTTTATTTGAAAGCTCATATTGAAAACCTACATGTATGGATAAACCTGTGTTACATATAAACGTTTCAATCGTTTGGTAAATTTTAACTTTGGCTTCTTTTGAGATGACGGTAAAAACATATTTATTGAATTACTTTAAACAAAATAGAAATGGCAAAATGATTATTATTTGAGAACTTGCAAATTCGATACCTAAAGAGTTTTGTTTTCTTCGTCCAAGGCAAAGTATCTATTCGTGTTAAACATTCTCATATGGGCATCCAATTATTTTAACAATCGTGATCATCAATCTTTAGCACCAACAGACAACATACTATTCTAATGATCCTGTTCAATTATTCGAGTGCCAAATCATGCGTAATGATCTCAAACAATACAAGGTCCATGGGACCATGGACGTACGCCATCTTAGGAATAACTACTAAGAGCATCTCCGTCACTATATGGATGGAGATGAACAACCGAGGTGGCACATGAGAACCAGACAACACCATTGGTGCTAGTCCGGTGGAGGTGAGGCCTAGCACAAAAAATAAATAAATAAATAACATCTAAATTTTAATAGTATATATTTGAAATTTCTGACGGATGTACGTTATCAAAACACTACAAATTATACAAGTTTTTTTTTTTTTTTTAATTTTTCTCCACACTCTTGACAATTCCCAAAATGAGCATTCGGTAACAATAAAGTTAAGTTCTTGGATGATTTTTATCCTGCTTCTTGGATGCTTAGATCGTTAAATATTATCAAAGATTTTTATGAGGACATCCCATAATAACATTTTAGCCTCAAAGTTTAGCATGACAGTGGACAGGACACACAACAACCGCATCGTAACTTTCATGGACTTTGCGAAAGTCCACGAGTTTAAGGCCTTTGATATAAATCTTATAATACCATGTTTTAGATACAAGGTTACTCCTAATGTTTTGTGGCATTCCTTTAAAAACTTGTCCGGTGATCAAGATTTGAGGTTTTTTAAATGAGGATCGAGGAAGATAAATACTAAATTAACTTCATACATCAGATTTAACGAGGTTTAGGAGATTACTTGTATGTTGAAAGGGACGAGTTAACTGTCGATAAAGAAAGAAATTTGAATGGTAGGAAGTGATCAAAACCGATACAT
The DNA here is from genome assembly GCA_025506505.1 of Flaveria sonorensis. Classification (NCBI taxonomy): domain Eukaryota; kingdom Viridiplantae; phylum Streptophyta; class Magnoliopsida; order Asterales; family Asteraceae; genus Flaveria; species Flaveria sonorensis. The sequence goes on from CM046436.1 coordinate 8,293,288, forward strand.
GCAAGAAGGTGCTTTCACTTGTGGAAGATTGTTCGAATAGGCAAGAACATTGTAGTAAATTTTTTTCTTTAGCTTATGTTAAATTTAAACTAAAAGGCATAACAAACGCTTTCTTTCAACAAACTTTTTGATGTCTGAAAAACCATTTGTGTTACCCGTAATCAAACAAAAATGTATTTCTCTCTATTAACTATAAGGGGATTTGTAGTCGTTCCGGTGAAAGTTCCTTTTAATTTGTTTTTTTTATTTTGTATTCGTTTTAATTAATGATGTTCTATTTTTATTTATATTGTTATAAAATAGTTTAAATATATAAACTTAAATATAATTTAAGATGATCATCTTGTGGCATCTGCGAAAAGTGAGAAGAAAAACAGATAAATCTATGAAAAATAAGAAAACAAAAAAAACTACTGACTTGATGTTTATATGACAAGCAAAAATATAAAGAAAACGAACGAGTACAAGTGACATAAGAACTAATGATAAAAGCAAAATTCTTGAAAGAATTGAACAAATTTAGGGCAGAATGGCCCTCGCTTTTAGCCATCCTATATGGGTGAAATCTCCATTTATCTTCACAAAAATACGTCATCCCTTCAATTTTTTACAATATCCATTTTCCCACACATATATTATATATTACTAATTTACAAGATAACATAATGGTGAATCCCACTACCGCCCATAACTCCTTGCAACCTTGGCCCACAAATGAAAAAAAAAAAACTTTTTATTTATATTTTGTTTCTACGGTTTAATACCGTAAAAAGTAAGTTTTTGTTGATTGTAGTTGTAGTTTTTTAAATTAAATTTGTATTTTGGTTTTTTCAACATTTGTTATTCCATTTACAGTGAAGCTAAAGATAACATAAAGGTCAATAATAAATTATTGATTTTATTTTTGTAAGGGATAAGGGAACTTTTAATAATCTATTTTTGTGCAACAAACATTTCATTTTTAATATATGTTCATAATACGTTAGTATGTACATCTTATACAATAAGAAATGTTAACTAATGACACAAAAGGGTTAATTAATTTACAGTACGGGAAGCATATATCGCTTTCATTTTAGTTATTATGAACCTTTTTGTTTTATACTGACTAATGTCACTATATTTAACAATAATTATATTACAAAGCGTATTTAGATTATCTAAAAGAAGTACGCGTTGGTTATAAAGAGAAAAAAACGATTCTAATGCGAACAACACTTGAGCATATGTAATATATAGATCACAAATTAGAACATCAACCGTCACCTCTTGCAGAGTAGTTGAACAAGACACTACTAAGCAACCACAAGCAATAACCGATCATGTGAGCGGAAATAACTCTAATTTTACTTTCGTTGACTTTTTAAACAAAACTTACATACATAATGATTCCTCTTTATATGTGTTTTTGATATATATGACTTTATATTACGAACCTATCGTCTATCTAACTTGTTTATTTATATAACAAAATTGAAGTTTTAGTCTCAATTGACTCTAATACCAGATAAGTATGACCAATACACGTCTCAAGAGCATATAGATAATGGATATTTAATCAATTAACTACCATCAAAGAGATGGTTTCTTGTGATACACGAGTACGATGATAATGCGCGAGTGCAAGTCATGTTGGACAAAACTTTATGTATATGTTACTGATAATAAAGTCCATTACACAAGTGAAAATAGATACTAAGTATGATTTTAGAATCATGTATTTCATGACAGTAGAAGTAATGTTTATATCACATATGTGAAATTATAACACAATAAATAATTATTATAATGATTTTTACTTCACAAATTCATTAAAAATTATTGTACCAAATAGCAGGGTGAATAAAGAGTAGTAAGCCAAGAAACAGTCATTATCAGCTGAAGTCCCTGCCTCCGCTCAGGGATCAGTCCCTCTCTCTGAATCAATATTATAATAATTTTGTTAAAATAATTGATCGATTAATAATTTTGCAAAGATTTATCGCTATTTGCTGGGCAATATTTAAGTTATTAATTTGGGACGAAGGCAACGTCATATTATTAATTTTATTCAATAATAGGTTAGAAACACATGTATAACACATGTATTATATAAGTAAAAAAAATCAGCATATTAAAATTATTAAATTTTATTAATATTTTATATGGTAAATGTCAGCCTTTGATGCAATAATAGTTAATAAAAATTTTAGAACTTATAAATAATAAATAACAAAAATCAAGAATTATAAAATTATATTTTAAGATAAATTATATAACTGAAATGTTATATTCTAGTATGTTTTAATAATTTATTTGAATAAAAAGATTTATATTTTAAATATTTGAGTATTTAGTTTACTTATTTATAATAGTTTTTATTTAATAGAAGAGAGACGAAAAAAATTGAACTTCACCAAATTAAAGCTGCCACGTACATGTATTTAAAAGTTTCTTTTATTTATTAAATAGTATGGATGAATTATGTTATTATATCCATTCATCTTTGATTCTCATAGTTTCCATGTCTACACAAATAAAACCAAAGATAACAATATGTTTTTAAATTTAAATAAAATATGCTAGTTAAATAAAATATATTACACGCATTAATGAAAAGGAGATGATTAGCATATAAGTGATTAGATAACAAATAATATTAATCTAACTTGTACTTAGTAGCATGCATTCATAGCGCATGCAAGTAAATTTTATTGTGCAAGGATCATAGATGATTTATATATTGAAAATTTATATCTCACTAATATTCTTATATATAACATATCTGTTGACATATCAAGTTAAAAGTGATATATATTTATATTATGTATTATCCTTTTTGGTTTTACAAAATTGGTATAAAAGTAAATTATTTTTATTTGTATATAGTTATGCAAATGGTGAAAGCGAGTTTAACTGCATTGGTAGGGTTATACACAGTATAAAGAGTAGTAGTATTGTTTGTACATGAAATGAACGGTCAAAATGGGACTCTTATCATGCTGTCAAGATTTCTTTGGGTCAGTCACAGTTGGTCCATATAAATCATTATTCTCTTGCTTAGAGTATCTTTACTCATGATAAAAACCTTAAAAACGTGTCCACTTGATCAACACATCATAAATTCATCAATAACACTTTGGGATGATAATGATACATGTCTTAGTTATATTAGTCTCGTACCCTAATGTAAAATCTTATAATCATGTCCAGTCTGATATTCGTCAGGTACCTGTCGCATATCGGGCATATCCGTCTAGTATCAGGTGTAATCTTAGTATATTAAAAAAACATGTTGAGATTTTTAAGTACATTTATTTTTCCTACTAATCTAATTATATAATTTGAATGGCGCGCTACAACATAATAAAATTAGAGGTGGCAAAAGAAGTTCAAGAATGTGATTTTGGGTCATAATGGGTGTTTTAAAAATAAAAATGGGTTAGAATGGATTAAATAAACAACACAAGAGGGTTAAGATGGGTTAAAAGCTTTTTTGAAAAAAAAAACATAGGTTAAGATGGGTTTTAAAATTAGATTGCAATTCATAATAAGTCAAGGTTTCTTTCACTCAAATTGATCGCCTCTGTCGCACGGTGCACCATCGCACCACCACACCTACAGCCTCCCACCTCCGTCGAGTTTCATCGCGCACCACCACCGCACCACCACCGCACCACCACCGAACCACCACCGCATCACCAGTGGTCCACCACATCACCACCAGTCCACCACACCACCATCGCATCTACAGCCTCCCACATCTGTCAAGTTTCATCGTGCACCACCACCGCACCATCACCGCACCTACGGTCGGGCTCCGCATCAGTCTCCACCTCAGTTGAGTTTCATCGCTCACCACCACCACACCTACAGTCGGGCCTTCGCTTCACCACCGCACCATCATCGTCGATTTATTGAAGGTGCCGACCCTTTATAGATGAAGTCGTATATGTATCTGTTTGAGCTCGTATATGCATCTGTCTATATGTTTGTTGGATTGTAGAAAACTAGTAAAATAGTATTGATTTTTTTTAAAACTGATCCGCACCCATCCTGACCCGAACCCATTCTGACCCAAACCTATCCTGACCCAAACCCATCCTGACTTTTTTTTTTAAATGACCCATCCTAACTCAAACCCATCATGACCCAAATCCATCCTAACCTAGCAACCAACCCAATCCAACCCACCCATTTTGCCACCTTTAATAAAAATATAATAATCACACACATATGATCATCATCATCATAAAATATTTTAATATTAAAAATTCATAAATTTATGTTTATATAAATCCTAAGAGATAAGTTCGTACTTTATAGCATACAAAGTACAAATAATATCATACCTTAAAAGAAAAGTCTTAGAAGATACAACCCTCCTAATAAAATCCAACATGACAAAATTGTACCATGTACCTTTGTAATAAGTAGCCGGCGTCCAAAACTCCAAATGATACATCATGTTTATCTTCTACCAATTTGCTAACAAATATTATAGATTTTGAATATTTGCGAATATCTTTCCAAACTATAGTTTGATCTTTAGTACGACGAATTTCAACTTCTCCCATGTCAACAACATGTAATCCCGACAATGCATACGTGCAGCACGTCTACCAACATACTACCATTCACATCTGTAACTGATCCAGAAATTACAAACCAACCACGAGTAGCAATTACTTTAATATATATCTTACATATAAGGTATTATATCAGTGTACTCTCTAACAAAACTTCGTAGTAGTCTTCAAAATCCCTCTCTATATGCGAGTTTTGAATAAACTTAGTTTAAATAATACATTTTACGAGATTCATATATTTATAATAAAGAAATATTTTTTATTAATAATGCCATATATATGCGATCACAAAACGTGTGATACGTGTGACACTGACACTACTAGAATATCGAGTGTTGTTGACGAATAAGATTTGCGGAAGTCGCCATCAGAAGCTCACCAAAGGATAACCGACGGAAACCTCAATATTTAAAATAATAATAATAATATAAACACCTACGGATTATCGAAGAGTATCTGACAATCTATGTTTCCTATGGGTGGACTATCGGTGTTTTTGATGATAAAATTTCAGATAGTATTCTCTTCCTAGTCTGTTAGTAATTGTGTCTATTTATAGAAACCTCATGCTTCCGGTGAGTGGTAGCATTTCTCTTTTTCATATAAATATAATTGATAACCAAAAAATGGGTGAATCTTATATAGGTACCTTTCTCTTTGTTCAAATGTATAACGCCACATTTGTGAATTTTGTGGATAGTTTTATGTTTAGATTGGTGCCTTGAAATTTATATCCACCAAAGCTGGTTTTTAAGTGATCATATATGCCCAAACCAATGATTAGCTAAGAAGATGTGAACGCTATTGACATGAGTTTTTTCTGGCTCCAGTTCTTAAAATGAAAATTGTGTTAGAAAATACACATGATAATGTGTGGGTCTGCCAGTATACAAGCTAGAAACAACACGTGATAATGTGTCGGCCACGTCATCTGGATTAGATTGTGATAAAAATAAAATATAATATGTATATGGTAATACCTTGGTCACGTCTATCATTAGGACTTGTGTCTCCTTCACTCTCCTTAACTCGTGTACAATGTAGCAACATTACATTTGTACAAGTACTACAAAATTGTACCAATGCTCCTAATAATTATTTTCTTGGTGGGTTTGTCCACCCACACACAATATAATTGACCCCATTAATTGGTCGACTTAAGGACAACATAGTAAATCCATATCTACCTTGATTATTATTATTTTTTGAATGGTAAATTTTTCTACTCCTACTTTTACAACACACCAAATTAATTACACTATGTCTGGGTATGAACCCAGGACTCCCCTTTTTCTTGTACCCATAGCCTAGTGATAAGAGTCGAATGTTTTTTAAAGAAAACGAGGATTCAAATCCTGGTATGTGTTAGATTAGGAGTTTGAGTATTTTAAGAGTAGAAATAGATAGTTTGATGTAGAAAGTCTTGTTTAATGCTTTGCAAAGACAACGAATTAAATGTTAGCTTGAGTAATTTTCCTGGGACTGAAGTCATTATTAAGTAGAGGTTTGTCAGAAAAAAAAAAGATAGAGATGGTATATGTATTTATATGTATATGAGTGTAGCTAGCTAGTCTCATGATGTGTATGGAATTATAAGGTTTGGTCACACTGATAGCTCATAATAATGAGAGAGAGTGTGTTAGAGGTTTATGAATGAAAGATTGAAAAAGGTGTATTGTTGTGGGCCTTTGCAAATTAATTACTTCTACATAAATACAATATTAAAGATGAACTACTGGTAACACGTCTGAAAGATTTCTTATAATAGATTTGATTTCAAACCTTCTCTAAACAAACATTTTGAATGAGATCTTCGTCTTCAAAGAAAAATAATACGATATCACACACACGGATACATGCGCGCACACATATATATATATGTATGTGTGTATATATATACATATAGAGAGAGAGAAAGAGATAGAGATGTATGAATCAATAAATGTGAGGAATCCATGAAGGTGACATTATAAAAGGGAGGAAAGGGTGTCTAGTTTTCCCTTCTTTTGGAGAAAGAGATATATCTATATTTAAATATAGAGAGAATATATGTATAGATTTATATTCATATATACATTATATAGAAAGAGTAAGGTGAGAATGGAAGAGATGCAGCAGCTAAACCAAGTATCAGTAACACATCTGCTTCAACATACATTAAGAAGCTTTTGCATTCATGAAAACCCACAATGGCTTTATGCAGTTTTCTGGAGAATTCTTCCAAGAAACTACCCTCCACCAAAGTAATAAAATCCTAAAACTCACTTTTCCTTTTCAAGTCTTCTTTTTTCCTTTGAAGTACTGGTCAATATCAATACTTTTATAATCTTTCTAATGAATCCATGAGTTTTAGTTAAGCAAAACCATTTATTATTAATAACATAGATTACTTTCTTTATTACATCAAATATGAAATTACTTAATTAAAAAGTTAAAAGTATTATTGTGTCATTATCTTTCTTGAATGATTGTTACAGGTGGGATGGTGTAGGGGGAGCATATGACAGGTCTAGAGGCAACAGAAGAAATTGGTACACTATTACCTTTATTATCTATATAAATTGTTGTTACTATTACTATTTTAGTGATTAATTCCTACAAATCTGTTTTAAGTTATTGTGATTATTGATCTTTCAAAGCTTAAGTTGAATAATTAGTTATATAAACAGGATATTGGTATGGGAAGATGGTTTCTGTAATTTTGGAGCATCATCAACAACTGAGAATATTAGCACCAGAGATTGTTCAGTTTATGGTGATCATGAATACCAACAATGTCATGGGCTGCAACCTGAGCTCTTCTTCAAGATGTCCCATGAAATTTACAACTATGGAGAAGGGTACTTCTGGAATTTCACCTGCTAAACTGCATGCTTATAAGTTATAATATGTACTTAATTACATGCGTTAAACATTATATAATTATGATTTTCCTGTACAAAAATCAGGTTAATTGGAAAAGTAGCAGCAGATCACAGTCATAAGTGGATATTCAAGGAGCCAAATGATCAAGAAATCAATTTCTTGTCTGCTTGGAATAACTCAGCTGACTCAGTAAGAAGATTTTCAAGATTTAAATAATAAAAATCAAATCTTTTTGTTGATCATCACTTAATAAGTTCTAAAGGTACAAGTCCATTAAGCACAATATGTAGTGACACTAAACTCATTACTGGGTGTTTCATTGTAACAGCATCCAAGGACATGGGAAGCTCAGTTTCAGTCTGGTATAAAGGTACAAGTTCATGATGCACAATGTACAATGACTTTAAACTCATAAAATTGTTGTTAAATGTGTTGGTGGGATTGAGAAATAGTGCTTAAACTTTGCAGACCATTGCTCTGATTGCAGTAAGAGAAGGTGTCATCCAACTAGGATCCATTCACAAGGTTGATATTCTTTTCTCTCTCTCTCTCTCTCTCTCTCTCTCTCTCTCTCTCTCTCTCTCTCTCTCTCTCTCTCTCTCTCTCTCTCTCTCTCTCTCACTCACACACACACAAAAAAAAAGGTTCATCATTTAGTTCAAACTCTCAAAGATATTATAAACTCTTTAGTCAAAACAATAATCTTGATGTGTGTAATAGTGTATGTATTGATTTGCAGTAAAATTTGACATTGTTCTTGAAACAAAAAAGAATTTCTTTTAGTCCAAGAGTGAAGAAAATACATGAATCTTGAATTCAAGATGTCTGTTAAACATACCGTCTCTTTGTTTTTACTAGTTACATTACCATTAAACTTATCATATCAGTAAAAAAATTTTTTAACACCCAGAGACCTTAATATGATATTTTCTAAGGGTTACGATAAAATTTTAGAAGGTACGAATAGCGAAAACAAGAACGTCAATGTTATAGCAACAATGCAATAGTCACATATACCATAAGCAGTAGAACACTTGTACATTTTTCTCTTCCTCATAAATGAGACTAAGAGCATCTCCAATATGGTGTTTTTAGTCCTAAAAAACATCACATCATCCATTTGTTAGAGCAAGAACCATTAGGGAGGCTTGATTTTACAAACTACGTTCATACATATGAACTTGAAAAAATGTCGTTTTTAGCCCTAAAAAATATCACATCATCCGTTTTTTAGAGTAAGAACCATTGGGGAGGCTTGTTTTTACAAACCATGTGGCAATGTTTTTTGATGTTTTTAAAACACCTTATTGGAGAGATTTTTAAGAGTTTTAAGAAATGAGTGTTTTTCTGATGTGACAGTAACTAGACATGTTTTTTAATGTTTTTAGAGTCTCTTATTGGTGATACTCTAACCTTATAAAGGTGTTATATCAACTTTGAAGTAAGATGAAAAAGTAGTGAACTTGACTATGAAAAGTCAAAATTGAAGAGTCATGTTGACTTTTCACCTCAAATTAAGTCAAAATTGCATTAACTTGCACCTTTTCCAATTAACTTGATACTAATGAATATAAATTGATCATTTCAAAAGGTGATTGAGGACTTGAACTATGTGGTGCTACTAAGAAAGAAGTTCAGCTACATAGAAAGCATCCCAGGAGTACTATTACCACACCCTTCATCCTCAGGGTACCCCTTTAAAGCAGAAGGGTACAACACCCCTGAAGCATGGCATCTTCATGATGGCAATTTAACAATGGCACCATACACTTACAACCAACCATTGAACATAACTCCATCCATGAGCAGCCTTGAAGCCCTCCTCTCCAAACTCCCATCAGTCGTGCCGGTTTCTTCATCATCGCCGCCAGTTCCACCCTTTTGTGAGGCTATTCCGCCACAGTACGTGGCGGCAGTAAGCCGCCCAATGGAGTTTTGGGCGGTGGAAGCGAAGGAGGAGGTAGAGGAGGAGGATGCAAAGGATAGTGGAGAGTGTAGCAGCTCAATGACTTCTTATGACCATGATCATTTTGGTTATCATCATGATGTGAATGGATATTAATTGGTAATTAAGTTGACAATTAGCGGTTGATTAATATTATGATCATTATTAGTAGAAGATTGTCTAGTATAGCTTAATTACAAGTCATGGTCTCAACATTAACGAGTGTTTTATTTTTGGTGTGTTTAGTGATAAAATAAATTAATAAATAGTGATGAAGGTTTCTTGATGTAAATTTTTCTAGTTTGAAAAAAGATATATTATTGGTCTATGTATGAATATATAGTGTTTGATCCTTTTGATTTGTGATTGGTCCCAACTTGGGCTAAAACTAGACTTCTCATTATTAACTGGGTTGAAAAGAATCATTGGTCCAACTGGTCCCTGTATTTTTTTCGATTGATCTTTTGGTATTTAAAGAGAGAGAGATTGAATTAATATTGTTGATCCGATTTCATTTAACCATCAGAATTAGTTATTGTACAACTCATAGGATATCATCTGTGTCCAGCTAACTAATGAGATCATGTAAATCACAGTTTAGTTATATAAAGAGACTTTAAGAAGTTATGATAGGAAATAAGTGGTAGAAAGATTCAACTAAAACACTAGTTGCACTTAATGGATATAGGTCTCGGAGCTAAACCTTGACCTATTCGTTGGGGCCGGTCTAATCATGTGCCTAATACTTAATCTTCACGAATACAATCTAGGGACCATTGAAATCTTAAGCAATGTCAAATTCTTTACAATATGCTATCTAGTTTACGAAGACTTTATTCATATCCATGGGTGGCCGTGTAGCGTCCACCAACACGAGCGTTGTAGGCCCTTTAACTTTTAAAGGACTTTAAGAAACATTGAGAGTCCATAGTTTGGCAAACCCAGCCATTCGAAAATTATTTTCAATTTTTAGATCACACAACGAAATAATTTTGCTTTTTCATGTTACATTTTACGACACTAGCAAATGGATACCGTCGCTAGGAGGATGCATTATGATATTTGGTTTTTGAAGTGATGCTCTCATTGTATAGCCTCAGGAGGTAGGAGGGAGAATATAAATGACAAACTGATTTGTTGTGATATAGACCAATTATTAGTTTATCATTAGATATGATATTTGAAATAGGAAATATTTATTCGATTCTAACCAAGTTTTCTAGTCGTGTCGATAGTGACCGATTCATCGCGGCAACAGACAGTGGGGGTGATATTTGCCCATTCGAAACGATTCCAAGGTAGCTGGTTTATGATAATAACCCCATTGACTTGTATAATTTAAACGTTTCTAACCAACTCATTTACGTAACAAAAATTTATTGGCTGATAAACCAGTAATATTTCTAACTTTTATTTTTGTTAACAATAACAATCTCAATAGTATGTTATCATTTATTCACACTCGATTTGCATATTCAAGCTTAATTTCACATGTATGTTTTTTCCATTTAATTAATAATTATTATTACGAGCGAAATTGAGTACAGATCAAATATAAATATTTGATTATAATATTACTAAGATTGTTATCGGTAACAAAAACAAAACTTAAAAGTATCACTGGCCAAATTGTAAGTATAATTATTATAAACCAATGATTATTAATTTAAATTATTAAAATCTTATTTGCTAACATCTCAAGAGTACACGGATGGTTAGTGGTTTATGGTTAGCATCTCTTGGAATCGTGTATAAATAATGAGAATGAATCTTTGTTCCAAATTGTTTATTGTTGTAGGCCCATAACATGTTTATAATTTCTGATCGTACATTTGATGGGTTATGGGCTTTGAAAGCCCATGGTACTACCTGGACTGTTCAAAAGTATTGGACCTTTTGGTAGCCCCATGCCACCATGGCACCAAGCCACCAAGTGAAGCTCATAAAATTCAAAAACATTGGAAATGTTTATTTTAGAAGCATTTATTTTTAGTTTCCATATATAAGAAATATTATTCCTTATTCATAAAAAATATACACAAATAGCCACAATAGAAACAATAATATTTTTTCATGCAGCTAATGTACAACTTCGTAAATTCAAATATCTAACATTGAAGTCCTACACACCCACAAAATTCCCTTGAAATGCTCTCTGTCACCTAAGTAGCAACAAAAATCTAAAAATTTCGTTATGCATTAGAACAGCCGGATTGTACTAATATACCAAGGCGGCACTTACAAACTAATCTCGAAAAAAATCACGGGACCGCCCTAAACAATTAGATTTGAAAAAACGCAGCTCTGTTGGGCAAATGGCCTTCAAAGGTTTAAAGATATAAACAATGAAATATTGGTGAATTGCATCCTGACTTCTATCAAGAACATGCTGAATTAGATGCTTTTGAGTGATAAATTTGTTTGCTTATGAAAGGAGAACAAAAGTGTGAAAAAATCATGACACTTTATTTTCTCCAAAGAATGAGCAATGTTGCATTGAATTTGTTATGGAAACCAAGATTATACTTCAAAGGGAAAAAGAGAAGATGATCAAAAAATTACTAGAAATTGTTTAACCAGAAAGAAGGAGTGAGCTAGCTTTAGAGATTTGGTGTTGTTTGGTGTATTTTTCAACCATAGTTAATATTGGTATTTATATTTGAAAATGAGTTGAAACACTCTCATCTCCAAAAAACCAATACTTGATTACCTGAATGTATTTTGATTAAAACACTCAAGTTTACTTATGGTGCTCCAACCAGCTATTTTAAATAAAACATTCAACTTTGATATTTCAACTAGCATTTGACTGAAACATCAGGCTTTAATGTTTCAGTTAGCATTTTACTAAAACGCTTAACTTTAGTGTTTCAACTATCATTAGTTTTTTTATTAATCTTAATTTCATTTAGGTTGTTGTGATGCAGTGATGCTCTCACATAGCAGAACGCAAATTTAGTAAAATATGTACTAACAACAATTAATTGTATTTATTTATGTTCAAAGTTAGAAAAAAGTAAAAAGAAAAATCAATTTAATAATTTTTCTCTACATTCACCCACGTGAATATAGATCAATTAACTGTAACCTTTGAACCCTCTTTTATGAAATATAATTAGTCTTCTAACGGTTTGTAAACGCGATGTCCTTGATTATACCACCATTTATGTAGACGGTATAACATTTCACACAACACACTTCCTAGTATGGCCAACCCCTTGTCATATCCATTAAGGTCATAAACAATAGGGGATCCGGAGTCATCCTGATTCTTCGGTTTCCTCTTTTTTCTCAAAAAAGAGGGGGGGGGGGGGATTCCTGGTTTTCTCCGGATCAAATTCCTCATACACCACTTGATTTCTTCTTTGGTTTTCAGTCTCACCCGGTGTTAATTTCTCCACCATCACCACTTCCACCACCAATGACAACCCTCCACGTGGTACCCCCTTTTTTCCCATTTCCTCTACCGGGAGGACACCTGTGACCTTTGCCTGGTTTTGCGAGAGCCTTATGATTTGTATGCCCCATAAATCCGTTCGATGCACCCCACCACTCTCTCATATAGGTGATTTTTCACTAATTATTAAAAGCATTAGAGTTTTTCATGATTTACACAAATATCACTGATTATTACAGGAATGGACTAGGAAGTTTAATTAATTATATTTATTTATGATTAAAGTTAGGAAAAAGTCATTTTGATATTTTTCTTATAAATTCATTTGAACAAATATTCCAACATATAATACCCCTTAGCTGCTATTTTTATACTTAAAAACATCAATCTTTAAGCAATTTATGTCTGAATATTGACGTTAAAGAATGACAAACAACAAGTTGAACAATTATTCACATTATGTAAAGAAGACTTCAGCTGAGTTTGGCAAACGAGTAACATGTGCCCGATTACATGATTATATTCTTAAATGTACTAGCAACTTAAGGACACCAAGATTAAAATCATGAACGACATGACATATATGATAACATCATAATCACATGTTAGTAGAATAGTAGATCGTGCTTTACATTTTTATATAATTACATGATTATATTTTGCATAAATCATAAGTTTAAGAACACTTGATTAAAGCCATGAATTACAAAAACTTGGTTAGGTGTTTAATCACCGACCAAATGGGATATCAAATCAATAGTGAATCGAAATAACTTGAAGTTTGATTCTTTTGTAAGTACATGATAACTTGATAAGTTTTATAGGTAGCAATCCACAGAATGCATATGATATTAATATGGCTAAAAATTTGTGTGCTATCTTCCATTAAATAGAAAAGAGAGAATATAAGAGAAGGAAAAAGAATTCTTTGATGGTTCTTTCCGTTAAGTTAAATAATAAGATACTGAATGAATATATAGTCTTGCATTTAATAGTTATAATTTTTGGATCCTTAGATAAAAGATGAGAACCCTAAACTAACTATGAATGGATTCTTAGGTCACAATATATATAGAGATCACAAAAACCCTAAAAATCTAACTACACCCGTGAACTCATACAATAAACCATCTAATAGTTAGAATTTGATGGATTTTTATACCGTGATCAATCATTATTTGGAAATACACTGACGAAAGTGACTTAAAATTGGACAATGCTTTGCCTAGCAATTATGTATGTTGAAGTGTGTATAGCTAAAACCAAAACTAGAGTAAATACTACATATATGGTTTATTGACTTAGGTTTTAAAACCTTTTAAACCCTTATGAAGTGTTTGTCTAATAGCACTATGTTTAGCTAATCTACATGCACGATTAGAAAAGTTTATTCATAGACATTCAAGGATATAAACCTAAATTATAAGTAGGGTTTGGAAAAACGATGTAAGAGAGATAAGGGTGGAATAAATTGGGGAGAGAGTTGCTTCAAGAGGAATGGGTTGTGGTAAAAAGTCATTTTACCAATATGTTTCTTTTCGGTTTAAAACACAATAAATCAAATACATGTAATCTATGTGGTTATCGTGATTCTTAATGTATTTTTTTTATATAATGTTGTTTTATAGGTGCATTTTACTTTTGCCTATATAATTGCTATTGTGGTTATATTTGTGGAGTGGTGTGTATAATTATATATATTATTAACACAAGATGTCGGTTTATACATGAATATTTTGGATTCTTTAAATTTGAACACCAAACATTTATTAATTTGTAAAAAGATGCTCAGTTCACTTTTCACTATATTTACCAAAAGTACACAAAATTCATACAACAATAGAATAGTGATTGGTTATGTTGGAATAGTAGAATGATAGGAAGTTCAACCAATTATCAATTGATTACAACGATACGTGGAGGCTCGAGAGTCGTTAGCGACCCTGTTAGATGTGAAATACGGTGGTTCGAGAGTTGTCGGCAACCCGATTAGATGCGAAATCAAGACAATTTCAGTGATGTGGCGGCGTCTACGTTTGCGGCGGTTGTAGCTGTGTTAATGGTGTCCCTCGGTGGTCCACAAATTGAGCTTTTACCAAGCAGAGAAGAGTGGCAGGAAATATCAAAACCGTTGATGGGAGAGCACGAGGAAGATCAGATCGAATCGTGGACGAGAAAGATTAGCAGTCTGTTACAAAAGAACCTTGCAGCAACACGCGAGGTTTAAATTCTAGTTAACATATATAATCAAATCATTATATTGATCGAATAATCAACACAATGAATAAACAATTATGATGGGAAGCATAAGGTGAGAAGAGCCAAAAAGACATTTAGTGGCATGCACAAGATTAGCAAAAGGTGTGATCTTGAATGCTATTTTCTATTGTTTGTGATGTTTGGAAGTTACCGTTGGTGGATCATGTGCACCATCATGCTTATTTGTTTTATCAACCACGTGACCCCTTTTCTTGCAAATTGTCTTATTCGTTCTTTTAAATAATATCATTAATACTATAATTGTATGTTTTTGAGAAGTAAACACTTAATATTTACAGATATTTATGTTTAGCTTATTTTTAAAATCTTAAATCTTTTGATCCCTTTTTACCATAAAAATAAATAATTAGAAATTGATGCCACTTAAGAATTATGATCTAATTAATTTTATAGTTTGTTACTTTTCAACTTTTCATCATGCGGTTGTAAACGGAGTATGGATGATGAATTAATTTAAATACATATATATATTTTTATTTTCCCCTTTCATATTTATTTAATTAAAATACATATGTTACTCTATTTTATTTTACTTAATTCTTATAAAAATATTAAATTATATCTTGAACTAGTAGATAAATATATAGTTGATGAATATGGTGTGGCAGTGAGTGACATATAGTTTTATCTGCATCTAATTGATTGTTCGTTATTATATATAATGATGCATGATTTTTTTTAAATGTTGTGCGCTATTACCATACATATGTTGCGTAACTATGACGATGGATGCATAATTATACACAACATCAAAACCTATATAAAGAGAAGATGTGAATATCGACTTAAATTTCTTTTTAGGGTTTGCACTATCACACAATATATTATTAACCAAGTAACTACTTTGAGACAAACATCATAGTATCGAAAAATATAATAATAAAAAAGAGCATATTTAATCAACAAGTTGGTGACAAAGGTCTCAAGACATTCTTGATCCTACATGCACGTGTTCGATTTTTATTAGCATTTAAATACCCCACCCACGGCACCTCACTCTTGAATCTTGATGTACAATCATATAAAAAATATAATTTTTTAATCATTCATTGTCCCAATATTTAACTCTATTACTAATAATAGCATTCCATAAGATATACAAACAATTGTTCGTACCTTTTGATATCATCGTAAGGGTGTTTATTAGCATTTGTTAATTAAAATAACCGAAAGTAGATCTAATAACTTAAATTTTAAGTCACTAGCTCATAATAATCTGATAAATTAAGTTTACACTTTCCATTCAAAACATATCTTTGTTGTAAGTAAAATAAAATGAAAGGCTGTAACAATTATACGAGTAATATTATTCTAAAAGTTAAAAATGTTATATATCTAACTAACTGTATAAATTATTATCAATCAATAATCACATAACAAATTTAGAAATTCTTTTGCAGAAAAGAAAATTTAATATTCACTATTCATAACAATGGCTAACATCCTTCATGTTGGTTGCACCATATAGGCATATACCATTAGATATATAAGTTCTATGAACCCCTACTACTACTATATGCTTAAACATTCCAAAATTACTTATCACAATGAAACAATTTCAAACTCACTGTTTATTTATCACATAATACATCAATCACCATGAGCCAAGCCACAAGGACGCGATCGAGAGCGCGACTTACTACGACGATCATAAACCGAGTTCCCATGATCTAACGGCTTGATCACCATTGATTCGGCTTGCTCTTGAACCGCACCAAACACTATCTCGTTGGTTTTCTCTCGTCTTTCTTCGTAATAAGTTTTCGCCATGGAAGAGTAATACCTGTTGTGATGTTGTTGTTGTAGTTGTGGTGGTTGTTGTTGTTGTTGTGGTTGATGATGATCACGGTCCCACCCACTGTAAAGGTGTCGGCTCTGACGAAACTGTTGTATTTTCTCAGCATCATTGGTCATAAAAGGGTATGTTTTCTTGGGGGTTGCGGTTCGGGTCTCGATAGACGGGGGCGGCTCGTCCCCGTCTGGGATCACATAGCTGTCTTGAACGGGCCATGGGTTTGACCCGTATTTGTGGTTTTGGTGAAATGGGGGTTGGTTTTGGTAGTGATAGTTCTGTTGTTTCTTTTTGAGGCCCGGGAAGACATTTGTTAAGATTTCTGAGAATGATGATGTTGCGTTGGCGGTGAGTTTCCCGAGAGATGCGATGAAACCCTCTTCCTGTCTTTCTGGCTCGTTTCCAGTCGGGATTAGTGGCGGCCTTAGAGTTCGTTTATGGTATGGTGGTGGTGGAGTGATGTTTGGTTTCATTGTTGTCTCTGGTTCATCCTGCAAGAAATGAATCACTAGACAGGTTTAATATGATATTCTGTTTGGAAATGGGTGTGGTTTGACTTTTTGAAGGGTCAAACAGTGTAAGTTTTACTCTAAAGTTGCCTTAAATTCTATGAATTTGTGAGAAAAATTACAGATTTAGTCGATGAAGGAAGTTATAGAACTTTGGCATTTACAAAATGCTATGTTTTATCATCAAAGTCAAAGTGTTGACTTTTGAGGTCAAACACAGCCACTTCCAACTTCAATTTGGGCATGATTGTTTGAACATAAAGAGATCGGCTTGCTACATATCCTAGCGCCTACAACGGATACTAGTGACAGACATTGCTGAACAGAAAAACCGTAAAGAATAAAAGTCAAATTTGGCATTCGAAGAATGCTAAACTTGACCACATAAAAGAAGTATGCCAGTTTTAATGGAGTCAAGAATCTAAAACTTACTGCTTGATTGAAAAGCATGCTACCAACACGACGTTGCAGCAATGCAAGCATGTAACCAAAGAAGCCCGCTGCAACCAACACAGCAACCCCTGCAACAAGTTTAGGGATATTTGATAAATTATTACTTCTCCCCATGAAATCTTAATGGCCATGTTCATGTAACAAATAGACCGATGGTCTGTTAATAGTCAACCAGTTTTCATCAAATTGTGTGACAGATTAAACCTTCAAATGGATATAAAACTTACCCATAGGGAAACCGCTTCCATACTGATAAGCACAATCTTCAAACGGTAGTTGGATCTCACGAATGGCTTGGTTTCCTCTGTCTATAACAAGAAGAGAACAACTACTTCCAATGTAGACCACATCAAAATCATTAGAAAATTTAGCATCTTCACTTGGTCCATCTACATGCCCCCCACGGCCCACTTTCCCCCCTCCCGCGATAGTAGTCACCCCTGTTCCAAAAATAACAGTTAAAAATTGAAACTACAGAGGTTAATAAGTTTGACATAAGCAATCATCATTAACCCCAAAAAAGTAAACAAGTATAAGCACTTTTCATCATCCTAACACTCAAACTCAAAAGAGTTTGTCTGCACTTATACGCTATAAGTAGATGAGTTATATTAGGCAATCCCAAACACCCTTAATAGATCATAAGAATACATGCTTTCTAGTCAATCTTGATCATTAATTTGAATTTTAAATGGTTTTGAAAGAGTGACAACCAGCTATATGTGTAACAGAAGAACATAGTAACATATGCTAAGAAAAACACCATTGTTATACATCAATGTTAAATAAATAGACGAATATGACCTTATTACCTGCATCACTTATTTTTCTAATCGCCATGTTAGCAGTATCAGCAATGTATATATTCCCTTTATCATCAACCGTAAGACCTTTCGGGTGGTTCATTTTAGCTTCTCTAAGCCTCCCATCCACATGTCCCGCATGCCCATCAGGTGATCCGGCAACCAATTTCGGTCTACTATCTGAAAATGCACATTATCCCATCACAATAAAAGATCTAGTTAACACCATGTGGATCATACAAACCTAAAGAAAATCAAAGATTAATATCATTTCAATAAACACAAACACACAACAAGATCATCACCTAAATGTTAAACAATCAACTTACATAGAGATAAAGATGAAGAGATCTTGTAAAGATTGTTATTAGCAGAATCAAGAACAAGAAGCTCCCCATTAGGCAAAACCTCAAGAGCATGAGGTTCAATCCCAAGCTTACTTCCATCGAAAACCGTCTCAACATTATATCCACTCTCAAATTTCATCAATGGCCTCCCAATGACAGCTAAAACAACAAAATCCCACAAAAAACACACATTCAAGATCCCCATTGTTGGTAATAACTAATAACTGCAGCATTCAACGAACACCCACAAACTATTAAGCAAAAGCAACAGCCCCAATTGCAGCATTCAATGAACAAACAGAGGGGATAGACACACGATCGAATGTAAACAAGAAAACCCACAACGATTAAACAAAAGTAGCATTGTTAGCGATAGTTTCCATATATAATTGAACAGAAACAAAGATCTATTACTTGTTTTAGTGGTCGTTTTGAGCGACAATGCCCATTTCATCAAACCAGTAGCAACATTTGAGAATACCCCACTAACAATCCCTGCAAGAAATGCAAGTGTAAGCAAAAGTAGAGTGATGAATCAAACTCAAAATGAATGAAATGTAGTACACACTACTCACTTGCAGGTGGAGCAGCAGAAGATGCACCAATTAGAAGCAAAACAGCAAGTGAGAAAACAAAGACAATTTTAGCCATTGTTTGTGAAGAATCAGAGGTGAGAGGAGGTGGTGTGCATTACAGATGAACCCTAATGAGAATCTGAAATTGGGTTTGTTGAAAAGGCGGTGCTTTTTGATGGTTTTTGAGGAAAAGGAGTGGGAATTTTGAGAGGGGTGTGAATAGTAAATAGAGGATAGAAGAGGGTAGGATATGACAAGAAGTGATAAGATGGAGGGTATGGGCCATGGCCAGTGACAGTGGTGGTGGAAGAGAGTAGTTGGAGAGCATATTGGCAAATTGCAGAACATATGTTTTGATTTTTAATATTATTTTAAACTGCCAATGAGTCTTAGATCAACTGGTTTAGGAATGATGGACGAGCCGGGTCATTAGCGCTGTTTGTGTTCGCGGGCGTGGGTGGCCTTTTGCCAATGGGTTTACCCGGGTGACCGGACTTAAAAATTATTCGTTGGCCGTTCAAAAAAAAATATTATTTTAAACTTCAGATTTAGTTTCTTATTAAAATTAAATATTTAATTTTTTATATTGAAGTATTTAAGTTTCATAAAACTTTTATAAAAAAAGTTATTTATTATAACAAGCTACTTAGTTGAAATGTTGTGTATTAAAAATAAAAAAGTTATTATAAGTTTATGAGAACAATTATTAATATAGTTATAACTACACTTAATTTCTAAAATTTCATTACTCACACTTTATAGAATTCCAAAACTTTATTTAAAAATTAAACATGAGTAAATATTTATTTATAGAATTTCAAAACTTTATTTAAAAATTAAACATAACTAAACATTTGTTATAGATCAGATATTAAAACCGTACGACATGACACATTTGTATGCGATGTTTAAGTTCATGCGTTATACGAGTTATGATATGATGTATGGCTAGTTGGTACATACATTGCATATGCCAATGCTTATGTTATAGCATATAGGTTTCACTAGATATAGTTTATAACTTTTAACCTTAAATTTGCATGTATACAAATACTCACTCATTTTTGTTTAATTGACTTTACGCAAGTTCACATCACACGTCATTTTCCGTTTAATTTTATAAAATAAATGAAGTTATAAATAGAATATTATTGATTTAAAGAAAAATTTAAATGATGTTTATTGAGAAAATATCATAGAATAGTAATCAAGTTTAAAAATATTCTAATTTGATCACTCATGCATGTTTTTCCCTAATTTAACCACAAACAATCAAATCGAGTCATCATCAAATTTTTTATGTCAAAAAAGTAATTGAGGAGAATACGTGAGGGTAGGAATTTTCAATATATAAAATTATATTATAAAATAAAAACACATGTTAATTATATGAAAAATTAAGAAAAGTACCTAAAACTCATGCAACCGTTCCAACATCAAAGTAAGAAAAAAAAAAATATTTTCTAACTGTAACAAAACGGAAAAACATGCTGAAAACATATTAAAACTTATAATTTAAATAACACATGCAAACGGATCTACATAATTAGAATATTTTTTAAACTTGAGTTATGAAATTAGAACAATTAAACATTTGATTACTATTTAAAAAGTTGCCCAATATTTATTTATAGCAATATCCGCTAGAAGCGGCTTTTTAGAAATATTTGTGCATAACGAAAAGGATATCTGAGTGCACTTTTATGGGAAAAGAACTATGACAAAACCATAGGGTCCAAACCAAATTTAATCCAATGGTTGAATCTAATCGTCAACTTATGATATATCAAGACTTGTAACTTATGCAATTAAGGTTGTACCTATTTTTGAACATGAAATAAAAACCCACCAGACTGGAAAATGCTTTGGATCCGATAAGAGAATCTTTTCAACAAAATTATGGGCTCTTAGAGCTATATTATTATTTTAGATGTATCAGATGTGGCAAAATGGGTCAATTTACTATTACTCATCATATTATTAATTTAGTTCTAAATAGGCATAACACTATTCTTGCCTTCTTGGGAAGAAACAATAGGAAAGTTTACAAGCTCAAGATTTAGTATCTTGTACTCGATGCAGCAAATGTAGTCCATGGGTCTTTTTCGACGGATCTAACGTGGCAGCCTGTGAGGTTATCATTATCTGACACTAGGTTTCTATTAGAATAGAATCATGTGTATTATACAAGTTTACCATTTGACTCGAACCAAACAGAAGTTTTTTAAAACATCTTGTTTATACTTGAACCAAATAGATGCATTTAAAAATTTCCATTTCGACTCGAATCAAAGTGAAACATCTTTTGTCGTCTATGGTGCTTTGTTTGTTTGCAACAGTTAATTAGTTAATTTTAAGCCATCAACCGATAATTTTAATCCCACAACTCTGAAAGACGCACATCACCAACATTGCTGCCTATGAGCATCGTGACGACGTGATTATAACAGATTTTCTTTCATTCGGGTCCCATAAAATAAAACATGGTCCAAGTCCTAAGAGAGGTCCAAACAATATTACATGTTTTATTTTATAGAATAGAACAAAATTACTCCCACTCATCCAACCAACAAAAAAACAAAAACAAACTTAAATTTCTCGTTAAATGGTACATGAATAACCTTATAACCATAAGTTTTGCCTCAAAAATGCCATGATAAAAGTTATATGTATTAATATATACAGTAAATTATCATTTGCATCACTGACGTTTGATCATTTTAACCACTTGCATTCCTGTAATTTCAAAATTGTCAATGACCCCCTAATGTTTAATTTTTATATCCATTTGTATCCAAAACCCTAACACCGTTTTTATAAAAATACTAAAATGCCCCTAAGAATTAAAAATAAAAATAAAAAAATTGTGAAACCACCTGCATCTTCTTCTTCTTCATTGACCACCATAAACACACACCTACATCCACCACCACCCATCGACATCACCACCCATCGACACCACCACCCATCGACCCCACCACCCACCACCCATCGACGCCACCACCCAAATCTTCCGGTTTCTAGAAGGTTCACCAACAACGAAATCGCTCCGACCGTCCGATCATCGATTTGTTAACTTCCGATTGAGATAGCCGGAGGAGCGCACACGCGGCGTTCTCCTTCGCCGTGATGTTCCGATCTTCAACGCCTTAACGATCTCTCCGATCGATTCAGGTGACGATAATTGCTCCTTGTTTTCATCGCAAAGCGATAGATTCAATATCGGTGTGACTCCGTACTCCTGAAGCTGTTGATCTGACGACGAGATTAACGAAATCAAAGGTGAAATTGCTCCGGCTTTGGCGATTTTCAATCTGGTTCTCCGGATTGTTCTTCGCGAGTAATCCAATCTCCATTGCCGCTTGCTTCTGACGGCGGATCTTCGATGGCATGGTGGTGAATTCGCCTGATCGGTCGCTGTTGCTGTCGCTGAAGGCGGTGGAGTCGTCGGTGTTTGTGATGGTGATGCTGAAGTTCCGTCACATGTATGAGTAGTTCGTGTGGATTTCAGTCTCCGTCACCATCGCTAGAGCTCCGTTCAGCTGCCGGAAGTTGATAACTCCGATCGGAGGTGATGTTTAACACTGTACGGATTCTGAAGGAAGATTGTTATGGTGGTGGTGATGGAAACTGTTATGGTGGCGACTGGGTGGTGGTGGTGATAGGGGTTGTTATGGTGGAGACCGAGTGGTTGTGATGGTGGTGGTCGTGATGGGGTTGTTGTGGTGACGACCGGGTGGTTGTGATGATAGGGGCTGTTGTGGTGGCTGGTGGTTGTGGTGGTGGTGGTGATGCGACTACTGGGGTGGTGGTGGTGATGCGGCTGCTGTGGTGGTGGTGATGGGGGTGGTTGTAGTGGTGGTGATTTGAAGAAAAAGATGTTGATGGATGGAACCCACAAGGTTTTTATGTTATTATTTAATTGTAAGGGTAGTTTAGTCTTTTTAATAATAATTTTAACAGAAACATTAACAATGTTAGTCACTTAAACTCAAATGGAGATAAAAATGAAACGAAATAGACTCAAATGAAGATAACATGAAACGTTAAGGGTTAGATGGTAATTTTAAAAACGTAAAAAAGCAAGTGGTTAAAATGAACAAACGCAAAGATGCAAATGGTAATTTACTCTAATATATAATATATCACTTCCTTCTACCTGATAATATGATTATATGAAAGACCAAAAACTAAACACAAAGCTATATCAACTTGTCTAACTGCTAGTGTCTTCTATCAAGCTTCCAAAAACCGCAAATTGCCGCCCACGACCACCACGAGAAGGGGTGGATCGGCGGATATTGTCCGATCCACTTCCACCACCACCGTGGTAGGTGTAAACCATAAACCATAAACCTGAAACCTTTCATGTATAGATTACAAAAATATATACGAAAACCATTAGTTATATTCACACATGATACGCCATTCCCACTTCAAGGGTGGAAGCATGTGGTACAGTTAATGACTCTGTTGCCGGTCTGCTATTTCTTCTCAAGAACTCATAACCTAAATTTATAACAATCTTTTTGACCAAACTTGACCCTTGTTTCGCTTTGACATACGCGTGCCCCATAATGTACGCCACCCCAGCTTCCCGAGCCTCCATTAGGTCCCGTAACTCGGCCCTTGAAGCTTCATCAATCTTCGGGCTCTCGGGTACCACAAATCTCACTCTTTTCTTCACTTGGTTAACGGGTGAGGCCCGTATTTCTTGAACCTCAGACCGCAATTGCACGCCTTCTAGGTGTGTGGAAGGCGTTCCGATAACAGTCATGACCTCATCATCATTGTGTAGTTCTCCATCGACACTAGGCCCGTCAGGGGTAGTAGTGCCTTTTTGCTTCCTGATAAACTCAGCTACACTACAAACCAAATCCTTTTCAAACTCCACATCATCCTTATGAATGTCACGATAACCGTACTGACTATGCACCGATAGACGCGGTGCTCTCGTGGGCCTATATGGCCCACGAGAAACCGCTCTTCATGTCCCACGTGTGGGACAGGGACCGACTTCACACAAAGAAAAATAAGTACTTGATGGAAAGCAGGGAGGTTGGTCACAAAATGGGAAAAGATTGCAGGGATGCCTGAAACGAGCTCGGTATGAACGAGCCCGATTCCTCGAACCCGCACTATGCCTAGCGTGGGGCCCAGGCTCAGTAGCCAATCAACCGATACCTTATTTTGGACATCGAATTCATACTTTTTAATCGTGCCATAGTGCCACACATACATCACGAGTATGAAGATAAGCGAGAGCGCAATCGGGACCCACGCCCCTTCGAGAAACTTAATTAGAGAAGCCGAAAAATACAAAGCTTCAATCGTCCCGAAAAGCACCACAAAACCAACCGCAAGAAAAACACTTCGGTGCCAGCATAGGACGATAACGAGAGACATTAAGCAAGTTGTAACCAACATAACTGTAATAACCGCCAAACCTGATCAAGATATAAAGAAATCAATAAAAGGTAACTGATAATTGACAAAATGTTTAAAACTTTTGTTGATCATTAATCAACATACCTGAAGCATTACCCATACGTTTTGTGTCTCTAAACCCGATAGTAACAGCTAAACATAACATCATCAGGATCCAGTTTATCTCCGGGATATAAATTTGACCATGAAACTTTGAAGATGTATGGACTATTTTGACCCGAGGAAAGCATCCGAGAGAAGAACATTGTTTGATGATTGAAAATGTCCCGGTGATTATGGCTTGACTTCCAACGACTGCAGCAAGTACCGCTATCAGCAGCACTGGCACCCTCAAATTCTCTAAACAAATGAAATGAAACCAATATTAATGTTATACTTTAATTTTACTGTTACTAACAATTAGCAATGCGTGAATAGTAACTTTTACAATCATTTCTTTCTGCTGTACAATACTTCATATATTTGAAGTTAAAAAAACTACTTACTTGGTACAGAGATGTAGAATCCAATCCGATAATCATTTTCAATAACGTGATGCTGAGACAAATAAGCAGCTTGTCCCATATATGCAAGAATTAAGGATGGATAAACGAACGATGTAAAAGCTATCTGAAAAATGAAATTACAAGTTTAAATACAAGAAAATGGAAAATATAGAGGTTGCATTTTCGACGCGTTTACTTGTCCATGGGTTGATAACCCTAATACTGGATCTTTAACGGGTCAAACGGGCCAAATGAAAGAATAGCTAAATGTGAACGGGTCAAGCGGGTTGAAAGTCTCAAAAAGCTTGTTTTAGTGCATGTAATCTTCATAATTTTACACAAAATGTTAGCTTATAATTGTAATTAGATAGTTTCTCTAATTTCTTCATCACAGTTGACTATTTATAAAAAAAAAGTTTTGGATAAAAAAATGTGCATAACGTGGCATGATCCGTAGTCAAAAGGTCCTCATTTTGACCCGAACCCATTTACCCAACCCACCTGTTTTTGCGTATACGTACCTGGATAGACAACTGTGAAAAGTGTCCAAGATCAGCAAACATAGCTTCTGAGCCTGGAGAAATAAACAAAATTTTTAAAAAATGTCAACTTTACCCCTACAAGACAAACAATTTACGTGCGTAATGTTAAAAGAAAAAACTTGCCTGTGATGCATAATAAGATACCCCCTAAAGATTTCCAGCCTCTGGATTGAGTTTTCTTTAGAAATGTATACATGTGAACTGGAGATAATGCTTTATAGATATCAGGGTTCCAGTGAATAATATTGTATACGCCGATTGAGCTAATGCACAAGAGCCACAATATAACAACAGGTGCAAACAAGTGCCCGACCCTGTGGGTCCCATAATGTTGCAGGGCAAACAGCGCTATCAGTATGATACATGCAACAGGGACCTCTACATCTGCAACAATGTACAAATTCCTTTTATCATTACTCGTATTAATCTACAAATATATGTAATCGTGTGGTCGAATGTGGGTCCCCATGTTGTGAGATGGTTAACATTGTACATAGAATATTTGCAACTAATTAGTATGTGGTTCTTTTTAAGATTATGGAGAGATGACCATTGCTTCCACAACCATAAAAAACCTTTTGAAGTAATTTAAACTCCTTATAGTGGTGGATGATGTGTGATCCATTACTTAAGGGGTGTTAGGGATTGGTTCTTTACATCTAAACACTTCAAACTGCTTGTCTGAGTTTATAAAACGCGATAAGCGGTTTAAACAGCAACCCCAAACGCCCTTTAAATTATAGTATACCTAATACCGCTAGGTCGAAAATTCTTTACAAGGGTGTTTGGACATGTGCCTAACATATTATTGCAACGTAAACTCGTAATAATCAGTTAAGTTGTAGGAAAATTGATTATTAAGTTTAATGTAACATTACCTACGTGTCGTTAGTTTTATCTGATTCTGATTATTTATATCAAAAAAATCAAACTTGCATCCAAAGAACCATAACATAATAAAGAGTGTAGCTTTTTTATACATAAAGCATATTGACTATGATATGACAGCTTAACTTGTTTCATTCACAAGTTCATAAGATTAGGGGAATTTGCTGATTAACCTTACTTTAAATGATGGGAAGCTTTAACCAGTTTCATTCACAGGTTCTTAAAATTAGGGAATTTTGTTGGAATAACAATATTCTAGTCATGATTATATATTTATATATAAAGAATCCTACAAATTAAAGACAAACAAGTTGTAAGAAAATTTTGACCAAAGATTATGCAGATGATAGAGACATTAATCACTCCCAACTTTATTAACATACGACACTGTAATTGAGATGAGACTTACATTTGTGATGTTCTTTGGCCATTGCAAGTTCAACACCTGAAACCGCTGAAAATACTGCAAAAATCACCAGAATAAGAAATTATCCATCAAGCTAGTTGTAAAGCAAAGAAACTTATGCAGCAACCCAAAGGAAAAAATGAAGAATTTTCACCAGAAACAGATAATATTACTGTCCTTGAATTCCAATAAATCCCCAAAAAATTTAACTCACAGTTTGATATCTATTGAACAAATGCCACAAAACAGCCAAATTTGGACTATAAAAATTTGGACTATAAAAATTTGAACAAGTGCTACTGATAAATACACAAAAATAAAGTCAAAATCCCACAACTTTGAAATTAACAAGCATAAATCAACCAAAAAGTTAAATAAAAAACAAACCTGAAAGAGCAGGAGTTAGAACACCATCACCAATGACCATACAAGCCCCAACAAGAGCCAACACAAGAAGAAACCTCTGCAGAACTCTATATTTCTCCAAAGTAGATTTAAGTCTTGACCCAAAAGAACTAAGGGCTAAATTAGGTATTTCCTTTTTATAGCTTGATAACTCCTCATCAGCTAATTGACAGTTAGGCAAAGAACTCACTTTAGCATGCCTACAAATCAAAGAATACAGTGCAAATGTGCCCCCTTCACCATCATCATCAGCTTTGAGCACAATGAACACATATTTCAACAAAGGGACTAAAGTAAGAGTCCAGAAGATAAAAGAAAGTGCCCCAAATATCTCTTCATTAGTCTCTGAATGCTCAATATCTTCTGCAAAAGTGCTCTTAAACACATATAAGGGTGATGTGCTTAAATCTCCATACACAACACCCAAACTTTGGTACGCCAGTGCCAAAACTGTCCTCCATGATTGCTTCTGCACACATATTGAACAAAAAACAAACAAATTTCAAATGGGTATCATCCAATCTGTATTTTAACAAACTATAGCATACCCATCTCACCTTTTGATGATTCTGATGAAACCCAGTTTCCAGATCCATGATAAGTTGCTTCAAATCGATAAAGATGCAACCTTTATCTTGATTAACCGATGTCTCATTGAAGAAAAGTGATCAAATTGGGTTGAATTTGCGGTTCAACGACTCAATCTCGATTGGAAAGACGGAAGTGAAGAGTTCAATTAGTTCATCAATTAACTAAAATGTAGAGAAACATTCAATAAAATACTCAGGATTTGGTTAATTAGCACCAAGAATCGATAACTACAACAATGGATGACGAAAATGGTTTGTTTAATGTGAGAAAGTGTTGAGATAGCAGTTGAACTATCATCAAAAGATACAAAAGAAGTGCATAAATGGAGCTTAAAAACTGTATTTTAATAATTGCGTGTGATGGTGGAAGAGTGTGTGAGATTTAGAGAGAGAGATTGGGGAGCAAGGAAGATGTATGTGAGTTTTTATGTTGTTTTTTTAATAATATTCTATTGTTTATGGATTTCATAAGATATGTGTTCATGAGATGTTTTGTTTTTATATTTGACTAATTGTGGTTAGCATTTTTGTTATACCGACCTCTTGGCACGATATTCGTTTTCTCACGTAATAGGTTCAAAAAGTTGATTCTAATGGGTCAAAATTATGCAGTTTAACACGTTTTCTCACGTTTTGGCACGTAATTGTTCTTAAGATTAATCTTTGTTTTTGTGTGTTTGTTAAAGAAAAGTAGTTAAGAAAGATGATCCTAAAAGTTATGAAAATTGTACATGTAAAAAAGCCATATGTTATGATATTATTATGTAAATAATAAAAATAATGTAATATTGAGTAGATTTTCTTCGTGAACTTAAAACGTTTTGATTTTGGTTCGTAAGATATGATCTCTCATATCAAGTGTTTGTTTTGCTCGTAAGGGTTTCATAGATTTTTTAAAAAAATTTGGATGGAAACTTCGCATGAAATTATTTATTATTTATAATTTTCACTCAAACATGTTAAACCATAACTTTTTTTCATTCACAACCAATGCATTAAATATTTTTTGGTAATATTCAAGACAAGCTATTACTTATTATCCGATATATCTCTTGTTGACGGAACATAATGATAGGATATACGCATAAGGTGTCACAAATAGCTTTTAGGACTCACCGTCTTCAATAAGGTATGTCCAAAACATTATAAACAAATTATAAAATTAGCGACATTAATATCATTTGTAACATCTGACATCTCATCTAATATTATATATTTTTGTTTTTCCAAAAGAAACTTACAGATTTGTTTTTAATTTTGTAGCTTCCCGAAAGGTCTCAAACACGCTTCTCTTTCCCTTCTCATCCACATCAAACGCGCCCAAATCACTTGTGAAAAGAACCGAATGATGTGGGTGACACTTGAATGAAACGAGAAGTGTTTAGTTAAACTCGTCTGATGGAAAATAATGTGAATATAGTTTATATTCTTTTCCAAAATACTCAAGAATTGAAACTCATACACACAAATAATTTGTATTGTCAAATTTCATTGTTGTACTTATAGGATGAGATACAACTTCTAGACGTAATTGTCCATAAATCTTGTAAGGAATACTAAAAAAATCGTATTAGTATCTTACTTTACTATTATTGTTAATGATAACTTTGATTTAGATATCATATCAGTTTGCTTTTAGTTAGTAGGTAAGTTTAACGCTTTGATTAATATTGTCACTAGTTAACAATGATAAATTAACTTTATTTAGTAAGTTGCTTTCTAAATTTATATTTTTCAACATACTAAATTTTTAAGAAAAAAGATTTATAATGAAGGCTCTTATAGATTAAAATTTTTGTTTTTAAAATTTATCATAGAATTTATGTTTTTTTTCTACCTGCAAAATGTAAGTTGCATGTTACCTTCAACTCTCCATAATTCTGAAAAGGTAAATAATCTTGGAGTAACGTATATGTATACATTTACAATGAAGTTGAAATGTAACAATAATAGTTGTAGGAAAACGAAACTTTTTATACTTCTTTTCAAGTCAAATATATATTTGAAAATTATTTTTTATACGTATGTTTGACAAAATTAGTTGAAACTGGAACTAAAAATTAGTGACGAAAGCTGAATCTTTATTCGTGTTAAGGTTGAAAAAAGTTGTAGCTTAAAAATACTAAATACAGTATATCTCACAAATAATATACTACATCGTGAACTTTTATAAATAAATTTACCAGTCAGTAATACTAATTTGTATTTCTAAATAAATAGTGAACTTTTATAATAAATATTGTTTTATATAATAGATCAAACAATTCTGTCAACCTAAATTGACTTAAGCACTTACAATTATTCAATTAAATATATATTTTGTTTTATCTTATAGAAAATTTGTCACTTGTTAATAAAAATAATATTAAATACTAAAATATTTTATAACACATTAGTAGTTTATCTATAGATGGTTTAAATAATATTTTATAATTAATTAATTTTAGATTAATCAGGCATCAAAATAATATATTTAATATCATAGTGTAAATCTAGTCGTTCCCGTTATTCTCATTAGTGGGACGTAAAGTTACCAAACTTTTATATATGATTTAACGATGTCACGAGACTAAACTCAATGGAATAGTTTTATCAATCAAACATCATTTACAACAAATAAATTATTTATTGAAATTAATGAAATAATTTATATGATAGAAAGTAGAAAAAAGTCCATTCATATTTTCTTCTTATATATTGTAATTTAAAAGACATTTTTATTTTGCTTTAGTCATTCAATATGTTGACATATCCTTGCGTCAGGGTATAACCGAAAGTGATTTAAGTTTATAAATATTTTCAATAAATTAGAAGTTTGTTGGATGGTTAATACTTAATAGTATCATGAGTTAACAATATTTTTTTAACGTTAAAAAAAAAATTAAAACAAAATATACGATAAATGTTATAAAACAAAGTCTAATCGTTCCATAATGTGAAAAGAAAAACATGTTTCGCTTTTAATATATTAAGATTTCAAAATATCTTACTGCTAAAGACAACTTTTACAAAATTGGGTTTACACCATAGATAATATTACAACAAAAGAAAATCACAATCAAAGAACTTTGAAGATTGATGAGATATCTCAAAAGTCAAAAGCTTTCATTGGTTAAAGGTTATGTGTATTTTGGATGGACACACGACGATTCCACTACGAAGTAAAAAAGATTATACGAATGCATACGAAGTTGTGAAATAATTATACACTGATTTGTCTTGGTCAAAAGTTGTTTTCGTTTAGAAAACAAATGAAACTATAAAAAAAAATTAGGTGTCATCGTCTCTATTTTAACATTGATTTGGGTTAATTAACAATTTAAATTACACCATACTCTTCAAGATTTAAACCCACAACCAACCAAACACTTTGTCATAGGACGTAAAAGTGAGTCGTGTTACGATAAAAAGCTTATCAAACAGGTCAAAAACCAAACCAAACTATATCAATCTTAATCACATTGGTGATGAAACGAATACTTCTTATCCTAACGATCCAAAGTATGGTTTAAGATTCATTTATAGAGCCACAAAGTAAAGTTAGTCTATAATTTAGACGTTACCCTATTTGTGCTACATATTTTTCTTTACTTATTAATTTCTTAGTTTCACTTTTATGGTTGTTAAATCCGTCATCATTTTTCTAAACTTAACAAATGAGTAGCAAGTTACGTCCAATTTTAGAGTTAACAAATTTAGAAATAAGAATTAGGAATTTAAGTTTTTACAATGAAAACAACTCATGAGAAGAAAAAATAAAGAAGAACAATAACAAACAAGAAACAAAATTGTTGGAACCTAACATGTTGGTTGCTCTAGCCAACGTCAACGGCCGAGGCAAAAGGGTGATCGATGATGGCAAACTAGTGTTGGGTGTTGACTTTGTTTTCGAGTAAAAACGTTTGAACTTAGGGCATCTGGTATACTCATATAAATGTGAGCATGAATTACGGTCGCATAAGTTCTCACTTACCACTGGTGGATGTTGGAAGTGATGTTCTAGTGAGTGTCCGTGATACATAGAGACGCCTATATATCTTTTATGAATGAGTGAATGTATTCCGCTCATGTGCGAGCCACTCATGGCCCACTCACAAATGCGGGGAGTGGTGGTTTTATAAAAGTGAGTCACATATACACTCTTGGGTGCCGTTTCATAAAGTATACTACATATCCTTAGGAAATAGAAGATTTTGAAATTTGAATTAATCTTTTGCATTACGTATATCTATTTATAACTAAGTTAATATTCGTGTATTACATGGTTGATGAAAATAAAAATACTGGTTGAATAATAAAAACAACATATTTCATAATTATGTACATACTTTTTAAGACTAAAAATACGTTTTACATATAATAATAAAAAATAAAAAAGTTACACTTATACTTGATAAATTAACAAACACCTCTTTATATACAACATTTGATATTAGATTAATAAGTTAATTATCATTATCTAGGATTAATAGTTTCACCATGTCACTACTTGTAACTCTAGTTTCGGAAGGGAAAATGAGTGAGAAGCAATTGGGCAGGTAAAAAAAAATTGTTTCACAGAAATTGAATACATGTCCACTCAAAACCTTGTTTTTATTATAATAGATGGATATGACTATAGACTTATTTAAAGTTTAAACAATGACACTGAATTGCATCGAGTTTGACTAAGGTTTCGTTATTTTTTTTAATTAATTAAAACATAACATCTAAACCACACTCTTTACACATTCCTCAGAAATTTGAATTCAAAAACTCCTAAAATACATATGCATGTATCACCATGCTCCTTTTTGTATATCGAGTGAGTAAATGTTTTCTAGTGTTCAAACCTTTTTTCTATATGTTCATCAAAAATATATTTTTATAAACATGCATACTAGCCACCTCTATAATTCTGCACCTTATATGAAATGCTATTTGTACCTTTATATAACAGATCAATAATATTATATGTAAACATAAGGTTCTCCGTTTAAATTATCTCATTCCTTTCATTGCTACACACAATCTCTTTAATAATAATTCTAAAATTGTAAAATGTTGACTTTTAGAAAGAATTTTGAAAAGTTAAATAAAATTTTAATATAATATGTTAACAAAAAAAGAAATCACGAATTATGTCTCACACACGAGTCGGATAAAATAATAAATAAATAAAATAAGAAGTGTGTGAAGCAAATCTGAACTTTTGATCAAAGGCAAATTAATGATTAAGATAGAGACGATGGCATATCAACCGGAAGTCATACTGTCACACCCTTAAAATCCGCGTGCGGGGTTTTACCGCGAGGCGCGTGACATACCAGGATCTCAGTCATTAGTTACCAAGAACGACTCTATATGATTAATAAACAAAACCAGAGTTAACGTTTAAAATACTGCGGAAGCGTTTTTAAAACTAGAAAACCCAAAACAAGTAGTATGTAAAGAGAATGCGCAAAACATACGCGCCCCAAACACAAATGTTTAATAGGAAAAATAAACCCAAATGTGTAAACAAACAATGTAGACAACTCAACGATGCTGGTGTGCGTGCTCCTAGGCAACTGGCAACCTTAACCTGAGAATAGCATACTAAACAAGTCAACACATGGTTGGTGAGTTCAAGAGTTTGCGTTAAAATATAAACCAATCAACAGTTTCCAGAGCATAAGTAGTGTATTGCAATAGATAGCTAGTCTATTAACATAAAAATATTAATCATAGTGATTTCGCGATCGAAGCTGACTGTGTTACGTTTGTTGCCTCCCGTCACGACTTACCGTGTCGTGACGAATATGTGTTAGGACAAAATTGCACCCGTTTGACCTCGAGTCGCACAGGTGGGGCTCGTCAGACCCAGTAGTACTACCCAAAATTTCCCCGCTATTCAATATTAACAATCCGAAAGTGTGAGGACTTTCCATGGTAGACAGCACTATATCAATATTATACACACTCATATATAAAAACGTTTGTGATCAACAGTATGCTATCTCCCCCAAAAGAGATTATGTAAAATAAGTGGGGCAAGAACTCACCTGATGCGCGCAAGAATTAACCTAGAGCTTAACTTGAAAGAAAGAGGGAAAGACAACCTTCAAAGGTCACCTAGAACACAAGAGTACATAAGTACGTGTGCACAGAATCAACATGAAACCCTAAGTGCTCTACAAACCAAAGAACTCAAGGTTTTTTTGAATACAAGACACATTTGACCCAGTTGACCCGTTTTACCCGTTGGTGACATTATAGGTGATAACTCGTTAATACTAACACAACAACATATCATACATGATCAACATACAACCCAACAATAGTCCTAACATACCCATATGACCCATTACCATGAATTCCCACAAACAGGCCAAATCAGATAACTATCCAACTAAATATTCATACAACACAAACAACACATTTAGTTACCTTAGAAATCATCCATGAACACACTAGCATGATCCTAATATCCCAAACATGCTCAAATCATCCAATTCAAGGATTTGCACAAATAAAGTTTTCCTTTTGGGAAAGTTCATCCCAAATTCATCAAACTCACACTACATTCATGAATTCATCAATTATATACCAATTCAAGTCCATGACAACATTTAAACATGATCAACAACACCTAATCATCATGATTCATCAACTTTCATACCCAAAAGTTACTATCTTTAGTAAGGTATGAACTACAACATGCATTCTTGAATTCCTAACATTCATATCAACCATCTAGCATCTAAACATCATTACAAACACATCCATAACATTCATACATCAACCAATCATCAATTCATGCAAAATAAAGTTACTATTATTAGTAACCTATGAACAATGTATCAAAATCATAGCTTTCTTGCATAATCGACGTTAACTAGCATATATACAATCCAACTAACATAATAACACTAACCAACATCAACAAATCGATCCCCAATTGCAAGTTTCGAATTAGGGTTTCGGCCCTAATGTAATTTCCATAAAAACTTGTAAAAATCCAACCTTTATTGCATACTTGACGTTAATTAACATATAATCTACCCAACAAACACATTAACAACAACAAACAAGCATCAATCGACCATCAATTGCAGAATTCGCATGGAACTTTCGGCCAATCATGAACAATCATCAAATCATACAAAAATCTAACCTTTAGATGTGTAATAGTTTGCAATTGAAGGTTCTAACTTGTTGTATGCCTTGAAATCGATCCAAATTCGAATGTGAATGCTTGTTCTTGGCTGAATTCGCAATGGTGAGGGTGAGGGGATGCAAGTCGCGGCCGAATGGGTTAGGGGATTAGGGTTTGTTTTTGATTTTGTAACTTAATTAATCATATTTACCCTTTTAACCCTTATAATTTGTATTTTATAAAGATTAGGCTTTTTGAATAGTTTTTAAATAGTTTTTAACTACTAAACACAATTATTATTAATCACTAATAACAATCATGCATAATTCCCATTTATCACAAAACACACGAAATAAATATGTACGTTTTCACGTTACGCGATAAAATTACAGTTAACATTTAAATCACATAAGCATAACTTAATAATCACATTGTTAACTTAATTATCATCAATTTAACATTACTGATTATTGTTAAGTCACCAACGCTCAACGACAACTAGTGTGTGCTCCCGACACGTGTATGCAAGACTTAACGGAACAAACGGAGTTTGGTAACGGAAAATTACCGGATGTCACACATACTTTTATCTAATTCAACTATTTTTAAACACAAATAATTTATATATAGTTTATTATTTGTTTATAGATTTTCATACAATAAACTTAAATATTTTATTCTTTTTATTTTGAATACATCATTGATACATGTATTTTTTTTAAATACTTATTGCACGGTTCATGATTGTAGCACTATGCGTAACTATACGCTGGAATCAATTGGATCAAAATTGACGATGAACACGATGATTTTGTGAAACTCTCACGATGCTTTTAATATATTAACTCAAACAAAAACTTGAATCAAGAAATTACAGTATCCTACCCATCTATTTATACTAAAACTAGAACTAAGACTTCTAATTAGACTCAAACTAAGAAACTAAACTAAACAAATAATAAAATACTTTAAACATTATACTAACCAAAATAAACTTTAAATAGATAAACTAATATTTATCAAGATTAACTCATCACTATATACGTAATGGTGTGTAATTAAATACCCCTTTGTACGCTTCGTGTTATTTTTCATTTCACACTTAAGCACCCTATGTATATATATACAATATGGAATTTCTAACTTTTCGATTTTTTATATACGTTTACATTATGAAAAGTGAGAAGAAAACTAAAAAGTTTTTACATGAAGAATAAACAAGAAAAAAGAATTCGTAGTGGGAAAAAGGAAGTCCACTTAATTAGGGTACCTAGAAATCGCTTTATATGTGCACCCACGACTCATGAATGGAGATCACATTGCTTTTCACCTTTGTCTTGTGTTAGGTGCCATTCTTTCTCAACCTACTTATCAATCTTTACCAACTTTATTTTTCCCCTTTTCTTGTTTTTCTTTATAAACCAACAAATCTATGTATATAATTCTTAAACTAGAAAAAAAAGCACTCTATTTGCTCTAGAAAAATCGAAAAGTGGGAACGGAAGTAGAGACTTATGTTTTAAAAATAGATTATAATTGCAACATTACCTTTCTTCAAACATTATATGGATAGAAAAATCACGACAAAAGAATAATATTTATAAGAGAATAGAAAGTGAAACCAATCAATCATATAGATTATAAATAATTTTTATGGTTCAACAGTTACTTAGTTAAATTACGTCCTGTTATTATAGACAATTACATTTTAATTAAAATCACTTGATTCTCTTATACCTATCTTTTTTTTAATTCAGACGATGATCACAATCTCCCTCTCTCTCCTTTTTTTTATATGATTCAACCTCTCTCTTTATAGAATTTTGATTAGATTTTGAATAATTATTGATAAGAAAACCTAAGAATCGACTTCTATATAGGAAGACAACTTCAAATGACTTTTCAATAGATTTTCTGGACAATTATTTAGTCAGACAATGTAAACTACTTCAAAATCATTATTTTAGTGATTTTATCCTAGATACATAAATAGAAGAACACAATAGACAAAATGAACAAATGAATACTTAGTGAGAGGGAGTCTGAGGGGGCTCGTAGCTGGGCTCACCAATGTGAGGGGGGAGCCATTCTCCTTTAATTTTGACTATCTAATCACAAGGTTATACATCACATCTTTATTTAATATAAACCTCACATTCATACATACAACACTACGCACCTTTAATGAGTGTGGTGGGTGGAACCACTTTTACCTATGTGGTTATGCTCGTATTTTTTTATTTAATTAAGTTTTACATTCACACAAAAACCATTACAAACTTACGGTGAGTGAGAGGGGTGGACCTGATCCTGTCTACGGTGGCCGTGCTCACTAGCATGAGGAGAGAACCGTTCTCCTTTATTTTAACCAAACAATCACAAGGCTATAGATCATATCTTTATTTAATTAAAGTCTCATATTTACACAAACATCATTACACATCTTCGGTGAATGAGAATAGTGGAACCACTTCTACAGTTCTACTTAGGGTTGACCCAAGGTCCCAAAGTGCTCCACCTTGTTAAACCTTATTTGTTTCTATATAATTATAATGGGCCTCTCTATCAGGCTCGTTAATGTTGTGACCCACTCGTTTTGTCATTTTCATTGTGAACAATATGGCAACTATTACAATAAATGCCAAATGTCGACTGCTTTATGTTTCACCACACCCTCATCTTTCAAGAACACTCGTGCGGCTTTTCTTGGGATTTTCTTCCGTTTAATTCGAGTTTTGATCGTTAGTCAAATTCTTTGACATAATACATAGACTTATATTTCGAACAATTACAGAACGCGTCGACACTTCAACCGACCATATATTTTCTTAATGGGCGTGTTGACAATTCAACCGTCCAATTAAGTTTTCTATTAACAAGGGTTAACCATGTAAGCATAACCATCTCATATTATTTGTTTGTTATGGCTACAAAACATATGATACCTGACACAAAATTATTATTTTTTATTTTGTGTATTTAAATGATAGAATAATTAAAAGGAGTGTGCCCTGCCTCTATATTATAGCCTTGATAGAGGCTAAACTCTATTTATCGAGAATTATACCTTGATTAATAGACAAGCAACATATCACTTATATTTATGTTATATAGTTAATAACAATATAATACAACCAGTAGTTAAATTATATGTTCAAAGATATATTTCGGGTGTCCATCACACCTAAAATATACCAATTCTAGTTTCGATTTGATGACACCGTTTGTATTTGAAAGGGAATTTTGTATATGATGGAAAAATATTATTTTACATGGCTTTATATATTTATTTGTAAGAAAAGTAGTAGAATATCATATATATATTAAAAATGCAAGGTGATAGAATAGTTTCCTACACTAATCAAAACTATCACGTGACAAGTTCCTTTTTTTTGCTATTTGAGCTTCTCGAATACTTTAAAGTTTAAATTAGATACAACGTGACTTCAAAACATAAATGGAGCTAGCTAGAAAAACTGGCCTAATGCTTTATTTGTTTGATTTCATTTTTATTTAATTCCATTTAATTCAATTCTATTAAGGTTCTTATTTATTATTTTAATTTATGTGATTAACTTTATAAATGTTTTGTTTTACTCTTATATTCAATACCAAAATAAGCTATAAAATACTATGATCATTAGTTTTTAAATTAACTTTCATATTTATCAATGTTTATTTTCGTAACAACTTTAGCTTCTCTTAAATTTCAAACACACCCTTGCGACATATATTTTTTATTTACGTTTTCATATCAAATTTATGCAAAATCGTACCGTCACAAAGCACGGGTAATCAACAGCTAATTATTAAATGAACACATTTAAAGTGATTTATACACCATCCTCGAATATAATGATTTTTATTTATAATGTCTAGTATATACGATAAACAACAAATAGAAGATACAAAATATATAATGATAATCATTAATATTGTTTGCTTTATAAGATGAAACAACTTTAGCTAACTTCTTTTAAAATGACAACTCTCAACCATCCACTTTTAACATACAACAATTTGTAATTAACTTTATGTCAGGATTTAAACCTTCATCTTCTCATCTAAAAACAAGAGCCTCTACCATCAAAATGTAACTAGAGTTACAAATTTAGCTAACCATCTTTTAGCTATTTCAAAAAAAATGATAAAGATATAATTAGTGGAAAGTGACATTGATATGGACCAAACAATTGGGGACCAATAAAGGTCTCAATCCTCTCAACCCCCATTAGCAATACGTTGGTCTTATAGATTCATATCTATATCATTATTCTTAATTTTCAATCAAAAATGAGTTTGTTTACTAGATTTATATTGCCACTTTGTGGGTTCTTTTGAGTCCTACAACATAAACTTCTAACACGATGCTTTAATCCATCTTCAATGCATAGAGAGAACCTAAACATAAGATGAGCGGAACTCAACACAAATGCATAGTAACCTTCGTTTCTAAACTAGAAAGAAAATCATAAATCGTTGATGGTATTGTTCTTAGGTTGGCTAGTTTGGATGTGTGAGTTTCCCGGCGAAAGCTGAAGACAAATTTCGCGTCTATGGAGTTCTAAGAAAGTGAGTACTAAATTGATTCATGTATAATCTTTGCTAAAGTTGTACATAGGTCGATCTCAACTACCACATATTGAGTATAGCACGTAAAGTTATTTAGATGGGGTGCTTTTAACATCATTCGTATAATAATATATTCACTAACCGTCTAACACAAGAGTTTTATGTTTAAACTAAAAAACCCGCCTTTAATAAACTAAGTGATTTCTAATAATATAAAAACACACAATCTTGATCATGCAAGATTCTTTGAGCATTATTATGAATAAACACACATAATAAAAACATTATTATTGGTTCTACTCTGTCACTAAGAAATTCATTGGATTGGACCTTACTTCAGTTTTTTGCCTTCAAGATGATACTATGACTGTGTTGACTGATAGATCCTTTTTTATTTGGTTTTGTTTGTTAACTTCCAATGATTTTTAGTATGACTTTTAGAAATTTTTGTCTATGGGTGTTCCGCGAACCCTATTTACGGAATGCATCTGAGAAGCTACCAGTAGGGTTGCAAACGAACTGAACATTCAGCGAACAGTTCATGAACTGTTCGGCGGGAAGTTCGTTTATGTTCGTTCGTTTAGTAAATGAACGAACACGAACAGGAAAATTTCATTCGTTTAACTAAACGAACAAACATGAACACAAGCCGTGTTCGTTCATTTATGTTCGTGAACGTTCGATAATGTGTTCGTTTATGTTCGTTAATGTTCGTTCGTGAACGTTCGATAATGTGGGTTTATGTTCGTTAATGTGTTCGATTATGTTCTTAATTTTTGTGTTCGTTATTTTTATGACAGTTATGTCAAGTGTTTTTGGATATTTATGTTACGTGTTTATTTATTTTTAGTAAATTTTATGATGAAAATACTAATTTTATTCTAAAATAAATATGTGATCAATTGTATTCGTTTGTGTTCATACACTTCTTTGTGTTCGTCATGTTCATGAACATTTGTTTGTTTTTGTTTATCTTGTTTGTGTTCGTTTGTGTTCGTTTGCGTTCGGTAAGTGTTCGTGGACAGTTCATGAACATGTTCATTTCCTTAATGAACGAACACGAACAAGGAAATTCATTCGGTAAGTGTTTGTGAACAAGTTTATTTCTTAATGAACGAACACGAACAAGGCCTTGTTCGTGTTTGTTCGGTTCGTTCGCAGCCCTAGCTGCCAGTGGTCTCTAAACCCTAAACATCAGCTTCAGTCCTGTAGTGCAACATAGGATGGTTTTCTAAATAGGGTTTACAGAACACCCATAAATTCATGAAAATCACACAAAAAAACCATCACAAGATTGCAAATAACACCAAATTAAAAAATAAAAATAAAAACCTACAAATACAGTTTGAGCAAAATTTAAGCAGATGTTAAGATGAAAAGTGCATTGCCCTTTGCGGCAATGGTGGTAGCTCAGGTTGCACAGGTGGGCTTAACATTAGCAGGGAAAAAAGCCATACAAACTGGGATGCATATTTTTCCTATAAATTAGTATCTCTTCTTCTTCTTTCTCCTGATTTCTTCATTTACACGTAAAATTATTATCTTGTTTCTCAGGGTGGTCCTTTGAACAACTAGTAAAGTTGCTACTTTGTAACCTTAAGGTCATGAGTTTAAACCAATGAACATTTTCCTCCACAAAGTGTAGGGTAACCATGCATACATCATATCGTGATATAAAAGCAGAAGCTAAGTCAAACATCAAATACATCCCTCCATTTTCTTCTTTTACTGTATCAAACATGTTATCATGTTAAACTAAGAATATTCATTAATAATATATTACACAGATCATCGAATCGCCCTATGCTAACAATCTCAGTTGCGGTGATTTTCTTGGGCTTGGCATACTAGGGTAACTAAAAGCTTGCACATTGGATCACATTTGCAAATGCCCAATTCAACTGTTTTTGTCTTAAAATAATTAATGTACTGGCAAGAAAGTTCCATTTGGGTCCATTGTATTTATTTTTGTTTGGAAGTGATTGTTAAAAGTATGTTTCTGCTCAGGTTTGGTCATCAAAGTTTTGTTTTTTGTTATCATATTTCCATTAGGACATGTTGTGGTCTATGTTTGTTCCTTTAATTGCATGAGGAAGCAAAACATTTGCCTTTTAAAGATCAAAATGGAGAAAATAACCGAAATTACTACTACTATTGTCACACCCTTAATTTCCACGAACGGGATTTTACCGTTAGACGCGTGACATACCAGGATTTCAGCCGTTAGTTACACCAAACGACATATTAATTACAAAACATAAATGACTCGTTAATATTAGGAATTTCCAAAACAGAGTTAATAACGTAAACATGAAAATAATTGCGGAAGCGTAATAATTCATGATTTAAATGGCGCAACACAATCGCAAACCAATAAAAATGTAATTCGTAGAAAATTGTAAACTGTTCATTTGACCCAAACGATGATGAATGCAATGATGTGATGATCCTAACCATGAGCACCTTAAGATACTGAAAGAAACATGCTAAAGTGTCAACACAGGGTTGGTGAGTTCA
The DNA here is from genome assembly GCA_025506505.1 of Flaveria sonorensis. Taxonomy (NCBI): domain Eukaryota; kingdom Viridiplantae; phylum Streptophyta; class Magnoliopsida; order Asterales; family Asteraceae; genus Flaveria; species Flaveria sonorensis. The sequence goes on from CM046436.1 coordinate 8,335,792, forward strand.
CAAGTTTTGATAAACAGTAATATAATCGAACACAGATACAGTAAACAAGATAATATCAGTAGATAGATAGTCTACAACAAGTTACATAGTGTATGAAGTTCACAACTGAAGCTGACAATGTAAATGAAGGCCTCGGCTGCGGCTACCAGACCACAGCAACAGAAATTAGGTAAATTAAACACCCGTTTGACGTGCAATCGTGCTAACGCGACTAGCCCGGGTGAGGTTTGTCAAACCCGGTAGATCTACTCAGAATTACCTCCCTAAAGTACATAAATTAATGGTTCGAAAGTGAGGACTTAAATTGGTACAAAACTAGTAAACATGTGATCCATTACTGATCAAATGAAGAACATTTTTGAAAATAACATGTTTCTCTTCCCCAAAAGATATTATAAGAAAGTGGAGCCGTAAACTCACCTTAATGCACAGCAACAGATAAATTCAAACACATGTGATTAGGTTTCCAAATAACCTGAACGAACGATTAATTAATTAATAGTAATTTAATTTACAATGAATTGCGTACGGTTTCGCGATTGCGGTTCGGTTATAACGCAGGTCTATTGTTCCCATTCACAAGCAGACACACTCAAACCCAAAGCGCATAAAATGAATGAACCCAATAATTATGAACATGTACTCTTTCTACATTTTAGCTAAATATCTATTTTTATTTTTATACACTACACACCACACACACACAATATATATACAATAAGAAGAAAAAGTAGATATCGCGACACAAAAGTCGTCGCCATAGGGTTATATGTCGTCGCCATAGGCTATGGTGACGACATGTCGTCGCCATAGGGTCAGTAGTCATAGCCTTGTGCAATAGCTCAATAAATTGTCGTCGCAATCAAGACGACAACAAGTTGTAGCCACAAGACCTCGTCGAGTACTAGAAAAAGATATTTTTCAAAGTATAAATGAAATTAAAAATGCTTTTAAATTTGAAAGAAGTTAAAAGGGAAAGACATGAAAGATTAAAAAAAGGGTAGTAATTATTTATTAAAATTAATAAATTAATTAATTAATAAAAAAGAATAATTAATTAACCTAGCGACGAATATGGCGTCGTCATAGAGTAAATATATATTTATATTAAATAATTAATAAAAATAATAAACATTAATTAATTTAACCCATATCGTCGCCATAGGGTATCTGGTTAAAAAATTATTTTTAAAATCTGTTTTTTTTCCAGGTTTTTTTACCTAAAACCAACCAATATCCCAATTTTAAATACACAAAAATTCAAACTAATATATCAAATATCCAAATGAAAATCAACCAATTTTAGTTAATTACACACCAAACCAAAAGAAAGTATATATATTAAGTTTTTACAACCCAAACAAACAAACTATTTAATTGTTGTCGTTTTCATCATCTGCATCGTTATGAGGATTATGCTTTTGTCGTTCAAATTGATTCATTCTTTCTTGCATTTCTTGCATTTGTCGCTTTAGTGTTTCTATTTCTTCATCCCGATGTGATGATGACCCGCTTGATGTTTCTATAATTAAGTATAAATGAACTTAATTTACCATTAACAAGCATAATTTTTCGTAAATTACCAACATCATGTTTAATTTAACACCAGTGATCATAATTGGATCATAGCTAACATTTGACACATATAATCAGCCCTAATCATCATAACCTAAAATATTGGCGTTGTTAACACTCATTGATGATAGTTAAGCGTAAATAAAAATAACTTACCGTTAATAAGCATCATTTCCCATAAATTACCATCGAATTGTATAATTTTAACACTAATCATCGTAATTCAATCATAGCTAACCTTTAATGTATTTGATCGACCCTAATCATCATAACCGAACATATTTAACCTTTTTTGACACTCATTGATGATAACTAAGCATAAACAAACTTAACTTACCATTAATAAGGATAATCATCGTGTTTAATTTAACACCAATGATCATAATTGGATCATAGCTAAACTTTGACGAATGTAATCGACCCCAACCATCATAACCTAACATATTTGACCTTGTTTAACACTCATTTATGATAACTAAATATAAACAAACTTAACTTATCCTTAACGATCATAATTTCTCGTAAATTACCATTAACGTATATAATTTAACACTGATATTCATAACTCGATCATAGCTAAACTTTGACATATTCGATCGATTCTAACTATTATAATCGAACATATTTGACCATGATTGACACTAATTGTTAGTAATTATAATTATCACAACATATGAAATTAGTTTTTTTTCTTCTTTTAACTAAAACTAAATGACTAGATGATTGAACATATATCATTTAGTCAAAATTGGAATACAATCTTAAACTTCACCAATTCTTAATCCATATTATACCATTGAGATTCACCTTATATTAAAAAATAGTAGTCCTAACTTATCTTATCTTTTTTTTCAAAAAATCACATCTAATAAGATTTGTTTGTTCATTTACAAAACAAATTAAAAGCATATAATATTTATTTAAGAAATAATACAAACATACACACGGTTAATTAAATGATAATATTTATTATATTATTATATTATATTACTTATAATAACTATATAATACTTATATATAACATACATATACAATAACACAATAACTAAATAAAATAAATAACAATAATAATAATAATAATAATAATAATAATAATATATAATATATAATATTATTATTATTATTATTATTATTATATTATTATTATTATATTATTATTATTAATTATAATTATTACTTTTATTAATATAATTTTAAGAAAATCATAAAACTTTATGGTGACGACATGTCGTCGTCATAGAGTTTTCATATATGGCAGAACTATTTTCCCTCCTACTTATTTGGGAAAAAAAAGAAAAAAATGTTTTGACCTATGGCGACGACATGCCGTCGCCATAGGGTTTTCATAATGGCGGGACTATTTCCCTCCTAGTTATTTCTGGGGTGGAAAAAAAAGAAAAAAAAATGTTTTGACCTATGGCGACGACAGTCGTCGCCATAGAGCTAGAATAGCCAAAATTATAGTGACCCTATGGCGACGACATGTCGTCGCCGTAGGGTGACCTATAGCGACAACATTGTGTCGTCGCCATAGACCTGTCGCGATAGGGTGTTTTTCTTGTTTGTAGTATAGTATATTATATATATATATATATATATATATATTCTATATATATATATATATATATATATATATATATATATATATATATATTATGATATATAAATAATAAGTGAAACTCTAAGAACTCGATGTATTACACTCTTAACGTGGTGCTCAAAATACGTAACAAATCACACACACTCATATGCATAACGCTCGCACAAACACACCCACACAAACTAATACCCATTCATATATATTCATACGTAATTTTTTTAACATACTAAATGAAGATGCACTAATATGTTACTACACACCATTCACCCCCACACATTCATGATGCATTCACACTACCAGGAATTTAATACACACAACACAAGTCATCCACACACACAATCACAAGCACACATGCACGGCAGACACATGTATGCTCGACTACCCACACACGCATGGCAGCACACACATACATGACATCACAGAACACACATTATGCAAAGGAAACACACACACATCGCAGACCACACACATGATGTAAAAAAACACACCACAATCGAATACATAAATTATACATACATATACAAGAAATACCTACACACCACACTCACATGCATAACACACAGACAAGCACCCCACACAGCGCTGATCACACAACCACCAACCACGATCGAGAACCCTAAATCGAATACACACACACAGCAGCAACGGATACACACGCACACACCCACATACACCAGAAACACATATATACATACCTATACGCATAAACCTCGGACACCTGAGGCACCTGAGCAGTAGACGGTTGTCGTCGGAGACGAGGGGCGGTCGTGAAAACTAGGTCGCGTGAGTGAAAGTGCCGACGGCAGTTGGTGACTTTCGGCAGAGGGAAACGGCAGTAGCAGTAGGTTACTGGGGGTTTACGGGGGTGAGGAGGTTGGGTTGGGTATTTAAATGAATTTAAGTTGCCAATTGCAACATTTAGTCCCTCAATTTGACATAAATTGCATTTTGTTGAGTTAGTAAGTTAATAATTTAATTTAGGTTAATTAGTTAATAGTATATAAAATATCTATATTATCATTTAATGATAATAATTAATTAATTATAAAATAATGGAGAGAGGTTGGTTACGAAAAACGATGTTAAAACCGAAACTCGGGTTGTGACAACTACTTACTATCTTACTACCTCTACCACCTTTATTACCTTACTACCTCTACCAATTACTAGGTCTATCATCTATCAGAGCATTTTTTAATAACCAAAACCCTAATCTTCGATACCCTCCTTCCCACTTACCGTCGTCACACCTCTCCAGCCCTCCTAGCTCCTCCCTTCAACCGACTTTAATCTCCCTATTGATCATCTACGGATCTCAAACTACATCCCACGATTACAATAACCAATATCCGCAACTTTATTCCATTCATGTTGGAGATGGAAAGCGGCTAATACTCATCCTCAGTGGAACTATTCAAGATTCATTGCCGTGCCTTCAAGTGTTTCGTGTTAGATATTACGTGTATGCGGTAGACCAAAGGATTCGGACAACGCACATAATCAATACAAACACGATATATGACATGGTTTGGTTGGTTTGGCCTACGTCCACAGGCTACAACCATGGTAATATTTTTTTTGTTTTCCGCCTCTCACTCTCATGAGAAATTACAAGTACAAAATATAAATAGGACAAAATTAGATTTAAAACTAAAGTCTCAAAAAAAAACATAATGGGCTATAATTAAATAAAAAGGACCACGCCATCGAATAGCCTTCTTACACGAGCCCAAATCAAGGCTCCACAAAACCTAACATTTTGTTCATCTCACCTCCTCTACTCATGTCAAAGAAACCGGAAAAGGCAAGTCTTCTTCTTCCACTTAATACACATCATGCCATAGTTCGGTTAATTCACATCATGCCATAGTTCTTACTTTTAAATATCTACAGACTTAAATCCTGAACAAATACTCAACAGTGCTGATTGTTGTTTTGGCCTACTGCTCCTCTATAACAGTTTTATCTCTTTTAGTCTCATTGATTTTGGAGCGCAATTATATATGTTTAGTATATGGTCTAAAACGCGGTTACTTGCTATTCTGTACTCTGTAAGTTGAAACGGAAAATCTTCCTACTCCTTAGTCCTTTCCATTTGTTTCTTTAAATTATATTGATTTGTTCTTTGTGGATAAAATGGTAATTTAGGGGCTATTTGGAGCTGGTTTTCAAATTACAATCGGAGCATGGTGCGTAAAGATGAAAGGGCCTCTTGTCGTTGCAATATTCCAACTGTTAAGGATTTTGTTGCAGCTATTTTGGGTGTCTTGGTTGTTGGGTTAATCTTGATCGGGTCAAGTCGGGTCATGTAACGGGTCAACATGAATCTTTTATTTTAATGAGTCAAGTTTAATTTATATTTACTCACATATTTTTTTATATTTTACTAGGTCATGTGTAGTTAGCATGTTAGTGGGTCTAATGGATTAGTGGTGCTTATTTTTAGGACTACATGTTTATCTTCTATATATTAAGTTTTCAAAGTATGAATAAATACAAAAGTTTAAGTATGATCTTAGACCTGAAACCAACATTGGTTCTAGGGGATGGCATCTATCTTGGAAATGCCTTAAATTTTGAATAGTTATTGTGTTACAAGTTCATAACATATGTTGTGTTTGAATATATGGCAGCATAGTGGATAAGCAGTCATTGTTATTGGATATATGGTGTAATGAAGGGGAAGTCTAAATAATATAAAATTGTTGAAGTTAAGACTTAAGAGCTCAAAGTTCCCTCTATTGCAACCACACACCATGATGTGATACCATAAATGCAACCCTAGATTATTTATTCAAGCATGAAGTCTATTGTAAATTTGTAATTTGTAATTTGTAATTGCAAGCCTTTTGTGCATAATATCAATAACATAATGTCTATTTTTATCACTTAAGGGCTCTTTTTATTGCCATCTTTCAATCTCTCACTATATCTGGTCAGAAACAAGTATAAGTGCTTATGTGGTTTTTGGCTTTCACATTTCTCTAGTTAAAATTGGTTCTGTATTGAACGCTCGAGCTAGAAATTACATCAACACATAAAGATACTAGCAAATGAAATTCTACATATGATATTTTGGCCAGTTAGTATCCAACTCTTGCAGAAAATAATTAATCAATTTCAAGAAAATAGAAGAGACAAGTTTTCTGCATATCAAAGGTAAAGAGTTAATAAGATTGATAAGAATATAATTATGTGACTAATAAATCCTTTTATTTGGATACACCACAAGCATAAACGTAGGAAACGAGGTGAGAACTTACAATTTTGCCTATTAATAATAATATAATCAAATAAGTTACACATTATGTACTTATACTAATAAAGAAACACCATTAAAATTGTTAAATTATGTGATTTCCAACATCACTTTCACTAGGTGGTCCTGGTAATAAGAAACACATAAATCTAGATCTAAATAAATTCTTACTCATCCTCGGTAACATCACGGATAAATAAATAATAACAGTAGCATCCTATGTGGTCCTGATACTAACAAATCCATTAGATTAAGCACTACTAAACTCTAATTGGTTTCAACTTTATACTATGACTACTGTTGACCAATACAGTTTGACCAAAATATAAGCAATCTTCTGCATCCAAGATCATCAAGATGAAGATGGATATGAAGGATGCACTGCCATATTTGGCTATGGTGATTGCTCAAGTTTCCCAGGTGGGATTAACAATAGCAGGCAAGAAAGCGATAGAAACGGGGATGCAAAACTTTTCCTATGTATTCTACTCCAATGTTTTAACATGCCTTATTCTTCTTCCTGCTGCTTTTCTCATTCATAGGTACTTGTGTATGTGTTCGTGCGCGTGTTTGTATCTGCATCCTAGAAGCGTGTATTAGACTCAGATTGTTTGTTTATTTTGCAGATCACCGAATCGCCCTCCACTAACTTTCTCAGTCGTTGGTGGCTTCCTTGCACTCGGCATACTTGGGTATCTAATATCTGCATACATTATCTCACATATTCACATTTCTACTTTATTATAAATGCTCAAATTTCTTGATACTTTGTCTTCATATCTATTAGTTTACTGCTTAACTGAGTTTCTAATATACATGTACTTATACCTGACCATATAAGGAAGAAACTGCTCTACATAAACCCAAGGAAATTGTTAGGACCACGAAATGACATTTTATTTCGAAAATAAATGAAATATGAACGACAGACAAAAATGATATGCTTTCGAGAGACAACCCGTCTCTCCGAGTTAGAAACTTAATCTAATAGATCAAATTAAGCATCATAAACAACGTCCCCTAACCAGAATGGTTCTGATCCATTTTTGTTTTTACCATTGAAATTCGTTTTCAGATTTTTGGCACAGGTAGTTGGGTATGCAGGGTTTACATATGTTTCTGCAACAGTTGCAACAGCAATTCTTAACCTCATACCAGGCTTTACATTTGTACTTGCTATCATCTTTGGGTATTGATCCAAAATCATATCTGTCCTTTAAATAACTCAGAAAACTCACTATTCAACTTAAAGAACAGGAATTCACTACAAAAGATCATATTTTCAGGGTAGAAAGACTAGATAATGGACAACTGGCCATGTGGGTCAAATTCATTGGAACAGTAGTTTCAGTGTTGGGTGCTCTTATAGTAACTTTCTACACAGGGCCTGCAATTATAGAAACATCTCATTTAAGTTCCCTCGGCCCACAACGTCTCCTTGGGCAACCATCAAACTGGGTCCTAGGTAGCTTTTTGATGCTACTTGACAGTGTATTAGCCGCTTTGTTCATTATAACACAGGTACATTACTACTCACGCACTTGCATGCTATTACTTGCATATGTAGGTTTGCTTACTTATGAACATTTACAGGCGTTAATCCTCAAGAAATACTCAGCAGTACTGATTGTGATGTTGGCTTACTGCTCCATTATAGTCGTTTTATCTTTTTCAGCATCAATGATTTTGGAACACGATCCAAATGCGTTTAGTTTACAGTCTAAAACGAGGTTACTTGCTATTCTGTACTCTGTAAGTTGACAAGATCTTCTTACCTATTTTCTTTTTCTCTTTGAGAGTTTTATAATTATAAAATTATTTATAGGGTTTCTTTGGAGCCGGTTTTCAAATCACAATTGGAGCATGGTGTGTGAAGATGAAAGGGCCACTTTTTGTTGCCATGTTTCATCCGTTAGGAATAGTAATTGCAGCTATTTTGGGTGTCATATTCCTAGGAGATGGTCTCTATCTTGGATGGTAAATATACATTAATACTTCTAGGTTATTATGTTATATATTCAAAGCATGTCTTTGACACTTGTGTTAAAATATTTGGCAGTCTAATTGGATCAGTAGTCATTGTTATTGGATTCTACGGTGTAATGTGGGGAAAGTCTAAAGAAGATAAAAGTGTTGAAGTTGAAAGCTCAAAGTCCCCTCTCTTGCAAGACAAATCTGAAGAGCATACTGTTGTGCTACCATAAGATAAAGCGGCTCACATGCATATTTGAAAATTGAAACTTTGTATAATGCTTCATGACATGGTTTATCTAAAGCACTTATATAGATATATGAATCTGGAGTTGTCTAGATCAAAGGTCTCATTGCTCTATGATGCTTGTAATTTCATTATCATTATACATCTACCTCCTTTCATCAACTGATACGACTTATAAAAGTAGTAACTCACTAAGACCTAAAATCAAGCAGTTAAAGACTATAATTTTTTAATCCTTGAATGACTACTTTATGTTAAGCAAATTGCCATATTACTTGTACAACGATCTTGTTTTATATCTCAACTACTATAGAACATCTATGACCAGCAGTAACAGAAACATGATCGACCCATGATAAAAAGAAAAGGAGCATCAGGCCATAACCAAAATGGAATACGTAACAAACAAAACAAAACAAACATACGTCCCAGTAAATGCCAATCAACCAAAATAGAACACGTGAGTGAATACAGATTTAACAGTAAGAAGCTTACTTATGTGATAGGTTTCGTCCTTCTTCCGTTATGTTGAATGAGTTAGTTGCATCACTCTAGGCAAGTACTGATGTTGGATGAATTGTTGACCATGAGTGGCTACTGCAAGTTCTCATGTCAATAAGGGCATTATTAGAAATATACGTATGTGCATACACATAATGTCAACGAATCTTACTTCCAGCCAAAAGCACACACAACTTTGACTTTTTTGTGTCTTGTGTAATGGTCAAAAGGCAGTAGCATGTCAAAAAGATGAAGATATTTAGATGCTCAGGGTAGGAGTCAAATACCTCTTGCATTCTAGAACTATACAACATAATATTGTTTTTCTTTATCTTACACATGATCTACATCTGAACCAAAATGTAAAGATCCAAATATCAATTATTTTGGAGTCCCTTTCTTTCACGGCAAATCTTTATGATCATAACAAATTTCACATAAGCAGTATCAAAATCCTCACAGTTTACCTGGCCATATTTTAAGTCAGACCGACAATGTTGAGCGTGCAAAACCTCTGAATCAGCCATGATCTGCATAATTGCATATCCTTGTTGTATTTTAATTAAAAATTAGAAAGTGTACAAATGCATATATCTTCATATGACATTGATAATAAAATCAAGGGCTGTTAATTTACACAAGTGCATGCTAGCTAATGTGTGTGTGACAATTAACAAGTTTATACTATAACTATACAAACATTTTCCACACATATACGCATGCTAGCGCGAGAAGTTTTGATATAACATCTATAGCACATTAGTATTAAATATAAAACACAAGTATACGTATATGCCATACATGTATGCACATGTGTGACACTTTTGTTACCACAAAATTATGCTAAAATCACAAGTTTAGCCGTCTCCAGCAAAAGATTATTAGATAAGTTAGCCAGCAAGGGGCTAGCTGGAGGATGACTTGTTCAAGTTCTAACATTAATGTGGTGAGCATTGACGAAATACAAATGAGCACGCGCACGAAGTAGTCAACCTTGACTTCTTGTAAAATACACATCATTTTTTGAAAAATTCATATCTGGGTATAATATTCTTCATGCTAAAATTATGAGGATATTCGACGCTTCCTAACAAGAAAGAGTCGGTTGTATTAAATGCCCTTTGGAGCTAAAAAAAGTTGTATTCAAGATTACAATATTGTTTTCTTTTCTACTCGACAACACTACGACAATCATAAATAAAATCACATAGTCTCATGTTTGACATGTTGTGATAGAATCAAAATCAAAGGAAACAAAAGATGGAACTGATAACTAGTCGGCTACAGATTTTAATCCAATTCGAGAAGGATTAGATCTCCAGATTCAATTGTAGACCAACTTTAACATAAACAAGATAACCTAATCCTAATAAAACATGAATATATAAACTTAAAGACAGCAGCCTCATCTTGACAGTTTTCATCCACTTCCTTCAATTTCTCCCTCTCCTACATTTTAAATATTTTCCCGCCATTCAATTTCCCTCCACCCAGATTCCCTCCATTCAGCAGCTACCCTGTTTCCCTCCATTCAGCAGCTGACCCAACCCAGTTTGACCCAATATTGGGTTTGGGTTTGTATCATGTTGTGAGACAATATACTTCAGTGTTATCAATGTTGGATTATATCTATTATCTTTACACCTTTATCGCTTATCAGCATAACGCGATTGTAACTTATTAACCTCAACTGAATGCTTGATAATCACTCATTTGCATTCACAATCCATCAAATTTCTCAAGTTACCACCCTTAAAATCTCACATCATTTGACATCAAACACCTATTTGCCAGCACAACTTAAAGCAGTTATCAGTTATGTAAATAAGGTTCAACTTACTTAACAAATGGTCATGACATATTTTTTTAATCTTTTAAACCGTACCTAACCTACTCCACTACTTTCATTTGCGGGATGTAAACCTTTGACCTCTAGTACAGAGGCAAGACACCTTACCACTCCAACTATCCCTTTGTGAAGCTTATGACATATTATTGATTGTAACATGATGATCACTTTCTCTGTTCCTTGTAAGTTAGACCTGAAGGGATATGGGAAGCACGACCAATTGTTAAATCAAAGTCAAAGTATCACTATCATAAGATTATTCATTTACTACACTACATTCAATCTTGTAGACTTCAAGATTACCACCATCCACCTATTAACAATTTAACATAAGATATACGAGGTCATCAGTCTAATAAGCATTTAATCAAACACCTGGTGTGCAAAAACATATCTTTATCATCTGGGTAGTTTACTTTTTGCCTATATCACTTTCGATTACATAAATTGAAGTATGAAATTACTGGTAAAAGCTAAGATGAGAATAATATACCATTGTCTTATTCTTTCTGCAGCTTCATAAGATCTAAACTTTGGTTTCAGCGGCTACATCTGATCGGATGCTTTGTGCTTTAACCCTTCTCTGAAGAAAATAAAGAAAGCGTTTATTTTTCGATTGACAATACACAAGTCATGAAAGAGACTTCTTGATCATCAAGAATTCAAGAAACCGTAAAATGAACGTAAATATCTTCCTTGAGTATTCCTAAATTATCTCCTCTGCACGAAACTATAAATCATTATTGAGTTATAAATACATAGTTATACATTTAGTTATAGATAAAAGAAAAATTGAATTTTAATAATTCAAACTATTATCTATGACCCAATAATAATTACACTATAATTTTAACCGGTAACACTCTTAATTTTTATTTTTATTACCAACAATAGTTACAGTGACATAATTTTATTACACATTTATGACATATTACATAGTTTTTTTAATACAATTTCTAAAAACATTTATTCGTTAATTTTTTAAAATGTTTTATAAAAAGAATGAAAGAGAGAAGTGAAAAGAATTCACCAATAAGAAAGTTGTTCAAAAAAAACAAAGGTGTGTCGTTTCTAACGGTTCTCTTTTTAGACAACTGAAAGATGCATACATGTACTATGAAAGAAAAAAAATTGATCCAAATACATATCCTCATGAACGAGAGAGGGGTTTATTGTGCGAGAGGGATGACAGCGGATCAAAAGCCAGATTCTTAAGGTTTTCTAGACGGGTTTAACGTAGGAGGGCTTTCCGCATTCAATCGTCCAATGACACTAGATGTTTTTTGTGCTAAAGAATGTCTCAAATTCTATTAGTGAAATTTCTCCTTTTAATATCAAAAATAAGATATTGTAACAAATTAGTTAAATAATTTGATGATAACTATTTGAAATACAATCATTATGCGTGTTCTTAAACTTTAGTTTTTTGTTAAAATAACCCCGATTATTTTAATTATGCACATCATCCTTACCACTAAATATATTATTTATGTTATTTTTAATCGTACTAACGGACGCTTAAATACCTAATTTGTGACAAAATCTATCACAAATGACAAAGGAAATAATACAAACTTTATACAAAAATCATTAACAGATATGTAATTTCTCGTTTATAATCAATTTAATAATCATGTATAGTAAAAAAATTATTCCCAGTTTATGATTTTACCGTTAAGAAAATTTTAGCAACCATGGATTACACACACTTATCCCTTAAAACTTTATACATAGTAGTTTAATCTAAAAGGTTTAAGATTTAGTGTTTAAAGAAATACTAAATTTAAAACATTGTTATATAAACAAACTAGATGTTATAAGATCAATATCACTAGTCGCATATAAATAAAAGGGTGCCCTTAACGTTTTTTTCATATGGACTATGTTAAACGTATGTCTTTGTATTTTATCTTTTACATATCTTTCTTTAAATTATTATATCAGCAATAAATATTTTTCCCTCACACTACGAGACAAAAGAATAATTAGATCAATGTTTTCAAAAAAATATAATAATATTTAAAGGATAAACATAACCAACCTCTTTTCATATTTCAATAGTCATGGTGATCTCGATTTTATAAGGTCTTAATTCAGAAGTATTCAATTCATATATAATTACACAAATTGTTTTCAAAGATTATCGATTTGTTTATAACATATAAGTTGATGACGTTCTAGTGTACATGTCATTTTCCTTGGAATAAAAGAATAAGACTTGTCATCATTTTGTCATGTTTGTAAACATTCATCATGGTAATTTTGTTTGATGTGTATATAAAAAGAAATAAAAACAGTAGTATGAATATATATTTAAATTTTAAGTATAAAAATATGTGTAAAGTTTAAACTTTTAATCGATGAGTAAGGTATTGAATTATTTATAATTGACGCGTTGGTAGTTTTTGATTTTGGTGGGGTCACCTTTAATATGAGCCACTAATCATATCGACGCCATTACCTACTAGAAATATTAGACCTTATTCCTTTATTTTTGTATTACGTTAATATTTTTTTTCGAATATTAATTTTTTTCTTGTAAGTATTGGTATTATATGTATATCTGGTTCCTAGTGGATTCAAATTATTAATATAGCATTTAAAAATTACAGCTCATGTCTTATTAGTTATTACTGAGGCAGCTCGACAGTAAAAAGAAATAATAAGTGAAAAGGTTGTGATTCTTAATTTTAGGTTTTAACTTTGTTAAATTCTCAGATTTGAGAAGAAAACAAAGAATCAAGATACTTGAAAATGTTTTCTTCTTGTTATAACTTATTCTAACTCTAATACATGTAATTGTGTGCCTTCAAGAAAATCTTATACAAGAATTGTGTGTGTAATCTTATTTGCATGTGTTAAACTTTTTATTAAAAAGAACTATTTATATGAAATTGGAGCATGATGTTAGAATCTGCTTTATGTTTACAAAAAGATTGAGATGACGATGCTTACGGATAAAAAGTAATATCTAAAAACATCATAAAACTATTTCTTTTGTTAGTATTTTTTTTCTTTTCTTGTTTGTTACTTATTTTAGCACTTTTCTTAAACGGTTAATTGAATCACAAATGAGTCATCGGCTCATCCGATCATCTCGATTACTCAAGTACAAAACCTTAGGACATCAGGCTGGCATGTCCCCGAATAAAAGCTCGTACTTCAGTCTGTTTTCATCAGTCTCAAACCTCAGACCACCCTCTGAAGAAACCTGGATCCATTTTTTTTATCTCAAATGTGACTTAAACTCAAAACCTTTCACTAGTCTAGCACCTATTCCAACACATGAAAACATATTGCACAGGCCTACCTTCAATTTTCTGCATGAAAAGCTAATTATTCACCTAAGATATATATTACATACATATAGTGTAAGAAATTTGATTTAACAACCGGGATAATTTGAGAGTCGTGTAAAACACTTTCAGATCGAAATTATTTAGTGGCTAACTCGAATAAATCAATCTGATACAACCCGGATGATAATCAGGATCAAATATGAATTTTGTGTGTGTTTTTATAAACCAAAAGAAGAACAACATGATCAGATGTCCAAAAATTTGTATTCTTCGGGGATGGAGCAAAGCGCCAAAGAGAGTTATAATGTTAAAGATTTAGCCATTTTGACATTCGAATTTCACATGTGAAATTTCAGCAAAATCAAATTTTGATACATTTTCAATAAAGCAATACTTTTAATTTCATGGCTCAACCCCAACCCTTGAACCTTGTTAGTGGCTGCCTCACATTAGATCCCGCTATCAGAGGTGCTTACCTCAAATCCTTTCTAAGGGAACGTTTTCTTTGGAACCCCCATTATTTATGAGATTTCACCTAGTATTTCTTTCTAAATAAGATTATAAAATTAATCATTAAAATGTGAAATTAATTAGGTCTTCATTGTTAAATGATTTGTATTACGGTTATCATCATTTAAAAAACTCATAAATATCTTAAGGACTAGAATAGCTAGTATTAATAGTTTATATATATATTTTTTTAATTTTGTACTTTTTATACATAATTTGTATGTTTATGTACATTAAGAACTATTGTAGTAATGCTTTCATATGTTTTTAAACTTTTATTTGTTTAGCTACATATGTATAGAAATAACATACATATAACTTACATATGTGTAGATGATATACAATTCTATATTACATTTATTATTATTCTTTTAATTTCAAGAGAGACGAAGAAACATTATATTTCAGTTATATTTTGTATATAACACACAAAAAAGTTTGTGTATTGATAGAAGTTTCACACTTTTGAAAATTCGTAAGTTCTCAATCATCCTAATGTAGGGGCAATTAACTATTTCAAGGCCCTAAGTGAAAAGTAAAAAAAGCAGGACCTTTTATAAAGTAGTAAATATTTTAGTTTTGATTAATAAGTTTTTATATACATTTTAAGAGAGTCACTAACATTTAATACTAAGTTATTAACTAAGTTATGTAGCTTCAGTTTATCTATAAAGTTGCTATTAAGAGAAAGTGAACAGATAATATTGATTCATAATAGATATGTGCGTCTAAAATTATGAAATCCCATTCAAGATTCCACAAACCCACAATAACATGTATTGTGGAGGGCCAACTAAATCTTTTTGGGTGCCAAATGAAATTCTAAAACCAACACTTATTTCATAAAAAAAATATATTTCTTTATTTCAGATCTTAACACATGAAAATTATGATCAAAACACATGTGTTGTAGACGATTTCTAAAACGCACACAATCACATGTATTAGAGTTAGAGTGAGTTATAGTAAAAGAAAATATTTTAAATATACTGATTATTTGATATTTTTGTCAAAACTTATCTTTTTTATATAGTTTAGCCAGCTCTGCTTAACAATATGAATATATTCATATAACTTTTTGTTGAATGGTTATTAATACGAGGGTATATATTAAAATGATTTAAAATGGTGACATCGTTAATAAAAACAAACTTTAAAATATATGTAGAGTCAATCAATAAGACTGTATTAGCTAACTGATTTTAAAATAGATGACGCTATATTGATTTTATTTTATTAAGATAAAAAAGAAAAGAAGAGAAAGATATATCAACTCAAAATGTTTTTAACAGGGCTAGAAATAATAGCATTCTCTTGTTAGTGCCTTTTCAATTATTTGACATCGAATCATTACAAAAATTTCGACCACAAGATTAACTTTTTTATATGGTTGGTTTTAATGGCGATTTAGATATGAACTATTAAGGCCATAAAAAACCGATTTTAAAAAATGCACTGAATAAATATACCAATGTAGTATTTTGTGTTAAATGAAAACTAAAAATTTGCAACGCTTATCTTCAGGGTTTTTTTTATTTATAATTTTATATATTATCATAAAGCCTTTTTCATATTTTTGAAAGAGTGTTTTAAGCATCTTTTCTAATAATAAAAACTAAAATTTATTAAGGGTTTCAAATAACCGGTTTACGTATCATGCTTTCAAAATTATGACAATGTTGAGTATTATGACTAACATTTGTTAAGGTTATTGTTAAGTACAAGAACATTTCAGTCTTTTCATATTTAAGAAACAAATTATGTTACTTATATATCTGATGGGCTAATTATGTAATTAACTCTAATTAATATTTTTTTAAAAACAAAATACCTTTTTCACCATTGCCTCATCATCATCGCATCGCCGGTACCTTGACACCACAACCATTCATCTCCACCACCCCTCTATATTACACCGACAACATCACACATCACCACAAAATTGTTACATTCCCCCCCCCCCCCCATTGTTAACCCTAATCTCCAACCCTCATTTCCCCTTCTCCAGCTATTAGCTGCACACCACCACCTCCCGCCCCCCTCAATCATATCTATTCTCTATCACCACCTCCTCCGTCGCTTAAGTATTGAAAGTTTCAGATGTCATCTAGCGATGGTATTTGTTGCCATAGATTTAACATAAAGAGAAGGAGAATAGACAATGGGAGTGGGGGTGGCGATATACATATTAGAAAATAGTCCATCCGTTTAATCATTTTATTGAAGTTAATAGAAAATCTGATGTTTGTTAGTGTTAATACTCAAACTCGTTATATATTTAAAAACAAAATTATTTAAACATATTATTTAAAATCCTTAGTATTCAAACTTATTATTTTAAATAAACCACATGGACCATTTATGTAATTAACTCTTTTATCTATTTCTTTTAAATTAAAATTTACGAAAACTATTGTAGTAAAGACCATTGCTTTTCCATCGGTGAACATTCGTCGTTGATACCACTACTGTTTGTCAGCAATTCATCATTAAAAAATAAGTCAATAACCCTTCGATAAATTCCATTCTAACCCGTCAATAGATACATTGCTCACATCAAGTTTTCGATACGAATTACCGAAAAATCCACCAGCAGCAAAAAAATTTCGCATTAATCATATTAATTCTTAAAATACGCCTAAATGTATTCAAATACCCTAGTTAAATCACATGTATAATCGGATGTTACATATAATAATTGTGGGACCTGTATGAGTAGAACAAAATAATATTAAATAATCAAAATAGCTAGATTGCCTTCCCTCTATGTGATTGGGCCATTCGAGTTGCTGCAAAACCTTTAGAGTACCTTCACCATTTCCTCAAGGGTTACTCATCACCTCATTCAACCCTTTAAATGGGCTAGTTTGCAAACAATCTTGACTATCATCTAGACGAATAAAACTATAGCTAGACGATCGAGAGACATAACGAAATCATGAACACGAAGGCTATAGTTGTAGGTGAAGTAGTGCCATGCATTCTAATGGCTTTGATGGAGTTTTGCACCATCGGGCTAACCATCTTGGCAAGCACCGTTTTGGCCAAAGGGCTAAGCCCCTTGGTGTTCGTCGTCTACACCAATGCCCTTGCTTCGATCTTTCTTCTGCCTTACAACACGTTCATTGTTAATAGAAACAAGTTCGGTTCTTTCTACTTAACTAATATAACATGATGATCCAGATGTATTTGGATCAAGCATCTGAACCAATCAAACCATAAGGTTTGATTGTGATTTTCAGATATGAGTACGTCTGGATTATCAAAATTTTTTACCATGCATGAATACATGCATGTAAAACGTTTAGCTTCATAATTACAATAGTTATACTAAAAATTTGATTATATGTTGATTATCTTGCAGGAGAGAAGAGCTTATTCCATGGTTTTTTCTTCTTGGTTTCGTAGGGTTTGTACTCTTGGTCTTGATTTCTCGTAAAAAAAGATCATCCTTATATATTAGTGATGAAAATATATCAATCACTAAAAGGTCTTAGCGAGAATGTAGTATTGATATGTAAAAGATGGTGGTCACTAATATTTTGGTAAACTAAGTGAAGAATGACCTAGTTTCTAACTCTTTCGAAGGGAAATGAAATGAATAAAACGATTATTTAGTATAAGACAAGTGACAATAAGTTTCGTGTTCATGTTGAGCAGAACCTATCAACCCATAAACACGACCTGTTTAGCGTCTTTAATATTCTTTATAATAGTTCCCCGATCGTTGCTATTGGAATGGGTTCAATTTGTTGTAGGGTGACAATGGCACAAAATCTAGCATTTGTTGGATTGAGTTATAGTTCCCCGATCGTTGCTATTGGAATGGGTTGCTTGATCCCTTCTATTTCATTCGTTCTTGCGGTCATTTGCAGGTTAGCTTCTTTTCTTCCTTGAATTATATACTAGAAACATGAGAGCCGGCTCAACCTTTTTAAAAGCTAAGTGGATTCTAAAATTAAAACTCTTTTCAAAATAAAATCATCTTTGTGTTTAGGATAATAACACATCAAAATGTGATAACACATATTTTTATACAATTTCTACAGGCAGCACAACCATACAATTAGAGTTGAACTCAATTTTAGTGGGGAAAAAAAAGACTTGATCAAATATACTAATTATTTGCTACTCTTGTTTATTAACTACAGGATAACAACTACTATCTTGTAACTTTTTTAAATAATTCTTATGATTTATGCTTATGATAATGATTAAACATGTTTAGTGATTAAATTTATGAAAATAACGTAATTTGTTAACCGACTTTCAGGCTATTGTTAGATTCTTATAATCACATCAATTTAGTTTTTGTTTATAAATTAACTAAACTAATTAACAAAATTATATGACAATAAAGAAAAGCTACGAACTCTACTAGCAAAAGAATATTAACATGGACCAATCAAGAACCAAGAAACTAAGATTATATATAGTACTTATTTGTTAAAATGTAAACTAAATGTCATGCAGATAAAAACCATCTTACTAAAACCCCTTTCAAATCAAGTGGAATCGTTAAGTAGTGTTTGGAGCCTCTATTTTTATAATAATATAGGAATGTTGTGTTTGACGCTTGCTAAGGGCTTGACACCCTATAGCTTTTGAGCCCCTATTAACTATTTTGTAATGATGTTTGGAGCTCAATTTGTGTCTATTTTATCATGTTTGGCACCCGCAAAATGTTCATTACGTCCAGTTTAATGACTTCACTGACTATATTTTTGAAACTAAACCGAAATTTACTCCTTCAAAAAATGTCGGTAATATTCATTTTATTAGAAATATTAGTAAATAAAACAGAATTTCCTGAAAATCAAAAGTATTTATAACTTTTGAAAATAAAAAGTTTCAAAATGTAAAAATAATAAAAAGTATACAGTGAGCAATTTTTTACACTAGAATGAAGTTAAATAGAATATATATTTTTTTAAAATCAGGAAAATAGGGGAGGGGTCCAGGTTGGGCTGATGTCAATCCTTATTATCATCTGCTAATCAAAAGATCTTTTGGTAAACTATTATCGGTGATTCTCAATATTCTAGTAGTGAAGAGGTATCCTTTAAACAAAAATATCATAAAGGAAATGTGTTTTGGTGAATGAGTAGTGGGCAGTGAACACTACAACAGGCAATATCAATACTCGCTAACTCACTTAATAGGTGTTATGGTGAGTGATTGTTAAACATTCAATGAGATTACTTAAAAAATATATTTATAAAATAAAAAAGAAATATAAATAAAAACACTCATGTAGACGCTTGCGACGGTCGAGCTTGCTTCACTTCGCGCTCACAAAGCTTTTTCAGAGAGTTTATAAAACACCCACACAAAAACGTACGGCGTTTGTGTGAGTGTGAAGAGCTAACATGACTCCCTCCCCCTCATTCACACACCATAACACCCACTCTAAGCATACGAACAAGCTAGTAAATAGTTCAAATGATGTTATTTAAATATTGATTAATAAGTCAAACCTTATATCTCATTACTAACTTGATTTAAAAATGGTTTAAAAGAATATTTGATTCAGAAACCAATGGCTCCCAAAAGCACCCTGGAAAGACAAACTGACGTCAAATTTGTCTGGTCTCTCATGTCGTTGCTAATCAAGCCTCGTGCTCAAAAAAGAAATACACTTGTGAATACAAATATTCTAAAAAGATAATGAAATTTTCTTGCTTTTTAAAAATAACAATAATAAAAAAGGTCATTTATATTATATTATTTCGTAGCTAATTTTGCAAACGATTTTGTTTCTGGCGTTAATTTTGTTTCCATCCGCTATTTTTGTTACCAATTTGATTTCGGTCGTTAATTTTACGACCTATTTGATATTGGTAGCTGATTTTACCACATTTCATTTCGGTCGTTAATTTTGTTGCTATGTTGTGAGTCATAAATTATTATGGTCGCTTTTAAAAGTCGGTCATTGTAAAAAGAAAAAGGTTTAAATACAAAGTATATTTTGGCTACAAAGTGTGAGAATACACAATGAGTCAAAAAAAATCATAAAAAAATTTATAAACGAAAAAATTATAAATCGAATTTCAAAAAAGTAATGTCGAGCTTTTGTTCCCCTAGCCGTTCTTACTAAGAAAAAAATAAACGAAAAAAAAAATAAATTAATGTTTTTTTATTGTGTCATTTATGAAAGACACAATGACTTCATGGTGTCATTATGAAAGACACAATGACGTCATTGTGTCATAAAAGACACAATGAATTTTTTTTATTTTTTTTCTGAAAGAAGACGACGAGAGGAACAGAGACTCCGAAGTACTTTTTTGAAATTCGATTTAGATTGTGAAATATAATTTTTTTGTGACTTTTTTAGCCTCATTTTGTCTTCTCACACTTTGTAACAAAAATACATTTTGTAGAATAACCTTACCCTTGTAAAAAAGCAATGGTGAATATCATATAAAATACTGTTAATTGTTTTGAGCATATGTAAGTGTAACCCTATAGAACAGTCGCTCTAGCTGTATACATTATCTTTTTTTTTTTAAACGGAAAATGTTCCGACTCTGCTTCGTATGATAGATTTTATCTTAATCGGGTCCACATATCCGTTTTCTAGCCGGGACGGCACTGCCAACTCCCACTGGAGAAAACCCCCAACTAGAAAAACTCATTGGCTCAACCCTGAATATTTGTTTAGTATGAGCGTTAAACCCAAGACCTACTTATATTTACATGTTTTAGGTACATCACCTTAACTTGATGCATAACTGCATACTGTATACATTATCTTTTAATATACTGTTCTTGCTCAAGATCACATACATTCCATAAAGATCAGTTCAACTATTACGTGTAACTAACACAAATTAAATATGAATATTCGTTGTTTTTAATCTACTTTTTACACAATAATAGTTATTAATCAATTCCTTGTTGTTTATAGAAAGACAAACGTGGATTTGAGAAGCTCAAGCACTCAAATAAAACTGATGGGCACATTGATCTCAGTCACCGGAGCTGTGACACTCATCCTCTATCGCGGTCCAGTCGTCAAAGACCCTTCGACTCATCTTCAAGTCGCTCCTCGACTCTTTGTTTTCTTATCACAACACGAGAACTGGGTCCTTGGTTGCGCTCTTTTCGCAGCTGCCTCTTTGTCTTACTCCATATGGAATATTATTCAGGTAATTTTTCAAATCTTGACCATCAAACAAAACCTAACAAAAGCAGTCTAAACTGTTGTCGATCAGTGATACTTAGTATTCTTACAGTGAACGTAGTTTTTATATTTTATTATTGGCGCGCGCAGGTGGGGGCCGTTGAAAAATGCCCAGAAGTAATGACAGTGGCTTCATGTTCTAACTTGTTTGGAACATTTCAATCTGCTTTGCTTGCTATAGTCATAGAAAGAGACCCTATTGCATGGAGGTTGAAGTTTGACATGGGACTTCTTGTTATTGTGTTAACAGTAAGCAATCTAGCTAGCTAGCTTATTATATCGTGATTGCATGCATGCATGTAGGGTTAAAATGATGATGAATGCGCGCAAGATAAAAGTGCAATTTAACGGATACTGTAATTAGGGTTAAGCCCGTTAAAGTTATGGAGACGTAGTGTTAAAGTAGATAAGTTTAATTAATGGGCTTCACCTTAATTACAGTATCTGTTATGCTTAGCGTGGACAAATATGTTATAACTTATAAGTATGGCTTATGTGTTTTTGAAACAGGCGATATTTGGCAGTCTAATCAAAAGTCATGTGCATATGTGGTGTGCGCGACAAAAGAGCCAGTTTTATGTGGTTATGTTCAAGCCGCTTGGCGTTCCAATCGCTGGCATGTTTGGTTGTGTATTCTTTGCTCAAACGTTTCATTATGGAAGGTAATCGTCGAGATTACATGATCTTAACTTGTTATGAATCATAAATTCTTAATATGTTCTAGCAATAACTTTTTGTGAGATGTAAATGCAGTTTGATGGCAGCAGCGATAACTGGAATCGGATATTACACGATGATGTGGGGTCAAGTTAAAGAGGATGAAAGTAAGAGGGCCAAAGTGGATCTATTGGAAGAAAAAGCCCCTCTTTTGCAAGAAGAACAAGTTTAAAGTGAAAAAATTCACATACATATATGTATGTTGTATGTATGTATGCATGCAAGGGTATGTTTTAGAGGCCCTACGAGCATATATAATGTACGATATTATGCAATGAAATAAAAAACTATATGTTTTAAGACTTTTTGTGGCCCTAGATCGAGCATATATAATTACAATATTATGCATGAAATGAACTAAAAGTAGTTCTCATACAAAGCGTTTCTAGACACTATGCAATAGTTAATTTGTGGAGTTGTCTATAACGCTACATTCTCATTCTAAACAAGCCCAGTCAGTTGTCAAAACAGCTTTTTGATCGTTCATCATACAAGCATATATACCTACAATGTTATCATACTCTTTCTTATAACAAACATACTTATATACCCTTTTAAAATGTTGGTGTAAAAAGAAAAAAAATACATTGCACATTGGCGCGCGACAAGAAGAACAACATATGGGAAATAGGTTTCTTTGATGTAAAAGAAACATAAATACCTTGCACATTGGCACACGCTAGGAAGAACAACCACACATGGGAAATACACTCTAACGCTAAAATTTGAAGTTTGTGGGAGGCGTAGTTGCCCGACAAGCTGCTAGCTTGGACATGCCCATGCATTCTTGTTAGAGTGACATGTATGCATGTGCGAGTTTAATGGGCAAAGGGGCATTTGCGTAACTATGTACACAGTTTTTTGACATAAATAAACGCATCATGTAAAATGAGGGTAACCGTAACTTGTAAGCCGTGTATGAGCCGTGAGCAAAAACATGATTACATTTCTTTTTAGTTATTTATACAATATTTGGTATCAATTTTTATTAAACTAGTTTACATTATATCATATTATGTAACCATACAGTTAGAGGGTGAACGTTGGTCTAACGGTAATAGAGGAGTCTCACAACTAAAAAATTATGCGTTCTAACCTCATCTTGATAAAATATAAAAACCGTTAAAAAATCTATGCATTTACAAACTAGATCTACGGGTCTAATTTGTGATTCGTGCAATTCTTGACTTTGACTTTTTTTTATCAACACATTAAATACAATACAATTTATTCAAAGAAAAGCCATATTAGAGTCCTTGATTCAGTGGTTCTACACAATAGGCCACAGGTTCTACCCTTGCTTTCTTTATGTGTTGTGTTTCTTTACGCCATAATCTTGACAATCCTTTGGTGCATTTGGAAGGCAAAAAAACAATCGGACTTTTTCAAACTTCTATAAAGATCATAAAGCGATTCTTGAAGACGTGAAGTTGCATCTTACTTTTAGATTAAGTCTTGGTGTAATTTTAATTTTAATGTTGTCTTATAATCTAGCTCCTTGCTAGTTGTTTTTTTATAATATATTTGTCGGTTGTTTAAAATAAATTATTATATTAAAACCCAACCATGATCATGTATGTAATTTAATATATATACTCCTATAAATGTACATATTACTAGATTATCAACTTAAATGTAGATTTGAAACTAGATTTAATTGGTATGTGAGTTTCACGTTCGGAAAAATAACAAAATATGAAGTCTGAAACAAAGAAAATAGAGTAAATTACACTTTTCGTTCTTTAAATTTGTAGCAAATTTCGGGTTTCGTCTTTAAACTAAGGAAATTACAGTAAACATCATTTATGTTTAAAAATGTTTGCAAGTTTAATCCTTTCCTCTAACGGACGTTAAATTTATCCTTTAAATCCAGCATGTGATTTGCACATGAGGGTATTCTGGTCTTTTTATCCTGATAACGACTAATCTTGTAATTTGATAAAAAAAATAACAATAAAAAAAAAAGAAATACCTTCTTCCTTTTACCCTCTCTCTCTATATATCTATCTGTCTGTATCTTTCTATATATGTATATATATCATGGATGATGAAGATGGGGGAAGAGGTGGGCTTGGATGAAGAAGCCGGTGGTGGTGTGGTCACGTGAGAAATTTGCCAGCAACCATCTAAACTCGGCCACCACCAATTAGTCAACCACCACCCTGCTCCGGTGAACTCCACCTCCATTCACTCAGCCACCACCACCATCCCGACCCATCCCTTGCTCGAGTGGTCTCCACCTTCATTTACCCTCTTTCTTCACTCAGCCACCACCACCATCATTACCAATCCCTTGTTCCGATGGTCTCGGTCACCACTACCACCCCGACCCGTCGCCTACTCTGGTGGCCTTAACCTTCTTTCACACACACACTCTCTCTCTCTTCACTCGGCCTCCACCACCACCATGACCCATCCCCTGCTCTGAAACAAATCTAACCATCTCCACTGCCTATCACGAAAAGCACATGCAATCAGCTAAGAAGCGATGACGAGACTAATGGTGGTGGTGTTGATGCTACGGTAGAGGAGCAATGAAGTAACCAGTCGGAATTTCGGTGGAGCTGGCCGGGAATTTTGGGTGATGGTAGTTGGAATTTTGGGTGAAGATGATAAAGGGTAGAGAGAGAGAGTGGTAGTTTATGGTTTTTAGAGTAAGAAAAAAAAAAGAGTACAAATTTTTGTAGATTTTTTATTTTTAAAGGTGAAATGATTAATTTGCCCTCATGTGCATTGCACATTACTAGACTTAACTGAAAATATTAACGTCCATTAGCGTAAAAGAACGTAAACTGTTATAAAATTTAAACGTAAAGGATGTTTACTGTAATTTCCTTAGTTTAATGACGAAACCTGAAATTTGCTACAAACCTAAAGGATGAAAAATGTAATTTACTCAAGAAAATATGAAGACTAGATTAGTAAATAAATCAACAAATAATAATATAAATAAGAGAGTCTAGAAATATAAATAATATTTGATCCAACCACCAATTCAAATAGATAATCAAATAATTCAAATAGGCTCAACCGAACAGGTTATGAATCTGTTATCCGGTCTTACTGTCAGTTTGATTCTAAAAACAACATGAGTCACATTGTGTATATCTTTTTACGTCATATCATTAAAATTTTGCTAGCCCAACAATTTAGTGGAACACGTCATGTCGCATCAAATACTTATGCAAAATATTTAACAAATAATTCTAGACATATATAGTTCCAAAAGCATAATCGTTCAATACATGAAATTAATCAAAAATTAAGAGCAAGAAAATGATTAAAGAAACCTACGAAAAAGACTTCACAACCACAATACTACTCCCCATCCCTACCATGAAATTCAAAAATTAAAAAAATGTTTTCTTGATGCTAGAATTGTTAGATACAGAGCAATAATGCCTCAATGACTTGTACATCACGCAATGAAAGTTGTACATAGATGTGAATGAGCAACTACCAATTTGGAAATAAGGGTAAAGTTTGGAGGGAAATTGCAGTTCTTCTTTCATTTTCAAAGATCACCAACCAAACAACCTTCAATTGGGTCAAGAAATTTATGAACATTTATTCTTTTGTTAGAAAATTAATATATTTCATTTCCTGTTCATTGCTTTATCTTCTACTTCAAGTGAGAAATCCCTCAGAAGGTTGTTGTTAACCTACACTTGCTTTATACGTACTCCGAATACGATCATCTTGCTTTCATGTATGTTTATGATGGAAAACTAACATATAATGATAGATGTATTTCAGTGAATAAGCATCATCATGCCATTTGGGTTAGTTTCGGCTTGGAATAAACGAAGGAGAAGCAAGTCAGATGATCATCTTGATCCATGTAAGTTTTCTAAGTTTCTGCAAGTGTACACTAGTGATTTCTTGAAGTTCTAATGGTGAGTGATGAATTTGCAGGGGTTTATAGACCTGTGGAGTTGTGGAAACTTGAACATGATCAGAATATTCAAAACCCGCCTCCGAAAAGGCGACATGGATCGTCGGTTTTTACACTAAAGGAAATGGAGGATGCAACTTGTTCTTTTAGTGAAGAACATCTGCTTGGAAAAGGAGGGTTTGGCAAAGTTTACAAGGGAAAGCTGCAGTCTGGTGAGGTATGTTTTCAAAAAAGTTATAATCTTGAGTATAATTTCTTAAAGAAAATTGGATAAGTTGACGATTAATATCTCCATAAAGACATGATTATATCAAACTAGGAAGAAAAAAACAGATTTCTGGTGAAAAGTATGAATCTTGAATTTTCATATTCGAAGGTTGTGGCGGTAAGCCAGATAAATTGACGAATACGATATCAATAGTGACAAGTTTAGATAAAATTAGGAAAAAGTAACAGAATTTGAATGAAAATAGTCTCATAAAGAAAATTGGATGAATTGACAAACATCATCTTGATTCTACTACTATAATATAGTTTATGTTACTTGTATATCTATACTAAAGAAAAAAAAAAGAAAAAAAAGGGTTTTTGAGTTGAGGGTCTTACTAGAAGTAGTCTCTCTATCTCCTTGGCTAGATGCTACTTTTATGTGTGGGATATTACTTGATACGTTTGTTTGTTTATCAAATTATAAAAAAGAACAGATTTTGAAAAGTCAGAATCTTGATGTTTTTGTTGTTGGAAGGTTGTGGCAATCAAGAAAATGGAGTTACCACCATTTAAAGCAGCAGAAGGGGAGCGCGAGTTTCGGGTTGAAGTTGATATATTGAGCAGATTGGATCATCCAAATCTTGTTTCTTTGATAGGGTATTGTGCAGATGGGAAGCACAGGTTTCTGGTTTATGAATACATGCAAAAAGGAAACCTCCAAGATCACTTAAATGGTATTAAATATTAGTTGTATTCAATTAAACATTTGATTCATATTGTCATCTGATAGAATTGATTACAGGAATTGGGGAAAAGAAGATGGATTGGCCTGTGAGGCTTAAAGTGGCAATTGGTGCAGCAAGAGGACTTGCCTATCTGCATTCAAGTTCAGCAGTTGGAATTCCTGTTGTACATAGAGACTTTAAATCAACCAATATTCTTCTAAGTGATGACTATGAAGCAAAGGTATAGATAATTGTCTTCACTTTCATTAATATTCGGTTTCTGAAATTGGTAACTAAATGGTCTTCACAGATATCAGATTTTGGTTTGGCTAAGCTAATGCCTGAGGGTCAAGAAAATCATGTGACAGCAAGGGTGCTCGGTACATTTGGCTACTTCGACCCGGAGTATACATCAGTAAGTAGTAATCCTATTTGTTCTTTGATAAAAATGATTACATTGGGTTACCTAAACTTGTAACATAACCACACTTCTGTTAATATAAACATTATAGACAAGTTCAAGCTATAATTGTATCAGAAACCATCAGTAAATAGAATCATGACATGCATGAATGTATACGCAGGTGTTTGGCATTGTTAAGTGATACGAAATAATATCAGATAATCAGTTGTACAAACAAGTTGCATGTGTTTCTGCTATCAGAAGTTGTAATAATCAGATTTTTTTTGCAGCTTCTCCTAAACTGTTTATTTGACCCTTAGGTAACCAGGTAACAGAATCATTTTCATCATAACCAAACATTAGAAACCGACTATAAGTCTATATGCAACCTGAAAACAACATAATCAGACAATCACCTTGAAAATGAAAAGCCAAACACCTCCTGCATATCATATTGACCTCAACATTAGGAACATATGTGCCACGGTGTTATCTCGTGTACTTACGAAACTACATCTGTACCAAATAATTTAAAAATATTTCTATCAGAATGTCTATTTTTCTACTTAACAAAGACTACTTTTCTAACAGACAGGAAAACTCACTTTACAAAGTGATGTCTATGCATTTGGAGTCGTTTTGCTTGAACTTTTGACTGGGCGTAGAGCAGTGGACCTCAACCAAGGACCCAATGATCAAAATCTTGTACTTCAGGTATGGTTCTTGTACAATCCAGGAACTTATAATGGTCCCTAGGTCATCACACCAGCAAGGGTATTTTTGGAAACTTGCAGGTTAGGCATATATTGAATGACAAAAAGAAGTTGAGAAAGGTCATAGATCCAGAAATGAACCGAAGCTCATACACAATTGAGTCGGTATCAATGTATGCAAACTTAGCATCAAGATGTGTGCGTGTTGATAGTAATGAGAGGCCATCAATGGAAGAATGTGTGAAAGAACTCCAAATCATCATTTATACAAACTCTAAAGGATTGGGCATGGCAATGCACGCGCTTAGAATGTTATGAGAAGTTTATAGACTCGTTCATGTTTCCAAAATAATTATTTTTGTTTTTGTAAACAAGTATAGCATAATTTCCTTAAAGATTTGGTGTTTTCTTAAGGAACTAGAAGATCCCAGAAATATTCATACAGAAAAGAATAAGAATATTTGATATTTGTTCCTCTTTCAAGAAAACATCATGTACTTTTCCTATGTTAGTATGCATGGTAGGATTATTTTCTTTTGTGTTACAAATATACATTCAGAAACAAAAATTCTACAATACACTAGTGTTTTAGACATCATACCTCATGCCTATGACCCGAGGATGGCTGAAGTGCCATAACAAGATCGAGCTTTGACTTTTACCAAAAGTCAACTCTGGTAGACGACTTCTAACCAGAATGGACAGACTTCAAGAATCTCTTCATCAACACTTTTATACATCAGTTGGTGCAAGATTTTTGTCATCTTCATACAATGAATTTGTCTCTGAAATGATATTTGTGGCAGGAGGAAGTTGTTTACGCATTAAATGTTTACGTCTTTGTAGTGTTAAAAGGATCAAGATGCTATCAGTCTTGAAGACAGAATATCCTGCTTTTGAATACATGTTAAATGGAGCTGAATCAATCATTCGACAGTGCAAGTAAACCTCTCTAACTGAACTCATTTGAGAAATAAGTTCTTCACTCGCCTTTAAAAGTTGCCAACCGATGCCCTGCCTGAATGAGAATCACTTGTCAGACTTCAAAGAAAGTTTTTATTGGTGAAAGCTTTATGAATTTATATAATCTTGATGGCAATAACCAATTATTAAGATTCCTAAAGTGAAAATATAAAACAAAAAAACAAGTATCCAAGACACTAAACAATCACAAAGATAACAGTGATTCTAATCTAAAACCTTTCAGAAAAGATCAAATCACGCTTTGCATTCAAATAAAGTTGTGAGCTCATTCATTATTCTTCAATGTCAGACCTAGCAATTCTCAATCCAATAAAAAGAAGGATTTGTTTAACATTTTTACACCCTTTTCAACCTTATGATGCTCCTTAAATTCTTATATGATTTACATATGGTTAGGAGTTCAGATCAAGATGAGCATTAGATTTGAGATTAAAAAGTAAAAGTGTTTGACCCTCAACAGTTAATACTGATCCAAGGACATCATAACCATTGCTTTTAAACATCTAAATTGTAGTGAATCTTTTTCTCAACGTAATCTTGAATATGCATAAACATTCCAATCAATCTTGAAGTCAAATCTTCCCTCACTCAAACCACAAAAGCATTGCACATTGTAACACCAAATGCACCACTAAAGACGTCAAATTCACATAAAACATCAAAGAACAAATTTTAGGATAAATGTTACCTTCTTAGGGACTTCTTGACTGTCATATTACAAATATAAGGTGCATCCTTTGGAGGGGTGGGAGTTGGAGGTGAACCATTAGCCCCCAACTTATCAAAAGTTACTTCCACAGTCCCTGCCAATTGAATATCTTCCACTTCACCCCCTTCATCATCAACATCTCTTCTATGAAACGCAATCAAAGTGGCAGCATGAGGCATCAAAGCTCTCCTCTCAATCAAATACTGCTTCACCAAAAAAGCCAACAGCTTCACATAAGCTTTAGGCAACAGCATAGACTCTGCAAAAGATTCAGCCAACAACTCAACGGTCATATCCATTTCTTGTTCTTGCATCACACGGATCAACAGCATCGACCCAGATGGCAATTTGTGGAAAATCTTGAAACTTTGGAGGAATTGGAGCTTTTGGAGATCTGGGTATGAGAGGAATTTGCCTGTGGGAAGGGGGTTTTGGTGGATTGTTGAAGATGGTGGTGATGGGGATGATGATGAGGGGGATGAGCAGGTGATGATGAGGTTGAAACGAGGGGTGGATTTGTGGGAGATCTTGGGGTTTGATATGTGGGTTTTGGAGTACGGCGGTTGGTGGCGGAGATGACGGTGGTGGTGGTGGTGGTGGCGGCGGCGGAGGTCGACGGAGGAAGAAAGAGAGAATGGTGTTGCAGCCATGGGAGTAGGAGAGAGGAGTGTGGTGTGGACTGTGGAGATTGGGTGTTTGTTTTGGGGGATAAGGGTGTTTAGGTGTTAACCGGTTACTATATAAAATAAAATGTAATTTTTATACGAAGCGTACGAAGTAATCAGGGCGTTACACGTGTTTTTTGACGGATGGGTAGTTTAGTTCTCACAATAATTACACATAAAAGGTACATAATGACCAATTTATATTCATAATTACGTAAGTTATATTTATTATTACTCAAAGTAAAATTACTCACGTTATAGAAAATAATTACGCAAGTTATATGATAATTACGCAAGTTATGATCGTAATTACGCAGTTAATCACGCAAGTTATACGCACAACACGTAGACGTTTATAAAAAATTTGTTGATTTTTAAAAAAAAAATATATAGCTATATTATACTCAAATTAAAGAAAATACAATGCTCGATTTTATGATCTATTTTTTTTAAAAAAATAATGTCGTATAAAAAAGTTATACACGTTTAAAAAAACCGAGGAATTTGAAAAAAGTCAACAATTGTAGACTATATCTGATTTTACCCATCCAGTCATCATTCCAAGCGTGATTATTTCACTTTGAATCTAAACCGTCTATCTCTTAAATCAATGGTTGGAATTACTTCGCACGCTTTGCACGAATTTTTAACTTTGTATAGCAAACTTTATCTTTATTTTTAACACCTAACTTAGTTTTCTCGTAAGAAAACCCATAACTTGAAAAATTATCAAGTTAAATTCAAAGTATTTTTGCTTTCAACAATACTCGAACTTAAATCCTTTTATTTTTAATGATCTTCTGTAAATCATCTCAAATCACTTGCGCTAAAAAATCATGATGTTATCATGCTTACTTAGTAAAGACCATTCGAACTTCTTATCATTAAATTGTTTGGATGTTTTTTTTTGCAAAATATGAAGCGAAGTAACTTTGTAAAATTATTTGAAGTTACTTATTTTGTATTATAAGTAAAATTAAAATAAAATAAAATACTAATGCTAATTGTTTATTTAGTATTTCAAAATGTTTTACTATGTCAAAATGACATGGGAAGCGGCGTAAAAAGGGACCATAATAAGTGAAATGTTTTTGTTGTGTCAACCCTTAGAACAAATATTTGGACGTTATAAAATAAATAAAAATTAATTTTATTAATTCAAACTATTAATTATTGACCAATATTAATCTTAGCTAATAATTTGATAGTATTAATCATAACTTTCGATTTTGTTACCAATAAGAGTCTCAAATTGTTTGTTAAGTTTTTTATAATGTATCACGTGACGTGCCTCGTGAGACGACGTATAACGTAGTTACTATTAAAAATATAAGTGTTGTTTTTTTATAGATTATTTTTTGAAGTTATTTAACGTAACCCTCTTGTTACTGACAAAAAGACACAATAATTGAGTGATAGTTAACACGTCATGTCACATGTCACGTTACGAGCAACGTCACGTGCACGTCATAAAAAACCAAACAGAGTAAACTAATAGTTAGACTGAAATTGTTATTGGTAACAAAAATAAAATTTTAGATTAATATTAGTCAAATTGTATGTTGGATTATTAAAATTCAATTTTCCTAAAATACATTTTAGTGTTTTAACTAATAGAAAACTTTTGTTATCAGCTACCATCGGTATTGTTGTACTTGTTTGAAATGACTTGAATAGAACAATTATATAAACTTTAATCTTATACATATACTATTAATACTCTAGTAAGTTATAAGGACGTTTAAAAAAAAGTAAACTATATAGATGACCTCTTCGATAAGTAAAAGTATCATTTGATTTCAAGTTTCAATTTCGAAGAAACTATGTCTGTAACACGTTTGATCTTTAAAGTTAGTGTATTTAAAAAAAATCGTTAACTTGACATAAACTTTTCGTTTTATCCTTTGATTTTCAACACTTCCATCTCTTAATCAAGATCTCTTCACAATGGCCTCACCTCTACAGAATTTCCCCAACGTTCATATTATATGCAAGTACTTCGAAGAGATTCATGAGTATGTGTGTCATGACATTTGTGTTTAACTTTAACAATCATCAACGACCACTAGTATTGCTCGTTTGTTAACAGTAAGAAGCATAAGTGTAATTTTAAAAAATACGAGGACTAAAGATACAGTATGACCTAACCACATAAACCATCCATGTAATTAACTCTTGACAATACATGGTAACATGGATATCCAATCAAGATTTGCTATAGTTTTCCATGAATGTTATTCTAGAAGGTGTGACGTATGGTTCGCCTTCAAAATACATTCTCATATGTTTGTGCTAATAATACGAGAGGAAATGGATTCTTTAAGTGTTAACTTAAGACAGGTTTATGCCTATGTATAGTTGTTTTTTTCTTTTTTTTATGTATAAATACGAATGCTATGAAAGAGGATGTTTTTATCGGTTGACAACACTATTATAAAGAAAACACGAATCTTACTTGTTCGTATTATATGTGATATCCATCAACACAATATATGTAAAGACACTTCCAATATCCATTGACATGTAGAAATTACTTTGTCAGTCTTCTTGAGTCAACATGCAAGTGGCTCAAATCAATGTAAACATATGACCACTAAATCTTAATACATCTTTATGCAATGGGCACAGTTGACTTATTAAATAACATACACCCCTTCAATAACACACAGACAACATTAACTTCCATCACATCCACCATATTACATGCCACCCTAAAATTCCCATAGTCATCTTATTTTCTTTCCATCAAACAAAACAACAGCCGCGAAAAAGAGTAACAAATCTTCTCATCGCGCGTACACTGAATCCTCGTACTTTCCAGTCCACCTGCATACCAATTTGCATTGAAACTTTTAAGTTTCATCATCATCAACCTCTCGAAATGATTTATGACAACATACATTCCAAATTTGTTATGAAAACATGCAGAACCTAACCTCTGTTCTTCGTTTTCAGGAATATTGAGCTCCAAAGCCTCTTCAAATGGTTGGAAAACAAGATCCAGTTTCTTGGTGTCAACTTCACCAAGAGTCGGAGGATCCCACTGTAATTTAATAGAACCAAATGACAGTTAATTATGTAGATAGCAACTAAGTTTTTCCAGAATCTACGATGAAAAGATTACCTTTGGAGAGTTGTCTTTGTCTATGGTAAGAGCACGAATACCCTATTTGTTGCCAAAATAGAAAAAGCTTGTTTAAGTTTTGTGTTGAAAACCAACAATGTTACTATAGTATTATTCACATTCTGATTTATATCAGTTCATAGATATTTGAATAAGGGCAAAACCGACGGAAATGATAAAAATTTTACACTTTTCCTACTTTTATCGCAACTTTAAGTAAGGTGCAAGATACAAAACCAACTTACAAGTTAATAATAATTCTGCTTTTAACTTTTAAGCAACCCTTAATTTAAAAAGTGTTATCTGGTTGGATGTCAATTCAAATGCTTCTGATTATGCAAAAATGCTTGTGTGTAAAAGATTAAATAATAAACCATTTTAAAGTTGGAAAAAAATGCATTCTTTTATGTTCAAAAAGATAATAAAGTCTCACAAAAGCAAATTTCAAAAAAAAAAAAAAGTAAAAAGATGACAAATGTAACTTGGTTGCTATAATCAGTAAGAAAATGAAAATTGTGTTCTGTTTTGCCCATAATTTAAAGTTGGTTGCTAAAACTGAGAAGAAAAAATGTACAAAGTGTGTTTCAACTTCAAGCACTTTGCCCATTTGAATAATACCTCATAAACATCACCAGATATCATGCATCGGAGTATATTTATTGTGAGTCGAAATTCTTTCTTCAGGCACTCTGATAATGTTTGCTTCCTTCCATCACGAATCTGTGAAGTAGAAAAAAAAACTGTCAAAATGGTCTTAAAGTAGGAGTTCGATGTTTGAATCTTTGGACTTATGTCCCTTATTTTAAAAAAAGTACCGATTTAAGAGTTATCTTTAAACCAGTGGGAGACGATCTTTTTAAGCCTTTAAGCACGGGTACAATCCATTCATTTCCTTCCTTAAGTGACTCGGCTTCCTGTGAAAGTTACAATAAAAAATTTACACATATAAGAACAACTTATTGTTAATCTGCCTAAAAAGGAAACTTACACATGATTCTAGAATTTCTTCCACAGAATCCTTTGAAAAACACTCATCAATTGCTTCCCGTCTAAAATCAACTTTCAAGCATCAGTTTCATGTAAAATATCCAAAAACAGAAACTTGGATTCTTGATTTCAGACATTTACTTGTGTAATACACTTTCTTGACTAATCTGAACATTTACAGAGAATTCTTCAATGGCAGCTTTCACTGCACTCTCATCCCCAGAGTTCAAGCTCACCAAACGGTTTTCTAGAGCCGAAAGTTTCTGAAAATGAATTTAACAATGTTATAATTAGTTAATTGCCACATTTAAGACGGAATATCTCTAAAATAATCTGTTTTGATTCTTAAGTTCAAACTCACATCTAAAGGAACGAAATGGGTTGCAAACCCTGCTGCAACTAGTTCCTCACCACTTAACCGGGCCCCGGTTAAGGCAAAGTATTCACCTGCAACAAAACCACCAAAAATAAGGTATCTTTTTTTCATTTCAACACATCCCTTGGTTTTCTTTCATTCTTTTTCTTATAAGTTTGCGTGTTTTAAATTGTGTTATTAAAGAAACTGAATAAACCAATAACTATTTTGTCTGAAACATAGTAATGGGGTGTTTTATTGCTTGTTAAAATTATTTATCGGCTTATTCGTTTACATAATAAGCAATTTAAACTGCTTAACCAGTAACCACATATTTAAAACAGTTTATTTCAGTCACAGATAACCAGATAAGCAGTTTGAATAATCATTCTCAAGCATAAAACACCCACAAAACAGTTTATTCTTGTATTTAAACACAATAAGCAAGTAATCTTAATAAGAAATAGCAAACACCCCCTAAGATGAGTTGAATGTGTACCCAAACGGCCTGGAAGACGAGAAAGAATATATGAGAAACTACAATCAGTGTGAAACCCAATACTTGCTTCTGGCATGGCGAAAACCTAAAAATCAAAATAAATTATAAATAAATGATTTATTTTGATATGAACAAAGAGGAAGTTAAACGTAAATGCTAAAACTTACAGTTTTTTCTGTGACAACTGAGAACTTCATTGGAACCATAAGTGATGCTCCTCCACCCATTGAAATCCCATGAACAAGAGCAACCTGCAAAAAAGAAGAATACAAACTCACATTCCACAAAAGAAAAACATCATACTTTCAATGTCGCGTGTGTGTTTTGCATTTTCGCAAAAAGATTGAAAAAACACCTGCGGTTTCTTGTAGGTATGGATGTGATAGCAGAGCCAATAAAATCTATATACCACTTCAAGACAGTAATCCTCTGTAACATGAAAGACAACTTGTAATGACTGAAATGCAAATTAAAGGGACAATAATACATTAATTGACAATTATGAAATTACTTGATTTCATGCCATCATAGAACATTTTTAAGTCCCCACCAGCAGAGAATGCGCGACCAGCGCCCTAAAAGAACACGAATAAGTTGCAAACAAAATTATACCTTATACCAAGTATTTTGTATTGACAAACCTGTTCAATCTAGTTAATTAAGTTACAAGTTATACTAATCCTACTGACAAAGTAAGTTAGAATGAGGATTTGGATTAGGATTAGGATTAGGATTAGGATAAAACTAACCTTGATAATCACTAAGTTTGCATTTTCATCTTTTTCCCACTTTTCCAAGTTCTCTGCCAATAGATAAACCTAACAACATACATGATTAATGACATAATTAGTGCTTAATGATCCAAAAACATAGAAAAAGACACAAATGTGAGGTTTCTTCATTTTACCACTTTGGATGAAATCACATTTAGCTTTCTTGGTTGGTTCAAGGTGATCAATCTCACACGACCCTTTTCCTCAGTAAGAACAACCTAAAACAGAGTTAAATTTCATTAATCACACACATGGTGGAAAACCCTAAATTTAGAACCCCAAATAACATGAATTAGCTAACTTATGGGTTGATTGATTACCTCTTCTTCTGGGTTTATTGCCATT
The DNA here is from genome assembly GCA_025506505.1 of Flaveria sonorensis. Lineage (NCBI taxonomy): Eukaryota > Viridiplantae > Streptophyta > Magnoliopsida > Asterales > Asteraceae > Flaveria > Flaveria sonorensis. Next base: position 8,372,893 of record CM046436.1, read on the forward strand.
TGAATCAACTAACTTATGCAAGCTATCAGAGCATAAATTATGAAATACCCAGGTGTTAAAACTTGATAAAGATTAGAGAAATCTCAATAAAAATGTGAAAGATGGTAGCAACTAATGGTGTAATCAGCGTTTGGTAAGCAAAAGATTGAATCTTGAACTTACTTGATGAAATCAAGAAGAGAGTGCTGGACTTAACCTGGAAGAAATAAAAGTTATTTTTTTCCTTCTTTGATGTAGGTTGGTAGCGATTTGATGCGCTTGGTGGAAGGGGGTAGGTAAGATTAGAGGATGGGAATTATATGTTTTAGTGTGTAGATGAGGTTTCAAATTTTCTTCCTATCAAAATTTATAATGAAATCTTAACTTAGCTTTGTCTATAGTTTGTACAGATTATGTTTTTTTGAGTTGGTGATTAGTGTTTGTATCTTGTTAGTTTCCTGTTAGTTTTTTAATAAAAGATTTCTATTGTCTCTGTTTAAAAAATCAAAATTTAAAATTTTAGATGACGGAATTAGATGTTATAAAATAAATAAGTTGTATTTAAACGCAAACATATGTTACTAAACATACCTCATGATAGTATAAGTATATTGAGTAAAAAAATAAGGTGTATTTAGCCCATTCCTTTCTTTTGATTTGGAAAATAACTTTTTAGGTGTTTATGAGGATAATGTATACAATACAAAAGACATCTAATCAAATGATAAGATAATTACAATAAATTTCATCTTAATTATATGGTGTCTCATCATAATACAAAGCAGATAAAATAATATGACGAAGGTCCTCACACAACTAAGACGGTGAAGAGTAAGGGTGACGACAAACAACCACACATGGCCCGTGACTGTGACGTCAGATAAGAATATAATTTTAACGCTCTTATACAATATAGAATGCTAAAATCATGTAACTATTGTATATTATTTATCAACTCTTGATGAGGGTACAAGATAATTATAAGAGGAAACCAAACAAAAGTAGATATTTTAATAAAACTGTTATACCCATATAGTAACATCAAAAAATAATAATAAACCCATTAGCCATGTGATATACAATCACGTTGTTAAGTGTGAACTTTTGCTCGCGTGCCACACTTCATCCCATTAATGTATATGCAAATGTATGTTACAACAACCAATGTTCCCGTGTCACCTTTTTGCTCGCGTAACATAAAAGTTCATTGTTTTTTTTTTTTTTGTGTAAATGTTAATTAAACTTGACATAAATTTGTGTAACATCAACATTTAGTCGTATCTTATTCATATTCACTTTGGAGTTTATTGCTATGTTTGTTCCACCTATTGCTCAAACATAAAGACTTAACTAATCAACACACAACAATGTAATATATTTTTTAATGATTTAATTACAAATATGAATATTGATCCTATCTTTTGTCTTTCAGCAAAACTTAGGTTCTCTAACAAACAATTTGAGATTTTGAACAATTCAAGTTTATTTGAGAGGAGAACGAGGTATACCAATTGGAGCATTTGATATAAGTGAATACACTGAGGACACATTTAAAAAGGCCTCACATAAAGGAACGTGACATGTAGCGGTGTACAAAAAAACCGGTTCAGGAAAAACAGTCGAGTTTTAAAAAAAAAAGGTTTTAGCCAAACCGGTTTCTAACCCGATTCTAAACGCTGTTTGTTAGCCCGGTACCTAAAACCGGTTTAAAAAGCGTTTCAAAGGAAAAAAACCGATTAAACCGAAAAAAACTAGTTTCCTTGATTTGAGAGTTTGAGTATTCAGTTAGAAAAATTGGTTTAAAAAATCAATTTGATCTTATAACATGAAAACAAGTCCTATTAAAAAACCGAACCGTTTGTGGGGAAAAAACCGGTTTTTACCTCTACGGGCACTGGGTACATGTCACCTATAAGTATTAACTATGGATGACGACAGGTTGGGTTTTGGTAACCCATGTCATGCCTAACTATAAAGTGGCCATACTCAGTCCTATATTTGACGGCCCATTAAGGACCTGAGTTAAACAAAGATTTAAGGCCCAAAAAATAAGAGGGCCCATTTTTTAGATAAATTTTGAGAGAATTACAAATTACCCTTTATTAATATATGAAATTACATGTTACGTACTTTAGTTTTGATAATTACATACAAATTGTATTTTTGCACACATTTGTCCTTTACACTGACCACCACCCAAATATACAGTTAATTTAATTATGTGATCCTCACACGAGTGATATTTTTGTCATTTGCTTTTCACATCTAATATAATAAAAAAAATAAAAAGTTTTTTTTAAATAAGCAATCATTAACCAGATTGAATGTCCAAAATAAAGTACATAATTTGCTACCGAGCGTCAATTCTTGATCGGCTTGATGAAAATATCAAATAAAAAAATGTTAATAAGCGGAAATGTATTTATAAATCATAAATGATAATGCTTCTCATCTACCACAAAAAATAATAACGAAAGGAATTATGACATCAAAATTACAATAAACAAAGTAAAGATGTATATTTAATTTAAAAAAATGTAAAGGCTTTTAAAAACTTAAGTTGACTTGAATGGTGAAAAAGATGTTAAATGGTGGTCAAGATAATCAGTGTTGAAATATCAAAAAAGAGGGACACAGTATTTATTGTTATTGAGCTTAAGAAGAACATTGGTTTTATCGACTTACCCAACGCTCCGTTAGCGATCTTGTAATTTTCATTTTTCATTTAAAATTATTAATAAACCTTCAAAAAAGTTATTATATAAGACGTGAAAAGCAAATGACAAAAACACCCATCATGTGAAAAGTACATAACTGAGTTAACCGTATATTTAGATGAAAGTTACTGTAAAGGACAATATATTTGCAAATTTGTTATAATAAAGGACATTGTATGTAATTATTAAAACTAAAGAACGTAACATGTAATTTTATATATAAATAAAGGATATAATTTGTAATTTACTCAGAAGTTTCTATGTGTTGAAATTATAACCTGAACACAAGTCCAGTACGTTTAAGGAAAGTAGGAAACAAGGAGTCTAACTTTTGTGTTTTTAATTTAACACGAAAATGGTAAACATATGGATATGAAGTGATTGTGATTCAGGAGCGATTGAAATTAAGTTTGGTGACTATGCTTAATCTATTGTAACGGCAAAATCAAATGAAATACGAATCATTTAAGGATTTAAAATGATCTACTCTGAAAACACAATCAAACACAATCAACTGTCTATGCATGTTTTAATTAGTTACAATATTCTTGAAATGTTTAACTTAATGATTTAAGTAGTTATAGTATTTAACGAACTAGATGTTGAAACGTTAAATTTGAGTATGTTACAATTTTACACGGTTTTATCTTTTGGTTATACGATGCTTTTTAAATTCACTTTTGTGCTTATCAACGCTTATTTTTATATCACCGTTGTAACGTGTGGCTGCCATCCACGAGTTTTGTCTTTTTCACAAGATTTAAGGAGCACATGAATAATACGCTTCGTAGTTATTTTCGAGTAAAATCCAAACATTTATTATATATAACTTACAATTTTTGCGAGGAAATAAATGATTCTTTATATAATATAAAAATAATAAAACTATAGAAGTCATAGACCATTGGTTATAGTCGTCCTGTTACCACATCAATGAAGGTGGGGGCAGTGTTCCCCTTGGTATCACTGTGCCACATTATAGGACGGTCCAACATATCCTTTCTTCCTTCTTTGTCTTCGTCAGCGGTACCACACCTTGAGCGCAGTCACGCTAGTGAGGACGCCTAGTGCGGCGTGGCGTTCCATTGTGGCACTGTTTTTCCACCTCAACCCTCACAAGAGGTGCGGGATGAGTACACTAGATGGCCTTATTGTATAAAAGTGATGGTCCCTAATGTTTTACAACCCAGACCGGATCAACCAACGGGACCAAAAACCACGTACACCGGTGGTCCGACTGCCAGTTTTCGGACTATTTACGGTTGAACTAGCAGGGTTTGCGATTTACAGACGAACTAGCAAACTGCGATCAGAGGTCGGACTGGAAGTGTTGTATATTATGGAGATGTAGAGAAATATAAAGTCGTTGAGGAAAATGCTTCATATGACGAAAAACTAAAGAGATCTGGTCTTTGATGGATATCTAAAAGTCTTCTCTCTCTCGCCTCTATTTCTCTTTCCTCTCTTCTCCACCTTCATGCCACATAGAGTTTGAATGACAAAACTCTAACAAGTTGATACACTACGATTAACTTTGCGTCCTTCAACTTATGTAAATCCATGAAAACTCAATGGCTTTGATTTTCCCATGTTTAAGTTCTTCCTTGATCTAGGTCTACAATGCTAATGACAACACTTCTAACGTTTTTCCTAGCTTTAGTTACGAACCAACAACTTATGCCTCCAGATATGCTTTACTGCTAATCACATTAATAATATATTAATAGCCATAATTACTTAAGGATAAATTGTCATTTACATCAAAAGTATTCACCTAATTATCATTACTTCTCTCTAGTTGCATCTAATAGTTACACCATTAACAATACATATGGGTCCATAACAATCCAGCTTATTATATATATTACTTTAATAGAAGGATCGTAGTGCTAGAATAGTTGAAATAAATGTTATTATGTAATCGTTTTGAATGTTGAAAAATTGAAACAAAGTTATGAAATAGCTTCGATCGATATAAGTATTTCTTAACTTGATTACATTCATTCAATTTTTAATGTTGACAAATCGAAACCGGTTGATTTTATTTTGATTTGATTAATAGCATGTATCATAAACTTAAATCCTAATAAAAATTTGTTCAAAATAAAAATGTCAAAATGATAATAATAATTATATGGGTGTATGATTTTGTCAAAGTTTCAAATGGGATTCATTGGATCCTCATATTATTGCAGTTTCAATAAAGTATCAAAAAGAAAGTTGCACATGACCTTTTCTCATCACCTTCATGTGAACAATCATCTATCATCATATGAATATATGCCAGTTGTTTAAATCATCAACAAAAAGAACATTAATTAATGTCAAATTGACTTTTCTTTGACTATTTTAATAACAATACAACTGTTAGGATCTAAACAAGTCAAGAAAAACAAGAGACACAAACAAGATCTATGTTTAAACAGACAAATGTATGCTTACCTTTTCTTCATATGAATATATATATATGAACACATAAACATACACACATAATATATGCATATATGTATATGAATATGTATGTAACATGGATATTGTATGTGATTTACCTTTAAGATTACAGAATATGAAGTAATTCCATCTGTACATGGATAAAAATTAGTTCTTGGAGCACCATATCATGTTCTTCATCAACATGTAGAAGAATGTTACTTGATTGTTTCCTTTGACTTGATCCAATGAGTCAAACTCACCTAAATGTACCCTACAATCTCTTGATTGTGGGTTCAACCCTCTTGTAGACTTAGTTGTTAAAAAGATCTAAACTTTCTAAAGATACCATCTTTTCATTATATCTAGCATGATCTCATTCCATGTATCTATAGGCCCGGGTAAGCACCAATGAACACAATCGTTTGGAACCCTTTTCGGCTTCCCGTTCGCAAAAGGAAATGGATACATGTAAGGCCCTGGGTGCCCATCTGGTCTCATTAATGCCAATTTGGTCACATCTAACGCCTCAAGATGGAATTTTTGCGATTTCTCGACAGTTTTCTTGGCTGAAATCACTTGTTCAATCTCTTGTTGTCTCATTTCATAATCCATTCCTTCTAGATTCTTCTCATTTTCCTCAAAGGGTTTTGTCTTTGAACAAGCATCTAATGAATCCCAATCGCCTTCAAAATGGGCAGGCGAAAACGTCGTTACAATCACATCAATTCCTCTATTGACTAACACCTTAAGAGTAGTGTTAAATGCCATCCCATAAACATCATAGAATCCAACCTCAGTATGGTTCTTGTCATTACAATAATGACAACCTATTACTGAATCACCATAGTAAAACACTGCCGGATGAAGATACCAATGACCAATCGACAACACAACCATATCGATCTCGCCTAAATCTTTAGCCCAAACATCATTGACAGAATCCAAATACAGTCTATTATAAGGCACTTCTTCTGATTTCTCAACACCCTTAACAAGAAATGGTGACCAATAAATTGAAACATTAACATTATGAGATGCAAAATGCCACTTTCTGAACTTGTTGTCTTCACCATTGGTGTAAATCAACTTAGGAACAGATACAGTAGCAAGCAAACACAAGAGAGACTCCAATTGGTTCCTAGCAATGGAGTCACCCACAAATGCCACGTGTCTGTCTCTGGTTAGCTGGAGGAAGGTGTTGGGGTCAAACCTGGGGAGATGACACTTGTTTGGCTTCCATCTCCAATACAGATAGCCCATGTCTGGCCTTCCATGGCTTGCACAGTTCTGACCATCTTTGATTGTACCACATGCAGTGGAGTTGTACATTGGTCCCATATTGTCATGGACCCATTTGCCATTGGTGTAGTCACAAACATTGGCTCCACCCTCTTCTCCCACAACACCTGAAAAAATCAAACAGTCAGAAACCCTTGATCAAGAACAACCTGTAACTACTTATTTGTAATTAACTGTTAGTCAAAAGATTAAAACTTTATCCCACAAATCAGAACAATGGACCATTTACTCCAAAACCCATGATCAATAACCTCTAATTAATGATTTCTGTTGCATAAAGATTACAAATCTATCACAAAGATCATAAAGGGTTGCCCATATGGCCCATTTAGAAACAAATAACATCAACATAGGTATAAAGATTGTACCTTTGGAAGTAGGAGGAGATTTGGGGGTGAGAAGACGATCACCGGAGACGGCGGCGGAGGTGCCGGTGGTGGTGGTGGCGGCGGTGGATGGGAGTGAGGTGGGTGTAGGGAAGAAATACAAATGAAATACTACAATGAAAAGCAGAGCATACAGAGCATAAGAGAACAATTTCTTTCTAAGAGAATGAGGGTGATCTTTGTGATCTTTAGGGGTTAGAATGCCCATTTTTCATGAGTAAGAAGGCCCTGAGGTTTGAATCTTTAGGGTTTTGTGAGTTTTTGGGGTGGGAGATTGGGTCAAGATTCAAGAAACACAAGGAAAAAGGAGGTATATAAGGAAGTTTTTGACAACTATTTTCTTTTGGAAAATGGAAGCCATTGGTAGTGTGAACAAAGGTGTCATCCATAGTATGCACGTTGGACCATGTGTACCACCTGCTTGTTTAATTTGTATTTCCTTTACCAAGAATATTGACTTGTCACCCATATAAAAATACACTGTTTTTAAACATGCGTATTTATAAACCGTTTAAATCTATCAAATCGTTCAAATAGAGTAAGTTTGGCTCGTTTAAGATCCAAACAGTATAGTATTTGGTTTGATTTAGGCGGTTTGACGGTTTAAAAGTAAGGTTTAAAACTTAGAATTGGTCATTTAACTTTTATATAATACACATATGTTATTATTCTTTTCGGCCATTAATTAAATGATGTAAATGTTATGATATATTCTCACAGTTCTAAGGAAGAATAGGAGTTTTCAAATATCCACTTCCTTTTAGAATATACAATATGTACGTGTACAATAATCATAAACTGTTTTTTTATTACTTTAATAGTTTTTAATACAAACTAATGATTTGTAAAATGATTCAATCAGACAAACCGTTAAACCTCTATGTTAGTAAAACAAGCCGCTTCAGCCAACACCCAACCCGGTTGGTCTATTTTGTCGTTCCCCGAAACAATCATTAGTGGTTTAGACAAAAAGGATATTTAAAAAAAGTCGAATATGGACAGTAAACATCGCTAGTATAGTAAATAAAGCAAACATAAATAGGTAAATGTATTTTATCCTGATATTAATATGTATAACCATATTGTTAGAAGTCAAAGTTATATGAATATATTATACAAAATGGTTTATTGTTTGTTTTAGAAGACCACCTAATTTTTTAAACAAATTATTATCAACTAAATCTACCACCGTGTTTTTTCATTGCTATAAACTAGCTTAAAGCGAAGACAATTAAAAAAAACTATTGCAATTAAATACATTTGATGAATTATGAAACCACAATTAGAAGGGTTGGTAGCTTAAAAGTTGCATATGAGAATTTATAAACATAATCTAATTGTTAATAAATAATTATTAAAATACGTACTTTTTTAGAAGGTAAAAACAATTACAGCATAGTACAATAAAGAATAAGACATGTCATGTGGGGTGATAGAGTTTTGATGGTTGAATTTAAAAGGGAGATGCAAGAAAGTTATTGCATGTCAAATTTGAAATTTTTTTGCTTGTTTTCAATTAGAAGTATGTTAATATATCATAAACTTATAATTCAATAACATCATAGGTCATGTTGAAATGATAATAAAAGATGCGTGATATAAAAGTTAAGAACAAGCATGATGTCACATTATTGTATATGTAATATATTTGACTTTAGAATATGACAGGAAAAAATGTAATTTCTATTGATTTTCCATGCAATTAGCAAGTGAAATACTTTCAGCTGCCCATTACTTATTGTATTTGCAGAGATGTTGATAATCAGGTGTTTTAGATTGGTTTTTGTGTTTTTTAATATATATTTTCAAAGGAAATTTGAATTTAAAATAGATTTAAATTCAAAAAAACTCACTGGAATTCAGGGGCTGGTGTTTCCACTCGGGGTGATATGTCGCTATTTATCCCCGATGCCACCATGTGTCCCCTAAAATTGTGTGTGCGAGATCGTCTTTTACAACAAAAGTAAAACAAGATTGTTGGCTAAATTGTCGATGTTATATGTATCAAAGATAAACTTTTATGAACAGGAAACTTATTAATATTTTAAAATTGTCATTTATGTATAAATTACAAACCTCCATAAACACTACTTTGTTATGATTGGCTGGTGTATTACGTGATAAACCATGATTGAACAATTTTTTTTTAATTATTTTTATTTTGTTTTTGTGAAAAATAATATATCTTTTTATTTTGGCCTACTGGTAGAGAGGCATGCTATCAACTTGTTTTTAAAAAATACTGCAAATTACTCCACCGCATAGCAAAGGTTACAAAATCTGGTATATTATTATCGACCACAAGGTAATTTCAATTATAAAAAAGTTTCAATTAATCTTTCTTGTAATTATGTTAGATAATAATGTTTTGTTTACACAAGCTCAAAAGAATATTAAATAAGAGTTATTTGAAGAATCGAGTATATGTGATCATTTTGTAAGAGACACGTGTAGAAGTTTTAAAGGGTGCTCGTTTACCTACAAAACATGATGTGACCACCACAATACCCGTCGCACACGACGTTGAACCGACGACCGGAACGTCATCGGTCACATGGGCCATGTTTTCTTCCGTTGATGCCGCTAAATGTTTTAATCATGTCAACAAGTTTTGAGATTTGTATTTTCAAACTTACAATTCGTCAAAACACGTAAATGTTTGCACAAGCTAATTTAATTTGACGCGAATTGCTAAGGGTAGACGGGTGGAAAGCGGATATTACCTCGGGTATATGTGGGTATCGTTGGTATACCGTCTCATGTGTCTCGGGTACGTGTGGGATCATAAGGTTGGTTGTTGCTCTTGACTGTTTTAGGGTAGTTATAGATGAAAGATTGTGCATCATCATTTACGGTAGTCTTAGGGTACAGTTGAATAAAATGATGTGACATTGTTTTATTGGTTACGAGTTAAAATGGTTTTGGGTTAAAATAGTTTTTAGTTTTAAGGATTCCATCCTTCCACCTTGAGAATTGTTATTAATTAATTAAGTTTTATTTATAGAGAAGACTAAGTGTATAAATAAAATTTTCAGTAAAAATGACTAATCGAAGATGATTAAGAGAAATGATAAAATTACTAGAAATTATACATGTTTAGTGAAATTATAATTAAATGGATCATAGTTGAGAGGTGGTTCTCAAACAAATTATAATTATAATAATTATACTAATCATGATTGGTATCATATTAGTGCGTACAGTGAAAAAAAAAACAAATAGTTATAAGAGAGACATTAAGTCTAATAATGATTTGCACCACATATTTGTGAATGAATTTGTGGTTGTCGTTCTTAGCTACAAGTTTATTTCTTCTAGTAGATGTTGGTTTAAAATTACAACAGAGTCAAATTAAATTTGTCAATAAAAACAGGTTTTGAATGATGTTGAGAGAATACTCATATCTCATAAGCTTATCAGTGTAATTGAACTTGGATCCGAACTTGATCCGAAATCATTTCTTTGTTAACATAACAAGTCTAATCATATTTTAACTCAATTGCAACATATGACTCGGGTATAATTGTACATGCATGAACTCTATAACATGGTAACTACCCTATAAATAATCATAGGCTCTGAAGTAGGATAACATCATTCAAAATAACCATAAACTCTGATATCATTATAAAATACTAATAGTAGTTTTTAAGGTCTATCAAAAAATTTCTCAAGCCACTTTACAATGAACATGCCATTAGCTCACGCACCATGATTGACATTGTAATGGAGATGATTGAATTTGGCATATATAAGATCACAGGTTTAACCCGATAGTCCTTCTAACAAAATTTATGTCTCAAGCAAATGTAAAAGACCGTTAAACATCCCTTTTTTTTACTCATTGTAAGTTCAATGCACTAACAAATGATATCATCTCCCAGAAGCCAAGATTGATACTACACTCTCTGTGTTAGATTAGTTGTTTAAATTTAAGTATCAAACATTTGTTGCATTTTAAAATTAAAACAGCATTTTTAATTAAAATAACAAATAAAAATAAATCAAATATACAATGAGCTGTACATACATGTACCTAAAATAGTCAAAGACTAAAGATCTTACAGAATAGAAAAATATTAACCATGACACACTTTCGTGGACCATGTTATTATTATCATACTTTATGTTTTTAAAACATTTGTGGATCTACCCAATATTATAATATTCTTGAATGGCCACAACAATGGGCAAGTGCGTATTTTTAATTTGTAAAAAAATAAATAATAATAATATAATAAATAAATAATTCCACCGAACAACTTATCATATTTTTTTATCATCCAATCAAATCTATGTCGGAAAAATATTAAATAACAAAATACCTATTTCTTTAATAAATTAGAACAATGCATATAACAAGTAAATTGTAAATTAATGAAGAGTACCATTGGTGTCTCACATTTAAATATTCTGGTTTATTAAAGTTAACTATGAGTATTTTTGTAGTTGTATAATTTTTCACATGCATCAAAATTTATACAAACTAATACATATATATTTTATAACTTACAAAATTGTTTCATAAACAAATGATCTTAGTAAAAAATGTAAAAAGATCGTTGGTTATATATAAATCACACTCTTTTATTTATAGCATCCATACACAAAACGGAGCTCCAATAGTCCAATGGGTGAACCAGACCCGTATGTTCTTCAGAGAAGTAACGGGTTCTTCTGGGTCCACTTTGGGTTAGCCAAGCAGTGCACCACTAGCCCATTATCAAAAGTCCAGCCCAAAGTTAGTTCATCAGAAATGGGCCGGTCCATCATGAAAAAAATAAAAGCACAGTATTAAACTATTAAAAAATAACTAGATTATAAATGTAAAATGTATAATAGATGGCATATACTTTTTGAATTTTGATTTATAAATTGATATAAAAAGTGTTATTTTTAAACCAAAATGAATCGAACTCCTACATGTAATAAATATAATATTTATTTCAGATGGAGAAGAAACCCAACCAAAGAAATTGAAATCTCCTAGCACTCCCTGTTGTCACTCTCGGCCGATATGCCACCGTTATCGCCGCCACCACCATCACCTGAATATAAAAAAATACGTAATTACAATTAATGAATATATTAATTTTTTATCTTTAATTTATATCATTAGAGCCGAGATCATTTAACTAGTCAAAGCTTGTATCAACGTATCTCATGCCATAACGTAAAACAAGAGTTAATGTGTCCCAACAAACACATTATAGAGGATGATCTATGATTTATCAAAAGTTTATCCCATCGTTGACATGTGTGGATTATATATTCACCATAATTATGTGTTTTTAAACTTATGGTTGCGACGACTATTATTTTGAGGTTTTGGTCATCAATAGGCACTTTTATTTGTTTGTTTTGTTTCTTCAAACTTGAACGATATAAATCGCTAGAAGCTATTATTATTTTAAGCCAGAGAACTCTAATTGATTGGACATTGATTATTTGAGGTTGAATTATATACCAAGCTTAATGCTTTTGTATAACCCAAATGGGAATTTGAATATTGCTTCCTTTTGAAAATATAAATATAAAATATATATCGATACATATATTTGTTTGATTTGCTTTGCTATGTTTCATTTCTTTTTTGTTTATGAAGCTTCATTGTTAAGGACCCCACATCTGTTTTAAGTAAATCCTGGCTAGCACAAACTTAGATAATCAAGAAAACTAAAGTACAAACTTAGATAATCAAGAGTTTAAGTGGTAATAAATGATTCAATATAGTCAATTACTTAATGGCATTTTCAAACTTAAAAAGTGCAACACTCTTCATCCTTACAACTTTCATATTTTAGAGATTTTTACATATTTATTTTTTTAAAGTTCATAAATTACATATTTCCCAAGTTAAAAACTCAATTACATATTTCTTCTTCCTAAAACATATATATTACATTTATATATATTCATACCATGCTTTATTAATGATAAAAAGGCTACAGATTTATTTAAACAAAGGAGTACGTATATATATTTTTCATTTTAGCGTTTATATATAATAATAATCGAAAAAAGAACTCCAACCTAATATAAAAGATAAAATATTCATCAAAGTTTTTTAGATAATAGAATTCATTAAACCAAAAGATTATATTAATTAGTAATATGTGATATTGTTTATAAACTAAATCAGTTTTAAATATAAACAAATTAGAAACGAAAATAAATTGAAAGTTATTATATTATTATTTTAAGTACTTTAATACAATGAACGCTAATATTATGGTACACATTAGAAAAAAAGAACTAGTGCAAATATATTCTAAATTTTGTTTTTGTACACTAGTTTAGGTAGTGTATGGTTTAGATTTGATAGGCTTATATAAAATATGGCTTGATTTAGCAAGTTATTAAAACTTTAAAAGCTGGTTTGTTTTTTGTTTAATTAAATAGAATTTGGACCTATTGGATACTTGCTATGTTTTTCAGGGTTACATTAGCAGCCCATTGTTATCAGCTTTAGTACTTTACATTACCGCTTACCTGACCCGATAATAAATGGTCACTTTTCTTTGGCGGCATTAGAATTACACTCTTTATTAACCATACTTTAAATCTAAAATTACAAAGCGATAACTTTTGACTATTCAGAATTTCTATCCAATATACTTTCCAAAATAGTACTTAAAATGCTAAGTTTTACAAAGTGAAATGGTTCACGATTGATTTTTATCAAAAGACGGACCCCATACAAATTAAAAAGATAAAAAAGTAAAACTACAATTATTTGTCAGTAATTGCTTGATAGTTACTAATAGATAGCTTATACTAAAAGAATGAAACTTTCACTGACAGATTACTAAGAAACCACCGACTTAGGTAGGTCTAAAATTTGTTGATATTGGTGGGAACTTTTTTCGACAAAGATTCACACAGTAATTCATCGGTGATAGTAGTGATGATATTATAGATGCAAGTCTTGTCTAGGATTTTGATGCGTTTATTGGTGAGAAAAGCTTCCTTTAATGATCAGTCCTGAAAAGTTACTTTAAATGAAAATTAAATGATAGTTGTTATCAAATGAATATTTCGTTCGATACCCATAATTAAGCACTCTTCTTGGTCTCGAAATTAAAATCGAGCATGCATATCCGAAAGGAGACAGGGAATGAATGTCATTTTCCTAAATGTGTTAGCCTCGTCTATGCTAGTCAAGACTTTAGCATGTGTGCCGATGTTATAGGAACCGAGTTTCTACAGGTGTGCATGTTTTCACATGTTTTAGAAGAAGCATGCATTTGGATACAAGAGTATACATTGGTTAAGATACTTCAACAAAGTGGTTGTTGATTAGTGGTCAAATTGATAGGCTTGGTATTAACCTTCCCTAAATGGTTTAGATTATATATATATAGGTTGTTGATTAGTGGTCAAATGATAGGCTTGGTATACCTTCCCTAAATGGTTTAGATTATATATATATATATATATATATATATATATATATATATATATATATATTTGTGTGTTTACAATATGGTTTATTGGCATAATTTTCATTCTAGCTCTAGAAAATGATAAAATGGTCACAAGTTCCTCAAGTGAAACTAGGATGGGAAGTAACTCATATGTCATCAAGTATAACGTCTTATGGATTACACTCGTGGATATGGGAATCAGTGGTGCACATGTAGTAATAACATGAAATATAAAAATTGATGGTGCACAAATATTATAAGATTTGACCAATTAAAACCTTGCAAATCTTTTATGTAATTAATTATGATATTAGTGTTAAACAATATTTTTTGGTTTGTACATATAGGGGAATGTTTATATGAAACCAAAATTATTTATTACTTACTAACACCAAATCTTTTATTTTCATAATTCGTGATGCTATATTATATTTTCTTTTTTAATAACACTTACAATTTTTCTAGACGAAACTTACTTAGAGTAAGATTTGATTCTACAAACTTTTTTATCATGAGACTCGCTTCTTACCATTAAACCATAACTTTAATATTATATTATATTACCCATTTAAGTAGTTTACTCTTGTTCCGAGTAGAAAAGTTAATGCTTTAATTGGATGCATGAAAATGTTTGACTATGAGATATTACATCTTGAATGCATAATGATATTTTAAACCAATATAATTAACATAAGATCGATACATAATGCAAACACTTGATGTTTAAGTTATATAGGGCAGGGGGTCTCTCACGCGGCAACACCGCTGCTGGTCCCTCACGCCGTTTCGTTCGGCCGTTTCACGGCATCCACACGCCGATGTTTTCTCCCCATTTTGAATCCTCTGTTTCTTCCTTACGCCGGCATCCCCCACGGTGTGAGCACCCCCTCACATGGCATGATGTTGTGTGACGTGACAAATTGTGATTGGTGGGTACATGGTGTAGTGTGTGTATGGTGCGAGTGTCCCTACCACCTTACTCCTACTAATCTCATCGTTAGAGAAGCTGATATATTATTTAATACTTTAAAACACAAAGTTGTTGCACTCATTCGATAGAAGAAACTTAATACCTTACTTTATTGATAGTTTAACCGAAAGTTTCAACTAATAATCAATTATTATATCAAAATTCATTCAATTAAACAAAATTTAAAAATTGTCCTTGGCCTCTAAGGAAGATCTTGCTTGCTTTAAATCTTTTTCTTTTTGTAGGTGATGCTCCAAGCCCTGTGTGCATAATTAAAAACTCGCCTATGGGCCGTGGGCATGAGTAGATGATTATTTTCTATTTGTGAATTACTTATATATTTACTAAAAATACATACATACAGTCGTACATACATTAATTCATGAAAATATTAGATGGAAAACTTGGTATAAAAAAAGTATCATTAATTTGATAAGCTGAACGGAATACAACATATAAAATAACGAGAAAAATATATTGAACGCACCTATTCAAAAATTTAGGGTCATGTCAAACGTATTACCTTCCGTTTATTTTCATTTTTTCTGAACAATTGTTATATTTGATTGTTGCACGTCCATTGAAAATATCAGTATTAGTAAAAATTCATTTTTTTAAGAAAAACAAACTTCATTTACTCGTAAATATATATATCATTTGTTCAGAATAAAACTTAAATCCTTTATACTTATAAGAAAACATAATTTCTAAGACTCAATGGCTTGTGATAATTGATTTTTTATGTGAAATTTTAAAGGGATTCAAATACTTATAAGAAAACATAATTTCTAAGACTCAATGGCTTGTGATAATTGATTTTTTATGTGAAATTTTAAAGGGATTCAAATACTTATAAGAAAACATAATTTCTAAGATTCAATGGCTTGTGATAATTCATTTTTCATGTGAAATTTTAAAGGGATTCAAATACTTATAAGAAAACATAATTTCTAAGACTCAATGGCTTGTGATAATTTATTTTTTGTGTGAAATTTTAAAAGGATTCAAATACTTATAAGAAAACATAATTTCTAAGACTCAATGGCTTGTGATAATTGATTTTTTATGTGAAATTTTAAAGGGATTCATTTAAGAGGAGGAGGAGTGAATATAGGCTCTTCTAAAATTTATTATGTGATTAATACAAATCATTAAGGCGGGGCCGTATTAATGGCATCCTTGTGCATGACTGGACAAAGTGCAGTGATGAGCAAAAGTTGACAGTGGGGAAGAAGGTAGAGAGAGATGTTTTCACTTTAAACTTTTCCTTTACAAAAAAGTGAAACTCTCTAAACCCTAAACCAATTTTCTTCACAAAAGATTCCTCTCATCAAGATTTATGGAATTTAATTTTCTTGATTCCTTACTCAACTCTCTCCTTCTTTCTTGAATCTGTTTCACACCCCTTTTTCTTTTTATATGTCAAATTGAAGTGTTCATTCAACCCCTTTTATGTTCACAATAAAAATTGCATTTTTAACATAGACATTTCACATTTGAGTTTTGATAGTACATTTGGTCAAGAATTGCTTTGCAGGTTAGGGTGATCAAGATTTCTTGGGTTTACTGAACATTTGTTCGAGATTTTGTGTCAAATTGGTGAAATCAAGGTTATTGGTGTGAAAGATTTAAGAGTTTTTGTTGGAGTTGAAGAAAAAAGAAGGGTATGGCTGGAGGAGGAGCAGCACCACCACCTAAACAAGATGATCAACAACCACACCCTGCTAAAGATCAGCTTCCAAATGTGTCTTATTGCATCACCAGTCCACCACCATGGCGTAAGTGTGCTAATCTGTGTGTTTAACTGTGTGTAAACACCACTGTAAAGTGTAGATTATTATAATTGTTATTATTGTTGTTGTTTGATGATTGATCACTGTTAGCATGGATTTATGGTGTGTATTTCAGTATCTGTGTTCTTTAACGAGTTAAACAGTCATGTGTACCATTTTGGTAAGAACTTATACCATTTACTGTAAACAAAAGCATCGTACTTGCAAGAATTGCAAAAAGAAAGAAGTTTAAACTTGGATTTTGGAATGAAAACTAGTTACAATCTAGATGGTTCTATCAGCATTTACAATTTCATAACTTTAACAAAATCATTCACTCATACAAAATCACTGGTTGAATTCTTGATCTTACTACACTAATCTGACCCGACACACCCCAGGGACCCACTCATGTGGGAGCCTCATGCACTACACTAAACTGAGCAGGATAACACTGTTTTAGTCTCTGGTGGAGTGGTGGGTGCTTTTGTCCAACACAATGAGATGAAGTTACAAAAATGACCTTATATCCTCAATCTTGATCCTTCATTTTGTTAGTGTTAAATGATCACATAGCTTCCTTTTAATGCAGCTGAGGCAATACTGTTAGGCTTCCAACATTATATTGTAATGCTTGGAACAACAGTTCTCATTCCTACAACTCTGGTTCCTCAAATGGGTGGAGGGCATGTAAGTCTTTTCACAATCTTGATATATAAAAGTTTTCAAATTATAAACTTGTTTTGTTGTTGATCTACTTCAGACACATTGGTTGAATTGTTTCATTTTAGGAAGAAAAGGCAAAGATGATTCAAACACTACTCTTTGTTGCTGGTTTGAATACATTAACACAGACAACTTTTGGGACGCGGTTGCCTGCTGTCATTGGGGGATCGTATACTTTCGTGCCTACAACAATTTCAATCATATTGGCGAACCGATATAGTGACATTGTGGATCCTCAAGAGGTGGTTATGCTACCAAGTACCAACCTTTTATGAAATTTATAGATAACATATTTTTTAATTTAAATCCAATTTAATCCCCAAATGTTGATGATTATATAGAAATTTGAGAGGATTATGAGGGGGACTCAAGGCGCTCTTATTATTGCTTCAACTCTTCAAATTGTGCTTGGTTTTAGCGGCCTTTGGCGTAATATCATAAGGTTAGTTTTGAACTCTGGGATTGTTTTTATTTTATTTAATTATTGTAATTTGAAACACATTTGGGCTTCCTAATTTCAGGTTCATGAGTCCATTGTCTGCAGTTCCGTTGGTGGCTTTAAGTGGATTTGGACTATATGAGCTTGGTTTTCCCTTGGTATGCATATATATATATATATATATATATATATATATATATATATATATATATATATATATATATATATATATATATATATACATATAAAGGAATCCTTATATAAAATGCTGCTAATTATGCCTAAAATATTAGTTTAATATAGTTGCATGATTTTCTGTAGGTTGCGAAATGCATTGAGATTGGATTGCCACAGATCATTTTGCTGCTAATTTTCTCTCAGGTAATGCCTGTAACAATATTCTATAGGTTTCAATATTGACCAATATTTGTGTAAATTGGTTACTTAGGGTTCTGCCTGTCACTAACAGATCAAATGGATAATAGTAAAAAATAGCTAATATGTTATCGGTTGAAAGTCGCACAAAGTGTGTACAAACTATGAAACAAGTAAAAGCACCTAAAAATTGTTTTTTTTTTTATCAACATTATGATTATTATTGCAATAGTAATATACTTTTAACCATATTTTTCACTTTAACTAATTATAAAACTCAGAAAAAGGTAAAAAGAAAAGGGTTTTTCACGACCAAATGAGTCAATTCGGTTTGTACCTTGTCTAGTCGTCTCTAACAGGTCAAATGGGAAACTTATAAGAAATTAGCTAAAATGAAAAACCAATAAATGGGTTAAGTGGGTTGAAAGTCACGCCAAGTGTGTACAGAAGATCATTTTATTTCAAAAGTTAAATTATCATTCTAATGATATAGTTTTTTAATTCATATTTTACACATTCTTTATGCATAGAACTCAAGAAAAGAAAAAAAAAGAAGTGGATGTAGGCCAGCTTGAACCGACCCACACAAGAATTTACAAGTCACTCTGACCCATTACCCGACCAGTTCATTTTGCCACCTCTAGTATATTGATATATTCCAAGAAAGATGATTTTGTGCAGTAAATACTGATGGTCTAATGTTAAATAATGATAATGTTTATTGCAGTACATACCCCATCTTATGAAGGGAAAAAGCCATATATTTGACCGCTTTTCTGTTTTATTCTCGGTGGTAATCGTGTGGATATATGCTCACTTACTAACTGTTGGTGGGGCCTATAAGAACAAATCTGAAACAACTCAATTAAGTTGTAGAACTGATCGTGCTGGAATCATAGGCGGCGCTCCTTGGTATATGTTGTCTGTCAATTGTTGTTTTTACATACTTCATATTCTACAACATCATTAAAAGGTACATTTTTTCTATAGGATACGTGTTCCTTATCCGTTTCAATGGGGAGCTCCTACTTTTGATGCTGGAGAAGCTTTTGCTATGATGGTTGCTTCATTTGTTGCTCTCGTCGAGGTTTAATGTTGAATCTTTAATGTTCTTATTTCATGAGATAACCATTAGTTTTCTAAACTTTTATTCACTATTTTGTTTCATGTTTGCCAGTCTACTGGTGCATTTATTGCAGTAGCTAGGTATGCAAGTGCAACTCCTATGCCACCTTCTGTTCTTAGCCGTGGCATTGGTTGGCAGGTACTGACATTTATTTGAGGTTTTGTACTATGTTTTACTTTGTTTCCGGGATCATTATTGATTCATTTTTCTTTTTTTCCAGGGAGTTGGCATTCTATTTTCAGGAATCTTCGGGACAGGAAACGGTTCATCTGTATCAGTGTAAGCTATACTTGTTTGTTTTAGAGGTGGCCAAAAGAGTAAGTCAGGGGTTTGGTTATTAAAACGGATGCAAGTTGAAACGAGTTTTTTCTAAGACAGGTCAGGTTGTGACACACAAACAACTTTTTGTCCGTTTTATAATGGTATTTAATGGGTCAAATATGATTACAAAAACTACGTTACTTCAATTATAACTAATTTTGTAAAATAAAATGAATTAGTAGGCTGTAAGCTTAATAAAGTACACTTTAGCCAACTTTCAAGTTTCAACCGTTTGTCCCACTTTATGCGTATCCCTTTCATTCAACTTTTTTTATTTGACCCATATAGGATAAACGATAACTCAAACATACCTTATTAGTTAATGGGTTGAAGGTACCACCTCTAGTTTGTTTCAAAACAATTATCAAGATTCTAATCCTGAATGTTTGACAGTGAAAATGCTGGTTTGCTTGGTTTAACACGAGTCGGTAGCAGAAGGGTTGTGCAGATCTCTGCTGGTTTCATGATATTCTTTTCCATTCTTGGTATTAGTCAAACATTGTGTTCTCTTGCACTCACGCTTATGACTCAATATACTTTATTTTGATGCTCTTCAAAACGGATTCTAATTTGCAGGAAAATTTGGGGCGGTATTTGCATCAATTCCAGCACCTATTGTAGCAGCCTTGTTTTGCTTGTTCTTCGCCTACGTGGGTATGCATGAATTACAAACTCTCTTTTGGTTGCATTCTTCGTATTGATACCGCAAATCTGTTCATGAGTGACAATTGTCATGGAATCTTTGCATGAAAACAGGGTCAGCAGGACTCGGGTTTCTACAGTTCTGTAATCTAAACAGTTTCAGAGTAAAGTTTATTCTTGGATTCTCGATTTTGATGGGGCTATCAATACCACAGTACTTCAATGAGCACACTGCTCTCAGGGGTTATGGTCCTGTACACACGAAAGCTAGATGGGTAAGAACTCTCATCTTTTTACGTAGAGAAAAATGTCAAAAATGATGTCTTCACGTTAAGGTCAAACATGCCAATCTTTAGCTTGGTAAACAATATGAACCGTGAATAGGCTTTCTGTAGTAATTCTTCTAGATAGATCACATGCACCAGATTGGCATTAGTAGTGAATCCTTGTAAAATTTTCATTTAAAAAGTACTAAATTTGATCTCACACGTCAAACTTTTTGAACAGAGAAAGAGCTGACTTTTGAGATTAGTATGATCTCCCTATCAAAATGCCACGATTCTTGTTATAATTTTCTAGAATATCCCCCAGCCGCATTTAACTTGAAGCACTAGAGTTATAAATATGTTAACTTTACTCTTGTATTCATTTATGCATTTGAAAGTACTAGATTTGACCTCAAAAGGCAAACTTTTTAACAATAGGAAGATGCTGGCTTTTGAGGTCAAAGAGCTTCCATAATCTGTAACCGCCTAACTGCCATGAGTATGATATATTATTTTATAATGCATTTTCCCCAAGCAGTTAATAGCAAACAAGCATTAAACTTACAAATATGATGATATTGTGTTTGCAACAGAGTCCACTGGTTTTGCATTTAAAAGGTACTAGATTTGACTTAAAGTCAGATATCAAGTGGGATATTCCCTTTGACTTCAATAATCCCAAAAATCTCTTCCAACTACTGTACATTGAACACTGAACAAACACTTAGAATAACATAGAAACATGTTGGTTTTATCATGTTTGCAACAAAATTAATCAAATTTGCAAATGAAAAGCATGAGGTTTGACCTCAGAAGTCAAACATAAGTTAACAAATCACTCTTTCTGTTTCTTTCTTCAGTGGAACGATATGGTAAATGTACCATTCTCTTCAGAAGCATTTGTGGGTGGATTATTGGCTCTGTTGCTAGATGTAACATTAAGGCAGAAAGATCCTGCAACAAGGAAGGACAGAGGAATGCATTGGTGGGACAAATACAGATCGTTTAAAACAGATTCGAGAAGCGAAGAATTCTACTCTTTGCCCTTTAATCTGAACAAGTTTTTCCCTTCAGTCTGATTGAGATTCTGTTTAATCTTTGTTGTTAGCGTACCGCATTGTAATCATGTTTGATCTTTATGCATTCTATTTTGAATCTTGATCATCTTTTCCAAGCTTGTTTCTAGAATCAAAATGAAGCATAGTGAATTTCAAATTCGCATGACTTCAAAACATTTTAAGCTCGAGTTCAAGATCTAAATGTTATCTAATTAATTTCAAGTAAGAACAAGTTAATAATTTTATCTTCTTAAGAAAAAGGCAAGAAGGTTATAAAGAACAAGATGGACGTTGGTTTTGTTCTCTTCAATTTATAAAGAGAAATCAAAGGAAGCAACATGATGATTTACCTGAAGCAGTTTCCAAAACCATCTAATAGAACAGTTAACTTCATTATGTAATACACTGAATATAAATGCACATTTGTAAACCATTGAATGATAATTGTATGTTTTTGAAAGCTTACAACACTTTGAGAGTTTGAGTACACAGATTGAAGAAGTGAAGTGAAATCTCAATGTCACTCACGGTTAAAACCTTCACCAAATTTTGACGGTGTTTTCTAAACCTGTAGAGACGGCCACCCTCGTAGTGACCATTCTGTCACTGTATGATTATCATGCTGAAGAAGTGAAGTGAAATCCCGATGTCACTATTTTCTCTCATTTAAGCTAATAAGGGTAAAATTGGTATAGTGAAAAAGTTAAGAGGAGAAGATACTTACTTAGCCTTTACAAAATAGAACTAAAATAAATAAAATCTAACAGTATAGTAACCAAAAACACACATGGATGATGGACCAAACAAATATTTTCTCGAGTTTAATCCTCATACTCAGTCTCTTCATCATCGTCGTCATTATCAACGCCACCACCATACCTCCATCCATCCTCCCCGTTATCTCTATCTTCTTCGGTCTCTTCACTGTCTTCTTCCTCTTGCACGGGTTGAACCACCACCGGCCACGGCTGCTTCTTGGCTGCATTTGAAGCAGCAGCAGGCGGCGGCGGCTTACGCTTCACAACTTTAGCAGGAGGAAGCTTTATGTTGGGTTTTGGGCGACTTGTTTTCTGGTTTTTGGTGTTTCCACGTTTGACTGCGTATTGACCATCATGGTCACTACCAGCATCTATGTCAGCATCTGTGTTGTTTTTGTTACGTGGGGCGGTTTTTGGAGTTTCCTCAGGGAGATGACCCGGGTGCTCTCTTCTTAAATGGAGGTTGAGCTTGTATTCATGAATGTAAGCCTTTTCACATCCTTCATAAGGACAGGCGTATGGGCGGTCAGATGATGCTGTTGCATAAGTGCTGGTTGCAGCCACCTTTGGTGCCTTGGTAGCAGGAGGAGGTTTTTCCAAAGGTTGGACTTGGACGTACTTGGGCGTCAGCTCAGGCAAGTTATTCATGTTCTGCTGAAATTAGAAAGCCAAAAGGTCAAACCGAACACAATATTTACGTTGAGCAATTTGCTTAAATATGAAGATAGAGTAAGATGAAACCTTTTCATGGTGAGATAAAATGTGATTCTTTAGTTTGTATTCATGAGCATATCTCTTGCCACATTCTTGAAATGGGCAGATATGATAATTCTCTTGAGAATGAGTCTTCATGTGTGACCTTAGGTTAAAATCCAATGAAAATGCCTGCCATAACATGGAGTATTGAAATAAAAAATATACCAACACATCTAAGTTGCTATTTAAAAGATAGGGATAACCGCCCCCAAAATAACAACTGTCACACTTGTACAGAAAACAGCAAAGTACTCTAAAATATTAGAAATAACATAATATTATTTTTTAACAATAATGGCAATGAGTTAAAGAAAAAGAAAGAGATCTTGTTGTAAAAGCTCTATGGCCTGAGATGCTTGGCTTCAAAAAAGCACGAGACATTCCAAAGCGTTTAGACTTTAGGTCCCAAAAGTCAAGGTGCAATGTGAGAGCTTCACAAACGCAAGGTATTGCTATATGTACAACTAAAAGCTGCATCTCTCCAATCTCTTTACATATAAGCCTTTTAGCCTTTAGTGGCTTTTTACATATTAGCCTCCTAGAGACCCTAATTCTGATTGCCTCCGCGCTTTTTAAACCAAGTTGATATGGATGTGAAACACTGTCTTTCTTTCCATTGATTCATACAAGGGTAAAAAATTGAACGCCTATTGCTATTTATGGTACATTGCTATCATTAGCGAATGATAGAAGTGTGAAAGCAACTTGTTTTTTTGTGCAATTATCTCATATATATAATGTTTAAGTCTTTTTACTGTTACCTAAAACAAATTTCTAGAAATAAGCAACAAATAGAAGCAAAAGGGGGGTTTTTATGGAATGTATTTTTAGGATTGATAAAGCAATTACCTTGCCACAACCTTCATGTGGACATACAAAATCTCTCTCACCTGTATGGATGAGAAAATGCCTCTTTAACTTTGAGCTATCCAAAAATTTCTGCAAAAATAATACCAAAGATTCATCGCCTTAATAAATCAATCAACGAAAACCATATATTTACTTGTTGGAAGAAACAATTGTTTCCAGAGATTACTCAATCAAAACAGTAAGAAAAAACAGAAAATAAGAAGAACAAGCACAAGATTTTTCCTCCTTTTTTTGGGGAACAACCCAGACTCTTTTTATTTTATTAAAGCTCAATACCAAAAAAAATACAATAAGTCAATAACCAATAACCCTTATTTATAATAAGCCTAAACTTAATCCCCAAAACTCTCTAAACCTATCTATGGTAACTTTCTCCTAAAATAAAAAATACTTTATTCAATATATAAACTTCCTACCATAATATCAATTAAAAACAATTAATAAAACTAAAATAATTGACCCAAAATAAACTGGAGAGACCCATATCAAACCCGTGACCCATTGACCCATAACCCACTTCTCTTAATGACCCACAATTAGAATTAAATCCCACAATCACCCTCTTTATCCTAATGTGGTCATCCTTCTTCTCTAAAGTAGGGCAGGCTCGTCTTCCTTGGCCAAATTTGCTTATTCAAACTTCGGCTTTGACTTAAAACATTCCCGAGCATAATGGCCAAACCCTTCACATCGATAGCACTTGATCCTTGATTTATCACGTCTCCCATTTGGTTCCTGCCAACTGCTTCTAGCCTGGTCTTCACGGCCTTTCTCCCTGTTTTGGTCTCTCCTACAGCTTTGTTTGCAACAATCACACTTGCCACATCTACCCTTAGCCTGTTCATCATTATGAGTGAACAATAGCTTGCCTTGTGTGTCCTGAGTTGGGTCTTCTTATGTCTTCACTCTCTACTCATATGCCATTAACCGGCCAACCACCTCTTCAAAAGACATTGATTCAATCTCAGAATATTGCTCTATTGAAGCAACAATAGGTATGGACACTCTAGGCATTGAGCTCAGAAATTTCCTCACTAATACTTCATCTTCAAGTGACGACCCAAGGCTTTTATACCTTGATTGCACTCCACTTAGTTTTCCAGCAAAAGTATCAATAGTTTCAGTCTCTTTCATCTTCAAAGATTCCAAGTCGCTCCTTAATGTTTGCAACCTAGCCTTTTGAACCCTCTTGGCTCCCAAGAATTGCACCAGGAGTGCCTCCCACACGTCCTTTGGCTCTTTATGCTTGGCAACTTGAAGCAAAACATCTTCCAAAAGTGTCTGAATATCAAACCTTTTGCCATGGATTTTTCTCTATCATCTACTCCTCCTCCCTTTTAGGATCTATGGTCTCTCGCAGACCTTGTGCAGATACGCTAGTTTCCATCATAATGGACCAAACTGTATAGTTGGTTGAAGTCAATTTCGGGCATTGTAAACTCACATTACTACGCTCTCGAACCTGCACGATTGCACCTTGAACTTCTGCCATCTTCTTTCACGTAATTTGTAAATATAACTCTTGCTTTTCTGTTGTCTTGCCGCCTCACACAGCTTTTATTCCGCCTCACGCAGAACCCACACAACTTACTGTTCTGCCTTACACAGAACTAATCCTTTTTCTTTTCAGTCGTCCTCTTCGTATGCTCGTCTCCCACGGTTACAGCTTGAATCACACAGCTTGTACTCCTTCAGGGGTTGTATCACACAACACCTCTTTGGTCTTGATTGCATCACACAATCAATTCTGCTCCAACCGCCTCTCGCGACCCAGATCTGTCTCACACAGACCTGCTCGAACAATCTCTCTCAGATCGTAAATTGGAATTGCCTTAAATCTTCACTTCAGGCCCATGATTAGTTCCGCTCTGATACCAATTGTTGGAAGAAACAACTGTATCCAGAGATTACTCAATCAAAACAGTAAGAAAAACAGAAAATAGGAAGAACAAGCACAAGATTTTTCCTCTTTTTTTGGGGAACATCCCAGACTCTTTTTATTTTATTAAAACTCAATACCAAAAAAATTCAATAAGTCAATAACCAATAACCCTTATCTTCCTACTCTAATAAAAGGGTAAATGGTGTGCCACCTGTCAGCACCATATTCATTCTAAAAAACTTTTCCCGCTTCTCTCTCCTATAAATAACTACATTAATTACTAAAAATATTATTTGTTTGTACATTATAAATAGTTTTTAATAAATTAAGAAAGATATCTTTTTATTAATGTTATTTCTGTAGAAATAGTTTTTTATAAAAAGAATTTTTTTCTAAAAAATCAAACTATTTTTACTTAATATTTTAAAATTGGTTTTTCTAAAGTAAATTTTTTATAAAACAAAAATAATTAAAATAGGGAGTTATAGTAAGGACATTTTTAAAAATGAAACTTTTTTAAAACGTTATTTTGAAACAAAATGTTTAATTTATCTTTGAAAAAAACAAAAAAAAATTAAAAAGTTCATATTATTGTTTTATTACTTATAGTTATTACTCATATGTAATTCCAGTGATAACATGTCTTATTATATCGTTTTATAATTTTTATTCTATTTATTAATTTATATGTTAAACCCGTGTAATACACGGGTTTACTAAAGCTAGTTTATAATAAGCCTAAACTTAATCCCCAAGATTCTCTAAACCTATGTATGGTAATTTTCTCCTAAAATAAAAAACACTTTATTCCATATATAAAATTCCTACCATAATATCAATTACAAGCAATTAATAAAACTAAAATAATTGACCCAAAATAAACTAGACAGACCCAGATCAGACCCGTGACCCATTGACCCATAATCCACTTCTCTTAATGACCCACAATTAGGATTAAAGCCCACAATACTGCCACATAATTTTCAAGATTATGACAACAGCAACATATTATAGAGAAAAGGTTAACCTTTCCACAATTCTCATAATGGCAAACATATTGTCGTTCTCCGTGAATGTGAGAATGCTTTCTTAAAGCTCCGGCGTCAATAAACGTTTTCCCACAGCCTTCATAGCTGCAGAGGAAAAGAACTTCAGTAGTTGGTTCAGGTTCAGGTTCTAGAGTCACTGGATTTTCTGTCTTCTCTTGCATGGCCCTCTTTTGAGCTTCTAATTGCACAAAACAAGGAAAACAACTTTATTAATCTTCTTGCGACACTAATTTAGTGCAACTATTTTCTTTTAATATACATATTTGATGCATTATTTGTTTAAGAAACAGCTGCTAACCTGTGACCCATTTCAAAACCAAACATTTCCCACCTGTTGCTACAACATCCTGAGGTACCCTGGAAGAATAATACACACACACACACACATTAGTCTCAAGGTTCGAAACAAATGAAATAAGATATACAGCAAGCACATTACAAAGAATTCTAGCTATTGCTTGAATGGGATTTTAAAGGTAATCAACCAAACAAGAAATAACAGACAATTAAAGAAACCCTAACTATCGAGATATGTCAAATCTGTTTGGATCAATAATCACACAGACAATAACATTGCAGGAAAAAAAAAATCAGACACAGAATTTACACGTTCCAGCGATTTGCACACATCTTAATCGCTTCAATTTTAACACATCAATCAAGAAATCACCTCAGAATTCATTCAGCTCATTAAGGGGAATCAACATCAGCAACACGGATATCCATAGTTGCATAAAGCTACTAAAGAAACCCTACATTTGTACACCGAAACAAACTAAACAGTAATAATCTAGTGCGTATATCATATCCAATTAACTACTAAAGCCACCAAGATTCCCCCTTTCGACTTCACCTACAATCACTGAATTGGGGTTTGTAAAACAACGAACAATCACATACTCCCAGAGGCAAAACACGAATATAAACACTACAAAGTGGGTGTATCGGTTTACCATTCTTTGAACCATTTAACAGCGGGTGTTTTTGACTTGATCAGCGGTCGGCGTTCGAAAAGGGTGTGGAACGACTGATGTTCCATACTTGTAATCGGGCCAATTAGTGATTTTACCAGCAGAATTCAGTGATTTGATGATTCACCGATTAGGGTTTTGAAGGTAATTGAATTTGGGGAAGAAATTAGAGATGCGTCGGCTATAAACGGAGTTTGTAGACGAGCAAGATGGCATAGACGTTGTGTTGGGTACTTGAGTTTGTGGTTTGGATGGATCGGGTCGAGGTCCGAATGAGGTCACAATCGGGTTATGGTAAATTACATTTTGTAACCTCTTGTTTTTTGCATTATTATACAACGCACCTCTTTTTATAGTTATAAATAAGTTTAAGTGTCAGTTTAGCAGTCTTATGCTAAGTTGCTGTTTGTTTTTTCTGTAGGAAAATGTCTGCAGTCTGCGGACCACATCTGCAGGAGAAGAGGTGGATCAAACGTCTGCAGTCTGCAAGAAGAAGACTGTTTGTTTTTTAACATCTGCAGACTGTAAAAATATACTGTAATTAAAATAAACCTAATTTTTTAACTTTAAAAAGTACTTCAACATTAAATTTTAAATAAAAGTCATACAACACTGCAATAATATTCATAAAACCATAAAAATACATTTTATTTAAATCATTTATTCCATATTTTGCATTAACTGCTCAGAAATTTCATCTCTTAACTGAGTCATATATTCCCGATCTGATACGGTACCATGTGCTTCAACCTCATTTTCATCAACGTGCACATGACGAACCATTAAACATAACAAATCATTAAACATAACAAACCATTAAACATAACAAACCATTAAACATAACCAACAAAAAGCATTCAAGGTTCTCACACAATGCATATAATGTTTTCAACCATAACCAACCAAGAAGCAAACAATGTTCTTAACTACTTTATTAATCCTAAACTTGTTGACGTCATCGAGATCCACCCTCTCAATACCTCAGGAATCTGTGGCAATGTCATCCATGCCTCTCTCATATCCGAAGAAACTCTAAAAATATGAAAAGTGGCTAAGAATAGAGGATCAACTGGATCTAACCCAACCAACTTCAACCTCTCAGAACATTCAAGAACTGTCGGCCCTTCTTTGCATTTAATCAGATATTGTAGAGCCTTTTGCATATCATGGGCTAGATCATCAGCAGTGATAGAGGATGATTTTAAGGTTTTTGCCCTTTTATTTGGATTAGGGTCGGGGGTGGACTCGGCGGTATCCTCATTAATAGGCTCAAAACCAAAATCATAAGAGCCGGCATCATCTTCTGTATCATGAAGAACGGTGTCTGTAAGCATAAGCGGTTTGACACGATGACAAGAAGAT
The DNA here is from genome assembly GCA_025506505.1 of Flaveria sonorensis. Classification (NCBI taxonomy): domain Eukaryota; kingdom Viridiplantae; phylum Streptophyta; class Magnoliopsida; order Asterales; family Asteraceae; genus Flaveria; species Flaveria sonorensis. The sequence goes on from CM046436.1 coordinate 8,402,477, forward strand.
GACCCAACAGCCGATGTTGTTTGGGTTGAAGTCCACTTACTACCCCCAGTGGCAGTATTACCATCAAACAATTGAGCACAAAGCTCTGGAAAAGGCAATGGAACTGTTTTCAATGATACCGCCTTCGGATGCCCCTAAACCGAAAGTAAAAAATTGTTTTAAGTATATGTGTATATGTATTTGTTAAAAATTTTGTATATATAAACATACATTCTTAAATTCTTCTCATTCCTCGTTGGTTAAGGTAAAAGTGTTTGTTTGAGGGTTGTATATGTTGCCTGTTTTGTTTTTCAAATACACCCACCCTATGTATTTGGCTTTAAGATTATCGTACGCATTCTTCATTTGTTTTTGCGTCAAATCCAAGCCAAACCTCTCCTTAAACATTTTTCCTAAGTTATTCCATGACTCTTTGTGCATACTCAATCATTTTCTACTCAACTTGTTAACCTCTTCTATGCAAGTCTCTAGTAAACATTTTTGTTGTTCAATCGACCATTGTTGTTTCTCTCCCATTTCTATTAATCAACAAACAAAAACATTTTCACAAATCAAATCTAATAAAATACTAAACCAAATCACAAATCATACCACCTAATATCATAAATCAAACAAATCATACCACCTAATATCACAAATCATACACACATTACATAAAATGTATATATAATTGCTAAACACTAATATACAAGCACAATACCCATACATGAACACATACATACTACCATCAAAACATACATTCAAATATATATATATATATATATATATATATATATACACACACACACACACAAAAACAACCATATGGATTTGAGCAGAACACAAAGATGCCAAAACCTACTACCCATCAACAATCGAACAACATTAACAACATCAACAATCGAACAACACAACCGTGAACTGCTACAACATCAACAATCGAACAACATCAACAATCGAACAACATCAACGATGCGTTTGTAAGCAACATAAACCTGAATCGCAGACCTAGGGCAGGGGGCGACCGGGCAGGGGGGACGGTAGGGCAGGGGGCGACCGGGCAGGGGGCGACGGTAGGGCAGGGGGCGACGGTAGGGCACGGTCACGGTGGAGGCTCGCAATGGGGATGAGGGTAGAACAGTAGGGGAAGACTGGAGGGTGAAGATGTTGTTTAGGGTAGAAGTGTATGAGAAGAGGTAAGAAGTAAATATGTTTTGTCTTCTTCACGCAGACCTCAGGAAGACGTTTTTTAATGAAAAGTCTTTTAAAAAACAAACAGTCTGCAGACAGAAACGTCTGCGCTTGGTTTACGCGGCGCAGACAAAATAGGTCAGAAAGTACTTCTGACAAAAAACAAACACCACCTAAGTTAATAGAAGAGCCGACTAAATAAGAGGTATCGTCTAAATTAATTAACATGTTTCTAAGATTTATCTTTTAAAATGTTTCATGAACAATTAAAATATGTTTTTTAAGTGAACCAGATAAACTATCGAGGACCGATTCAAAAGTAGTCATTTAATGTAATTATTAAAATGTTACCAAACAACTCTTAATTTGAGTGATGGATTTATTTTTTATTTTATCAAGGTTGTAATATTTTGATTTTTGTGTGTCTATCAAAAAAGATTATACAAGATCAGATTAATGGACTGGCTTGGGCCATTGAAATATAAAGTTTTTGCAAATCTGGTTCGATCACCGTTTGGGTTTGTCAGTCTAAGTAGTTTGACTCTAGTTGGTTGGTCCCAATGAAGACACTTCAAGAGTTTCTATTTCAGTTTTTTTTTTATCTTTTTCTATTAAACTGTATAAAATAAACAATTAAATAAAACATTATCTTCTTTCAAATACATACTTATTTAGGAACTAATACCAAAATTCATGTAACTTCTCTTTTATCTTTTTCTACTTAAGTACACTAAAGCCCATATGTTACGATGTGTGGGAGTCGCTGTTTGTTTTGTTTATATTTATGTTTACGCTTGATTACTTCACAAACGATGAGAATGACATGTCATGTGCTATGTTGTCAAATGTGCCAAAGGCGCCCTTTTGAGGCGAGGTGCAAGGAAACCGTATTGCTATAGTGCAGGCGTCCCCGTGACATTTCAGCAAGTTTCTGGTTAGATTTCGGTCAAAATTTGAAATTCCGACGAGTTTTTGTTTTCTTTTATTTCTCTCTTTTATTTAACATGGTTGATGCTTTTGTTCTATTCTAAATATGTTGTAAACGATGTGTAGATGAAAGAGAGATGAATAAGAAGAGAGAGGGAGGGACGGAAAAGAGGTAAGAGTTTATGTTAAGAGTCTTTAAAAGATAATAGAAGTAGTAAAAAGATGACTGAAAAGTACAGAAGTGCATAAACATAAAATAGAGATTAAGTATTTTTAAAAAGTGATAAGAAGAATGAAAAAGTAATAAAAAATTACAGAAACATTAAATGAAGATTAAGTAGTCAAAACTCGAATTGATTTATTATTAGACTGTTAGTTTTTTGTTGTTTGACTAATATATTTATATTTCTACACTTATTATATATTTTTTGATATTTTTTACACTGCGTTTTTTTTTTGTCTCGAGCGTGCACATTTTTTACGCCTTACACCTGGACAACAGGCGAGTCCTTAACGTCTTGAGTGCGCCGTGCGTCTTTAACAACATAATTCATGTGTATTAGTCATAACTACCGATTTACAAGACGATACGTGAAATTATGATAAATCACAAGACCAATTGCATATAGTTTACTCTTAGAAAAAGTTATAACTTGAAGAAAAGAAATCCAAAATTGGAAGAAGATACCTACTCATAAACAAAGCATGTTCCTACTCTATCCAAAACACACACACTCAGCCTGCAAATCGATCGATCATTGAACCCTACACAAATCACTCGTACCAATCACAGACCTTTTGATCATCACCAACAATGAACAATAACATCCTCCTAAAATCAAACACTCTGTTTCAAATCCCCTTCATACCCACTTCATTCTTCCTTCAATCCAACAAAACCCTCCATTCTTTCCCCTCAATCCAACTCCCCAAACACAAATTACCCTCATTTCACGTCAAATCACCATCTGGGTCCCCTGTTTTCTCCTCAAAAACCCCTACACAAGACGAAACAAACACCCCTGAAACAGAGACATTCGATTTTGAAGATCAATTTGATGAAGAATTCGAAGAAGATGAAGATGGAGACGATGATGAAGATGAAGATATTATTGTTCCGTTACGTAACATGAGACAGTGGACTCGAAACAAACCCAGAGGGTTTGGTGAAGGGAAAGTTTATGATACGAGTTTGGAGGATAAATTGTTGGAAGAATTGGAGCAGAGTAGGGCTGCTCAAATTGCTAATGTTAATAACCTCAAGAACAACCCCGTAGATGGAAACCCTAATTCGAAGGAAGAGAAGATTTCTAAACAGAAAGGTTTTGTTTTGCCCAATTTGTTGCTAATTGCTTGTGAAATCTGCTGAATTCTTGAATTGCATAGTTTTCAAATTGAGAATGTTATCTGTCAATAGAGGATATAGTTTTGACTGTGAATTTGATAGCCAACATGTTGAATCTGCATTACACTAAAGGCATAAATAGATTACTGTTTGGTGTTCTTGTTGCACATACCGTCATTCGGCACTAATAAACAAATGTACCCGGTAAAATCTCAATCTCACTCATGAACAGCTATTGGTTGCTCCTACTGAGACCACGGGCTCAAACTGTCATTCTGCACTAGAAACATGTCATTTTGGAAAAGTTATTGTTGTTAGATTAGCCCTAGTTCCGAAATGATTTGAAGTTTTATGTTGTATCTTGAATTTGTTCTTGTGATTTGTTTATAAACTTTCAGGTCCTGAAGTGGTTCCGAATGGGATTCGTGTACGTTTGGTTAACCTTCCGAAGAAAAAGAACATCCACAGAGACTTACAAGCAGCTTTTAAACAATTTACTGGAATTATAAGCATAACTCCAGCCGTTTCTGGAAACGAAAAGACCAGGGAACCTGTTTGCAAAGGCTTTGCCTTTGTAGATTTTAAGTCAGAGAAGGAGGCAAACAGGTACCTCAACTTACAACTAGCTACATCACAATTATTAGTTGCATCATTACAATAAGTTGATAATTGTTCAGCGTTCACAAGAATCCCTTATTATGTTAGGATAGATAAACACATAAGCATACCAGCATGACAGATAAACAATACTTCACCCAAATGCTTTTATTGTCTATGTTGAAATTGGCTAGTTGATATTGTATGTCAATCAGTGAACTGATTGTATGTTTCTCAGTTTTGTTATTATTACAAAACATGCGGTTTGAGTATGCGATATATGTGCAAGCGGAATATATGAGATTGAGGGTGAAGATAAAAAGAAAGCAACAGTTCAGCTATGCTGAATAGCATTTTTCCTTTTCTGGTCAAATGAGTTACTACACCCTCTAAAAATTTCTTTGAGTTTCATCATCATTGGTTTTTTATTAAATTCTGTATACTGTTCGTTATAAAGTTTAATGCACTCACCAAATTTTTTTCAATATTCAAACAACTGAAATAATCTCTGAACTTGAAAACTAGTCATTTTGACCTCAAAACTCAAACTTAGTATGCAATACCTTTCTTGATTTGAAGTATTTTTGCAGATTTGTTGATGTATTTTCAACACAGCCGATCACTTTTGGTAAGGTTCAGAAGCAAATCAGATGTGAAATAATGAAACCGAGCTCTCCAACACCTGCTTCTGTTAAACCGTCTATTCATAGAACCAAAAGCCCTCTTCCAGTTTTGAATGCCACTATGGCAGTCAACTCAAATCCTGTTACTGAAACGCAACTTGATCCTTACGTTGAAGATGCTGCTCTTGATACGCTGAAAGTTGGTGACGAACATGATGATGACCTTGTATTAGCGACGGATGATTACAATAACAATGATTTTGAAAAAATTATAATATGGTTCAAGAAAAACATGAACCTGAAGTGGGTTCAGAGTCGTTAAAGAAACAGAAGACGGTTAGAGAGAAGGGGACAAAGATGAAAAGGGCCAAAAAGAAAGTAGAGAATACACCAAAACCGAATATTCCTGGATCTGCAAACAGGTTAATGTTGTGTGTGTGTGTGTGTTTTGTTATATAGTTTTTAGTTCCATGGTAATGCATTATGTGTGGGGACTCTGGATAACAGTGTATATGATGATGCAGGTTGAAGATGAAGGAGAAGGCTCTGCTTTCTGGTGTTTTTTCAAAATATGGTGGCAAATCTAGTGATTAAGTTATTTTGTTTAAAAAGATTCTTTTCCCATTTGTAGAAGAGTAGAAATCTTGATGATAGCTTAATATGTTAGATACTTGTGTCTTGATTGTTGTGACTTTTGATCTTTCAGGAATTCGTATAAGGTTTTTTCTAGCGACGGCTGATGGCCAATGGCCAATTCTTGCATTACTGAAAGTTCAATATCCAACCACGGGTGCTAACAATTGTCTATAGAAGATTAATTTTCTAGGAACCTATTGTTCAATGATAAAGCGTTTAGGCGGTATTCAATTCATATTAGTTATTTGTAAAATGGAAAAACCTATAAATATGTTTAGATAACCGTCATATATATTACACTTCAAGTAAAAAAAAAAAAAATACATTCTGCATATAGTTATATAGTTTTTATATAAGAGCATTCACAACCCGTTCTTTAAATTGATGTGTGTGTATTTTTTATATTATACGGTATGATTATAAGTGGTTGTGAGAAAAAAAAAGAGAAAATGTTACTGTGCAATCTATACTTTGGGAAGCATTGTTCAAACCCTTATAATTTTTTTAATATATTTTAAGTGTTTGTGAGTGAATGAGATAGAAAAAATTAATAATAAACGTATAAAAAGTATTATTTAATTGAAAATGAAAGAAAAAATTAATGATTTTTAGTATAATTATATATATATATATATATATATCTATATATATATATATATATATATATGGTATGAGTAATGGGTTCTGAGAGTATTCATAGTAAGTTTTCTATTTTGATGTGAGTATGTGTTCTATATTATAAGAGATGATTGTAACTGGTTGTGAGTGAAGAAGAAAGAAATTTTATAGGGATTGTACCGTGATTTCTCATATTTGGAGAAACACGGTACAACCCTATAAAATTTTAATATTTTTAAAAGCGGTTGTGAGTGGAGGGAAGAAAAAATGTAATGATAAAGATATAAAAAAATATTATTTAATTAAAAAAAAAAGTAAAAAATAGTGTTTTTAGTGTAAATATAAGATTGTGAATGGAGAAGCTAGTGGGAATGCTATAAAACTGATGTTGTACTTTAGCACCACTTATGAGGAGGTCTAAGGTTCATTTCTTTGCAAATGTAATGTACATACCATGTGTTCTTTACAAGGAGTACAATAGATTTGCAGTTCTAAAAAGAATCTGAAATTCGTTAATTAATATGTTTAAGGGGCTGCTTGGTAAGATCTGAATCATTAAGTGTTGAACCAGTAAGAGTTCTGAATGGTTAAGAGGCTCTGAACCATTAAGTGCTGAACCAGAAACTGTTGTTTGGTTGAATCTCTGAATAACTGTACAGAATGACTATTTTACCCCTCTGAATTATTTTATGCGACGGAGGTGCGACTGCGGCGGCAAGCGGAGGTGCGATTGCCCTTCAAACTGGAGAAGGAGCTGCGACGGGGGAGGCGGAGGTGCGACTGCGGCGGCGGGTGCGACTTCGGCGGCGGGTGCGACTGCGGCGGCGAAGATCGGCGACTGGTTATCGATAGGTGTGGGGGATGAGGTAGATGACGGGAGTGAAAGAAATGGGTGTGTTTTATGAGGGTAATGTGATCCCAACTTCATTCAGCATTGTTTCATATCTGAACTATTCAACATTGAATGGTTTAATTCAGACACTTTTTTCCTTAAATCAAACACACAAGCCTCTAAGTTTTAACCCCTCTTGGGTAATCAAACCAACCAATTTTAATCCGGTCTCCTTATAGACTTGGGCTTCTGTTGGTTACTGGTTTTACATCGAATCCGGGTTAACCCACTACAACCCAACCCAACCCAACCCACAGCTGAATCCTCTTCTCCGTATGCAGGTGCACCATCCTTCACCCTTCCGCCGCCGGAGACTCCGACACCGACACCGACAACGACAAATTGAAGAAGAACAAGAACTTGGTATGTTTTTTCAGTTAGCATTCACACTCATTTCCGATCGAATTTACAATAATATTTCTCCATCTCTTCTTTACTTCACTACATCTTAAGCAATAATAATTTATATTCATCATCATCATCATGATCATGATCATCCTAATTTCATTCTAATCCTGATTAATAATGTTTCCCGTAAACAATTTCAGTCTTCTAAAGCAATATTTTCGTAAACTGGATCACAAAAGACAGATTTAGAGGAAAAATGGATCGACAAGCGAACGCAACGGCGATTCACAAGAACGATGCAGATGAAGACGATGAGAACGTGAAGCAGCTTCAACAATGCTCTACTCTCTATTTATTATTACAGGTACAAGAAGAAACTGTTGTGAATTTGTTCGAAATTGCAAAACCCTAAACCCTAAAACCCTAAAATTGAAGCAATGAATTTGGTGTTGCAGGAATGCCTTGTTAATTCTGACAGAAATTGGAAGGCTTGCCAGAAAGGTATCAAAATTGGTTTTTGTTTTGCATCTAATTTGATATTATGATGTTGATAAACTCCCAATCATCATGGGTGATTAGTTCGAATGCTTACGTTTGATCGTAATTGTTTATGAAATTGTTTTGTTAACAGAAGTTCAAGATCTGAAAGCTTGTAATGAAAGAAGACAGCAGAATGCAAAAAAGTAAGACAAATGGTGGGAAATAATCAGGTAACAAGAAGATGATATGCTACTTATGTTTTCTACATCAATCAATTTGTTAAACAGTTATAGTTCATATATGATGTTTTGGTAACAGTCCCGAATCAATAACATGTATTTTTAAGTCTCCCGACATCATTTTCTTCTGTAATGAACTAATGATCATCAACATGAATACATGATCGTCCCCGGATAGATTGTTCTTTAACTCATATGTGTAGTGATTAGCTAAGATACATGTTACAGCTTTATTGTGACTATGTTAAAACTATGGTTTGTTAAGGGTTAGAACGATAACAACCTCCTCGTCCTAGAGCTAATCATGGGTATTTATACGCGAAAGTAGCTTGAAGCTGAATCAGGAATCACATTAAGCTCAATTCATCTATCCACCATTGCTACATGTTGTATCTAAAACTAATCATGGGTACCAAATATTAATAGTTATGCATGAAACTCATCAAGGCTTATAATATTCTTTCATCTGGTTTGGGTCGTACAAGACTATCTAAAGGATTGGCTTCTCGAGAAACAATATGTTGTAAGCTTATTATAAAAGCCAAAACAGTCAAAATGGGATCAATAGAATCTTGAGGGAGTGTGGCATGACCTCCATTTGTGTGGATCACCCAACACCTTTGATCATCTCTTTTGCTTCTTCGCCTCGTTCTTTCACTTGTTGAAATATCAAAACCACCGTGCCCTATATCAAACTGACCAAAAGTTAAATTGAAGATAGTAGACTGTGTTCTGGGCAAGGTGAAATGTCGTAAAAAGAACCACATGGGCACAAGAGGGTTTTACATTTCACATTGCAAAAGTGTGTTGTGGTGGGGCCAAAGGTTTTCAAAAAAATAGATGGTGATGCCGCACAATTGTATTTGATAATAATTAAAAAATTAATAAAACAAAACAAAACAAAACAAGTACACACAGTCACACACTCCTTTTCCTTGCGTCATGAAGGTACCCACGCCCTCATGAGCTCACGCCCCATTGCGCTCTTGTGTTGTGGAAAACACATTCATGCCATATTGATGTGGCACCTTCTTCGCGCCCAACAAATAACCACAACTGATGGTCTTAAAAGTAATTTTTGTTATCATAGTTAATAGGGCTGCAAACGAACCGAACGAACACGAACAAGGCCTTGTTTGTGTTCGTTCATTAAGAAATAAACATGTTCATGAACTGTTCACGAACACTTACCGAATGAGTTTTCTTGTTCGTGTTCGTTCATTAAGGAAATGAACATGTTTATGAACTGTTCACGAACACTTACCGAACACAATCAAACACAAACAAAATCAAACAAAAACAAAAAAAATGTTCATGAACATGACGAACACAAAGAAGTCCATGAACACAAACGAATACAAAGAAGTCCATGAACACAAACGAATACAAATGATCACATATTTATTTTAGAAATAAAATCAGCATATTCATCACAAAAATACATAAATATCCAAAAACACTTGACATACTTGTCATAAAAATAACTAACACAAAAATTAAGAACATAATCGAACATATTAACGAACATAAACGAACACATTATCAAACGTTCACGAACGGACATTAACGAACATAAACGAACACATTATCGAACGTTCACGAACATAAACGAACGAACACGGCTTGTGTTCGTGTTCGTTCGTTTAACTAAACGAACGAAATTTTCTTGTTCGTGTTCGTTCATTTACTAAACGAACGAACATAAACGAACTTCCCGCCGAACAGTTCACGAACTGTTCGCTGAACGTTCAGTTCGTTTGCAGCCCTAATAGTTAATAATAAAACATATGATGAAATCGAGCTCTTCAAACCTTAATGTCGATTAGTACGTAATCAAAATCAATGGATTTTATCAAGTTCTAATAATCATATATGATGATTCTACCTTAGACGCTACTGATTTCTAGAAATTATCATCTGCACTCATTTAAAAATCTCTTATAACTGAAAGGTGTAATATAAAATGGAAGGAAGAACATTCAGAAGGTCAAAAACAAGATCTGAGTGATGACTTTGAAGAACAAATCATGTCTCAAGCTTAAGAAATCAGCAAAAGGGAATCAGAACAAGCAATCATTATCTTTTAATACACTTGTTGAGTCCAACAATATTTCCCATAAGGATGATGTTGCCATCTCTTAATGTTTGCTTGTTAATGTTTTGTTTGTTAACTATGTGTGTGTTTGTTTTATATGAATGATTGTAATGATTCTGTGTTTGACTTATAATGTTTGATTAAATGTTTGTATGTGTATAACAAGCCTTTTGTTACTAATTTCTCTTTCAAATCTCTGGAATTTATTCTTGCTTTTCCCCTAAGATCGTGGGTTTCACACGTAAAAGTATATATGAATCTTATTCATGTAACGTTGTTTGTTTTACCTCCTAGAAGTTCACGAATTTGTTTTTGGTTAAGGTCATCTGTTTTGGGATTGCTATCATTTGAACACGTTTAATTATGTAGTTATTCTTTCTTTCACAGTCTATGCACTCAAAACATATTGATGATATTAGAGGCATGAGCTACAGAACATCTCACTTATGAAATCAACATCTTTTCTAATCTTTGTCGATATGAGATTTGCTTAGAGTGTTACAATTTAAAAAGAGTCGTCACAACACGTATGCATGATCCGTCAGTTAAAGTATAAAACACACGCTTAATTTTCTTCTTTGCTTTCTCATTGCGAAACCAACTTCAAGAAAGAATGAAATTTCCAGTCAAACTTGGTCAAAGAGAAAAATAGTACCTTTGAATCGAATTATTTTGACTTTAGACACAGGAAACTAATATTTACATATGACATTTTGGTTCAACTTCTACGATAATTAAATCAAACACGTGTTATTATGTTGTAAATGAAAGAGGCCTCCTAACTAAAATTCTCCCTCTAATTTTAAGTTCCAAATATTTTTGTTGAACTTCAAGCTCAAGTCCGGTTAACCATTCAGACATCTGAACAATTAAGAGACTGATTCAGATGCTGCCAAACATCTCTTTAACCTAGTTATTATTATATTTTTTTTAAAGGGTGAGGTTATTTTACAAAGTTTATTTTTGCTACAAAGTGTGAGAAGACACAATGAGGCTAAAAAGTCACAAAAAAAATTATGTCTCACAATCTAAATCGAGTTTTAAAAAAGTATTTCAGAGTCTCTGTTCCTCTCGTCGTCCTCTTTAAAAAAAAATAAATAAATAAATAAAAACTTTATTGTGTCTTTTATGACACAATGACATCATTGTGTCTTTCATAATGACACAATGACGTCATTGTGTCTTTCATAAATGACACAATTAAAAAACGTTAATTTTTTTTTTTTTTTTATTTTTCGTTTATTTTTTTTCTTAGTGAGGACGGCTTGGGGAACAAAAACTCGGAATTACTTTTTTGAAATTCGATTTAGATTGTGAAATATGATTTTTTGTGACTTTTTTTGACTCATTGTGTATTCTCACACTTTGTAACAAAAATACACTTTGTATTTGAACCTCTTTCTTATTTAAAAACGACTCTTAATTTACTCCCAAACATCCCCTTAACCTAGTTAATATTATTATTATTATTTTAAAAACGACTTTTAATTTACTCCGTTTCCTGTCACATATTAGAAATGAACTGTTGACTCTATCATAGAGCAAAAATCTCATCACTCCAACTGAAATCATTCGATATTATTATTATTTTTAACTGCATGACTCTGTTTCAGATGATATGTGTTAATTTACTTGGATTCACCTATTCATTTTTTAGCTGGAACCACCACCCTCAATCCAATCAGAGGGAAACCCATATTTAAGAAAACCCTATGGCTAACCTAAAATAGTTTTTCTCTTAGACTTGAATAACTTTCATATTTTTAATTGTGTCGAGTACCCCACCTCAAATACCCCACCTTAACCACTTAGGTTGATGATCATTAGTGAAATCGTTATTATTTAGTCACTCATCTATCAAATCTTGTGATTGCCAAAATTATGCGTCCATATTATATTGAATAAAGGTTCATAGTGAAATATTTTTTAAAGCTTGCTCCTATATATATATGCTTCTCTAGATGTAATGTTTTATTGAGAATCAAGTGATAAAATAGATAAAGCTTTCAAAGGATGTAACATGTGATGATATATTGGCTTAAGAGGGGTCTTTAAAAATTTCTCAAAGGTCTTGTTATAGTGCTTGAATGAATTATTCTTGAGATATTCGATGTTTCATGCATAGATAAGCACCATTAAACTCGTCATTAGGGAGAGAATCGCGGTGATAAGTATCATATCATACACTCATGCAAGTATAATTATGTTTTAAAGTGAGAAAAAATATACTATAGCAATAATTAAGTGCATGTATTTAATATCGTAGTCCCCTCTTAAATAGAGTGTATTTGCAATGTGAAGTTTTGAATTTATTTTAATTATTAATGCTCTTGCTGGACCAAAGTCAGCAAGACATATCACATTGAATACATTGATGTTAGGCATGTAGTCATGTAAGTAGTTGAAATGTGATTATTTTTATCTAGGGTTTTATATAACTTTCAATCAAAACACGGACATGTACGTTATAATTTACAATTCATCGACACACAAGTGTACAAGCCATTAAAACTTATTCAAAGTTTCAAATTTTCACATTTTTTTTGTTTTTCTCGTACAACCTTTAAAAGTATATGTTTTATAACAATTCAATTGCTGTTGCAAAGTGTTTATTGTTATCAACTTTACTTTTCTAACGCTTTCTCCTTTTCTTTTTAACCTTTCAACGTTAATCTTTTAATAGTTTCGTTTATTTTTTGTATAAGGTTCCGAAAATAGTCACACTGCAACGCACGGATTTGAAACGATTTTTTTTTTTAATGTTATTAATGATGTCAAGGATTCATATTTCTTATTTAAAAATAATTATGTTATCAACACCCCTTTAACGGACGGGTTCGCGACAATGTTTCGATTTTAGTGCTTTTTACGGTTTAACGCGCTAACTCTAACGAAATGGTCTTAACACGAGTTTATATTAATTTGATGCAACCGTGCAGTTTTTTATTTTGTAGTTTATACATTCGTAAGCCCTTAGCTCGACTCTGGCATTCCTTAGTAGTTTGATCAAATTCACTTTTTTAATGCCTATCATTAGAAATACAAGCTTGTAGGTGGTATTTATCCCATCAAAAGTTTAATTAACATTCTCATTAATCATATATAAACATAAGACTTCCACCCATATTACAGAATTGTCAAAAATCCATCAGTGAAGGTGGGTACCATTTGAAAATATGACGTGGCTAATACGTTTCAAAAAAATTACTGACTGATCATCGATGGCTATAGAAGATGATTGATGATTGTTACCATGATAGTACGAGTCATAGATTAATGAAAAAAATGTTCATCGATGTATCCATGATGGATGATAACAACAAAATATTACATCGCTTGTATTATTTAATTTAAAATAATAAAAAGATATTCCGTAAATGTAATAACACTTCTAAATAATAACAAAATGTAACATAAACTCAAAAAATATTATCATGATATAAAAACCAATATGAATTTTTATTTTAAAAGTTACGTACAAGAGAAAATTTTAGCTAAATAAAAGGAGGATCGTGAGGTAGTGATGGGTCTTCGGTGATACTCGTTCGTTTTCTTAGTAACGAATTTAAGCTAAACATTATTACTAAGCGATCAAATCACATGTTTATTTGAATTTCTATTTAATTTTTCTTGATAAGTTTTGCTTAACCCGTAAGTTTGAATATATCTTTATGGATAAGTCTCCATCTAACTCAACCATAACATAATTATCAACTAAACCAAATTTGTTTTACTTTTGTGTGCATACTTTAAAAGGAGAGTTTCATCATATTAATTCCAAATAATTTTACCATTAGATCAAATCCCCACTATTTTTTTTATTATAACACAATGTTAACACATATATTATCAAGAACCTACAGTTCTTAGTTTTGAGTACCGACAATACTAGATAAAAGAATTAATTAAATTAAAAGGTTAATTATAAAAGATAATGAAAAATTAACACATAATTGTCAAATTAATATACCTAAATTGGTAGAAAGATCAACCACTTTGGTTTTTTGTATCAATTCAATGTTTTCAAAGTTGTTAAAACAAGAGATCCAATATCACTTTTTCATGTCCCCACTTATAGAATCAAGAAAGATCATAATGACATGTTGAAAACGTTTATTTCACAATTTATTGCATCGTATTACAATTAAGTATGTTAAAACATTTAGAAAACAATATGTTTATGTTACTTTAAATTTCTGTTGTAACCAATTTACTTGATTATATACCAACCAGCTGGTAGATCAAGTGTTAGTTTATTATATTTCTCCTACCTTTCTATCTGTCAGGTGAAAATACAATTACTTTTTAAATATCATAAAAAATAATTGTCAAACTGAGACATCATATATAGTTTGCAAATTAATTAACTATTTTGATTAGAAGAAAACTTTGTTTAGATATCCATTAATCAATTATTTTTCAACTACTACATTTATATTCTTAATAATTCTATAAATTATTAGTTATCTAGAAGGAGGAGATGAATAAATAACTTGTTGTCACACTTAATCAATACTTGGATTGCTTGCTGCTGGAGAAAATTAAATAAAACATACACAAGTATGTATAGCCTTTGAAGAACTAAAAGAATAAAAAAATAATAAATAATAAAAAAAAGTTCTTGAAAAGAAAGGTTCCCTTATCTTCGGTTCTCTTCTAAAGAAACCCTAGTAATCAAGCAACATAATTGATACTAATATATATATTTTTCTTTGTCTTTCTTGAAGTAATTGAACAATACAAAATTATAAGTTGGCCACCATACAATGATACAAAGTTAATCAAAAGAATAAATAAAGAGAAAAAAACTAATATCCTGTGAATTAACATACGAACTCGACCAAACAAAGATCCAATCAATTTATCGATTCATTAATCGGACCGGGATGTCATAAACAATACAAAAATCAAATTTATACAAATCAATACACACACGTATCATTAATATAAGATATAATGTTTAGATGTGGATTTAAATTTTAAATGAGATTTTAAAGGAAAAAAAATTAAAATATGAGCTCGTCCGGTTCAAATGAAAACCATAGAAAGATGCATAACCGAACAACCAAGGCACCCAGATGGACGGGTCGTGAAAACATTGATCGCGTATAAAAACAAATGTCTTAATATTAGTTTCAAGATTAATTTACATGCATATGACTATTATAAATTCAATATTTCATGTGATTTCTCAAGAAATCTATTAGTTCTTGGAGGTGATCAAATCAAATGGATTTTCGATTTACATGCTGGAGCTTGAGCTCAAAGCCAACCGAAGATCTAGACCTACATAGTTTTGCTTCAAATCAACCGGTCGCGAAGAGGGTTTGATCACAACTGGCCTATAGTCCCCTCTTGAGCTATCTACATGTGTTAGAGTAAAGTTGCATGGATCCCTAAATGACAATAGATCATCCTCATACTGACTAAAACTAATACTAGACTCATGTTCTAGACCATAATAACCATGAAAATCAAAACTAACCCCATGTTTATAATGGGTATAAGGTTGGAGGTAATAGTTAATTCTAGCCCTTCTTGCTTGTAATTGCAACCTTTTCTTCTTCAATCTTTCTTTCTTGTGTGCATTCTGATGGCCTCCTAACGCTTGCGAGTTTACAAACTCCTTGAAACAATATTGGCACTCGAATTTCTTTGAACTTGTAGGAAGATTCTTGTCTATTGTTGTTGATGATGAATTTACGCTTTCGTCCCCTTCGGCTGACCTTAATTGGTTGGTTTTGACGGTAGTACTCTCATCGGCTCGAGGATCTAGCTCAAACCCGAATAATTTGAGTTTTTTCTCAACATGTGTTTGTGTTGAGTGTTGATGATCACTTGCATCTCCTTCTTCCCATGTTGATGAATGTATATCAGACACATTTTTTCCATCATGTTATTTAACAATATATGTTGTAACTAGGGTTTGAAATAGATGTACTAATATGAGGTGTTGCTCTCTTCCTTTTATAGCAACTCAAAAATTGTTTCTTTGTTTTTTTAAATGTGTACATCATGTATAATTATTCTATAACATTGTGCAGATAAAGAACAAATATAAAATAAATAAAATAAAGAATAGAGGGGAAATAGTCAAGATAGGGGGAGGAAGGTTGTGTAAAAGCAATATTTGTTGAAGATCTCTTCCGCCTAAAGTAGGAGACAAACTTTAAATTAAGAGTTTGATAGCACTTTAAGTTAACAATTTTAGTTTAAGTGATTTTTTATTTATGATTTACAATTATATTTTTATAGAATTCATAATTTAAAAAAAAAATTGGATTTTAATAATCTAAACTAACTATTGGCTAATATTAATCCCAACTAATAGTTTGACCAGTATTAACCTCAACTTTTGATTTTGTTACTAATAACATCCTCAGTCTAACTTTTTGTTAACTCCGTTAGTTTTTTATGACGTATTATATAGTGTGTCTCGTGACGTGATGTATAACATAGAAATATATATATATATATATATATATATATATTATCAAATTTTTTTATAAAAGATCATTTTTGAAGTTATTCAACGTAACGCTTTTGTCGCTGATGGAGTAATTTGGAGACAAGAGACGCAAAAACTGATGATATAAATCTATATTTTTTAATTTTAGCTATGTAATACGCGAGGTCACATACCACCTCACGAGCAATGTCACGTGTCACGTAATAAAAAACTAACGGAGTAAGCAAACAGCTAGCCTTGGACTGTTATTGGTAACAAAATCAAAATTTGAGATTAATACTAGTCAAATTGTTAGTTGAGATTAATATTGACCAATAGTCAATAGTTTGGATTATTAAAATCGAATTTTTCTTTAAAAAAACAAAACAACGTTTAGAATAACACAATAACTAAAAAAAATTCATAATGAACTCAATAAAAATAAAATGATGAATTGATTTCATATAAGCTGAACGAAAAAATTATCTTTTTATATAACGATATTGTACTAATAAAAAGGATCGTTTTTATGGTGTAATTTTTATAAAAATATAATATCATATACAAAAGTTATTAACGTTTAAACAAAATAGAAAACTTATAAAAGGTCAAAAAATAAATGTGACTAAAATACATCTCTAACACAAATTTCTCTACAATTTAACCTCAATCATTAATTAAAATGATTGATGATTGAAATTTCTTATCACTTTTTAGATTTATTACCCATTTTAATTTAACCCTTTTCTTATACATTTAAACTTTAAATTTCATTTGTTTCATATATCTTTTTCAGGATAAAACATAAATAAATTATTTTAGTGTTTGGAGATAAATTATAAGGTTAAGATGGGTATAATAACAGAAAAGAAAATTGCAATTATGTTACCACTTGATCACATATATATTCCCTCATGATTTTAATATATTTATAAAGAAAACAAAAGTCAAAGAATGGGGGGATGTAATCACCTGGAAAGAAAGAGGTCTTTCAACTGTAGCAAATCTAGTGCTTATAGATATTGTTTATTCAATATACTAATATTACTTTTATCAGACCATCAAATTAGTGGATTAATTTTTCTAAATTAAATATTATTTCACGTTATCTTTAATATATTCCATCCACAATGCTATATTTAAGTCAAATGCGGATTGAACGTCTTTATTATCAATTGGTTATAATGTAAATTAAGTTTAGATTTTTCATGAAGCTAATTCCATTATTAATTATCAAATTTATATTGTGCTGAACTAACATGGGACATCCTACTCTAAGGTCAACTTTATTTTGAATGCTATACGCAAACCACGAATAAACCCATAAAAGATTAACTCAACAAACACGAATACTGACGTTTAAACACATAAATACTTTTTCATTTATATCCGTTCATTAATAAATACATTTGTAGGTGAAGTAGTTAACGTAACATCTCGAGTTACAAGGTCAAATGTAATAGTTAAAATAAAAAATATATAAACTTTACATTTTGTATATTGTTAAACGAGAAAATAATGAGTGAAATGACTATTTTAAATTTAAAGTTTAAGACGAAATTTAGTTTCGTAAGAGATCGTTTAAATATATATAAATATAATAATATATTATATTTAAACGTGATCCATATTTAACAAAACTTGGGTCGACTCGTAAAGAAAAATAAGTTCGTCTCAACGGCATATTTAAAATTTCATAAGGCGTTATATTTTAAAAGTTATAAAAGAAAAACAAGTTAAGCAGCTAAATTAATTATAATAATATAATATAACACTTTCATATTTCAGAAAACAATTCAAGCAATCCCAATTCGATTTTTTTTAAAATAGTTATCCCCATCGAATTCCTTTGAAATAGTTATCCTATATTGACGCAGACAACTTGAGGTATTTTTTAGGAGTTTCTATAAATAAAAATCTTAGGGTTGAGTTTTAGGTATAAATTTTTTTGGGAACGCTCTATGCCAAAGAGAATCTCATGTTCTCAATGCCTCGTTAGGTATTGTTATTAGTCGTTTTCAAAGCTCGGATAGGAGCGTGAGTAGGGAGACTCTACATCAGATTGATGTAAATAGTTTTTAGGTATGTTCTCGTTTAAGTTTATGACAAGTTAATTATTATTTATTTTAGACTATTAGTATTAGGAGTAGTTTTAGTATTATTAGTATTATTATTTTTAGGCGTTAGGGTTATTGTTAGGGGTGGGTATTGGGTAGCCTAGCCTTAGTTAGGCATGGACTGATCACCCATGTTTAACAAGGTAGCGTAAACCAATATCCAACCATTACAATAACTAGTTAGTTTTACCATTACCTAACCTAGGATTACTTAAACTGTATCAGGACCTAAAGATATTACCAGATTGTACTAGAAAAAGTTATCAACTGTTGGGCAACTGCTAAACAGGTGAGTTTCTCTGAACTGTTTTCTAAACGGGATGTGATGTTCTGATAACAGATAATAATTGAAGAATTGACTATCAATAGCATATGTGATATGTGACAATGCTTTATAGGATGCTTGAGGGCTGCTTGTATGATTCTGCTTTAGCCAGTGAAGTTTGTATACATAGCTTGGTTATGTGAATTTATATTGTGCTTTCTTTGTTCCTATCTGTTTGTCATGTTTGTATCTGCTTGATGTAATAGTTAATATTAATATGTTTTAAAGTTTAAAGAATGTTATGTTTATGAACTCACAAGCTTTATGCTGAGTCCCAAATCTTTTATTTTTTTGGACACACATCCTAGGTGTCAAATGATTGCAGTACATGGAGATTACGGGCTAGCTTATGAGAAAATAGAGGTCTTGAGCAATAATTGAAGATTTGGATCTCCAGTTAAATTGATGTAATGTATTATCTAGTATGCCAGATGTACTGTATGCTATGATCTTAATCAAAGTTAGACTTCCACTGTGAATTTAGATTACTATGTGTTCTATATATCTGATGCGTAACGCGCCTCAGGGTGTGCCCTGGGAGGCGAGCGTTACAATTAATAACCAATGATCTTTAGCCCAACTGGTTAAGGTGAGGTACATATGACATTTAAATATGGGGAGATCAAAGGTTCAAGTCTTATTCTGAGCAATGTTCAGAGTTGAATCAAAGGGTTTTATCAGCAATGAGTTTTCTCATGAAGGAGGTTGAGGGTGCGGTCCAGGCCGGAAAACGGATAAGTGAACCCTATAAAAATAAAACATATGGTTCGAAACAGGGTCGCACATTTAGCTTTCAAAAAAAGATGAAGTATATGATAATAATAATTTAAGCTTGAAAAGTTTGATGAAAATAAGTTTATCCAAAAAAGTAAACATTTGCATTAATTCATTTTTACCCTTTCATTAATTTTAACTTCTAACATTTTACAATCTTTCATTATTGTAATCTCAACCATTGAAATAGTGAGATACATAGTCCAAACAGTTTTATACGCTTCTCATGAAAAAACTTTTGGTAATTTTGTCCGTAATGCACAACACGCAAAAGTATATGAATATGAAAATGAATTGCAATTAAAATGTAAGTGGAACGTAAATTGAAAGTATATAAAGGTCATTGGCTTTTGGTATTTAATTTTATGTGCATTTAAAATGTATCAAGTGAGTGCTTTTAATCATATAAATTTGAATTGTTTTAACTTTTCATATATTAAGTTAATATATACAAAACAACATATTTTTAAACTATAAACTGACCATAAAAATGTGTAGAATTAGTAAGCTTTGGGGCATATTCTGAAGAGGTGAAAGTGAAAATAAAAGAGGGAATAAAATTAGCTAGGTAAAAGACATAATGACATATGAATATACTAATAAAATGACAGCTAGGTATTGAGAAGCATATGTTGTGACTTCCGACGTTAAGTCTTATAAAAATCTACGTCTAAACGTTGATATAATTAAGTAAACCAAACATTAAAAAAAGGCGTTAATGACATCCTCACTTATGTGAGAAAATGAGGCTTCTTAGAAAATCGTTACGTGGACCTTAAAAGTGTAAAAAATTACATAATTATTTTTCATTTAATCATTTTATAGTTAATATAATATTTCAATATAGTACAAATATTATTGTGATTATTATGACACAAATAAAAACAATTTTTTCATGTAAAATTTAAAATAAAAAGTGTTAGAAGCTTATTTTTATGCATGTGCTTTGCTGTAAGGATCACTTTGTAAATCACTGAATCCCAAATCAGAAATTAGATTTTATTAACCGCTTAAAAATTTAAGTCTGGTTGTCCCCGGGTAAAGCCCCTCATCTTGCACACACTAAACCATCAAGCCAGCCACTATTTTATGTTTATAGTTTATTCTAACAATATATAAAATGAAGCAAAAATTGATGGTTTTCTATTAGCCGGTCACCGACTTGGCTTATTTGTCACACCCTCAATTTTCACAAACGGGGTATTACCGTTAGACGTGTGGCATACCAGGATCTCAGCCACTAGTTACACCAAACGACACGTTAATTACAAAATATAATTATTTGTTAACTTTGAAATTTCCAAAGACAGAGTTGTTAAACGTAAATGTATCGCGTGAGGCGATAAATGCATGAATGATATGATCCTAAGCGTGCGCATCTTGAGAACCTGAAAGAAACATGCTAAAGTGTCAACACAAGGTTGGAGTAGGTAGCTAGCCCACAACAAGTCACTATGTGTATGAATTTCGCGACCGAGCTGACAGTAAAATGTAATGAATGCCCAGACTGTAGGTACCAACCACAGCACAGTAAAGCAGGCTAACCATTCACCCGTTTGACCTCCAGTCAAGCTAGCGCGACTAGCCCGGGTGGGGTTTGTCAAACCAAGTAGATCTACTAACAATCACCTCGCTAATACCATATTAACGTTCCGAATGAGGCGTAGTGGTATCACAATGGTAAACCAGTATATGCAGTATCACCAAATCTAAGTAACGTACAGTTTACGAAAAACAACATGTTTCTCTCCCCCAAAAGAGAGCATAGTATGAAAAGTGGGGCTGTAAACTCACCTTAGGGTGCACCGCAGACAATGAAACCAAATACCACAACAGTAACCTCAACCTATTACACAAATAAGTTTATAAGTTTGTGCACCAAATATGCTTACATTGCCCAAGTCATAACCCACAAAGCTCAACAAATAACGAACAACTCAGCTTGGGCAACCATTCACACAAAAATTCGTTACGATTCATCTGTACACTATCTTGAGTGGAAACCATTCACACAAAAATTCGTTACGATTCATCTGTACACTATCTTGAGTTGAATCCACTTGGAGGTGTTTTACGACTCATGGGTTACTTCCCAAATTAATTATTTTAACCATATACTCAACAAAATACAACCCATGTGTCAAAATACTTGGCCCTTTGTTTGCTGTCAAAAAGAACAGTTTCGACCTACCTTCACTAAAAAGGCAATAACTCGAGTTTTACACGTCCAAATTAAGTGTGGTTGGACTTTCTGGAAACTAGACTCAAAAATACACAATTTGGACCCAAGAAACGCAGTGATTGAGTTTATTATCATCAAGTTACATGGTGCACAAGTTGACTAACAGATTCTGCCCAAATCAGAAAACATCAAGTTTAGACTAAACGTGCATCCTAACAATGTTCAATGACTTCACAAGGCCGTGTTATCAATTAAAAAAAAGTTTAGACACTCATCCAAGTGTTTTTGCACATTCGTAGGCTTTAGCAAAACCCAAACCATACGATTCCTATTCAAACTCTTTCCAATGATTATTACCCGACCCGATAACTTTGCTTACTCATAATAATCGACCAATACAACCATTTACCCCCACAATAATCAATTTCCAGCCTCCTAAACAACCCTAATCTGGGTTTATATCGATCATAGCACCAAAGTAATGATTTTTAACAAGCAACGTAACAAGACATGATCAAATCAAGGTGTAACACATGTAACACGCATGACATAGCAAAACGCAGCCCCTAGGGTTCGATTCTTACCTTGTAACTCGAAGTGGCAGTGGGAAAATCACGTTGTAGAGGCTTGAGGATCAAGAGGGTGAGCTTATGAGAAGAGAAGATGGTCGATTGGAGATGAAAGGTGGTGATCGGCGACAGCTTTGGGGAGAAAGAGGTCGATAGAGATGGAGAGGGTGAGGGAGAGGGCTCACGGCCGAATGGAAGAGGGAGAAGGGGTGTTTAGGGTTTGCATGGAGGGTTCATTAGTTTTCATGTTTAAAGGGGTCCTTTGCGGGCTTTCGGGGTGACCCGGTTATGGGTTGGGTTGACTAGATTACATAAAAAATATTATTATTAGTAATAATATAAAATGATTCTTTTCATTTATAATAATACAATTTATTTATTATAAAATAGTAGAGAGATGGAGTTACGGAAACGGTGTTAATCCGAAAACTCGGGTTGTCACATCATCCCCTTTTTGAAGGAATTTTCGTCCCGAAAATTAGAACATTAGGTTTACGAAGGACACCAGACTCCACGATCTGTAACGCATATAGGATAGGGTTTCTAGTGTTTCTGAAACAAACCCATAACAAAGAAATGCAAGGTTTCGCGAGAGTTGCGACATCATCCCCTCGTTGAAGGGAAATTCGTCTTGAAATTTAAAAGAAAAGATATATTAAGAACAATACCTTACGAAGTGGATGCCTGATCTTTGAACAGTTGTGGGTACTTCTGTTTCATGTGATCTTCGCGTTCCCAGGTAAACTCTGGTCCACGCTTTGAATTCCACCTAACGTGCACAATCGGGATCTTGCTACGCTTTAGGGTTTTGACTTCTCGATCTATAACTTCAACTGGTTCTTCAATGAAGCGTAACTGTTCATCAATCTCTAGTTCCTCCAAGGGTACAATCAATGATTCATCAGCTAAGCACTTCTTCAGATTTGAAACGTGAAACACATTGTGTATTCCATTGAGTTCTTCAGGTAAATACAGCTGACAGGCTACTGGACTAACCCTTTTGATAATCTCAAAGGGTCCAACGTATCTAGGGTTTAGCTTTCCCCGTTTCCCAAACCGGATTACCCCTTTCCAAGGTGAGACTTTCAGAAGTACCTTGTCACCAATATGAAATTCCAATGGTTTACGACGTTTATCTGCATAATTCTTCTGTCGATCACGTGCCGCTGCCATGCGATTACGAATTTGCACGATCTTCTCAGTCGTCTCGTGCACAAGTTCAGGACCTGTAAGTTGGCTTTCTCCAACTTCTGCCCAACAGACAAGTGATCTGCACTTACGTCCATATAGTGCCTCAATGGTGCGGCCTTGATTGAAGTGTGATACTTTTATTATAGGAGAACTCAACCAATAGTAAATGAGTTTCCCAACTGTTGCCAAAATCGATCACACAGGCACGCAACATGTCTTCCAGTGTCTGTATCGTACGCTCACTCTGACCATCGGTTTGCGAATGATACGTAGTGCTCATATCCAACCGCGTTCCCAATGATTGCTGCAAGGATTGCCAAAAATAAGAAGTGACCGAGCGTCACGATCCGATATGATAGATACGGGCACACCATGCCGAGAGACTATTTCCCTTAAATAAATCCGTGTCAACTTCTCCATTCGATCAGTCTCTCGGATTGCCAGAAATGTGTGGATTTTGTTAAGCGATCTACTATAACCCAAATGGTATCGCATCCGCTGGGAGTCCTAGTAACTCTGTGATAAAGTCCATTGAGATCTGCTCCCATTTCCACACTGGAATCTCCGGTTGCTAAGTAAACTGGACGGTCTCTGGTATTCCACCTTA
Organism: Flaveria sonorensis; assembly: GCA_025506505.1. NCBI lineage: Eukaryota > Viridiplantae > Streptophyta > Magnoliopsida > Asterales > Asteraceae > Flaveria > Flaveria sonorensis. The sequence continues at coordinate 8,426,660 of CM046436.1, forward strand.
ACTTTAGAACAAGTTAGGCATCTGCTTACATAGGTGGCAGTCTCAGCTTTCATGTTTGGCCACCAGTAGAATTCCTTCAGATTTTGGTACATCTTGTCTGAACCCGGATGAATTGAGTAACGTGACTTATGAGCTTCATCCATTACCAGCTCTCGTAAGTCCCCATATCTTGGTACCCAGATCCGTTTCATGAAATAACGGATTCCATCGGTCTTTATGTCTAATTGTTTCTCCATGCCCCGCATGGATTCTGCCTTTAGATTTTCAACTTTCAAGGCCTCAGATTGAGCAGTCTTGATTTGCACTGGCAGATCGGAATGGATGGTCATTTGCAATACGCGCACCCGACGGGTTTCGGTGTTTCCTTCGACTGAGGGCATCGGCTACTACATTAGCCTTACCCGGATGGTACTTGATTGCGCAATCATAATCATTGAGCAATTCTAACCACCGTCGTTGTCGTATATTCAGCTCTTTCTGGTCATATATGTGCTGGAGGCTCTTATGATCTGTATAAATCGTGCACTGGTTCCATATAAGTAGTGCCTCCAGATCTTCAAGGCAAACACTACAGCTCCCAGTTCCAGATCGTGTGTTGTGTAATTCTTCTCATGCACCTTGAGCTGTCTAGATGCATAAGCAATGACATTGTTGCGTTACATCAGCACACATCCCAAACCTTGGATGGATGCATCACAGTAAACCACGAAATCATCAGTCCCTTCTGGAAACGCTAGGATCGACACACTGCAGAGTTTGTCCTTTAGTGCTTGAAATGTTGATTCCTCTTTGCTGCCCCATTTGTAGGTGGTTCCTTTATGAGTCAGGGCAGTCAAAGGTTGTGCCAACCTAGAGAATCCTTCAATAAATCGTCTATAATAGCCCACCAAACCAAGGAATTGCCGCACTTCAGTGGGCGTTTTTGGTGTCGACCATTCCTTGATTGCTTCATTCTTTGAAGGATCTACTTGTATACCCTTTTCGTTCACCATATGCCCAAGAAATTGCACTTCTCGCATCCAAAAGTCGCATTTTGAGAACTTGGCATAAAGTTGTTCACTCTTCAACAGATCCAGAATGATCCTCAAGTGTTCCTCATGATCTTCTTTATTTTGAGAGTAGATTAGTATGTCATCAATGAAGACAATGACAAACTTATCCAAATAAGGCTTACAAACACGGTTCATGAGATCCATGAAAACTGCTAGGGCATTGGTCAGTACAAAAGGCATAACCACGAACTTGAAATGTCCATGGCGAGCTCGGAATTCCGTTTTCAGGATGTCTTCCTCTCGAACTATTGGAATAGTAACTTGACCCTTGCAACTGGTCAAACAGGTCATCAATGTGTAGAAGTAGATACCTGTTCTTGATAGTCACCTTATTCAGCTCCCGGTAATCAATACACATTCTGAAGGTTCTATCTTTCTTTTTCACAAAAAGTACTGGAGCTCCCTAGGGTGAAAAGCTGGGACGTATGAATCTATTGTCTAGCAATTCCTGCAATTGCTTAGACAACTCCTGTAGTTCGTTCGGTGCCAACCGTATGGCGCCCGAGCGATCTGAGCAGCTCCTGGTGTCAGCTCAATCTGAAACTCTACCTGCCTGTGTGGAGGAAGACCAGGTAGTCCTTTGGAAATAATTCTGGGAAGTCTCTGTCTACTGGAATGTCTTTAATGCTCTCTCTCATCCACCGTCTTTTCTGTCATTACTGCCAGGGGATCGAATTATCCCTTCTGAAAACATTCTTATGCTTTCAAGTATGAGATGATGCTGATTATAACATCCCTCTTGTCACCTTCCACAACAAGTGTCTCGCCACTAGGAAGAGGTAACGTAATGAGTTTGTCTCCATAAACAATCTCTGCTTGGTTCTTGGATACTAACCGCAACAGCAAAGCTACCGAGTGTATCAGGAAATTAGATTCATATCGCATGAATGTCCAGCTAAGCCTAGTTTACATCTGCTATATACCTGGGTAGCCACTATAATTCTACCAATAGGTATCTCTACGGTAAATTCAGAACTTAAGTCAGTAGGCACTACCCCTAGCAGATTACTAAACTTATTGGATACGTAGCTTCTGTCAGCATCCGAATCAAAATATACTTAGGCAAACCAACCATTCCTATCGGTTTTCCCCCTTCTTGAGCCTTGGATAGTTTCTGTTTGAAATACACAGATTGTCCACACTCATAACATCTCTTTGTGCTTCTTGTGGTTGAGGTAATTTGGCCGGGATGTTCACACGATGGTTCTTAATGGCATGACCGAATTTCCTACAGTTCTCACAGATTTTCTTATTGCATGGCCCATTGCGATGCTAGATGCAATTGCTGCAAACGAAAACACAGAGAGGTAACGGATAGGGTCGTCACAACACTTGCTAATTGATCGAACACCAAATGTAATCAACCAGGAAAATCCAATTTGAATCCCACCATTGGAAAAAGAACATATGCTGAAACATGATAAATACCAAATGAAAGGAATGCTAGAATGTTCATTCTGCCAAGACTCTAAGTCTTAAGGTCAATCCAATGATTAGAAAATACATGTGTAGAGAGTATCATCACTTCGTTACTACTTTTCGAGGACCTCGCACGTTGTAGATAGATAGTGTTGCACGATCATTGAAATACTAGAAAGAGCAACGTCTCATAGAGACTAAGACTAATTCCATAATATGAATCTCATTAAGGCTCGAGGTAGATGATAACTTTCATACGAGTAAAGTTGAAGGATTGTTTCCATATCAATAGTGAAGTTTTATGAAAATCAAAACTCTCATGTCCCAAGTATAGAAATGAAAATTTATACTGACTATGACCGTTATCACCCCAGAGTTTGCCAGACTTCCCATGCACGAAAAATTACAATTACGTGTGCACCCGTAATGGTAATTTGCTTTGCATGGTCACCCCTGGTTCCTCCTATCCGAGCTAACATACCTTGTCAAGTACAGAGTATTATCAACGATAGAAGTATCAAAGGTATTGTTATTAAACCAAAGGTTAGTTAACCAAGGTTGTATGAAGAAATCAGTAAGGAAAATATTCACTTGGACAAGAAACCGTTGATGTACTCAGGTTAGATGGGTATGATAATATTATCGTAAGTAAACCCTGATAAGTTGTCTCCCAATGTCTATGGTAACCACCAGTGCAGCTATTTCCTGCTCCATAGAGCAGGGAAGAGAATTGGCAATGTGGGTAAAGAAAGTATGACAAAAATAGCTCTCGTTTGAGAAAGCATTCAACAGGAGGCAGAACATGCTCCTGATGAACCATCCAAGTCAAGTACCAATGGTATTGTATCCGATTCCGAAAGGTATGATGTAAAAGGTACGGTAAATCATTAATCGTAATTAGCCTTCTCGTGACTCACAGTAACTCGGAGTCACCCGCGCTAAGGAATAGGCGGTAACAAAGAGGAATCAGGATGAACTTGCCTTTTCCCTGAGACTTAGCATAAGAAGATGATGACACCATCCCTTTAGTCAAACGCTCACTAGAATGAGCAAAAAGCAAGCAATCCAGCAAAGTAGAACAAACAAGGCCAGCAAGCAAAAATAAACGTGTCTATATGCGTGTAACTAAGGCATCAGGCTATAGTCTAAATGCAATGCAAATGAAATGCAATGTTAATTTAGTTTGCTATAACCAATGGATCTGATACCAATCTGTCACACCCTCAATTTCTACAAACGAGGTATTAACGTTAGGCTTATGACATACCAGGATCTCAGCCACTAGTTACACCAAACGACACGTTAGTTACAAAACATAATTATTTGTTAACGTTTGAAATTTCCAAAGACAGAGTTGTTAATGTAAACATAATAATAGTTGCGGAAGCATAATAAATCTTAATTCTTAAATAGCGCAACACGCGCAAACCAATTAAATAAAATTCATGGAAAACGTAAATGTATCGCGTGAGACGATAAATGCATGAATGATATGATCCTAAGCGTGCGCATCTTTAGAACCTGAAATAAATATGTTAAAGTGTCAACACAGGGTTGGTGAGTTCACAGGTTTAATAAAAAACAGTAAGTATCAGTAATGAAATCTAGATTTAGTAATCAAAGCATATAAGTAGGTAGCTAGCCCACAATAAGTCACTATGTGTATGAATTTAGCGACCGAGCTGACAGTAATAATGTAATGAATGCCCCGGCTGTGGGTACCAAACCACAGCACAATAAAGCAGGCTAACCATTCACCTGTTTGACCTCCAGTCAAGCTAGCGCGACTAGCCGGGGTGGGGTTTGTCAAACCCAGTAGATCTACTAACAATCACCTCGCTAATACCATATTAACGGTCCGAATGAGGCGTAGTGGTATCACAATGGTGAACCAGTTTATGCCGTATCACCAAATCTAAGTAACGTATAGTTTACGAAAAACAGCATGTTTCTCTCCCCCAAAAGAGAGCATAGTATGAAAAGTGGGAAACTCACCTTAGGGTGCACCGCAGACAATGAAACCAAATACCACAACAGTAACCTCAACCTATTACACAAATAAGTTTATAAGTTTGTGCACCAAATATGCTTACATTGCCCAAGTCATAACCCACAAAGCTCAACAAATATTCAACGAACAAACTCATCTTTGGCAACCATTCATATAAAAATTCGTTACGATTCATCTGTACACTATCTTGAGTTGAATCCACTTGGAGGTGTTTTACAACTCATGGGCTACTTCCCAAATTAATTATTTTAACCATATACTCAACAAAATATGACCCATGTGTCAAAATACTTGGCCCTTTGTTTGCTGTCAAAAAGAACAGTTTCGACCTACCTTCACTAAAAAAGAAATAACTCGAATTTTACCAAATTAAGTGTGGTTGGACTTTCTGGAAACTAGACTCAAAAATACACAATTTGGACCCAAGAAACGCAGTGATTGAGTTTATTATCATCAAGTTACATGGTGCACAAGTTGACTAACAGATTCTGCCAAAATCAGAAAACATCAAGTTTAGACTAAACGTGCATCCTAACAATGTTCAATGACTTCACAAGGCCATGTTATCAATTAACAAAAAGTTTAGACACTCATCCAAGTGTTTTTGCACATTCGTAGGCTTTAGCAAAACCCAAACCATACGATTCATATTCAAACTCTTTCCAATGATTATAATCGACCAACACAACCATTTACCCCCACAATAATCAATTTCCAGCCTCATAAACAACCATAATCTGGGTTTATATCCATCATAGCACCAAAGTAATGATTTTTAACAAGCAACGTAACAAGACATGATCAAATCAAGGTGTAACACACGTAACACGCATGACATAGCAAAACGCAGCCCCTAGGGTTCGATTCTTACCTTGTAACTCGAAGTGGCAGTAGGAAAATCACGTTGTAGAGGCTTGAGGATCAAGAGGGTGAGATTATGAGAAGAGAAGATGGTCGATTGGAGATGAAAGGTGGTGATCGGCGACGGCTTTGGGGAGAAAGAGGTCGATAGAGATGGAGAGGGTAAGGGAGAGGGCTCACGGCCGAATGGAAGAGGGAGAAGGGGTGTTTAGGATTTGCATGGAGGGTGCATTAGTTTACATGTTTAAAGAGGTCCTTTGCGGGCTTTCGGGGTGGGCCGGTTATGGGTTGGGTTGACTAGATTACATAAAAAAAATATTATTATTAGTAATAATATAAAATGATTCTTTTCATTTAATAATAATAAAATTTATTTATTATAAAATAGTAGAGAGATGGAGTTACGGAAATGGTGTTAATCCGAAAACTCGGGTTGTCACATTATTAATATATAGTAAATGTAAATACCCTTGTGAGTTGTGACTTATTAAATATAAAGTTAATTACACAAATGATACATGTGGTAAGGTTGTTTTTCAAGTTTAGTTTCTAAGTATCATTTATTACAAGTTAGCTTACTAAGTACGTCAAGTTATAACAACATTGTCCGCAACATGAATGAACATTAACTTCTCGGTTAAAATTTTATGAAATGACCAAAATACCCTTAAATTATATAAAAAACAGTTAATCCCTTTTTCATCTCCTTTGTGATTCTCCATCTTCAAATTATCATCCTACATTCCTTCTTCCTTAAATCCATCATTAACATCATCACCGACACCACTACGTTGACCACCTCCGCCACCGTCAACCACCAACAAACAGAAAGAATCAAATACTAATTCAAAGACTAAAAGGAGAAATCCAATAGATTGAATCGATTTCTTGGTTTTAAACATAGACAAGCAGTGGTGGTGGTTTATACATCAAGCAAGAAGACGATGATGGTGGTGGTGGTGGTGGTTGTTGGTAGGCGGTTCAATGGTGGGGGTGTTTAAAAATTAAGATAGAATGGTAGGGTAAGGAAAGAGAGACTACAAGATGGGTTGTGGGTGGAGGCGACGTTGGTGGCGGGTTGAGGGGTTGAGGCGGCAATGTTGGTAGGTTGAGGATGGGGAGATGGTGGTGGTGGGTTGAGGTTTGAGGCGACGATAGTGGTAGGTTGAGGGTTGAGGCGACGATAGTGGTAGGTTGAGGATGGGGGCGGTGTTGGTAGGTTGAGGCAACGATGGCGGTAGGTTAAAAATGGGGCGGTGGTGGTGGAGGGGTGGAGGTGGAGGCGGTGGTGATGGGAGGTCGAGGATGAGGCGATGGTGGTGGCGGGTTGAGGTGGAGGTGGTGATGATGGTAGGTTGAGGATGGGCCGGTGGTGGTGGCAGGTTGAGGTGTAGATGACGGTATTAGGTCTAGGATGAACGACGTGATTTTAAAATGAAGAAATGATGAGTATTTTGATCATTTGTCGCCCACTTAACAAAATTTTTTAACTTTCATTCAAATCATATATAATTTTATTATAAGTTGTCATATTAATGAAGTAACTTGTAATGAATGATACTTAAGGACTAAACTTGAAAAATAATTTTAGCACACGAATTATTTGTGTAATTAATATATGTTTAGATAGATATATTATATTTTCTTACTTATTTTTATTTTTTACTTAAACTTATTTGGTGTTTCATAAAAAGTTAACAAAAAAATCACCTTCTTTTCCTGTGAATGACAATTTGTATTCATCAAAAACATAAATGTTCTTATTTAAAAAAATGTTAATTTTTATTAAATAAGTCGAACAATGTCCGGACAATAACCTAATAGATATATTTATACATACACTATATACAATCAATCTATCTTAAGGGTATAAAAATAATAATTGATTTGAACTCGTCATCTTTAAATGCATTACCATCTCAAAAAGATAGTATAAATTATAATGTATAATATTATAATATAAGCATGCATAATATATGGGTGGAGATGAGTCCCATCATGCACAGGATGAAGATCATGTTCATATACAATGTTTGAATGATCTAGATTCATGCTTATTCATCACTTCAATAAAATTAAGCTCTTTATATTTATCTTACTACCTACATATAATTATCAAAAAATGCCAAAACTAAACCTTAGTTTCTATATTTAGATGATGCCTTAAAATAATGAAATAGTTGTTGCCAAAAGTAGGAATAATATAAAGTGGATGTATGGTGATTAAAGGATTCTATACTTTATAATATCATGTATTCACTTTTTATACATGTAATGGCCTAGTGGTTTAATATGATACATGATTTTGAATCAACTAAATACGGGTTCTAATATGTAATTTGAAAATTTAGTTACCTAATTGTACATCGTTCCTTTTGTTAGATAAGTACATCAAGTACTAAATTTGTTTTATTTTTACATTAATGTTACGAGTATTGGTATCTAATTGAGTTTTTTTTTACCAAAATGATGTATGTGGAAAACTTATTTATCAAAATAGTATAATTAGAAAATTATTTATTGAAATAGTGTAATTCTAAACTTTTTTATTTTCTCACTCCTATTTTCATTGACTATTTTACAAAGAATTTTTTAAAATTATTTTAGGGATCATATCTTTAAATTTCAATAAATATTTTAAAATAGAACAATTAATCTATGAGTGAAGTTATTCTACAAAATGTATTTTTGCTACAAAGTATGAGAAGACACAATAAGGCTAAAAAAGTCACAAAAAAAATTATATCTCACAATATAAATCGAATTTCAAAAAAGTACTTCGGAGCCTCTGTTCCCCTCGTTGTCCTCTTTCAAAAAAAAATAAAAAAAAATTATTGTGTCTTTTATGACACAATGACGTCATTGTGTTTTTCATAATGACACGCTGACGTCATTGTGTCATTCAACGTCATTGTGTCTTTCATAAATGACACAATAAAAAACGTTAATTTTTTTTTATTTTTTTTATTTTTCGTTTATTTTTTTTCTTAGTGAGGACGGCTAGGGGAACAAAAGCTCGGAGTTACTTTTTTGAAATTTGATTTATATTGTGAGATATAATTTTTTTGTGATTTTTTTGACTCATTGTGTTTTCTCATACTTTGTAGCAAAAATACATTTTGTATTTGAACATTTTTCTTAATCTATTAATCTCTTTTACGTTTTTATTAATGTATCTCTTTCGGATTGTCTTACAAAAACAATTTCTAAATTTGTAATTATTGTATTAAAATAGAAATAATTTTTTTATTTCTTTTAGCTTTTTTAAATCATAATGCTTTTTTATATCTTTAAATTTTTTTAATAAAAACTAGAAGAGTTTCATGCCGCATTGTGACGGAGAAGCTTACCAAAAGTAACGATGACAAGCTTTTTTTACCACAAAGAGTTGTTATGTAAACCTGCTTATGGATGAGTTTTTTTTATCGAGTGCTGGTACCGTACTGCACTGGTACCAGCATTCACTTTTTTCATGTTCCTGGTATCGGTACAATTCGGTTTGGGTATTTTCAATGGTACTGGTACCGACCGATCGGTATGTTATCCGGTTTGTATTTTCACCCGTTTCAGTATCTGTACGGTAATGTTACAATATCGATCTCATCTCTAATAGTTACGGTAAAAAAACAAAAGAAACTAAAATAAAAATAAATTACATATTGATTTAAAATGTTAAATGAAATAATAGACCTTTCTGTATTAATATAATAATCAAACATATTAGAAAACGTTCATCTAGTTTTAGGGGAAAAAATTAAAAAGTATTTCTAGAAAACTATAAAAAAGTTTAATTTAAATAAAAAACAGTTTTTAAGATTAAAAGATATCATTCCAATAAGTATTAAACATCATTTAAATAAGTAGCTAATAATAATAGAAGTGAGAAATAAAAAAATTTAAAACTATACTATTTTGGAAATATTTTACCAACAAACCCATTTTAGTAAATTAATTTTCTAACTACATAATTTTGAGAAACACTCCCCGTATTGGTATCTAATTGGATAAAGTAACTAAAATATCAATATATTTCTGGATTAAATAATATTTATATAGTATAATATAAATATATGAGATATAATATGGTAGTAAAGGTCTTCATTGAGATCTTAGCATATCTTGTTGGACCAAACATTCCACGTTAATCAATGCCCTAAAAGCATATATTTAAGGTGGATCAAAGTCATGACTTTGCTATATATTAATTTTAATATAGGCAAGCTAAAACTTGGGTTAGACAAATGTTAAAACATGGGACCTACGAAATTGAATTGAAAGCTTTTTGGACATGTTTTGCATTATTATAATCAACTTAAGTTTTTTATTTCTTATTTTATTCCATTGTCTCACTAGAAAAATCTATTAATTTTGGTGGGTTAATTAACTCCCACCACCATAACCATTAGATCACTAAATTCAATTCCCACTTCTCAAAAAAGAATATTGATATTTTTATTTCTGTAAAGATAAAATTCCAAGTAGGTATGCTGTCATCATAAGCATATTTCATAATCCTAACAAGTGGTATCGGTTAATATATAATCTAACCTTTTGTTTTTCTTAAGATGTAAATTCATCAGTTTATGTTTTTATTAAGATTGAATTTTTCTTTTCTGACACACGTAATTACGGGTTTCGTCGCTGTACTTTGGTATAATTCCCCGTTTCATTTCATTTATTTTTACCTATGATACGCTCTTGTTTCGTTTTGTTTTTTTTAATTGTTTTTTTTTTCTCTCTCAGTCCATAACACTAACGCCATTTGTTTTGCAGATAAAAAGTTAGGGCATGGCAAAAAAAAAAATAAAAAATAAAAATAAAAAATAAAAAAACTAAGATATCATTAATTTTAACAAATGAAACAAATTGAATAGTCATTTAGATTGAAATGACAAAAAATTGAAAGCATAAGTTGTATTAGGCAAAAAAAAATTGAAACCGAGAATTTCACAAAACTGCATAATTTGAACCGTAATTACTCAGGAATAGTATTAAGAAAATCATAATTTTTTTAATTGCAAAACGTTTTTCTAAAAAGAAAAGAAAATCGGATTGTGGTAGACTGGTGGCTTGTTGGGTGGGTGGGTGGGTAGTTGGTTAATTGTTTGATTGGTTTTCTTCTTTTATATATAATAACTTAATAACCTAAATTTAGCCTCATGTTAATGTTAGTTCTTTAATAACATAGGCCCCAAAATTATTGGTCATTACAATTTTTCTTTTTTTTTTTTTCTCTCTCTCTTCGACCAATTTTTTTAGCAAACGCAACCCCGAATGTACAAAACGAAATAAACTATTTATATAGAATAAAATGTTTAATAAGGAATAGATTGATTTGAATAAAAAGTTACACGTATGGTTTAGTTATATATCTATATTAAAGAAGACGGGCAATGAAAAGTGTAGTACCACTGTTAAAGCATAAATGTACAAGTTATTGCTAGTTCACATTATATAATACATCAAACGGTTTGTTCTACTAAGACGGTAATGTTTCTGCTTCGATGATGAGTGGTTTGCAAGTCACGGTGGTGATTTGATTGAGCTGAGGTCGTGTCCAATCAAGAATGGAAAGAAGTAAGGGGTGACCACAGACGACTGAAGATGAAAAGTAGGGGATAGTGTTTCGTGTACATGATAAAATAAATAAAGGTGGTTTGTGGTCGTTCGATTGATAGTGGAGAGCAAGCGCAAAAGCCAAAGGGGAATTCGATTGAGAAGAAACGACTAAGTTAATTTAGACTTAAATTAGAAATGGAACTAGTGTCGGAAAATTCCATTGCTAAATTTTAATTTGATAAAAGCGATCAAATATCAATGCAGCCTTAGTCGTAAAATTTTCACACTTCACTAGTCATGACTGATCAATGACATGTCGACATCTTTTAATGTACCTTATCATACATTTGATGTTATGCCCCCTTATTAATTGATATTGGCCCTGACTTGTTTTAGTGACTTGTTTTACAATACATCAAGTTATTCCGTCCCTAAAAAGTAATTTTGATTTTAATGACCTTTGTTTGATGATAAATATGCCATGTCATCATTTATGGGCCGAATTTGTTTTATTTTACACCAAGTTGTTTTAGTTCATAGCAACTGTTAATAACATGTGTTTAATGACAAGTCACTAATTCATCGCTAGTGGCCTTTTCACATGTTAGTGATATGTTTGACACTGCATGTAATACCCAAAATCATATATATATATATATGTTATATAATCCAAAATATAAACAATTTGTGCTACATTACATTTATAGTTCTTGAGCAAAATACAAATATTTTTGTACTCAATCACATCGGTATATCACAGATCAAGATGGATTTTGCACTTAGACGTGAAGACTCCATGCCCACATCTACATGAAGGATTTGACATCATTTGACAAATGTTGGTTTCAAAACCAGTGATTACAATATACGTACGCAGTATCAACACCTTAGTTGGCATATATTACTTTCAAAGCCACATATTTCATCAGACACTAGGTGATATCCACAACTATTACAACTAGATAGAGATTTATTATGAAGAATATGAAAACCAAAGAGGCTAAGGAGTATTTAAGATAAATGCTTCGACGGCTTGCCCTTCATATTACTTTCAACCAACAACAAATGAAGAGCTTAGGACGAAATGTAATCTTTAAAATCAGTCTGAAGTTAAAAGCAAACTACTAACGAGCACTATGTTTTACTATTCTTAATGTGATCGTCAGAGATCTATTAGTAATCACCTATGAAACAGTGATGACCGTAAAAGATTTTACTATTTGTGTTTTTTATGTGTTGATTCATCAATGACATCGGTAGTATAAATTTTGAATGAGAAGCAAGATGTGGTAGGCCTTCAAAATTTATTAAATAAGAGAAAAGTGAAAAAATATATTGGTCTTGACATGTTGAAAGCAGAAAAGTGATGTGTATAGAGCCTTTGATTTCGAAAAAAAGTTATAAAAAAATGGAAAAAAACAGGGCTGATTTAGAGATGGGCATTTTGGGTATTGTGCCGTATCCGGGCCCGGGTACGAGTCCGGGTCGGGTACACCATAATGAAAACCCTACCCGGTATACCCGGTTAGGGTAGGGTCGGGTCCGGGTAGGGTACAATCCGTTTTTTTGTATTATTATTATTATTATTATTATTATTATTATTATTATTATTATTATTATTATTATTATTATTATTATTATTATTATTATTATTATTATTACTATCGTCGTCGTCGTCGTCGTTATTATTATTATTATTATTCATCATTTATTATTTTTGAAAAAAAACATCGGATTGATCGTTATGTATTTCTATAACAATATTAAATAAACATTAATTTATCATTTATTTATTAAAACAACTTAAAAATACATAAATGAATAAATAAATAATAATATAAAATTTTTATCTAACTTGCAACGAGCCTTTACAGACCCGTCACTCAACTCAATCATATCCCAATTGCACCAAACATCCATGTTACGATTGTATGCAATAACACAAACGACGGTTGGAGCGTTGGACGAACCTTGACCAACGGAAGATTGTGAGTGAGCCATATCAAGATTGAAGAGAGTGAAAGTGTAAAACGAGAGAGTGAAAGTATAAAGCGAGAGTAAACGAGAGTATTTTTTACGTTTTTTGCATATGTTTTTACGTTTGCGACTTGGGTACTCAACCATATCAACTCACACTTATTTATACTAATTTATAGGGCAAAAATGGCAAAAAAAAAAAAAACGGTCACAAATCGAATGTAACGGCTATATAGCCGCTAAAAACGGCTAGTTTTTTGAAAAAGAAAAAAAACGGCAATACTCGGGTAGTATCCGGGTACAATCGGGTCGGGTCGGGTACGGGGAATTTTCCAAAACATATAACCGGTTCCTACCCTACGGGTTTTCTCAGGTCCTAACCGGGTACACCCCCTCTCGGGTCCTACCCGTACCCGGGTCGGGGTCGGGTTCGTACCCGGGTACAATGACCACCTCTAGCTGATTATTGGTCTTGTTGCAAGAGTTGGGCTACGTTTGGACTGTTTCTGATGGATTTAAGTCTAGCTTCCAATTTCTTTAAAAAATAGAGCCCAAAAAGGTTAACTTAGTTAAGTTCAAACTAGATTTATTATAGTCATTGTTTCTAGAATTACATAACTAATATTTAGTCTAGAAATTTCATCATTTTTATACTATTAGCAGTTAATAGATGCTTACAAAAGGACAAGTAAAATGGTCTACTCTCGACCAACGGTTGTAGGATCAAATCACGCAACATGTAAAAATAATGATTTTAAGAGTATGATAAGTGTAGAGTAGAGAGTGTAATTTTTGTAGTGCTAAAATACTTGATTTCTCTGAGAATCGTGATTTGCTTTCAGATTAAAACAATTCGAGAAGTTTGAATATTCAGTTTTGGTTGATTTTGGCTAGAAATTTCGAATGTAAAATGGAAACTGATTCAACATTGAATTTGCATGTAAAATTTCAGAATTTACAAAATTTGATGAATCTCTCAAAAAGAGATGTTAATCAACCATTGATATCGGAGACTTATGATAATGAATCTGTATTAAACATTGATATTGGGGATGATTTATATAATTCAAGGCAACTTATATGATTGTAACAGAATATATAGTGCACACACATAAATTCAAAGATAATGTGATAATCGTCAAATGGTATGGATTAATGGTGTATATTACATATGTCATTTAAAGGAGGCTCGTATTGCTTTTATAAATGGGTTCATGATACTTATTATTATACCATAGATGTATGTTACATATAACTGAACTTGCTTAATTCATGGTGTATGCAATTTGTTCGATGTTGATTAAAATGAGTAGTAAATGTGCTGCACAAAATATAAAAGAACATTATATATAACTAGTGGGTAACTCGCGTGTTACGGCGGAGTGAACAATTTACAAGTCTATACTTGTTATGTTTCACTTAATTTATCAATTGTTTTGTTTTATGGTTTAAATCTCTTATACGACTTATGATTATTATCATATGTTAGAGCTAACATATTGTTACAAAACTAATTAGCATTAACAAGAATAGTTGAATGACTCAACGTTTTAGTAAACATAATTGTTGCTTGTGATTAAAGTTTAACAAAATTTTTAAAAAAAATTCACATTCGACATAATATAGGTTGAATTGTTTTGATACAACAATGAAAAGATTTGTTATAACATTAGATATTAAATATAGATATATTAATAGAAAACCATGTGGTATATTTTTTTGAATAAGAATGAGAGTATAATAGAAGATTTATTATAATATTAAATATTAAAACTTGCAATCCTTTATATATTATCTTAAAATTATTGCAAAATTACAATCTTGTCTTAAAGAAATGTTTTATAGATATTAATAAATAATAAATTATATAGATATAGATTATTATTATCATCATTATTATAAAATATTTAGTAATTATATAGTTAAGTATTAAAATAGAATAGTACTTATTTATAAATTTTATTATTATTATTATTATTATTATATTATTATTATTATTATTATTATTATTATTATTATTATATTATTAAAAGTATTAGCTAAGTATTCAAATAAGGTAAAACTTATTTATAAATTTATATGTTAATTTATAATATTAAAAATTATATAATACTTAATGTAGTTAATTAAATAATCTTACAGTATTAAATAATGTATTAATCAATATATTAATTACAATAAGTTTATTAATCAGGGGTAAAATAAGAACAATTGCATTAAACACTTGAACCTAATGCTTAAAAAGTTGTATTAGGTGTCTTAATTTTTTTGTAAAATTACATCTTTATCCTAAGAATTTGCTATATATAGTAGTATAGTGGACACCCGCGCTTCGCCGCGGTTTGATTTTAAATGTATATGTGAACGTCACAATGATAGTTTTTGGGATTATCATGATTTTAGTGAGTGCAATGATATAAGAGCTCGGATTCTCATGGATATCTACATATGCTTTAATGATTTGTTATTATATTGTCATGATACTATTATTAGACATATGATATTTAATAAGTTGTGGATATAAAGTAAAACAAATACATTAAAAGTATTTGAATAAAAACTATCATAAAATATAGAACATTATATCATGATTAATGATATGTTATTATTAGATTGTTATAGGTACATGACAAAATAAAGTATTAAATTTTAACACAATATTGTTGTTGTTAACCTCTTAATAAAATAATCATTACTATTAGTACTATTAAATTTTTTATTAATATATCTTTTTAGACATATTAAATAATATGTTATTTACTAACAAATTTAGTCATAAATACTAGTGTTATCGACTATCCAAAATACCCCTAGAAAATACAACTATTAGTTATTATAAATATTAGTTGTATACTTATTTATTTAAATAGTGTTTAATAATTTAAATGTCATTTTCAAGTATTAAAAATAATATAATATAAACTGTATTGAATTAAATGATATCATATTATTAAATAATGTATTAATAATGTGTATTGAATAGTGTATTAATTAAAAGAGTTAATTAAATAAGGGTAAAAATAAAACTATTACATAAGACACTTGTATTTTATGTTTAAAATATTGTATTAGGCGTCTTACAATTTGAGTAAAATTACTATTTTGTCCTCCTAAAATATATTATATAGTAGTATAGATTAAATTGCGACGATGGAATTTACATAATAATTTATTATATACAAATTTAATTATTATGGCAACAACCAAATAGGTGTATTTATCATTAGTAAGTTCTAACCATTTTGGCAACAAAAGCTACACACAATATAATATATGGGTCGTTCTAGAAGTATACAATAAAAAAGTTTTCTTCAAACTATTTGAAATATTAGGTAAGGGGTTATATTAATCTAAAGGAACATGCATCTTCTCGTTAAATTTCTTCAAGTGTCGTAGTCAATCAATATACAATATACATGACATATGTATTACTTAACAAAAACTTTGTGTATTATTTTATAGATGATACATGCATGCATGAAAGTAGACGTAGTGATTATTTATTAAATCATCTGTACTAATAAATCAAAACAGAGACACATGATATTTTTCTAGACAGTTCATTTTATTGTCATCTAATCTCCATTCATATATCCTCACTAGAATAAATCTTATATATGTTAAATTCATATTTTCTAAAAAAAACATTTTTAATTAATGTTGAAATCTTATTTTTGGAAATATAATTGATATGGAAATAGTTGCGAACGTTTTTCTTAAATTATTTTTAATAATTAATTCAATGATCATACAATATTGGGATTATAATTCGTTCACACACTCGGTTCATGTGATACATGTTTACTCAACTTTTTAAATATAAGATTTTTTTATTCATTTATCTATTTATTAAAACTACATTTCCCTCCAATTGTTCGTTTTACACTATCAATGAGAAGACATTCTAAATTTATTATATAAATGTTATTGTTAGATGTGAATATATAATTTTTCATACTATTATCTATACTAATAAATCAAAATCTTTAAAAGTCATATGTCATTTTTTAGGATGTCTATCCAGGCTTTGTTTAGGATTTTGACACATGTACTCACTACAATAGAAGTTATAAACTTTTATATAAATATAGTTTACTTAATAAATACACATCTACTATTATCTTTATCAAATTAACTTTTTTCTAATAATAAATAAAATGCTTCATTA
This sequence comes from Flaveria sonorensis, assembly GCA_025506505.1. Taxonomy (NCBI): domain Eukaryota; kingdom Viridiplantae; phylum Streptophyta; class Magnoliopsida; order Asterales; family Asteraceae; genus Flaveria; species Flaveria sonorensis. The sequence continues at coordinate 8,443,707 of CM046436.1, forward strand.
AAAATATTTTAATTGGAATTAATTTTGTTAAAATTTGATTTAATTTTTAGCTAAACATTATTAAAATTTAAGTACTTTAAACATTGTATTTTTAAGCAAATATTTTTAAAATATCAATATTCACGAAGTCAAACACAATTACAATAAGCTATTACTCAGTATAAAAAAACATATCCGCTTCAATGTATATCATGATTTCATCTTTTGAATCTAGGTATGTTTTACTAGCTCACAATCTAATATTCACAATTCCATGTTCCGCATACGATGTTCACTATTTCAACCCATGTAACCCACGTGTATCTAACATAGTATACTATCAAGTAGCAAATATAATACGTTCTTTTTACGTGTATTCTTTATTACTCAAGTTAATATAATTTTAAAATTACTGAATTTTATTTATTTTCCCAATTACACCGTTTATTTTAACTGTTAACATTATTTAAATTAACAAAATAAAAGTCATGATGAAGGTGCTTCAGTTAATTTCAAAGGAAAACTAATTTTTAAAATATTAGTTGAATTTGATTTGGATTAGTACACGGTTTAGACTAAAGTATTAAATAGAAAAAAGACTATTTAGATGATATAAACCAACCACTTTGGGTATTTAAAAAAGGTTTTAACTTTTAATATTGAGACAAACAAGTTTCTACACACAAGTTATTTATTTATTAATAAAAATAAATAATTAACACTGTTTAGTTGTTTATATTTCTTATAGTATGTGTATCTAGAACAAGTTTCTTCTTACGTAATGAAATTCCTCGAATTATTTAATGATGAAAATATAGTGTTGATAAAAGTTATATTCATATATTTTACTATCCGTAAAGAATTTTCCACCATAAAGAATAATGTCGCGCGTCAAAAATGTTAATTTTATATATAGCAAACATATCAAACATCCTTTCGAAAATAATGTTCGTAATTAAAGTCAAAATTCCTACGTACTTTTGAAAATGATGTTTGTGATGATACATTTTCAACCCGGCCCGCCCAACTCAACCCGGCCTAGCCTAGCCATGACCTGAGCTATCAAAGATGTCTAGGGATGTCAACCAAATCCGAACCCTATAAGAATGCCTGAAACCCAAGACATTTGGGACGGTATGGAGTCGGATAAACGGGTACGAGACATTGAGATGTGGTATGAGATTACTTTTAATTATGTTTGCTGGTAGGGCTACAAACGGACCGAACGAACACGAACAAGACCTTGTTCGTGTTCGTTCATTAAGAAATAAACTTGTTCATGAACTGTTCACGAACACTTACCTAACGGGTTTTCTTGTTCGTGTTCGTTCATTAAGAAAATGAATATGTTCATGAACTGTTCACGAACACTTACCGAACACAAACGAACACAAACAAATCAAATGAAAACAAACAAATGTTCATGAACATGACGAACACAAAGAAGTCCATGAACACAAACGATCACATATATATTTTAGAATAAAATTAGCATTTTCATCATAAAATTTACGAACAATAAATAAACACGTAACATAAATATCCAAAAACACTTGACATACTTGTCATAAAAATAACTAAGACAAAAATTAAGAACGTAATCGAACACATTAACGAACATAAACGAACACATTATCGAACTTTCATGAAATAACATTAACGAACACAATATCAAACGTTCACGCACATAAATGAACGAGCACGGCTTGTGTTCATGTTTGTTCGTTTAACTAAATGAACAAAGTTTTCGTGTTCGTTCATTTACTAAACGAACGAGCATAAACGAACTTCCCGCAGAACAGTTCACGAACTGTTCGTTGAACGTTCAGTTCGTTTGCAGCCCTATTTGCTGGTATGAGACGCTTATGGGATAACATGATGTACGTGTTGGCCCGACCCATTTACCCATTAAATATGCTCTTGTAACCGATTATATATCCAGAATAAACTTTTTTGTTATTTTAATTATATTGTATTATTTCTAGTTAATTTACTTATATTATAATTTCTCTTTCATTCGGTCAATCTTCTAATTTTCAACTTGAATAACTTGACAATCAAATGTTGGTTCTCCTTCGAACCCTAGCCATTATCGAAAGAGTGTCAGCGAGACAACAATAGATAGATTTGGTCAAAAAGAGACAGCAACAAAGAGTTTAGTCAATGTGTCGAAGAGATATCCAATGGGTATTATTAATGAAATTAACAGGTATACCCAATTACCCACGGGTATGCCTGATACCCAACTGATAAATACCCTATACATACTAATGGGTTTTTTGAGCAAGTATGAGATACATTTTTCTTATTGAGTATAAGGTTGAAATGACACAAACACATCCTAAACCAGATCTATTGACATACCTAAAGATGTCACTAACTTACAAGATTCATTATGATTATAAACCAAAATATCAAGGTTTGTTTTCACAAAATGTAAATTGATAAGAAAGGAAGGTGAAGCTAGTCCAAGAGTTCACAAATTCTTACTTAAAGTAATATGATAAAAATAAGTTGAGACTAAAAATGGACAGACTTAAAATAGCCACAACGTTTACTGCGAGTTGAGATATGAATGGAGTAAAATGACATAAGTCGGGCCTAACTCTACATACCCAAATTCCTTCGTCTTGAGCTCTAAATTTTTCCTCAAATTTAGCCATCTTGATTTATTTATGCTAGCGAGAAGTTTGTAACATTGATCTTTATCATGATTAGAGAGACATTCTTTTATAGTGAAGATGAGTCTTGATAAAAGATCAGGATGGACGTAAAGATGCAGTGGTTAACATTCACCTGAACCACCATACTTTGTGATGTACGCGTGGTGATGTCTTTCTGTTCATTATTCTTTATTATTGTTGTATCTAAAAATAAATTCTTTAAATTCTCTAAGACTGTACGTAATGGTACCCTTAAGTGGCGTCAAATTTGTTGATGTGGATACAATTTGGGTGTTAAAGCCACTACATCTTAATGAAAGATGGCTTCAAACTCATGTTTAGCCAAACTTCTAACGGACATTAAAAGAGATTAATGAATTTACTTTTTATCCCTTGTAATAATCTTTAACTTAAAGGGGATTTTAACCCACTGCACTTGATTTAAAATGATTTTAATTAATTTATATTTATTTAGATGATATTTTAACTAAATAATCACTACATATAGTATAAGAGTAAAAAAAACCAATTTACCGCCCTGTATGTTTTACGTTTTATTGTTTTAACACAACTGGTAAAAAAGGGGGGACTACGAATTAAAACATTTTAGTTGGGTTTTTTTTTTCATGTGGGCTAAGTCATGGACGGTTGGGCTATTTTATGAATGGTTTGGGCTTTCATGGGCTATATTGGTTGGGTTTTCTTGTACTTATTTTAGCGTGAAAACAAACGAGTTCATATTAACCCGAATAAGCTCAAAATTTTATGCGACCATCTCTCGAGCTTATTTTAATTGAGCTTTTAAGCTAATTTCACAAGCACAACTTGTTTGATACGTCCCTAAGAGATATCCTAGTGAGAAGCAATATAACTTACGATCAAAAGTTTAGAGGTTCAAATATTAATATATTATAAGATGCAGATTGTGATATGCGTTCAAACATAACAACTCATTTTATATAATATCAACCATTTTTTTGATCTTATCTAAATAGAATCATAATAATATAGTAATAACAATAAATTAAATCTGGTGAATGTTGGATGATCTTTAGCACAAATTTATCACCCACCATATATGCATATTCATTTCACCTTAAAGTAACATAATATCATCTCTTCAATTCCTCCAAAAAACTTGTGAATCTAGCCTGCAAAATGGATCAAAAGAACAAGAATTCAAAAAAACCAACATATTCAAGATTCTCCCAACAAGAGCTTCCTGCATGGAAACCAATCTTAACCCCTGGATGGGCCATTGCATCATTCATCACCATCGGTACCCTTTTCATCCCCATCGGTCTTCTAGCGTTGGCGGCATCCGATAGCGTTGTGGAGATCATCGATCGTTATGATGAAGGTTGTGTTCCAGACGACTTTAGCAACAACGCCGAATCATTCATTCAAAATCCCGACATTAAAAAGACATGTATAAGGACATTAAAAGTGCCAAAGAAGATGGTTGCCCCAATCTTTGTTTATTACCAACTTGAAAATTTCTACCAAAATCATCGACGGTATATATGTTGTTATCTTTCTTCATCTTCATGTTTTTTGTGTTATTCGTGTTCATGTTTCGATTGTTTAGGGTTTTGGTTTGTTTTTAGGTATGTAAAAAGTAGAAGCGATAAGCAATTGCGCGATTCTGAGGATGAAGATGAAACAAAGAGTTGTTACCCCGAGGCAAACACCGCGGATGACAAACCGATTGTTCCTTGTGGATTGATAGCTTGGAGTTTATTCAACGACACATACAAGCTATCAACACGCGACAAAGCAATAACAATTGATAAGAAGGGCATTGCATGGAAGAGTGACATGGAAGCCAAGTTCGGGTCGGATGTGTACCCGAAAAATTTCCAAAAAGAAGGGTTGATCGGGGGCGCGACGCTTGATGAACACATACCCGTATGATTTCTTTGGGTTTCTTTAATAAAAACATAATCTTGATTTAGATTTAGGGTTTGATTGTGTTGTTTTTTATATGATTGCATGCATGCACGCAGTTGAGCGAGCAAGAGGATCTTATTGTGTGGATGAGAACCGCGGCTTTGCCCAAGTTTAGAAAGCTATACGGGAAGATAAACACGGATATAGAAGCACATGATACGATCAAGGTTGAAGTAGAGAACAACTACAATACTTATAAGTTTGGTGGTCGGAAGAAGCTGGTTCTTTCGACCACCACTTGGATTGGTGGCAAAAATGATTTTCTTGGGGTGGTTTACGTTACAGTTGGTGGTATATGTTTATTTATGGCCATAAACTTTATACTTTTGCATGTTTTCCGTCCGAGACGCCTAGGAGACCCGTCGTATTTGTCCTGGAACAGAAATCCAGTTGGGTGAGATGACTTAGATTGTACATGTGTAGCATAGTGTATGTAAATCATATATCTAACAAGGTTTTTTGTGTTGATTGATTAAGCAAATTTCCTTTAACATGACTTACAACAAATATATGTTTCATAGATCTATGTATATGTTCAAATGTAACCCTTTTAAGTTATAACAAAAAGATTAGGAATTTGTTGCAACTTTTGACTACAAATATGATATTGTAACATTAGTGCATGTAAGTGCATATATACTAACCCGGAATAGTGATAATAATGTTTTTTGAATGACAAAAAGAAATTTACAATTTTTTTATGCAGTATTAATGTACAACTAAGGTCATAATAGATTTTAGGTTTTGACTTTTCTTCTAGGTTTCCTTTTGCATCCGATATTTGAGTTAAAAAATGAACCTTTTCTGTTATCTTAAAAATGTTTAAAAAAAAATGTTTTTACAACCGGATCAGACAGTGAGCCGCATGTTTTAATGGTCCGCTGGTCAAACCGGTTCGACCACTCAGACCGGATATGAGAATCAGATAAAATTATAATTATTCTAATGAATATATGTAAAAAATACTAAAAAATTTAAAAAAATATATAAAAAATCCGGTTCAACCTGTTCGATCGCTTGTTCAAACAGTTCTATTCCTGGTACGATCACCGGTCCAACCATTGGTTCAATGCCAAACCGATTTTAAGCATCAAACCTGATCGGATTGGGGTCCGATTCCTGGTCCGACCAACCGTTCTGGTCCAGTTTTCAAATTAATGTTAAAAACCCTTGCAATTTGTTTGAAGTTTCATATTGCTAACACTAATACGTATTTTAGATAATTTGTTCAAAATATAAAATATATGTATACAAGAATTTTGAAAATGAATCTTAATAGGCAATTGATTGATTCTATGATTATATTGTTTTATATAACCCTTATAACTTTTAAAAAATATTATTTTATAAAATTTATAACTTTTGATGTATAATATCGTTGTGACATGATTCGACATTAGTTTTGTTCAAATCGAAGTTAGGTCAAAGCTCACTAAATTTACCAAACACATACAAACTACCCGCATAGAAAACACCTGTCACTAAAAATGCAATAACTTTTTTTCGAGTCAAAACATTGATAAAAATCACTAATCTATTTTGTGCCACTAGGTTCTGAGCCCCGCCATGACGATTATTGCAATGTGTCATCTTAAACGAAGTCTTTCGATAGTTGAGATTCACTTAGTAGGGGATGATGATGCCGGAAGATGACCGGTTCGTTATCATGACGAGGTACACTGAAACATTTGCAACCATCACGGACGACATCAGTTGTTTGCACCTTATTTGTTTATCTGAGCCAACGTGCGCAACACGCTCTTGGGAACATACTAGTTATGTAAAGGTTTCAAGCTCTGACGAATGGGTCAAATAATTGATTAAATAAATATTTAGTAAAGCTAAATTATTCGTGGATGGGTCAAACAATTTATTAGAACGGTTTTATGTTAGGTTAACTACAACTAATATTAACTTATAAATTAAATCTGTGTTTAACATAATTAATAGTATAATTTAGTCTATAATCATTTAACATAGGAAATGAAAAGTTTAGTTTGACTTTTTAAATTTGAACCATATTAGTTTAAGTATCTTCATTTTTATCCTTTAACTTTTATTTTACTTGATTTTAATCACTAAAGTTTAAAAATTGTAAAGTTCAGCCAACTATTTACAATGAAACTTATTTTACGAGTTTGGCCACTAGAGATTATTATTATATACATTTTGGCATCAGTTTGTTTTTTTTACTTTGACCACTAAAGTTAAGGATATAAAGTGTGGCCACAGAAGTTTAATATTTTTGAGTTTCGCTGCCAAACTTCAATTTTTATGGATTTCGACGAGCAAACACATAATGGTCAAAGTAACGTAGCGTTGCATGTGGGAAAATTGACTGGACTCCACCGCGTAGCTCATGACTTTGGCCACAAGAGTTTAGAATCTTAGAGTTTGACCACTAAACTATTATAATGAAACTTTGATTTTTCAAGCTTGGCCCCTAAAGTTTAGTAGTTTTTAAGTTTCACCACAAAACTGTGATTTTATGGTTTCTAACGAGCCAAACAGATAACCACCAAAGTAACGCAGTGTTGCGTGTGAGAAAATTGACCGGATTCCCGTCGCGTAGTGCAGGGAGAAAAAACTAATTAGTATTATTATACTACTAAATATTTTTTTTAAATAACAAACAAACAAATACATCTAATATTACTTTTAAATCTACACTGTTATCCATTATAAAATTCAAACCCCACCTTTCAGAAAGAGTATCATTACATACAAATCAAATACTGTTGTCACTTTGATATTATCATGTTATTTCTCTTACTATACTCATTTAGCTAAAACTTCTAATTTTATGCATTTAATATATTATACAAATACGAATATTTGAAAACTTTTTATTACTTAATAAAAAGTTAGCAAAGGAAAATACTAAAAGTCCTTAAAAGTGCAATATCTTTAAAAAAAAAATAGAAAGCCACTTGTGTATGATATATGTAAATATTTTGTTAGTTGAGTTTGTGATTGATTGTTCATGGATTCCAAATATTATTCTAATAATGATGGGCTATCTCCTATGTCTTTTTCTCCCAAATCTCCAAAGTGAAGATGATTCGAATCCCTCTTTGCTAAAAGAAGGCAGTTAGATATACTTTTATTTTATATTATTGCGACACTTAACTTTGAAAATCAAAGTAATGGACAATTGAATTGATTATGCCATATCTTCGGTGGTAAAACACACTTTCGTATTGTTTAAGAAAGAGATCGACTCTGATTGGTCATTAATTAATTGGATAAGAATGCGGCAATGCTTGATTTTATTATTTTCTCTTCTGTTTTGAAAATAGGGTGTAGTTCATAAAATAAAAATGAAAATGATTAGACTAAAATTGTTTATAGTTAGACTATTCACAACGTTACAGCTCATCCTTCTCACAAACAGTCCTAATCAGCATGCCACATTAGCTTTCCACTCACCTCCACCAATTCTTCCCACAAATACTTTTTACTCTCAACACTATCCTTCCTACAAACACTTTTATTTTTCCACCTCACATTTTCTTTTTTTATTTACTTTAAATAAAGATATTTAAATTATTGTAAATATATTTAATTAAAATAAATAATAGAATTAAATATCAAATGATCAAGTTAAATACTTAAATTAAATAATTCTAAATAAGAAAATAATAAAATTAAACCGCAACTACATTAAAATAAAATAAAAACAACAACGTAAAACAATAAAATAAAAACGATCATATGAAATTAATAGATAGAAACAATAATAAAACTACTCTGTAATCCCCCTATTCGCCCAGAAATGTTCTATTAGATCGTTCCGCAATGCATGGTGCGCGTCCTGGTTACGTAAACTTCTAAATCTCTGTAGGTGTGTTTGAAATGATGGTGGTGCCCCGTTATTGTAACTTTCTGGCTCTGGTTCTTGCTCTTCACGTGACCAGTTAGTTATGAAACATCCTTCATTTTCTACAATCATATTATGTAATATAATATATGCATGCATTATATCACCTAATACCGGTAAGTTCGAGGATCTTGCTGGGGATCGTATCATTGCCCACCTAGCTTGAAGAACACCGAAGGCTCTTTCTACATCCTTTTTTGTAGACTCTTGACACCTTTTGTACCACTTTATTTTCAGATTATTCTCCGGTGGATATGTAAAACTCTTTACAAGTGTTGCTCATTCTGGATAAATACCATTTGCAAGATAATACCCTGTGGTGTAGTTATTCCCATTCACTGTAAAATTACATTGCGGTGCATTCCCCTCTAAGATTTGATTGAAAACTGGTGATTAATTAAGCACATTGATATCGTTGTTTGATCCAGCTACTCCAAAAATGCATGCCAAATCCAGAGGTCATGTGATGCAACTGCTTCTAGCATAATGGTGGGATGCCCATGATCACCACGAGTATATTGACCTTTCCATGCAGTTGGACAATTTCTCCAACTCCAGTGCATACAATCAATGCTTCTAAACATTCCAGGAAACCTGTGATAGGCTTCATGTTCAGCTACTAACCGGTCAACGTCATATTGGGTTGGTCTTCTTAAATACACAGATGAATAAATTTTCACGATAGACCTGCAAAACTTTTATAGACATTCCATAGCAGTACTTTCACCAATGCGTAAGTATTCATCGCATTGGTCAGCTGTTGTACCATATGCCAATTGACGAATGACACTTGTGCATTTTTGTCTTGGTGATAGACCCTTTCTACCTACAGCATCATATCTTTGCGTAAAATATTTCCAGTGTACAGATTTATCTGGTTCAGATAAATCTGTGACGATACGATTAAAAAGACCAATGCGCATCCTGAACCGCCGTCTGAAGAAACTCTCATCGTACACCAGCTCTGGAGCAAAGTAATGATTCCACAATCATGCGTCTCCATCCTGACGACCTCTATCTATCTCTTTGCGCTTCTTAAGTTGTTGGGAAGAACTTCCCTCTTCTTCTTGGTCAAGCTCAAACAACCGATTAGCAAGGTCTTCGATATCATCGGAAATAAGATTTTGAAATTCTTGTGTGAGCATTTGAGGAATATTCATGGGTATTCTATCATCATCGATGCTCATTTTCAGAATTCGTGTGGAAAATGGGTGAAGTGTTGTATTGATTGTGGTATACGTTGTGGTATTTATACAAATAACAAAACTAGCCGTTAGAAAAAAGACAAAAAAAAAAACTAGCCGTTAGAGCAAAGACAAAAAACTAGCCATTAGAAAAAAGACAAAAAAAACTAGCCGTTAGAACAAAGACAAAAAAAAACTAGCCGTTAGAAAAAAAAACATTCATTAATTAATTAAAATTACATGAAAGTAGATAAAACAACATTAAACTAAAACCAGAACATAAACCGAAACAACAAATTAAACTAAAAAAATTAGTTGCGACGAGGCATTCCATATTTCTCTCTTATCTCGTTACACAATTCTTCATGTTCGGCACGCTGGAATGGATCCATATGACTTGTGTCTATGAAAAGGATTTTCTTCTCTTCCAACTCAAAGAATTTATCAATTTTTTTATCGAAATGTTGGATAGCTTTATTCTTTGCCTTTGTCGTCTCAGCCAAGTCTTCAACGAGACTTGGTCTCTTTGCTTCGTAAGCAAGTGAAGAAGAAGAAGTCATGCCTTTATCCTTTATTTTGGTCAGCTTCTTGGCCTTGTCCCTCCCATTGGACGTGTTGGAGGTTCCTCTCGAGACTCTTCTTCTAGAGGTTCTTCCTTTTGATCTTCTTATTGCATTGCAAGAACAACATCATCATCATTATCATCATCAAGTGATACCCCCCACTCTTGAGTTGATTCGGGAGTATTGCCAAAGTTGGCATCCGAAGCAGAAGTGGTATACTCCCATGTGCTGCTTGTCTTTGTTCTTTTGGAAGCTTGATGACCATACACTTTGGTAGGCCCAGAATACTTTGAAATGTCTTTAACTATCCTCCATACATGTTCATATGTGAAGGCAGCATTATTAGTGTTCGTGTAATCATATTTTGCTTGGGTTATATATTGGTCTTCTAACCAACCACTTTTGTATTGTGACTTGATACGAACATAAGACGCATTAAAGTGAGCAACCTTTCCTTTGATCATATGCCAGTGACTTCTAAGGTTGTGAGCATTTCTTAGAATTTGAGGGTTCCCAACATTGTAATGTTGTTTTATCCTCCCCCAATATGCATGTTGGTTTTGACTGTTGGCAATTATTGGGTCTTCAGAAATGGCTACATAAGCCTTAGCCAACAACACTTCATCATAAGCTGCCCACTTGATACGAACAGACTTCTCAGCTTTTTCTTTTCTTTTTCCTTTTCATTTCCCTTTTTTCTTTGTTGGTGTTTTTTTGGGTGATGATGGTGCTTCATCAATTAGTTGTTCATTATGTGATTGTGATTGCGATTGCTGCGGTTTTTGAAGCTCTTTATGTTTAAGCCATGCTTGATATTGTTGATAGTCTTTCAACGAAGACTGAGATTGTTGAAGATATGGGAATCCCCCGGGTTGTGAAAATTGTGAGAAGCCAGGTTGTTGAACATATGAGAATCCCCCAGGTTGTTGAACATATGGGAATCCCCAAGATTGTTGAAGATATGGGAATCACCCGGGTTGTGGGAATTGGGAGAACCCAGGGTGTTGATATTGGGAGAACGCGGGTTGCTGATGTGGGTATTCTTCATTGGTTTCATCATTTAACATTTGTGTGAAAGAGAATGAAGCTCTTGGATCTATTGAGAATTGAATTTTAAATTGTGTTCAGAAAAGAGTTAGAATGTTAGAAAGAAGATAAAGTGTGATTTGAGAAAAACTGTCAAGTGAATAAAACATATTTATAATAGGTAAACTAGCCGTTATGAATAAAACAAAAAAGTAGCCGTTATTAATAGAACAAAAAAACTAGCCGTTATGAAAAAACAAAAAAATAGCCGTTATAAATAAAACAAAAAAACAGCCGTTATGAAAAAAACAAAAAAGTAGCCGCTATAAATAAAACAAAAAAAATTTTTAAAAATAAAAAAAATAAACTCTAAAAAAATTATTTTTACAAATGTAAAAAAAATTAAAAATATTTTTATTTAATTAACACATTTTAATTAAAATATTATACTTAAATTATTATTTTAATTTAAAGATTTTAAAACATTTTAATTTAAAATCATTTTTTAATAGTGGGGCCCACCACCTATCTTCTCACCGCCCTTGGGGACGGATACCCCCACCTCAAACCATCACCCCCATCGCCGCCCCTCCGACGGGCGCGGTCTACGTCGGCGACGGGCCGACCACGGGCGCGCGATGGGGACCGTCTTAGTTTCATTCTATATAGGGGGCTTAAATACAAATCATTGAGATCGTAACCGTGGTGAAATGAGACTGATTTCTAGATTTCACTGATTTCAGTAATTAAACTGATGGCAACTAGCGAGCAAGTCGGCTGGTTTGATATGTTGGAGATCCAAACAGATTGGTTTTATAGTTTGCTTTAAAACTTAAAAATGACTGAATTGGTTGCTTGATAGTTATTGTATGTAGGGGTGAGTGGAACTAGGGACCAACCAAAGACTAAAAACCTTTAAAAACAAGAATCAAGGACCTGGCTCTACGTTTTTTTGGTGTAAAAAATGTAAACATTAAGGCGCATATGTGGTGTTTAATCTGTTACAGATGGTTAGCTCTTTGTTTGTGCAACAGCTTCCAACCGTCACACCTCTCAATTCTTTGTTAAGGCTTGTGTTGCCTGTGTAGATTGTGGGTTTCTTAAGTTGCCTACCTAAGTTACGTTATTGTTTGGATCGATCAAGGTCATTTTTCATCTTGTGTCATGCTCATGACATTTGATGAACCTTGACACCTCTCTTTGAACCATATTGGCATTGCATGTGAGGATGTTGTGGCCCATTAAGCATTGCTTGCACTCTTAGGCGCAAAAAGAAGGACGTGGGCTTGGGGTCTCATGGGATTCTTCTTTTGTTCTTATTTGTCAATGTTCCGATATACTTTTTTTTTCAAAACGAAGTTGTATTTAAAAATTAAGTGCTTTTGTAACTTAGGCTACAGCGAGTGCAGTTGCTAAAGTGGTAATGCAATGAACCGAACCTATTATATGTGAACATCATCGCTGCCGGCAAATGTATTATCGAAACCGGTATTGGTATTCTATTTTGTGGATTCTGACGAGTCAAGCCGATAACAAACAAAGTCACGCCGTGTAAGACAGAGGAAAGCAACCAAAGTCACGCACTCTTAACGAAAGAAAACACTAGTTGAAACCTATTAGTGAACTTAAGTTGAGTTTGTTAACATCCTCTCATACCATTGCACGTCCTCATGTTTGTAATTGATCACTTTTAAAATTAAAATAAACTATTCACTTCTCCATGTTTGTAGACATTTATGTATGGTACACTTCGATGTAGGCTTTCTTTTCTTATGTCTTTACAATCAAATAATTCTAGATCATAGTTCACATAGATCCTAGGAGATTTCAATACAACTTGAACTATACAATCAGATAATATATGGATTTAATTAAAGGTTTTTTTTACATATTTTATCTTTATAAAACCATTAACTACATATTTTCTAAAGCCAAAAAATTCAATTACATGTTTGATCTTTCGAAAACTTATATATTACATATTTATTCATTTTATTAAAATCAACTTATTAAAAAAGATAATATTACCCTTAATTTTACTAAAAAACTTTCACATAGTGATTTTTTGGTATTACAATTGTTTAAAACTTTGATAATTATTTTGTATTTTGAGATGTAACGCTGATAATCAGTGATTATTGTTTTAAAATAAAGTTTTAAGCATTTGTTTTTTAGATATATTTTTGTAATTTTATTTTAAGCTTATTGGATTTTAATAATCTCAACTTTTATTTATTAGTCAGGATTAACCTAACTCAAGAAATATTTATAGACACTTCCAACTTTAAGCTTATATTCACCCAACGATCTCTTACTTACTAGAAGTTAATCACATTTAGTTTTTGATGACGTGGACTGCTTATATAGCCAATATAGTAAGCAAAAAGTTGAAATCAACCATCAACTTCGTCAATCTGAAACTTTTGCACCCTAAAACCGTCAATCTCTACATTCTAATCTAAATCACTTGACTCGTTGAAGGTAGACACCAGAAAACAGACCCGATGGAAGTTAGGCGTCCGCAAAGTTGAAAAATGGCTCAAAGTTGGCTCCATTTCATAAAAAAAAAATAACGACGGTTAACTCTCAGTTAGTAAGGGATTTTTGCAGAAAAATAAACTTAAAGTTAGGAATGTCTGTAAATATTTGCTGAGTTGAGATTAATTACCAATAAATAAAAGATAGGATTATTAAAATCCAATAACCCTTTATTTTATATAGAATGTTTGAACTTAAAACAATATTTAATTGATGGTCTTAATAAGGATATATATAAAAACCTCTTAATAATAATAAGGATAAATAATCAATCAATAAGTTAATTTAATAAAGTGTATAAATATAAATACATATATAGATGTTTTTAAAAAAAGAAATATGTAATTGATTTTTTAATTTAAAAAAAAAATTGTAGTCAATAATTATATATATACTAATTATCTACTTTAATATGCATTAAAAGTTGTATTATGTGCTTTATTAGTTGTACTTACCTTTTGTGTTTTGTTTTTTTCTAATCTCTAATATTTTTATTTTGACCAAATACTTTACATCTTTTATAATTTATCCCCAATATTTGTTTACTTTCAACTAGTCTCCAATACTTTTCATATTTTATAAAATTTTCGTTTTACATTTCAGTCTAACTTTTACGAGTTAGCACTCCGCAATATGTGTGCGTAGTTCAACGTTTTTACGTTTATTTTTCCTTGTTTAACGACTCTGTCACAACGTGCTGATTCTAAATCGACTTGCTTATTGTTTTATATATTTTACGTTTCGACTGCGTGATTCAACTTTTTTATGTCTACTTTTTGTTCGGTTTTATCTTTTTCGTTTTTATACGAGTTTTATCGGTGTTGGTAGTTACTGACGACGGTGTGTCATTGGTACTACTTGGCACAGCTTTACGCCTTTCATTACGACACGATAAGCTTAATACTAGTTATTTAATATATCATGATCAAAAATAATATCTTCAAATATGTAGAATTGTAGGTCGTCGATCTTACCAATTTTCACGAAGACTGTGGGCCAAAAGTCAATTGACCTAAACGATTTGTTAATGTATTTATTTGAGTGAACAAATCACGATATGACCTGGAATATGATCGTGTGAACATGGTATGATATAATGTTATCTTTGTGCATTATTTGGTAGCCAAATTATTATTATGGTTAAAAGACGTGTTTTAAATTTTATATATTAACCATGATCATATAACTGATTAATCTCTTTCATTCTTATCCATAACAATTCTCTAGAGTATGTTATCAAGAATAATACCTAATATTTATTCATTATATTCGTGACGTATAAGTTATTTGACACATTTCATATATTTCTCTCTTATAAGTTTTTTTCTTTTGCTTTCTAATTTTTATATATTAATCATGATCATATAATAGGTCGCCATGCAAACACCGGTAGATTGTAAACAAACTGAATGTTTAGCGAACACTTCATGTATGGTTCAGCTGGAAGTTCATTTACGTTCTATGAACCAAAAATTTTGTTTGATTAATTAAACAAATGAACATGAATAAAGGGTGTGTTTATTTAATTGTGTTCATGAACGTTCGGTAAGATGTTTGATTATGTTCGTTTACGTTCGTTCATGTCCGTTTGTTCATGTTTGTTGATTAAATATTTATATAATATCATTTAATTTTATGTAATCTCTAATAATATGTTTATTTTCATTAATTTTCGTAATATGTTTGTATGATCATCATGTTCGTTTGTGTTCGTGAACAATTTCAATTTCTTAATGAACAAAACTTTTCCTCTAGTTATGTATTCGTGAACCGTTGATGAACACGTTCAATTATTAATGAAATGAACATGAACAAAACTTCATTCGGTTCAGTTAGTTTACGACTCTATCACATGCCACATCCTCGTCTACGGGCTCACCAACGTCCCATTGCAGAAGCTCATATACCATTTTATTTTTAAAATAAATGCAGATAATACGTGAGGAAATAATAAAAAATTGATCCATGATTTTGAAAGTTATAAAAAAAGATCTGGATTTTGGTAAAAAGAATAAGTAAATAAATAAAAAGATTTGATATGATATTGATGAAGTCAAAGAACACTCACAGACACATGGGGGCAGTGTTGAGAGGAAAAAATGAAAGAAAATAATAATAATAACAACAAATCAAATCAAAGGGTCACCACCAAAGTGGATATCAGAATCTCACCATATTTTCTTACAAAATTAAAGTAGATTTCATCAGATCTTCATGATCTTCTTCAATGTCATCATCTCTTTGATCGAGACATTGCACTCTGTCGTCTCCATTTATACATCAAAATCCCCTTCTTCAACATTCATCTCACCTAATTCAATTCAATTTTCATCAATTTCATCTCATTTCATGGCGCCAAACGGCATGTATTCACGACGGTGGAGGTCGCCGGACGCCGGCGAGTTCGCGGATGTTCATGTTCTCGCCGTTGACGATAGCCTCATTGATCGCAAAGTCATAGAACGTTTGCTCAAAATCACATCCTGTAAAGGTAAGTCTCGATTGTAAACTCTGTTGATTGTGTTTGCTTAATTGCTTCGTCGGAGAACTGATGTTTCGCCGGAATTTGTTACAGTCACGGCGGTGGAAAGCGGTTGGAGAGCTTTGCAATACCTAGGGCTCGATCAGGAGAAAACTTCGTCTGATTTCGTTAATGTGAGAGTTTATTCACTTTTTTCAATCGAACAACAGATGTTAGGGTTTAGATCTAACAGAAGTTCAATTTTTGCAGGTAGATCTGATAATCACCGATTATTGTATGCCTGGAATGACCGGTTACGAATTGCTCAAAAAAATTAAGGTGCGTGAATCCTAATCGTAAATCGTAACATTTCCGTTCGAATTCTGTAATTGTTCATCTTCTTCTCCGATTGAAGCTTCAAATCTGATGTTTGTTTACTCAGGGATCAGCGAATTTCCGAGAGGTGCCGGTGGTGATCATGTCGTCGGAAAACGTCGTAGCACGAATTGACAGGTAACGATTTCCATTACAATTTCAAATTTACACATACACACAGCTTGTATGTTCATCTAATGTTGATGATGATGATGATGATGATGTATCTGAGTTCCTAATTTGGAAGATCATTAATTGATCAGCTACTTCAATTATGTTATTGTTTCATGCTTAATTACTTCATTTGAAATCGTATCACTTGTTCGTACCTAAAAATTTAGGTTAGTTGATGAAATTGATGTTTGATTCACCTGATTAATCGATTGTGTGATGGAATTGCAGGTGTTTGGAAGAAGGTGCAGAGGATTTCATTGTAAAGCCTGTGAAACTATCCGATGTGAAACGATTAAAGGATTACATGTTTGGTGCTGCAACTACAATACATGATGATGATAATAATAAGGACATCAACAACAAACAAGAAAAAACAAGCTTTAACAAAAGAAAACTACAACAAATGTGTGATACACCACCCTCAACCTCCCCTTCGCCGCCAATGACCACCCCATCGCCACCGTTGACCACCCCATCGCCACCGTTGACCACCCCATCGCCACCGTTGACCACCCCATCGCCACCAACGACCTCCCCATCGTCGCCTATGGTGTCTGATTCGGGCTCTCCATCGCCATCTGTGTCACCATCAACACCTCCATTTTCACCCTCACAACTAAATTCCCCAACAATGAGACTAAAGGTTACCAACTCCGATCAAGCTTAATACTTTTCAATTTTGTCCTTTGATTTTACTTTTTTTTATTACATCATAGACAAGCAAGAATTTGTACATTTAAAAGATGTTTTTTTATACCTATTTCAAGTGAATTTACAATTTTGATATGATTTATAAGGTATTTTTCTCTTCATCACTTCATCACAAGGAATAATTTTACAATATATGATGTTGGAAAATGATATACTAACTTTTTGCTAGGTTTGGGTTAATTACGAATGTTATTAGGGAAATTAGATTTAAATAATTTAAATTATTTATTGAATGATAATAAATTATGTTACCTAATTAGTGATATTTTTAACTTATAACAATAATCATCAAATATTTACACCTGATTTGCACCAATTTCAATAAAAATAAACGAAATAAAAAGAATCCGATGGAAAACTAATGTAATCAAGTATGAATATATGATAATTATCCTACCGAGATTATCACCAGTAATAATCGTAAAAGTTGAAAGTATCACAAGTTAAATTACAAGTCAAATTAATGATCTGAATTATTATCAAACATTAAGTAATAATTTGAATTATTAAATTTTAGTTTTTTCTACTTGTTATTGTAATACTGTTTTAATTGTTAATTGTTTAATATGTAAAATTTGATCGGTCAGATGCTATTTTTAAAATTTGATCATTTAAGATTTTCACTTATTTTATTGGTTTAGTTGTCAATTGTTTAATTAGAAAAGAAAGAAAGGGTGGAAACAAATAATAATTGAGAATTGATTTGATGAAGATATGGTTAGATTTCATGTCCCAATCTTGTCTGGTAAGAAGGAATATTTATTTTGATTTGGGACACCTTGATGATTTGTTTCTTTTTTGCATTTGCTTTTATTTGTCAAACGAATCAATATTGTATTCAAAGCTGTTTATGAGCCAAGCCGTGTGAGCCAGCCAAATTAAGGTGAGTTAGTTTGTAAATGTGTTGAGCTCGGCTTGATTTATATCCGAGCTGATGTATCTCATAAGCCATTTCGAGCGGGTTTTTTTGATTTTTTTTAGTGGGATTCTAAGCTATGGGTTATTTGAATATTGGTAGACTAAGTTTTGTCTTATATGCAGTTTATATTATCGAGTATTTTGGTAAAATTAAGCTATAAACTAAAATTTATGTAGTTATATTTATTTTAAAGTGACTAGTAGATTAACTAAAAGGATTCATCACTCACAAAAAATTACACACACGTATATAAACACACTTCAAGCCAAAATCAAGTTTGCTTGAGCTCGAGTGCTCAACATTAAACAAGCTGAGCAAGCTGTCTTGGGTTTGTAAACATTTCGAGCCGAGCCGGCTTAGTTTGTAAACGTGCTCCTTTTGAGCAAGCTTTTTCGAGTTTTTTCCGAGCGAGTTTATAGTTTCAAGCTACTTGAACAACTCTACTCTCAAATATTAGATGTGTGTTTGTAAATAAATATCAATAAGTTTACATAACTGACAAACAGAGTCAGTCATTTATTTATAAGATGCTATGCGGCAAGTAAATATAGACCCTTAAACTTAGAAACTTATACACACACTAGGATAATTGTTAATAGTAGATGAGCTCCAGACCGTTGGGTTTGGCAAAGTGATAAGAAATATTCAAATACACTCCCTTACATAGTTGGCTTTGTGGAGAAGGACTTGAATCTATTGATCGACTCTTGACCGGCTGCTTTGTTGCCACAATCATTTGGCATCTTGGTAGTAATTGGTGCGGTATTCCCCAAGTCTTTGCCTTCTCCGCTACAAACTTACTAGATCTTCACATACACTTAAAGGTATCGCCGCTCAAAAGAAGAATTATCAATTCGGCACTTTTAGTCTTATGCTGGGTAATATGGAAGGCAAGGAATAATGTTGTATTGTAGAACTAAGAGATACTCATTGAAGAAATAAAACTAACGGGATTTCTTTGGATCAATAGTAGGGCCGAGTTGAATCAAGAATGAAAAAGTTGGTGTAGATTTGAATTTTAATTTTCATGTATTTGGTGTTCTAGGGCCGTGCTAGTTTTTTGATGGTAATAAAAATTTTGTTGTTAAAAAAATTGCTTAATATTATTATTGGGTTTTAACATGTCTATTGATTTATTGAGTTCCCACTAGAACATTTAAATGTTAGTCGGCTTAGGAAGTAACAAATATTAGAATCAGCAAAAATATATATATTAAAAAGATAAAAATTCATGATTAATCGGTAGGAAAAAACAGTTCCACTTTGCTAATTACTTACCTTGTCAACATAATAATTTAACACTATTGTTTCACCTCTGCTCTTTACATGTGTCATAAGGTCGAATGATTATGAGGAAATCACAATCTTTATAAATATTAAGTTTTCTGAAAAAAAAAAAAAAGGTTTAGCATATGAAAAATCAAATAAACATATGGTATCTAAACATTGACAAATCGGGTTTAATGACAAAGCTATTCTTCAATCTTTGTTAAATGTGTGTGACTTCGTTCTGAATCAATGAACAATTAACATATCCTTCAATCTTTGTTACATCAATAATAAGAGTATAGGTGTTAATTGTGTCAGGTTGCCGGTTGGAATATCAAACTAGAACACAATCGATGTTCTTATTCGTGTAAAAAATTTCAACAATAACCTGAACCCGGATTATATAACCCAAACCTGACCCGTTCAACCGTTAAAAATATGACGTGCGGGAATAGAGAAGCAGGAAGGGAGAGCAATAAGTCGATAACCTTTCTCTTTCTCCTGCAGTTTTATCTGATAGAAATGAATTAGGGTGTGTTTTTTACCCGAACCCGAATACCAAACCGACCCGAATCAACCCGAACCCGATTAAGGAAGAACCCGATCAACCCGAACCCGATTTTAAACTAAACCGAACCCGATGTAGTCTTTAGTGTCGGTAATTGAGTTGGTATTTTTGTTAATCGGGTTGGCCCGAATAACCCGATTATGGGTTTAAAAATCATAGGCCGAATTTTTCTAGGTTTCAAGTATATAGAGCATTGCAAATTTGTATATATGGTGGTGCCATATTGAAAAACTAAAGACGACAGTTACAATTAACACCAAATTTAATTCAAAGAGTGGTAGTGGAGCATCGGACTTCGGCCATAATCGGAAATGGTTGTCGGCATTGCTTCAATTCACAGTTTAGCATTCTTAATTGAAAGTGGTGTTTGGCAGCTTGTGCTTTAATCACGTTTCAAAGACAAAGGTTCAATTACTTTAAGTTTAATTCATTTAAAATTGAAACTAAGAACTATATGTAATTTTATTATGTTCATATATGTAACATGTGTGTTTTCATAGTTATACATATTTCATACAGTGAATCAGTAACAGTCTGGATTTGTAGTCGAAGTAACTTTTTAAAGTTTGGTTTGTGTTTTTGCTACTTTAATATGATGGTTTATTTAGCTTGACATAGAAAGTATATTTAAATAGTCCATGTAGTACTTCATTAAAAAAAACATATTAACAGCTCGTTTAGTATTCTAATTAGCAACCCGATTACCGATTATATCGACCCAAATAAACCCGATTACCAATTAAACCGAGTCTTATTAGGGTCGGTATTCGGGTAGCATTACCACATAAAAAACCCGACTAACCCGACTTGACGAACCCGATACCCGATTAAAAAACCCTATCAACACCCCTAAAATGAATATCACCAAAAAAACAATTAAAGTATTTTTATAATAACCCGACTAACAAGGAATCCTATCCTACATTTTTTTTCTTTATAATAAGGAAAAGTGTGTGACACTCCATTGTATGTATTATGTATGGCACAAACTGCATGATGGTTCTTTCTTACAAAGGTTCATTTTTTATGTAGTTCAGGGTTGATCATAATCAAACAGAAACCTTTTTCAGAACCATGTTCCAAAAGCCCAAATGAGATCAGCTAAAGTGATGATATCATATTATCATTAGCCATTTCTAGAGACACAAGAATCGATCATTTCCTACACGACGCAGACACCCTCTCGCTATTGTTAGCCAGTCTAAAGAAGAAATACAAACTATTCTTTAGTAGTAGTAGTAGTAGTTCAAGTGAAAGTTTTCGGTATTGCAGGAAAATTTTACAAGTAGTTCAAGTGATGACTATAAAATTGCAAGAAACAACATATATGATTAAATAAGCTTCTTTACCTCTATAATGTCTTCTTGAATTACAACTTGAGCTAACAATGTACACAAGATCTTCAGGCTATACAAATTGACCTCTTCTGGAACCCATAATCATTCAAATTCATAGTGTGAAGCCAATATTTGATATTTTGATGTTTACCCTCATCATCATCACCCGATTAATGTTCATCTATGTGGATCGGGTCGCCTTGCGGTTCCAGTTTTGATGGTCTCCTAATAACCACGTATTTGAGTTCATTAACACCACAATCAGTCGTGAATAACGACAAAGTACAAACAAACAAAATCCAACCAAGATTTTACATAAAGTGATTACCTTTTCTGAACTGCTTTTCGACACCCCTTGTGCCCGATAAAAACTTGGCATTGGTTTCGCTTTGAAAGTAAGGTTCTGCCTCAGTTTTTTAATCTCAACATCTTTTGCTTCCTATGTCCAGTAATCCATGATCAGATGATTTATAATGTAAAAGATAATTTATAAATTAATTTTCACAGGATTATTTGGAAATTGAATCATACCTTTAATTTTGAACCGAGTTGACTTCTTTCCGCCTCTCTAGCATTTGACTTTTCCTCCAAATTCTTCAAGAACTATGTCAAAGTAAAGATTTTTATTTAGTGTTTGTTTGGAACACAAAAGCAGCTAGCTTTATATGCTTTCTGTACTAATGATAGTATACCTCTTTTCGCTTTTCAGCTCTTTCGTTACTTTTCAAATTCACTGAAGTGGCTCCCGCCTTTACCCGTCTTTCATCGACACCAACTCCTTTTAGTGAACTGTCCCATAATATGTTTTCTTCAAATGTAAACAACATATAAAGTATAAACACAAGAGAATAACACAAACATGTTCTTACCCAGATTGTACAGATTTCCATGTTGGTCCGACTTGACCTCTTGCAGGGACGATTTTCTCTGCAGCCCCCCGCGATCTACACTTATTCATTTACAAACTTTATACAATGATATATTTCTAAATATTATAGATTTGTGTATGAAAACAATATATTGCAGATTACCTTTCATTTTCTTTCTGATAAGCCATGGAAGTGGATGCTTTTCGCTCTGATGCCTTTGTTGGTACCTGCCAAAAGTGGAAATGCATAAATCACAGTGTAAAACTAATAGCAGGTGATATAGTTTGCATATCAAAAGATAAAAACACCTGTTTGGGTCCATTATCAGATGATGGTAACTGGTTAACTCTGTTCTGAAACGTCTTAAATGCGCGTTTAACAATATCCTTATCTCCCATTTGCTCCATGAATAAAGATCTTCTTCTTGATGAAGTAACTGAGGAAGCTGTATCTGAATTGACAGAACTCATACTCATCGATAAATGGAGTGACTTTGGAGGGACCCGTCTGCTTTCTGATACAGAATGATTATTCTTCTTTGATGATGATAATGAGGATGCTACATTTGGTTTCTTCAATGAGGATGTTACAGTTGCAGTTGCATTTGCGGATGCTTTTGGTTTTGTTAATCTAGTGGCTGATGTTTCTGGGGATTTAGGTATAATAGATGCTTCTTTTTTCTTCATTACTTGCGAATTCCTTTCGACTTTTGTTAGATTCACCTACACACAAAGTTAGTAAAACAAGTTAAGCCAAACACGCGCTAAATTGCTCTGTTTTTCCTCATCGAATTCGATCAAAAACTCACCTTTCTTGCCACATTCTGAGCAGCTTTCGGTTTCCGAATCTGTTTTTCACTTTCTTGAGGTGTTTGAGCTTCCAAATCAACATCAAAATGCTGTTTCACCAGCTTCATACTCTCATCATTCACCAAAACAGCTTCTTCAAGCTTATCAACACAGCTGTCCAACACAATTGGGGACTCAGAAGCCACCAACACACTTCCCACCTGCACAGATTCCTCTTCAACTCTTCCATCATCAACTGCTTCAACTTCTGCAGATCCATCAATGGCAGAAACCTGAGATTGCATCTGTTCCTCAGAACACTCTTCATCTTCTTCCTGAACCTGTTGGACACTGTGTTGTGTATGATTATCTGATGATTCTGATCTTGAAGGATCAGATTCAGTAGGGTTTTGTCGATCCAATAACTCAGCTTCAGCTTTCATGGCTGCAATCTTCTTGTAATGAGCTTCAAAGAAAGCTTTCTTTTGAGCTACAGATCCAGGTGTCGAACACTTTCCCACTTCATCTAAGTACTTATTTGGGGAAAAAGTGGACCATTTTTCCCACGAAAGTGCATCATTCTCGTATTTCCCGAAAGAAACTGATACTCCAAGATTCCGACGAGATTCGCCCATCTGTAAGCAGAATAATCGAAACCCTAATGTTAATTAAGCAATATAATCAAGTAAATCTGAAGTTTGAAGGTGCAATTGGATAAGAATTGAGAAAGAGTATGAACCCTAATTGTTAAATTGTGGAAAGATGAAGTTGAAGTGGTGAAAAGGGTACCTTGTTTTCTATGATTTGTGTTTGTTCATCCATGGGTTGAGATTTTGGGGATAAGAAGAAGAAGAAGAAGAAGTGAGGTGAATCAAACAAGAAAGATGGTAATTATATGCATGTGGAGTGTTTGTTTTGATATAGGTTTTGTGACAATTGCTAAAAGGGAGTAATCATCAACACAAAAAGAAACTATGATATGACATGATGAAGTGTTCATAGGATGATGGGGGATACAAATCCTATCCACAGGACATGTTTCATCTTTTTACCACCAGCCAACAATGTTAGTAATGCGGTATTATCTAACGATGCGTAAACGCTGGTAAATAGGGATGAAAAAGAAATGGACGGGATGAGCGTAGCGAGTAGAGAGAGTGAACGTCGGGAGGAGATTTTGAGAGTGAGAGAAGAGAGGTGCATTTGTTGGGAGAGAAAGTAGGTCACGTTGGAGGAGAGAGGGTGACATCCGTCATCTCCAATTGAAAAAAAAATATCGACATAAACGAGAGAAGTATTTTAAAACCAAATTGTTAGAGAGTAACCGGACGAGTACAATCGCGACAAAATGAAGAGCAGTAGGGACATGAAACTCATGAAATTAATAACTACTGCTAGCTAAAGAAAGTAGAAGATTGGAACATGAATCTTTAGAAGCAAACGAATGGAAGTCACCATATAGACCAACAAAAACCGACTGATTAGGTTTATCATTAATCCTTCAAAAGAGTTGGGCTTTAATGTCTTCTGCAATTTTGTATCGAGGTGTCCCACCTTGTTATTGACTCGAGCATTTCTAGCCTTCCAGATCAACAGAACGTTGTCTACAAATTGACAAGAGCTAGTTTTTTCCTTGGACGTAGTAGCCTTAGGAGTGTCCGAAATCAATTGATGTATTGCCTAAACGCCAACCAACCACCTTGTCAGGTCTGCGTAGATCACTTTTAGAAAATTGGCATTGCAAGAAGACGTGCTCTGTTGACTCCACCTCTGTTAAACAAAGAATTTGTTCAAATATGTCTCGACAATTCTCAATCTCAAATTCAATAAAATCGATGCAACCTTGATGGTATCAAAAGTAGCGTAGAATTTGAGACGTATAATAGCTTTTGACAAGATGCTATAATCTTTTTGCTAAGCAAAAGCAATTTGTTAGCAGAAAAAAGTAGATATTATATTATACTCCTGTCATTGATTGGATAGATAAATATTCGAATTTGTAAGCTTACTAACTCTATTCATCTTCACCTGTAATTCTAGTGGTAGGATTGAAGTAATATAAAAAAAAGAATAAAGGCAATATAACATACTGTTGAAATGCTTATTGAACTTTTATTTTACCAGATGAGTTACTGTTTTAAAATAACAACTCACACATTTATTAAATCTATTATCATAATTGAGTTACATTAATTTATTATGGACTAGACTCGAATCTTTTATTTTAAAACGAATTATGATTTATAATTCTAAGAACTGTACTATTGTGTTCCCACCCCACCAAATGATTTCTTAATGGTGATTTACACAACCTTTCTGTTGTTTCTTTCTTTCTTATCGGTGCGTGCACATAATCTTCTTTTGCTTTTCAAATTATCAGCAGAGTGCCCGAGTATGATGAGAGTATAAATGTGATGTATGAAAATTTTATAAATATGATACTGTTCTTAAATCTTGACTAGATTTTGACCCCCTAAAGTAAAGACAAAAGTTTAATGTGAGATCAGATCAGCCACTAATTTAGCTGGAATGTGGGCCTGGCCGAGACATGTGACAGATCTCTTAATGGTTCATTGGTTTATGGTCTATGGATGAATAATTCAACAAATACAATAATATCTTTTATTGTTTTCCCACAAACACACGCTCTATGCTTTTATTTTTATAGTAAAGATGTTTACGGTTTGATTTTAATGGTTTTCAAGTTACCCATAATCCAAACAGTTAGTAACAGATTTTGATTATCAAACACTGAAACAAAAGACGAACCGAATTGTTACTGACGATTCGATTCCACGGGTTGGATCAAAAACGAAAATTAAGGCGATCTATGTTCCTACCCGTTTGTTCTTACTCAAACATGCCTCCAAGTTGTGGCGTTATCACGGACGAGCTTGTGGGTTGAAGATTGAAGATTTCTCAAACTTACAATACGCATTTTATGCATATGATAGTTAAACTGGATTTTGTTCACATTTTTATGCATTTGAACTATATTTATTCAACTATAGCGTTTTTCTAGTTTTTTTTGTTTTGAACGACTAATTGGATCACTGACAGGTCACTAACCCAACCGATCATCTTCATTACTCGAACCCACTAAAGTAAAGACAAAAGTTTAATGTGAGATCAGATCAGCCACTAATTTAGCTGGAATGTGGGCCTGGGCCGAGACATGTGACAGATCTCTTAATGGTTCATTGGTTTATGGTCTATGGATGAATAATTCAACAAAATACAATAATATCTTTATTGTTTTCCCACAAACACACGCTCTATGCTTTATATTTTATAGTAAAGATGTTTACGGTTTGATTTTAATGGTTTTCAAGTTAACCCATAATCCAAACAGTTAGTAACAGATTTTGATTATCAAACACTGAAACAAAAGACGAACCGAATTGTTACTGACGATTCGATTCCACGGGTTGGATCAAAAACGAAAATTAAGGCGATCTATGTTCCTACCCGTTTGTTCTTACCTACAAACATGCCTCCAAGTTGTGGCGTTATCACGGACGAGCTTGTGGGTTGAAGATTGAAGATTTCTCAAACTTACAATACGCATTTTATGCATATGATAGTTAAACTGGATTTTGTTCACATTTTTATGCATTTGGAACTATAATTTATTCAACTATAGCGTTTTCTAGTTTTTTTGTTTTGAACGACTAATTGGATCACTGACAGGTCACTAACCCAACCGATCATCTTCATTACTCGAGCACGCAACTTGAGACCACCCTCAAGAGAAAACTTACAATAGGTGAAAGAAAACCTCATAACCCAACCTGAAACCAATTTTTTTTGTCACCGGTTGGACTTGAACCCAAAACCTTTCTATTTTAATAAAGTTTTGGGTTACCTCACCTCAACCACTTGAGTTGAGGATCATTAATATACTTCCTAGTTGATGGTTTTTCTTGTATGCTTACAGCATAAGGTTGTATCCATAGAGTACCGCGATTAAAGCTATATCGTGCTTGTAGGTAATACCAATGTTCTCAGAACTTGATCGGACAACGAACCGGTCGCCTTACTGGTTGACTGGTCGGACCGGTCGGATCGGATTTAAGAACCGGATGACGTCACAATTATATATAAATATATATATCATTCAATATAGGTATCTTATATGAATATTTTATAGTTATATATAAAACTCAACAATAATTATATATCCAATACTGAAATTCATCATTTAACCTATATGTTAAACCTATTAAAATAAAAAAAAATAAAAAATAAAAAATCCGGTCCCATTGAAAAAAAAAACGATTTGGGGTGGCTCGGACCGGTGGCCCAACCGAATCCCGGTCGGACCAGCCGATCTAATCTGGCCACGAAATCATTGGTTAATACTTAATAACACTTTCACTTTACCTTCTACTTTATTTATAAACGTTTATTGATTAAAGAAAAATAAATGGTTAGTATTAACAGAGTCGAATACCGACAAAGACTACAAATCCTAGCTATGTGATAAACCATAAACTAAACCGACAAACAGATAAATAAATAATCAGTGATACCTAATATGATACATCTAAAATATAAAATATATACCGAACTTACAGTCCGGTCCGATTTTTATACGACTTGTATAAATATAAATAAAAATGAATTTGTATTTAAATAGAATATTTTTATGGTTATCATAGAAGATATCGACTGATAGTAACATGCTGTTATCGTAAAAAATGAGACTTATATGTCGATTGAGAAATATCGGTATTGTTATAAAACTGTTTTCTATTTATGTTTCGTTCTTAAGTATATAGTCGCCACAACTTCAACCGAGTAGCATGTGCAATAAACTAGGGATTAGATGACTCTTACACAAACATGAAAATCATGAACAAAGAACGATATCGACTCTTTAGAGATTCAAAAAATAAAGATAAAATCTTCACCCCACCCATATCATTTGTTCAAAACAATCTCATTTGTTTCTTCTTCTTCCCGATTGCCAGATCCTCCATGATATGTAACCTTAATCACACACCTTCATTGCGGTTCAACTTTTTGAAACTCGACTTACAAATAGAGGAGGTTAAGCCTTATAGTGGTCGGATGAACGAGATGAAGCCAAACAACGGTTCTTTTTCTTTATTTAACTCAAACCACATAAACCATCTACATAAATAATTCAAACATATATACTTCTAACTATTTCTCAAGAATCTATACACTATACAAAGAATCGATACATTTACACACACACAAAAAAAAGTAACAAAATCATCAATAAACATACCCCTAATAAACCAAGGTTTAAAAAAATATATAATAAATCTAAAAAGTGTAAGAAGCAATCACGAATCCAACCACCATCGTCGCCCCTTACGCCGATGCAGATCATACGGCCGCCACAAATAGTCCAACGCACAAGCCCTCCCTTCATCGAGCCGCACCCACGGCTTCCCCTTCCCGCTCCAATGCAACAAGCTCACCGGGCCCGGGTGCAACCTCCTACAGCTCCCCCTCACATTATCCCCCCGAGCCCATGCTGGTTCCACCTGTGGTCAACCGGCTCCACCTCACCCCCAAACACCAACAAAAACGGTGGCAACGACCCCAACTCATAGATCCTCTTCTCCCTCTGCAACAACATCCACTCCTCCAATCGCCGCCGGTAACCACCGCTCCGCCACCGCACCATGTCCACCACCATCACACCCGTGTTGAAGTAACACGGGGCTCTGGTTCTTGACCCGAATACCCGGGGGAGAACCGGGTCGGACCAGAAGGTGTCGGTGAAGTACTTGGTGAAGTTCGCGTGGCAGTATTCCGGAGCTCCGATGACCCGGTGGTGGGGTAAACGGATGCTCCATAGGTTTTGTATATCGTCGACGACGATGACGTCGGAGTCGAGGTAGATGACCCGGGTTACAGTCGGGTCGAGGATCTCGCCCAGGTAGTTTCGGGCGTAGTTTAACGGGTTTTCTAGGGCGACCCGAATTGAGGAGGAGATGAGGCGTGTGACGGTGCGTTGGTGGAAGATGTGGAGTTTGAAGGTGAGTGAGGGGAAGGTGGTACGGATGATCCGAGTCAACTCTGGTGGAGTCGTCAGGTCGGACTCGGTGGTGATGAGGTGGAAGAAGGTGTTCTCCGGGCAGGAGGCGTGACGGAGGACGGAGTGGATTCCGGCGACTGTGCCGCGGAGGTACTCGGAGTCGAGTGTCATCGCGATGTGGACGACGGTGGCGGTGGTGGTGTTGCCGCAGTCGTCGCCGTTGCGGTACTCCGGCGCTTCCGTGTAGTCCTCCGCTTTCGCCGGAGATGTGGTTACTCCGGTGGCCGGAAAAGAGCGGATCCCGGTGGACAACGGCGGGAGAGAGAGGAGGAGGAGGAAGACGGTGGTTATCGGTAAGCATCTATCTGTAAGTATCTCGGTGGCCGGAGACGGCGAATGGTGGGCATCTCCGGCGACCGGCGGTGGTTGGTGGTTAATGTGGCATGTGTGTGTGTGTATGTTATGGGGGTGAGGTGGAGTGTGGTGCAAGTAACGAAGGGGTATTGCCTATTGGAAAAGAAAGCTGAGCTGGAGGAGGAAGGAGACAACTGTGGGAGTTAATGGTGGTCGGGAAGCCAGCTGTCGGGTGAAAGGTTGAATGTGAAGTTGACGGCTTAAAGCTGATGTTGTCAGCCAATTGGCCACGTGCTTCACAGCTCACCCCTCTCTAATTATACGCTGCAAAGATTTTTTTATTTTCCATTTTGCACACGGTTCGGAAACGCGTTGGGTTTTTGTAATCTACGTAGTCTTATCTTGTATTTTTGTATTTTTGCGTAGGAACCTTACGCTACTTGATGCGTGTGCGTGTGCGTGTGCGTGTGTGTTTTTGTTGGTTTAACCACGTGTTTAAAGATTTGCAACTAACTCAATGTTTTTTTTTTGTTGAAGTTTTCACGTTGTGATTATATGTATATGTAATTATGAGTTTAATTTAGGAGGTTGGTGGTTGGCGATTTGAAGGTTTAGTGATAGGGTTTGTAATGTTATGTTAGGGTTGTTACGGGTCTTTATGTTTGTTGATATTAGTTGGGTTAGTTACACTTAGTTTGATGATTACACTTGGTGGATCCTTCTTACGTTATACCTTGCTTTCTTTCATTGACATTTAAACAAATGAAATGGAATCAAATCTAGGTGTTGTGGAACTTATACTTTTCTTAAAAGACATCACATTGTAGAACAAATCTACATATACTTTAATTCATCGCTCATCATGGAGATAAAATAAGATAAGAATCACGCAACAACTTAAAGCAAGTTTTGGAAAGGTAGTTCACGAAGAATATCGCCATCGTAGCACGAAAGCTTGTGTTAGTGACGCAGCGGTGTTGGTGAAATGTACACAAATGAAGAAAAACACTAGCAAAATTGTGCAAGTGTAAAGACAGCTTTAAATGGATCCCAAAGCGCCCTTTCGCCTTAGCTCACAAGAAATGTTGTAAGTATAGTGCGAGCAGACAAGGCTTATTTTTTTTTTTTTTGGCTCACATCCCCTGAACGTCGCTCATTGCTTAGGAAGCCAGAAAAACCTTATTTCGTTTCGTTATGTTCTTCATTTCCTTCTTATCGAAAAAGGGGGATTTCTTATATTTAGAATCTTTCTGCACTATGTTTCATTTACTATTCTTTCGCACTTTTTTTATCTTTACCATGCTATAAGTTATCGAAGCGTGAGCGTAGGAAAATCAAAGGTGTTGCTCACGTTGTAAATTCATGGTTACGCCACCTATTATTGTCGGTGGTGGTTCTCACGTTGCCCGAGTTAGTTTACCGGAGGTGAAAGCAGTAGCTATGTTTTCTTAGATTGTGAAATTGATGATAGAAATAACATAGAAAAGAGAGAGATCGATTCAGGGAAAATAAAAATAAAATAACGTAAATACAATTCAATCTATATGATGTCTCTTTTTTCTTTTACATTCAGCAAATCACCCCATATGATTCACTCTCATGAGGTTTTTACAGAACTTTCTTGTTTTTGGACTGTAACTTCTACATTTCTTTTTAGGCTTTGGACCGCTTCAACCTCACCTACTTTTAACTAGAACTTTTTGCATTTTTTTTCGCATTTATATTTGGTTGTGTTTCAAGTGTTAATACCAATGTTTAGCTTGAGAAAGAATGTTAAAGTATAAAGTTATTTCATATTAGTTAGGTTAGTTGCACTTTGTTAAGTTAGCTAGGTGGTTAAAACTAGTGGGATGGTTGATTAGTTGGTTAATTGTATCAACTAGTATTAATATAGGGTTAGGAGTCTTGTATCAACTGCTAGAAAGCGGATGCAGGCGAACATGAGCTAGCAAATCTGGACAAACTTAGAAGCATTGGATGACCAAGTTTCGAGATGTTTGTTTGCTTCTCTGTAACACATGTTTTGGTATAGATATCATAGTTTGTTAACATAGATGAGCAAGCGTCGTTGCAACATAGATGATGACTATCTGCACATCTTTGACTAATATTAACAGTGATGATGAATAACAAATATTGAACCAATGTACATGAAACACAAATTTATTCCCCTTAAGAATCACTATAAATCATCTACCAATCCTAATCTAAACAGTTATCGTAAGAAATCACTCAGGGGTATTGTATTGGTGCCATTTGGCTTTTGTTTTGAGTAATTGAGTCTAATAACATAAACGAAAGAATAAATATTTAACATGTTTGGAGATCGATTAAGTGCTTTATCTTCTAGCTTAAGATGATATGTTGGTGGTAGCTTTGAAAAACCTTATAAATGTGTAGAAACTTGCAGTGGTTGGACCAGCTCAATGCTATCTTGCTTCGCCACTTGGCAAAGGGACACTGCTGGATATATGCTTAGAAAGTGTTGCATCCAGCTTCTCTCCTATTAATGTAATCCATGCCTGCAGATGCATCATACATTGATGAGAAATATGTATGAGACGATTGCTCTAGATGTTTGAAAAACATGTCGCTAAACTTCGTGTAAAGTAAAAAGTATTATATGGTTGCAGGGTGGAAACGTGAGAGTGGGCATTAACACCATAAAAACATATTTTTCACTTTACATTCAGAAACGAGTTAAGATGTTCATATAGCTGATTTTCATAAAGGCTAATGCACACCTGATCAGATGTTGTGAAGCCACGGATGGTATCCCCCCCAAGAATTGCAATTCCTTTATCTCCAATTGGTTGCAAGATCACCGACTGTAATTGATATTGATACACAGATGGAATTAGACTTTATATATGTTTGGGTGGAGTTTTGCATCCTTGCACAGAGAAACAAAATTGCAATTATACCAACTAAAATTGGAATAGAGATCACTCTCTTATTCTGAAGACTTACCCTTTTCCTTCAAATCTGGGTATCAAATCATGTTTAAGAAAATCGAATTGCAAGATCAATAGAACACAAGTAAGTAACACCTGTGTATTTGAAGGGAGAAACGGCAGCTCAGATTTTCCAGGATAAAGAGATAAGTTTGCCAAGTAGCTCTCTACCAAAAAATTTAAACTTTTCAAAATCACAATCTTTTTATATATATCACATGTATTTTGCATATCAACATGGGTGACTTACGTGATCCTGATTTAATGACCCCTTGATAGATCGAGCCTTGCATCAACTTACTGGAATCTACAACCATGGGGGATTCACCTTCATAAGAGGAAGATGCAGAGGCATATCCAATTTGGAGAACACAAATGCCATCATATACGATAACCAGAGACCTGCAGCATGTCACTGTTGACAATGATTCCCATGCCCTGAGAAAAGCAAGCAAAGGATGAATGCATCCTTCTATATTGCAAACTTCTGAGGTAAGTTTTTTATGTTTACTGTACCATTTCAATTCAGAGGCAACAACATCTGGAATGTTAATATGTATTCGTTCACACTCCACACCTCGGGGTGGCACCTGAATTAATAATTCACTTGCAGTTACAGTCACATTTACTGATGTTTTTTATACACAAGCAGAAATGTGAAATTTCTCTATCAAATTGATATGCTGTTTCAAGCAATACAAACGAGGACCTTACCACTGATATGGTTTTCGGTCGGATTGATAGCCACACCAGACCTGCTAGAATATTAGTTACTGCTAACCCAATTGTAAGTAGATCAGCTCTGGACTGTGAACTGCCAGGACGATTGAAGAAAATAAAATCAAAGTTTTAGAGCAATCATACAATTATAATTCAATATGCCCAATAGATTTAGACCAGTGTTACTCTAAAAAGAGATGTAATGAGGGGTGGGATACAAGGTTCATGGACGGGTATTAGACCAAATTCTATAGAACTCATTCCCCTGGTCTGTTCACATTGCCTTTTAAGATACAAGACTTTGCAGAAATACTTATTAGTTTGCAAGCATGTTGACATACACATGTCTGCATACTTCAAAAGTGGTAATCATATTTTAATGTGAAAACTTTACTTAATATTCATGGTAAGTCATGTGTTACTCTTTAGCAGATATGCATAATTCCAAACTCTCAACTGATAAGAGTTCCAATCTTTATCTGCTATTACCTCATGAAGCAAGATTTAGATACTTTAATGTCAAATGTTGACCATCAAACACAAAATCGGTACGGCTTTTGCCACTAACCTACCACTAAGGATTTTCAATTTCTAACTAAAAGCGTAATCTTTTGATACAAATGGTTTGGAAGGTCTAGCATACTTGAACTTCGTAAAATTTGCATTAAAGGAAGCGGTTAGAAAGAACTACATGTAACTGGTTTTTTGTTGCAGATACTGTTATCATTCAAAAAGAATCATTTACTTAGTCATGATCTTTTCGGATCATTCACTAGCATTGTATGTGTATTCCACATTCCCATATGCGAATGAGCATACACCATGTACATAAGCTACACAACCATATGCATAAAATCACATCAATAAGGGGTTGCTTAGCAAAGTGGGCTGCATTTAGAACACCCCATTTAAAACCAGCAGCCACTCGCAAATGAACCCTAAGCATCAATCAATTAAAATTATAGGAAACTTAATGGCATAGCTAATTTGTAATAACGAGTATAAATTATGGCAAAAGATGAGAAGACGATTGATTGCCTACCTGCTGGCATCAGCAACCGGAGCTATGCCAGAAGCAGTTCTGTTAAACAAAACGCCCAACAGAGAGATACCTCCTATATATATCGGCAAGCTCCTAACAGTATCATCATTGTTCGACACCCAATCAGCAATCAGCTCCGTCTTTGGCTTGGGTCCTTTGTAACCTCCCTTCAGTTGTGCAATTAAAGGTGTAATTTGCGACAGATGCATGTAATAAACATATGTACAGAGAGAGTAAAAAGAACCTGTAAGTTGGCCGAAACCCTAGAGTATTGCCGGAGACAAGGGAGACGGTGACCGGAGAGATTTAACGGTGTTGAACGGAGGAGAATTCCCGCTTCCATATAGTTTAGATTGTTTATAAATGGAAATGTTTCCTGGATAAGAAGACGACTAGAGTGTGTTATTTCATATGTAGTTTTGCAATATTTGTATTAAGAGTCTCTCAGCTGTTACCAAGCTCTACTCGATGAAAAGAGTACATCATTTACCATCAGCAACTGACTATAGTTTAAATGTGTATTCAACTTAAACCAAGTAAGTACTATTCGTTTACACCTATGTTGAGTAATGTATAAAAGACCAACTCTAAATGTCATTGGTTTAGTAATGTTTCTCATCCAACTTAACACATAAAATTTGACTCTTTAAAGTATCATTACTTTGCACTTGTATCATACCCAAGCTAAGGTTTGCTAACAATTAATAATGAGACTGTTGCGTTAATTTTGAAAATAAATATATACATGTTACGTATCCTACGTTTCTATCGATATATGATTTTATTAGAAAACTAAACTGAGAAAGGTGAAATTAATATTAAGTAAAATATCATTGAAAAAATTTATACCTCTAACACATGTGTCACTAATGTCATCACGTGTCACAATTTTAGCTTTCTAATATACTTTTTTCACTTCTTTTCTTCTTCAATTTATTGTTTTATTACTTACTTGATACTTAAAATATTGATTTATACCTTTTAAATCCTCATTACCAACTATTTAATTTTTTTATTCAATTTATTCTCTTAAATCTTCATTACCAACTAATTAATTTTCTTATATTCATCTCATATCATATCCAAGTCTCTAATCAATCATGTAAACATATTCTAAGTTTAATCGAGTAATAATGATATCTAACAAGTTTTAAGGTTATGTATGACA
The DNA here is from genome assembly GCA_025506505.1 of Flaveria sonorensis. Taxonomy (NCBI): domain Eukaryota; kingdom Viridiplantae; phylum Streptophyta; class Magnoliopsida; order Asterales; family Asteraceae; genus Flaveria; species Flaveria sonorensis. Next base: position 8,479,215 of record CM046436.1, read on the forward strand.
TTTTTCGTTTAGTTGAAAAGTCAAAGAATTTACAGGGGTCTATTTGTATATTCTGTTCCCCATTAATAAATCGATGACGGTGTATGAAGAAACACATAAGCTAGGGGAAACGCACTTCCGAACAATCTCCGGTGAAGATGCCGACGGCGTCTTCCAAATTCCGATCAACCATTCGTTTCCAACATATATTCATAACTGCTATCACTTTCAGTTTCTTCGCGGTTCATTCTTCTTCTTCTTCAGATCTTTCGTTTCCACACGAATCGTAAGCCAATATCATCTCTCTACCTATGCGTAATAATCTCATAATTACTCACATGATCTGAATTCAGTTGTTGATTTCAACAATCCAGTATATCAGAACGTGTATTAACATTTTCGATTTGATAATCGTGCAGAGGAGGAAGAGGAGTAGGGCTGAGAGGTTTGAAGAGCTTTATAGAAAAGGCATCTGGCACAAACGTCACTTTTGATTGCTCTCCTTCTGGTCCTTGCGTTCCTTGCCTCTATTACGAAAAGGTATATTTGCATCACTTGAACATGAAGCATTTATATTCGTTATTGTGATTGCGTTGTTGATGCATTTCGATATGAAAAATCAGATGTAATTGTCTCCAGCGTTGGCATTGACATAGATGATAGATGTTAAGTTTGCTATTCTCCTTATTTTTTGTTCGAGGGCTATCTTAATTTGGTAATTAGTTAATCTGCAACCAAGGTAGTTGTCAGTTTTAAGCTAATTTGTGTCTAATGTGGACTTCTTGTCTAGGAATGAAGATGCTGATACAGTTCTTTAGTTGATACTTATAAAATTAGTTGGCTGTTTTCCTATTGAAAGAAAGGTGAATGTTTGTGAACTTTTTAGTCAATATTCGACAAACAGCCTATTTGACAGAGGGAGCATGTATGTCATTGAACTACATTGGACCATACACAGGCAATAACAATTTAAATACTCTGAGAAATTATAGTGTCACACAGAGCTCAAAGTAACCCCTGTGTTTGTTGCTTATAGAGTTATAGCTCAGTATCCTTTTTTCGAGTAATGGGGCTTACCCTGGCTAATGTTTAGTATCCTTTCCGTGCCATGCAAAACCCAACGATTTTTGCATAGAAGCCTAGCAGCTTACGCATAATAATCACAATGCTTGTATTACACAATATTTTACTGAGAAACTTACCTGACAGAAAACACTTGGTACTAGATCTTACGTAGTTGCCTTTTTATGTGACACATCAATTGACAATTTTAGGCACTAAACTCGTCGCAACCTTAATGTAGATACATACAATGGCCTTCTATATGCTTTCTTTGTGTTTTCTGTAAGATAAATTCAGGCATAGAAGATGATTCTAAAAGTTTTGGCAGGAATTTTTCTTGTGCAAAGATTTCCCAATCACGCATAGGGCTTTTTTAGGTAAAAGTGATAGGGTGTTCAAATCCATGAAACGATGCATTTTGGAAGACTTATAAAGACTTATTGGTTACACGTAATAAATGTACAAGCTTCAGGTTCCACAAATAATGAATTGCTCGTATTGTTACTTGGCTCCTTACAAATAATATATGATCTCATCAAACAAGCTTTCAATCGTGTCTGCCAAAGAAGGCATATGTCTTCTATTATAGGTTATTTCACTAATAGGAATATGCATAGTAGGAATAGAAGCATAAGAAGTTCCTCACAGCAATGACTGTTAGTCTTTCTAGACTAGATTCTGGGAGCTTTTTCCTCAAAAAACTTCTACTTAAGAGGTATTCAAACCAAGTAATATATCTAGTCTCTTGCTTCTAGGTTCTTACCATTTTGCCCAAGGGGACATCCTGGCGCTAAAGTCATGTACTCTTCAACCAACTGGTTGCGGGTTAAAATCTTGTAGAGTGCAGATGTGGTGATTTTAGGAGTAGAGCATGTATAGAATTGGGGGGTAAAATAAAACAGTTTCTACAAGTGGCTTGTCCATGCTATGTAACATTTGGTTATTATTATTGTTATTCATGTTATTGTAATTATCATTATTATTATAATATCTTGTATGATGCAGCTAACTAGCTAGGGCCTAGGGCTTGAAAATGATTTTGGTAGGACTTGAACTGTCATTTCCGGCATATACTACTTGGATCTTGGGTTGCTACTATTTGATTAAATGATTTTTCATTTTGAATATGTGTTGTTAAATACATGTACAATTGTTTTGAAAAAAATTGAAGTGAATCTTATTAACTAATATCATTTTCATCTGCTAAAGCAAACTTCTTATTTACTTTTGTAACGAATACATTAAAGGCTATGCTTGGAAAGCACTAGGTTTGATTTTTGAAAAGCAAAATGCGTCTTTTGATATATTAAGAGTTGCATATGGAAGCTGCAACTTAAATCATATCTATTTTTATGATAGATGAATTTGTGAAAATATCAAAGTAGAAGGGTGGGGTTGAATACTCGATCAAGCACAATAATTTGTTAAATGTGAACCGCGTTATTTGAGTATACAACAACAAACTATACTCAGTAAATCCCACCCATAGCAAAGTTATTGGTGGTATCTTGGGAGGGTGAGATGTAGGTAAAGCATGTTAATAGCTATTGCAAAGCTATTGATGGTTTTTAATATCTCACGCCGAATCACAAACGAAACAAACTGATAAAAAAAGCTCTTCACACACAGAAAACTAAACCTAAGATATTCTAATTGATGGATAGTAAAGCCACATTGATTTCAATGGAGAAGATGAGGTTTTATAGATGATTTCATGTCTTCTTGAAAGCTCCTTGATCCATCTTAATAATTCGGTTAGATTTACTGGAGTTTGTTGGAACACACCAAACTTGTCATCACTGGATGTAGGGTTTATGGTACTTATCCAACCAAGTATGGAGATCTTGGCCCTTCGATCGTGAGTGTTACAACTTTTATATTTTCCATTTGAGACTTTAAGCAAGCCTTTATCTTGAGCAGCTATGCTTTGTGTACGACTGCAGCTTGAGTAAGACTTCATCACAAAGACTTACAGAACAACACACGTCTAGTGCTTAGGTCTAGCACCTATAACTCCTAAATTGGAGAAGTCTTAAGCTATTTTTTAATTATCTAATCTGCTTTTGCATCCAAGTATACAAATTTAAGTCATTATCAAATCTACATGAGTTACATTTGACCTAACACTATCAAACTTATGGATGCAGAAGGACGAAACTTATCGATGCAGTGAAACAGGGTATCGTATACCTATGAGATGTGTGAAAATTGGAACTCCTGTTGATGAAGAAAATGAAAACAAGAAGCAGAAGGATAGGAATCTGTTGGAAGATACATCCAACATAGAAGTTGGGTCAGAGATATATGTAACTTACAGAAGCTGCATACCTGCTGTTAATGAAGAAAAGCTCTCAGTTCTTGGCTTTGAGGTTTGTTTCTGTTTTACCTAACCTATACGCCTTCAACATTAGAAGTTACTAACTTAATTCAAAATTTTAATGTATTTGTTTTTTATAGACTTAATGATAGTTTTGGAGCTAATTCTTTACGTTGGATTGTTTTGTGATCAACATTGGGCAGGCATTAATGTTGCTGTTGCTGATAAGTAGTTCGTTTGTAGTCTTCAGGCGTAAGGGCAGTTTGGTGATGCCAGGAGCAATAAGATTACCCACCAACCCGAGGTTTTAACATCACACATGTTCGCGTTCTTTTTTTCATTTATTTGTATGATAACATGTAGTGAGATTTTATTCTACTTTTGTCAAAATATTATACCACAGAATCTTGTAGTTTTGTGTTGCAATGCTTCACACAAACAATACGAGTTTTGCATAAACATATATCCGAGTCAATAGCAGCATGGGCATTGGGCAGACTCCAAAACAAATAATGAATTTGACATTAATGTACCATGAAACAACAAAACACCTCTCTTTCTTAAGACAAACATCTACAACAACTCAGGGGTTTACAAACAACCCGCTGGGGTGGTAAAAAGATAATCGCGACTGATGTGATTATAAAAAATAATCGGGCGTCTTTCGAGTTGTATCGGGCTCAATTTGTCTTGGGGCTGGATCGAATTGAAGAAAGTTCTGTTCCATGTTCTCCCCAATTTCCAGAATAGCAGCCATGTTCCCACACCGATAGCAGTAGTTTGGAGCACTAAATACTGTCACAACATTCTTTTCCTGAAATAATAAAAGATCAGTGGTCATAGATGGAACCATGAAACCTCATCAAGGCGCATAAAATAGATGCACATTGCGCGAATCATCTAACAAGTGACGAACCTGAGCCCAGTTATAACCCTCCATAACAAGCTGGTGAGCTCTTGAGATGAGGGTGAGGCCGTTGGTATGATTGAACTGAGATGCTATATCCTGACCAAACGTATAGCCGGCTCCACGTGGGGATATCCCCCAACCACATCGGTCATCTGGATCAGACCACAGCAGATCACACATTGGTCCTTCATGTGGGACCTACACAAACTCACATGTCAGTGAATCCAAAACAACATAACTGGTTTTAACCAAAAATGTTTTGAGATGTGTGTTTTTCAATGACTTTTCATGTGATTTAAGGAGACATGATATGAAATCTGAAATTAAGTTTACCTCCTGTATGCGGTCCAGTGCTCGGATATTGTCTAGTGTATCCAATGATGGTGAAAGTCCTCCGTGCAGGCAAAAGATCTGCAGTAACAGATGTGATTATGTATGACGTACAACAGGAATAAACGTGTGTCGGTTAATCTAACCTGGCTCTCAATTAGTGCTGTAAGAGGTAGGTAATCGAAAAGGTCGGTGAAATGCTTCCAAACATTTGCATTTCCATACTTCCTCAAACATTCATCATAGAACCCATACCTGATTTTAAGAGAAATGAGTAAACAAGGAAAAAGAGAAGGGTAAAAGAAAACAATCAGTACAAAAGTTCTTTTGAATGATAAATCCTACATGCCAAACACAAAGCCCCTTCAATAAATAATTAGTACCATTTCTGACCATGATATTCTGACAGGAGTGTTCAGCTTTCAACTCCGGTTTGAACTACAAACACTTTGTATACGTTTCGTTCTTATACCAGCTTTAGATCAGACAATTCAGGCAGCATGTAGAATAAGATATATAGAGCTATATTATATCACCAAAAAGTGAGATGCAAAACATGCAAGTTTGGATAATGGTTGTTGATACATAAATAGGCTATATATATGTATATGTTCGATAAGGAAAAAAAAAACAAGGCCGGGAGTCTTCAATTTTGGAGTTTATAAGGACTGACAGTTGAGTAAAGTTTAAAAGGTCTTGCAAAGGTTTAACAATCTTACACTTGAGTGATCTGCCGACTCTCATGATTCCCTCTAAGAATTGTAAGCCTATCTCTATAACGAACTTTAAGAGCGACCAACAGTGTGACAGTCTCCACTGAATAATACCCGCGATCTGCATTAACAGTTTTATTAGAATGATCTCAAAACAAAAAAGTTAAATTCTTATGACTAGTTCACTTGCATTAAGCATTCATGCGAGAAACAATGAACAAATTTTAAACAGGGAACTAGACGCCCTTAGAAACATCTGAAAATGACGTGCTTCATTGTTTTTACAATAATCATGTCGTAAAGTCAACAGCACCTTCCACTTCCATTAAACTACCTAGCAGAACTATAGAGATTAAGCAAACTTAATGCTATCTCTTAAAAGCATAAGAAATGGTTTGTATTTATGCATACAGCAGAACTATAGAGATTAAGCAAACTTAATGCTATCTCTTTAAAAGCATAAGAAATGGTTTGTATTTATGCATACAGGTATTTTACTCAAATACACATGTTACTTAATAGTAGGTTATTTATTATTGAATATAATACGGCCTTAAATAGTTTATTCCTTATCTAGCAATACGATGCAAAAGATCACTTACCCGTTACCACATAATATTAAAAGACCGTAATTTCTTCGTCGTAACTATTTTTAACTTACTTGTCTCTTGATGTGAGCAGTGGGTCTACAGGCAAGCAGGCCCACTGCCTTCTTAAATATCCATATCGAAACAATATTATACGTGCGTTATAAGCTAAACTAGTTACCAGAAAGCTACAGCATAAACAGAACAAACGCCACTTTCTCAACATCCATTATTAAAAGCAGGCGTAAAAGATGAAACCAAACCAAGTGTCTACTTAATAGCATAAATGTAAGTTCTATTGAATTTTATCCATGTAAAAAAAAAAACAGATGTTAACATCCATGCTCCCAAAAATGTACCCGGCATCTAGAAAAGGTAAATTCTGAAGCTTTGTGTACCCAAGGGTTATTACACATACATAGACCAACACAAGTTATTGTGATATATAAGATATATAAACTACCAAACATGTAACTAGTTGCTCTAGATGATATACACAAACATGTAACTCCTCCCGCGAGAACAATCAAAATGTCCAAAGAAATCACGTCAGACAGTTCAGAACCCTAAAATCCATCTTTGCAAATACACAAATAACCTTCCTATGTTCATTCAAAAAAATTCAAGGACCACAAAGTTTATCTCCAACTAAGAAGTTCCACTTAAGAACATAAAACATTTTTCACCTCATGTGTACATTTTTCGATAACTGAATTCAAAATACCAGTTTATGAGTGCCTTTCACTCATTCAAAATTGACAGTACCAAAACCTTTTCGTGTCGTGTCACCTATTCGGCTATTACTGAATCCACAGTGACAAAAAAGATCAAAAAGATCAATTTTTCATTTTAAACTTTTCTTCACCTTCTCCCCTAAGAAGAGTCATTTCACTTTCACCTTCTTTAGGTACCATGAGAACCTGTTATCGAAAAACTAACAAGCCTCCACCGATCAGATAAAACACAGCTTACCCTAGACAGGTGGCCACGAATCAAGTCTTTGTATCCCACACTTAACACTCTAAACACATAAACAAACCCATATCAGATTAATAAACTGATACAAACAGGTGTCACAAAGTTAACAACAACCTCCATGCTATCAGTCTAAACTATGCATACTTAACAATAACAACAAACTCCACCGATCTTAAACATCAATCCATCAGCAAACAACCTCAACATACAAAACAAACAAAACCCCCAAATCCCCAAAACACAAAATCAAAAACCAAACTCACCAACATAATCTCCCTAAACAGATAATTCGTATCGGGTGCATTTCCACCGATCCGAAACAGCTCCACCAGATCGTAAAACTGCCCGTGAATATCACCGCACACCGTCACCGGACACTTCACCGGCTGCACGTTCCATTCCTCCACAAGTATAGCCCTAGCTTGCTCGCAAAGCGTCTTCACTTCCGATTCCGTCAACGGCTTGCACTCCATCAGCTGCTCGATCTGCCGATCTAGATCCGCGTGTGATGGCATTTTCACCTCTTGATTTCACCACCAACTATCGATTAACAGATTGTAAGGATCGATTGCAAGATATTTCAAAACCCTAATCTAGAAATTCAACAAATTGCAGCTAAGAATTCAACGGGAAATCTAGGGTTTGAATTGGATGTCATCTTTTTGCAGTTGCGAAGATTTGGTTGACTTGAAAGTATGAGATTTTGTGTTCAAGATTTGCAAAAGGTTGAATAAAATTGGATTTTTATCTAAGTATGTATGTTTGGGTGTATTGTGTGTGTGTGCGCAAATGTGATGGAAATGAAACTCAAATGAAATGCAAATTTATTTTGTTTGTTTGTTATTTTTTAGGGTCGTCAATATTGACGTCGCTCCGGTGGCTCCGCCGAGTCGAAATGAGTTGGAGATGGTTTCCACGTGGCAGAGTCAAAATGATTCTAGCATTTTTATTTTATTTTATTTGAGTTTATTACGTGAATGGTTGAAAATATCCACAGTACAACTATGATTTTGGCCTTTAAGAAATTACATATATTGGTTTAGCTGTTTGTGAAAATGCAATATCAGTGATTGTTGATATGGATGGATATTAAGTTTTTCAGATAAAAAAATACTTCTATTGTTAAAATAACTAAATTTATATTACGAACTTATTGATATTAAAATAACAAAATAACCATTTAAGAAGGGAGGAGGATTGTTGTGGCCCTCGTACACATGTTAGTTTCGAGGATGAGAGACGGTGGTCGCCTACTGCGGTCGTACAAACCCTACAAGCTGTAACTGAAGGTCAGCCGTTGCCGCTATACTCGTATCAGTTCTCGATATTTACCAACCAACGTGTTTACACCGTCACGATGTATAGAGTAAAACACCAAGCCTTGAAGCATACATAGATTGGTGGTTGTGGTGGATCGCGGCGTTGGAAACAAGCGCAAGGGGAGGGTTGTCGTTTTTATAAACACAAGGGGAAGGGGTTGGGCCACTATATTCATAAGATAGTTATTCTTTTTTTAAAAGTTTTAACACCAAATGACAATTTGATCATTTCACATCCATTTAACTGAAAAACATAATGTTTATTCATGTCAAGTACTTCCGGTGTTAAACTTTCATGAAGATTTGAGACTATGAAGTAATTTCTCAAATTTTGAGAACATAGTTGCATCATGGACATTCCGCAAAGAACAAATCTGTAATTACCACCCAATAATTTTTAGAATAAAATCACCACATATTGCATTCCATAGGACTAACACTTAAAAGTTTGCAATGTGAAATACACCATTAAGATGTCTCGTCTCAAGACCCGAGCCTAGCATTTGTTGAGTTAAATTGTGACTTTTTCTTTCGGAAATTATTGGGTTGAGTTCAAATATATCCCATATACAAGACATGTTTAGAACACGAAGTGTAAAAATGCTGGTGGAATTATCATTAAATTTTCTTTTTATATTTGCGTGATAATTATCACCCAGTGATAAAATTAGTATGCAATGAAGTGGAATTATCACGGAAAATGTGTGAAATTAGAAATGTAATTATCATGCAAGAATGATGTATAATCACACGAGAACTTTATACATTTTGCATAGAAACCCAACCATCTATAGTAACCTTCCCCTTGTGTTTTGTTTTGTCCATACGGTGGAAGACCACTTTTATTAACGTCGCTTTTTTCTAATATATATGCTCTATTTAGAAGAAAGAAAATTGTAGAGTAAATTATTATTTTCGCCCAAATTACCTTTTTGTTTCATATCCAGACTTATTATTTATCTATACCACAAGGATAATCTGTATATTTAACTCTTTAAATTAATAGATAACTATATGGACACAATCAATTAATAGATAACTATGACAATGTTGTTAAAGACAATACTACTCCAATAATTATCATAGATATATCTATAATTGATTTTCACTTCATCTCTCTTACAATGAGCAAAATGAGAAAAGTTTTCGGCCTTATAAAACAAAATCAAATGGTAGCTTTGTAAAATAGTAATTAATTTTCAAAAGTATTCTAATTAGGTAACTCAAGTTTTAAAAGTGTTTTAATTCTATCATTCAGTTTTTATATTTTATATAACAAAAGTCTTAACATGTTTTTTAGCATGTTATACTTTTTGTTTCAATTAGAAAATATATTTTTCAATCTTTTGATGTTGATATGGAACGTTGACGTAAGTTTTAGAATTTTTTTTATTTTTTCATAATTAACATGTTTTTTTTATTTTTTAATATAATTTTATATATTGAAAATTCTGACCCCCAAGTCTTCTCCACCGTTAATTTCTTGACATAAGAAAATTTAATGATTACTCAATTTGATCGTTTTGTGATCCAATTTGAGAAAAAATATGCATGAGTGACTAGATTAGAACACTTTTGAAACTTGATAACTATTCTATGATATTTTTTTCAAAATGAAATGATGAAATTCAACATTTAAGTTTGAGTGTAAATCTATTATGATTATGCAAGTCAATTGCTTGACAACATAAGTATAAGTTAAAAATATCATTAGTCTAATTGTATGTATGAATTATTATCAACCAATTGTATATAGTTTATGTTATTAGAATTTTAATTTTTCTTTGTTTTATAAAAAACTAGCCCTAATTAAAGATAAAACAAAAGCCCAAACACAACTGCTTTTTCTAAACAAAACAAAAGCATTTAGCTTTAACCTTTAAGAAGCAAAAGCTTAAGATAAGATGTGATTGGTATAGAATCAATAGTGTACAATATATAATCCATCTATATATAGCAGCCTTTGAAAAATTAATGCTTTGTTTCCTTCTACTTTTTGGCAATTCTTAGATTCCGAGGTCACTTATTTGCTACTATTCAAACCACTTTTTATCGTACAAATTAATGGTTATATATTATACAAATATAAATCATTCTAACAAATATGTTACATACCAATAACTAGCTAGCTACACCTTTTTGTTAGTTCAATACTTTCATGATCTTCTAAGGCGTGCTAATTTGCCTCCATGACCATCTTAATCATCTAGAATCAAATTTCTTGGAACTAACCATTTCTTGGTCACCCGTCACGTTTCAATCGATCTATGCCTGACCCGGAGGTCTTCTGGAGTTTCCTGCTCTCCTATACATTTAACATACAATGACTATTCAATTGTCAAGTTAAACATTGACATGGTACGTTCATGAAGCCCTTAGCAACATATTTAATTAAGTTGGTCAGGGATGATATGTATATACGCATACACACAATATATACACATAGATAATTGAAAAATAAGAACTAGTAAGGCATATTTACAATTTACGATTAAAAAAACTTATTTTGAGAAAATTACATGCATATGTTCTTAGCGCGCCTCTAATGGAGATTCTTTTTGCCATTTAGAAACCTAAGTGACAACTATGTGATGGAGAGATGAGAAAAGAGGGAAGAGAGAAATGAAAAAAATTCAAAATTTTAAGTGAGTTGGAATTAGGTTTTTGTGAGGGATAGGAGTAAAGATGAGAGAAAAAAAATGTGAGAGAGTATCAATAAGGCATGTACTTAATGTATAGATATTTTTATGTCTTTAGTGATTTAATTAGCATTATAAACATGGTTTATAGGTGGTGTTTGAAATACATTTGGGTTCTAGATGATGAGATCCTGCTTATGTGGTTTTCTTTTTTTTCTTTTTGATTTAGTTTTCTTAAATTAGTTTCACTTGTAATTTAATTTTTCTCTATTAGCTTAAAGTATTTGACTTTAAAAAAAATCTAAATAAGCAGTTTTGTATAGTATTTTTGGGCATTTTCATATAAAATTTGTTAAAAACTGAGAACATTAATAAAAGTAATTTTCATCACCTTATTTTCCGAATAAACTCTGTTTTTTTTTTAATTTATATCGGTATGTCCAAAAAACTAAATAGAATGGTGTGTATAGAATTTTTAAACGAGCTGGAAGCTTATACTTTCACATGCTTCCAGACCAACAGATCACCTAGAACCTAAAAATGTTTCATAAGCCACCTAAAATTCATGTCATTTATAATTCTAAACCACCTTGAAAAGAAAAAAAAATCACAATGTATAATCCTTACAATATGATATTATATAAACATAATCGACCAATAGGCAACCTTTGTGATATGCTGGGTGCGTGACCGCACATGACCCATTTTTAAGAAGGGCTCAAATTTTTTCGTCCATTAATTCTTACAAACCTAATAAGGCACCTAATAACCATTATAAACAAATTAGCACATCTACCATTAGCTAAGTAATTATTTAACCTAATACCTCTTTTAAGTCCTTAAAAAAATTAACCTAATTAATAAAAAATTCTTTAGACAATTCTAAAATGGAAGAACTAAACCCGGTGTCCGTCTTCACAGTCGGAGTCGCCCATTGTCTGGAGTGCTAGGAGAGCATGATGATTTATTTAACTATGGAAGAATAAGTCATCTATGATAGTAATTTGTTTTCTTATTTGTTATAAGATATAACAATTCTCACTTATATATATAAGTTTTTATTTTAAAACATATTTTTACTTGTCGATCTACAAACTTGCCCTAGATCGACCACTGTACAATACAATATAAAGGAGCTACCACTATACAATACAATATAAAGGAGCTAGTCATGTAGCCTTAACATTTGATACAACTATGCATATTATATATTTGATATAATATTCTAACTTTTATTTTTATGTTTAGCAACATAACAAAAATAGGACCTAATGTTTATATTGGGTGCAAGAACCTTGAAAAGATAGTAATTTGTATAACTATAGATAACTATATCTATACTATATATAAAGCATATGAGAGGGGTATTTTAAGATACCATAAAATTAAAAACAATTATTTTACTCAATGCATAAGATACAACAACTTTTGAGGGTAAAATAGTATTTTTAACATTATTTACAGATTACCCCTTACAGTTAGTTACATAACAACCTTACACTTACTGTAACTTACATAAAATTTTATATTATCAACCCATAAACCAAAAAATCTTAATTTGTTTTATGATTTCAGTTATATATTTTAATCTATCATGTTGAAAAACTTTTTGAGACTACAATTGCAACCTGTGTATTTTTTAAACATTTTGATGTAAATTTTTTGCTGAACCTATCTATATTTTGTGAGGTACAATAAGTTAGTGCGTAAATATAGAAGTCGTCATTCAAAACTCATTTATTTGGTTTTTTAAATTTTAGCTTAGAAAAAATATAATAGACTTTTATAAAATTACTACAAGAATAACAAAAATTAGAAACACGTGTCGGATGTAATATATCACCCCGTCGCATTGCGCGGGCACTCTTCTAGTATATTATAATATGTAATCGACTAATGGGAAATTTCAGGTTGGGAGGAAAATATGTGTCGGGTCGGGTAAAAATGAGATATGTAAAAGGGAACAACAAAAAGATGACATGGCTAGAAAAATTAATGTAACTAGAAAACAGTTCTTTAAAAGGAATTTTGTAGCTCTGGATTAATAACAAACAAAAAGTTAACATAAATAGATAATTAAATAAGTAAAACTAAACACAATAATCTATTCGTGAATTAGTTTTAGTGGGTAAAAAAAAGAAGACTTATGATCAAGGAGACTGTTGACCGTTGGATTCATAAGATGGTAAAACAATACTATTTTTTATTATTACTACTACTACTGTTATAATCTAAATTACTTAAGTTATATTTGGAAAGTGTTGTGCAGATGAAGGGTCATGCATGCAAGTGAAATTACCTGTTATGGATAGGGTCAGGTCCATTGGGAACTCTTCTTTCGTTCATGCCTAAATTACTCGGCACCACCTTCATCGAATCCTGATGCGCTTGTTTTTGGTGATCATATGAATACAAAGAAGAAGTTGTAGTAGTTGTTTTTGTCTTGTGATCAAGAACACCAAGAATGAAGAAGATAAGGCACCCTAATACTATGAGCAGTGCCCTAAGCAGATGATGATCACAATGCCTGCACCTCATTTCCAGCTTAATTCTATCGATAGATGTTGTAAGTTGATTAACTATAGTATATAAAGATAGATGCTTGCAAAAGAAAGATAGATGATCTTGAAGGAGGTAGCTAGAAGATCAGTGGGTTTCAATTGAAATTAGATTGGACTGAACCTGCCTGAATGCCTTTTACTTTAGTTTGTGCATGCCTTAGGCTATCTTCTTGGTTTTCTTTATAGGTTACAGTGATTCTGTTTCACTTTCCACAACTAAATATACATACATATGCATACACATACACACACATGTATACACACATGGGACGTGTTTTTCTCCGAACCAATGTTACATCGAGAACTGCAAGAGCCGCATATATAAATCGCTTCTACGTAGTGTGTAGACAATTTAATGAGAGATTGTCGTCTTATGTAATAACTTAACGCGAGACGTACATGTGTTCTATACAGTTTAGTTAATATTCTTTAACATAATCTTGGTTCTAAAATAAAAGTGTGCATGCATATAAAGAGAGATTTATTGGTTGGAAGGTGACATGGAAGCATAAAAAGATTTTGCTTTTGAAGTGATGAGAAGGCAAGGTATTCAATTATATGCTCCTTTTCTTTTTTGCTTTTATTTTTGAGTATTTTGATGCACCTTAGCTCCTTCCAACACACAATCTGCTAATGTTTTATTTCTTTATTTTTTTAGTAAATATATACCTAAATGATTTGTAGATTGGCCATCAACACTTTTTACTAGTTGGATTACAAAACTTATATGAATATAAAAATATAATTTTTATACTAAGTTAGTATAACTAGTAGTGTATATATATAACAGAAATGTGACGTTGAGTAGAAACAAGAATTAAAGAGTACTAATCTCGGGGAAAGATTGATATGTTATTGAATGTTCAGACTGCTATATTAAGGTCTTTTTAATAGAGTGAATCTAAATATTATAGATAGAGTCAAATTTTTTAAAAAATGAATTAATTATCTCAATATGAATTGAGTTTCTGAATAAATATATAAATTACTCAAATAAAAAGATTCGCTTGTTGTTTCATAGAAACTGAAATAAATCAAAACTATAAACATTAGGGAAACTCCGTTTGTATCAAGTTTGGGGATCTAGATGATAGAATTTGAATCCAACGGCCGAGACGAACTATAAGCCGTTTCAGTCCGTTACTAGTAGGACTCGTAACTCTAGACGTAATCTAAGTTATGCTCTTTTTAAGTTAAACCGTTTTCTAGCTCCTTTGCTTCTATCCAATTAGTCTAAATATTAGTCCGATAGCTCATAGATCAGCTTCATACTAGTACATTGCGCTAAAAACAGGTTCACCCTTAACATGCTAACTCGACATTGTGGGGTCTTTATTAATTATTGATTTATGGATGATGTTATTTCCTATAATAATATTATTATTAATTTATTCTCATGAAAAGTTGAAGTTAAATAGTTAATGGAATATATTTAGAGAATATTTTCCCACAAACTTAATCGCTCAACTTTTGACAAGAGAATTGGTTCTTTCATATCTTTATATAAATTATGTATCTTATAATCCTTTGTCATATATACTCGCTCAAAACAAAAGAATTCATGTGCCGATGAAAACAAGCTAGTGTTATGTCACATTGCTATGTACACTTAAAAATAATATTCTAATACCGGTCCTACTTAAAAGCAACAGCAAATGATCGAGCATATGATGCTGATTTGACCACCACAACTTATTTCTCATATTGGTACATAAAATAATAAATACACACATTGCTGCAATATAGTTCAAAATTATAACATACATCAAATGTAAAGGAAAAAATTACAAATTAATAAAAATAAATTTGAAAAGAGGATGAATGAAAGAATAAAGACTATTTATATCACTAAGGTTCTACTACGTCAAATTTTACATCTTTTTTAATTTTTTTATAAAACTTACAAAAATGTTTTCAACTTCCAAACTGCTCAAAAAAGTGGATAACAATAATAATAATCTAATTTTGTATTTGTTTTTGTGTACAATTTCTACTGCTGACTGGAACGAGTTGATTTCGCCTTTGGTTTCATGCTGGCTCGTCGAATGACATCCCAAGGTTTCTGCGGTGCAGTCACGCCCTGCTGTGTGGCGAAAAATGACTCGTACCCGGGAGAGTCAAAGGCGAAACCCGTGTGCTTTGACCTTTCCCGTGGGAGTAGGGCAAAGGCATACCTCCTTTCCTCTTCTGGTGTCAGCTGACTCCCAACCTCCAGTAATCCTGCGCCAATAGGCTCTGGCTCGTGTCTGTGGATTTCCTGAACGATTTGATAATCATACGGGTAGAACCATCTCTGAGCCCTGAAATCACACACACACACACACACACAGCATATCATTCATTTTTAAGGACCAAAGTAGGAATTGCAATGAGAACTTCATTTTCACAGAAAAGCTCACCCTTGATACAAAAAGTCACCCAGAAGTGCAACAATGGGAACAAGAATGGCTAGCAAATACAAGTAGGCAGTGCTCATTAGCACATAGATGGTGAAGTAGGTCCCCTGAAGTTAAACATGAAAAACATTAGCTATTTTACGGAAATATAAGACTATATATTACTCACAATCTGAGAAACAAACCGAACAGATATTTAATAAACATTTACCCTAAACTACTAACTTGCAAAAATCAAAGCACTGCAATGCACTTAAACTCATATTACTAACAAGTTAGTAACAGATTTGACTTTCTGAGTCTATTTTCATCACTACACAAGCAATCGTCACTCAGAGAAATAACAATCATTAAAAAAGTAAAGAACCTTGAAAAGGGGAGCGTACCTTATTTACAAAAACAAGGGAGTATATAAAGATGAATATGAACCATGCTAAAATGCTGCCTACAACACTTATACTGTGCCATCTTGTAACTGTGTTGCACATCATAAGAAGACGCAAATTGACAGTTATGACAAGACATGTGAACGCAGCTGTGCTTATATCCCACAGCCCCAATATCTTTCCAGCAGAGGTTAAACCAGTCGTGCTAGAAGCAACCGCAAAGTTATATACAATAACCGATTGATAAACTGAAAAGCAAGCTAATGTGCCCACAACTTTCCAGTTAAAGAAGGCATTCTCTATTCCTTCTTTATATAATTGTGGGTACTTCTTGGAAAGCGATGCACTCACATCCTGCCATTATTTATTTGCATCATCAGCTCCTTTGGAATCGAGTGCATGATTATCATTTGGTATAGACTGTATGAAATAAGAAAAATACCTTGTCAAGCAGTCCAACAATGATAACAGGCAGGGCGGTGAAAATAACATTATACAGAGATTGGAACCAATCATCGTAGAACCTTTGACCTGAGTAGCCAGTTTGGAATGTGTACCAAAACTGAGTCAGTGTAAAGGTAAGATTCTTGTAAAAGAAGTACGAAACAACCTGCAGAAGAAAGAATGATTTGTTCAGGGAAAAGGAGACTAGATATTAGATTTCAAGAGAGAAGAATGTTAGGTGAACCTTGCATAATCTGAGATAAGACCATCTTCCATGCACAAGGAGTAAATCTGTAAGAAAACGAAATTGAGCGATTGCAAAATCACTGGCCATTACAGCCTGCATCCCTTCCAAACCACTTATCCCAACACCAACATGAGCTGCTTGAATCATCCCAACATCGTTTGCACCATCGCCAATACTTAATGTAATCTTATTTGCACCTTTTCTCACCAACCTTGTAACCTGTAATCACCAACAAAAACAATTTAATTCAATGATTACACTATGCACATGTACATAATTCATGTTACTAAAAAGTCACGCATATAGTGACTTTTTGATGCTGAAAAACCTCAAAATATAATATTACCTGTGCCTTCTGTAAAGGAGAAACGCGGCAACAAACTACAGAACTGCAACTTAAACTCAAACTAAGCAATGTAGACCGCAAAACTGGGTCTAAAGCATACATTAAACACTTTCCATCTATGAGAAGGGACATTTTCTGTCCTGTTGAGCCGTGAACGATACGTTGTGCTTCTTCATGGCACTTCTGAAGCTCATTTTTAACTGTTTCTCTTATAAACTGAGCAATTTCCACTTGGTCACCCTGCATGAAAAGTTAGTTTGACTTGAGAGATGAAATTCACTGAATAATAAAGAATCCAGTTTAAAGACGAAAAGAATGTTAATTATAAATATATTGCTTACTCTGCTTTCAACCTCCCTGATCGCATCAGTTTCTGAACTGATAACAAACTGTTTCATGTCATTATTAATTAACTTGCAAGCTGGGACATTTAGAAACATAATTGAACAATTTATTTATGACAAAGCATGATGATAGAATAATCAGTTAAAAGAAAAGAAAATCACACCATAAGCTATATTTATAGCAGTTTCCAATTTGTCCCCTGTAAGCACCCAAATCTTAATTCCAGCCCTAGAAAGGGTCTCTATACAGGATGGTACCCCTTCTTGAAGCTTATCTTCTATAGCAGTGCATCCAATCAATGTAAGATCCTTCTCTATCAGTTCTGCCACCTGTTTCAAGTTTCACATTGTTTAAAGTGAAAACAGAAAAATGGGAAAAGCAAAAGATATACAACAGCATTCTTTCGTGCTATATCTTTGGTATGCATCATGAAATTTTCATGGATATTTAAGAAATATGATTAATTAACACCAATTACCTCATCCAACTTTCTTTCACGGTCTCGTAAAGAAGATTTTGCCTGAATAAATTTCTCATTCCAACTTTCGTATATTTCTGGGCTTAAATCCCTGTAAGCCAGACAGAGTGTGCGCAATCCAGCTTCTCCATATTGTTCCAACTGCTCCCTGCTAATTTTCTTTAGCTCATCATTTCCACTGGCTAGTCTCTCATAAATTACAGTATCAGCACCCTAAAACAGACGAATTCTGTATTAGAGTCAGTTTAAAACTTAATAATAAAGTTCCAGTCATAGAAAAGTTAGTTGCCAAAGAAAATACCTTGCAATATAATACAAGCCTTCCATCTCCATAACGACATACAACAGACTGGCGTTTTCTTGTACTATAAGAAAACAATGAAAAAATTGGTACAAGCATTGACATTAAGTGTGTCTTTTAGCAAAACAAAGTACATGGGTGTACCTGTTAAACTCAAGGACATTCAAGATTTCATATGTGACATCTTGAACTTTTCCCATTTTCTCAACATGTGACTCACGAACATAGATCATAGTAGGTGTACGCCTGTGGACATTGATGTCTATACATCAATACAATGATATAAAATAAAATAGTAGTATGACCACAAGTATAAACCTGTAGAAGAAGAAACCGAAGTTTTTAGCTGCAGTAACTAAAGCAGCCTCATCTGGGGATGCAGCTTGATATTTAAGTTTTTCGGGGGATTCTTCACCTTCAGGGAGAACGGTATGGCATATAGCAAGGCATCTGAAAAATTCCTAAATACAGAAGAAACAATTTTCAACATATAAACCTTTAAGGACTCATGCCAGCTTAGCGATTGGCATTGACTTTGACATACTAAAATAAACACATATAGTAAGTGAAATCCACCTTACATTAGTAACAACTACCATGTTAAACTTTGCTATAAAGGTAAAATACCTTGCACATATCTGGGTTAGGTTCGTTCCTCCAAGCACCATGCATGAGCCTTGCGTCATTAAAATTGAACCCCTTCTCACGTGATGTATTAGATGATGTTTGCTGCACATATAAAGTTCGGCATAACATAACTCATTATTAGGGTTTAGTATTGATTAGTATTAGGGTTGAGCCCAATTGGCTGATAATCAAGATACATCCTTTTTAGTTATGCCAGATCATCATACCTCCTTAATATTTACACCATTCCTCTTTGCTGCTCCCATTTCTATTTCGGTAACACCAGTTCCATACATCTCTCCACCAATAGAACATTTAAAGAACTCCATCAAGTTTCTTGTCAGAGTTCCAGTTTTATCAGAAAATATATACTCAACCTGTCACAAAATACCAGTTCACTGAGTCCTACAATACCACTGGATATATTAGTACAAGATAAGACTAGGCAACTTATTACCTGCCCAAGTTCCTCATTCAGATTTGATGTTCGTGCTAATGCAGGGGTATTGGTTTCACTATGGTACATGCGCAAATCATTGTTTATGAACTTAGTTGATTGGATGAATTTAATCATCTGAAAATTGGAAAACAATAAAATTAATTAAAACAAGTCATTTAAAATCACGCGTATGGTGCAAAACCAGCTTACAAAATTTATAAACCTACCTCAATTGAAACATAAAGAGAAATTGGAATAATTGGTGAATACAAAGTAATCAGGGTAAAGATGCTTAGAACAAAGACCTGTAAGCAAAATACCAAAATCAACAACTGTAAAGGCAGAAAGAGAAACAACAAAACCAGATAAAATACCACAAATCTGTTATTTGGATTAAACTGTTGAGAGTCCCCGTTAATCCAAAGCTCCAGGTAGTGATACTTGTTATTTACAAATACAGCACTGCAAAGTATTATGTACAAAATTATTAAGCATAATGAATGCTTGCAAAGAAGTGATAGCAATAAAAACATGTGCTACCTAGTCGCTTACCTGCCTATGGCCCCAATCAAACACATGCAGAGAAGAACACCAAAAAGTGTGGCTATTACTTTGTCAAGTTTTCTCTCTAGTGTACTCCTTTTGGAAGGAACATTCATGGCATTCATCATTACCTGTCAATTTATGGGTTTAATAGAATTAAATTTGTCACATTGATATAGATGTATTTTGAAGAACATGAGGACGGCCACAAACAGTAAAGTAAAGAGAACATATTAAAATAATTGTGTGAGGTGTCAGAAGAGATGTTAAAAGATTCCTATTTCCAACATGTTAATCATCAATTGTATGATATTAACCATGCCAATTTGCCAATATACAATAATCAAAGGTGTGAACAGGAATAATAACACAAACTGAACCAGCCAAAAATTTACAAACCTTAGTCTCATGTCCAGTAAATATTACAGCCCCAACAATGTACTCCGTATTACGTAGACTGCATCCCTGAAACGCATGTAGAACAATATTAGACAACTAAACCACTAATAATTAAATTACAGATTAATCGTACAAAACATGCAGCCAAGTAAAATGCGGAAGAAGTTTGTGATACTTGAGAACAAGATGAATTTTATAGGCAAACAAAAATAACTAACACTGTACTATGTACAAGAAAAAAACTAGCGTGTCTTACTCTCAACAAAATCTGATTCGGACCAATAGGTATAGTTTGCTTTTGAAGTATCAAATTTCCAGTGAAGGTATAGAGTGAATTGTTTGGTTGTTCACAATGTATTTCACCTGCAACCAGTTGTATATCAGCGTCATAATAAGTAAATGAGGTCATACGCAACAGTTCCATGCATCAAAATAAAATGAAACTTGTCATCGGCTAAAGTTATATTAGTTATAGTTCACTATTTAAAACATGAAGGTGAACCTTGGAGCAATTGGTAAGGTTGTTGCTTTCCCATGGGTGCTAGCTTATTATGGGGAGTTGGGGACTAGCTTATTACCATTTTCCATTTAGATGTTAACTCTGATACCATGAAAGATTTGGAGTTCAAATAATATTCATATTAAGAGAAATCCCCTGTCCAAACAGATCAACATATAAAATAGTGAAACCCTAAAGCCACATAGCTACACGGTAATATTTAAACAAGTCTCATATCCTTGTTTATAGCGCCATCCACATGTGTAGCAATATGCTCAAAAATGTCATGATAAGCCAGAAGCCTACTCACCGCCAAGCAGCATGTAAACAACTTAACAATCAAAAATGGATATGCACATGCAATAAAGATGGGATAAATTATAAAGATAGTTGAACCAGCAAAAATAATTGCTCAAACCATCTAAAACTTAATTAATTGTCAACATAAATTGTGTGTTTCAAATAACCAATCACATGCTATGACGTCTAAGTATGAACCTTAACCCTAAAATTGAATGAAATCCATTACCATCATCAGGAGAAAAATTCTAAAAGATTGATCATATCAGTGCCTTTCTTCCCCCAAGACATTAAAGCAGAATACACGTACTAAATGTCAAAAATAAAACAATTTAAACCTTTAAATTCTGAGGCTTTCTCAGGAGACACATAATCCCATGTCTTCTCCAAAGCTTTCCTGATTTTAAGATTTGTTTCACCATCCAGATTTGCAGTCTGATAAATGAAGAATATGGATATTACGAATCATCATATAGTAAAAACAGAGAAATTTAGACATGTATTTCATATACTAAATATGAAACCACTGAAGACCTCGGTATAGCAAATGCCATCAGGGTTTGTGCTTGCAAGGAGTAGCAAATCAGCTGGAAAGAACCCATCCTGCTTCACCTGCAGCAAAATGGACATTCAGATATGCATCAGATTAGTGTGAACTGGAAACTTTACCAGAGACTAAAAATAAGCAAATAGGTTATGTTCACTATATCTTCTGCATGTGCTTAGCCTCAATGATACATGCAGAAGATAGATTGATATCAACTTGTTCATGTATATAGATTGATATTCACAAGCCCCAAAAGGATCTTTATTCCTAAGACATAAACACATAATCGCCCAACACACCATTGGCCTAACCATGCACAAGCTCTACAAGATTATCCCTAGCTTTGCTCTAAGAGATTATCTAAAAATGAGACGAATACAAACCACATTTAGAAATTACAAAAAGACAGTTCAGAATGATTTATGACTGAGAATTAAACTTATTTATCTTGTCTATCAAAAAGGAGAAGCATAGAATATTTGTATACAATATGATTTTTGTATCCTTGATGTCCTACATTTACCCACCAAAAAGGCAATGGTAACTTCTCACAACAGATCACAGTAATATATGTAGAATGAGATGGAAAATTTGATGGGAGCCAAACTATATGAGAGTGGCTAACACCATAACTGAATTTAAGAAGCTAAAATCACATTCCAACCACAAATAGGCATACTTTGAAACTAGGTTGGTTGCGTTTTGTGAAGCTAAGGCAATGTAAACATATTGAAAAGTTCATCTTATTATAACCAGGTTACAATGGAGTTTCACTTTTCCACTTGCATTAAAACAAAATTTTAATAGCATCTGCTTGACATAAGATTTCTTTCAAGGTTTTTATGTCTCTTTAATTAACAGTATTAACAAGAAAACTATGAACTGTAACCTAAACAAGCTATGGAAGAGATATAGTTTTTTGGCCATAAGAAGACCGACTTTTTGAGATAATGATTTTAATTTTATCAAACATCCCTTGCAGTACTAGGAACACGGTAATGGCCAAACAAACAGCTATAAAAGATCACCACTTAAAATTCAATTTCAAATTCTCTTGAGCATGAAGAAATTATAGTGATAATGATTCTCAAGTGCGAACTAACCAAAAAATATTCCAGTCATTTAACATGATCATAGAGAAAAAGATGTTGCAGCATACTTACTCTAACAATGTCCCCGACCTGCAGCTTCTTCCAGGGAATGGATTCCCACCTTTGCTCTTGCAGCACCTCCACAGAAGAGTTATTTATTGTCATATCGTTTTGAAGACGCTTCTGTTAAGTTATAGTTTTATTGTAGGTGAGGGTGATAAAAGTTCAAGTAACAAAATGTAACCACGCTAAAAGAAATCAAACACACACACATATATGCACACTAACAACTGGTAGAAATATTCAGTGGCAATTCCAGGATCATATGACCAACTCCTAAACATTATCTATAGAAACACTTAAGAATAATCAGTCTAGAAATAAATTTTGCTCACCCAATCCTCAAATGCTTCCTTGACAAGAGAGACAAAAAGGACAAGACTTAGTGGGATCACGTTTGTAATTGGACTAACAGGACTGCACAAAAACAAAACTTTTATAGTCAATGTTAACATAATTGGAAAGAAGTCTTCAAACTTACCAAAATATCAAAAATAGAAAGTAGGTCTAGAATGCAGAATAAACTGAGCAATACGACAGAACAAAAGGTAAATCACAAGAAGCATTTCACAGGAAATCATAAGCACGACTTAGATCATCATACACGAATTCATTGAAAACTGCTATGGGTTCTAAACACTTCAACAGGCCATTAACTAGCTTGTATCATAGATAAAAATTACTCCCTATGTCCAAAGATAATTGCAACAATTTCTTTTGTGGAGTATCTAAAACTAAATGCAACATTTTACTTTTTGACAATCCATCTCCTTCTCCATAATCAATCACTGCAGAATAATAATAGCAATACTTTTAACCACAAGATCCCCCTACTTTATGGTTATTGGATGGAATTTGAGATGTTTGACCCAGATTCTTAACTAATGGGTCAAACACTTACATTAAACTATCTTAACATCCAGACTAAAGTCACTAAACATTGAGTTTGAATGAGCTACTCCAGGTGTGCATAATAAAACATATAGGTCTGACTAGCATAGCAGAGTAGCTAACATCAATAAGGCAATAAACATGCTTATGTTCAGGGTCATAATTCAGAAACCATACCTGACAGGTGTAAATGATAAACAAGAAATAGTAAGAAAGTACAGGTTAGCCACCCGCCTAAACTGTCAATTATAAACAAAACACAATGTCAATAATGACACAAGATTTTGACGATTTCTTAACTTCAAAGAAGATGGTAAGTATACATACCATGAGTAAAAAATATAGACATATAACAACATAGACTCTATAAAAAGCTTATACAGCAATAAAGGGGCGCTAATGACAGGTCGATAAAAAACTTATACAACAATAAACGGGCGGTGGGGTACCGACTAGCAATTAATCAGGATTAATCGGAATTAATCAGATTGGAATTTTAATAAGTAATTTTCAGTTTTATATATATACACACACATTTTTATATGTAATTTCTATATAAATGTTTAGATTTATATGTATACACACACAATTGACCAAAATTTACACCACATTTGACCAAAATTTTCAAGGTTTGACCAAAACTTCCAACATTTGGCCACAGTATGGAAGGAATATGGGCGCCGATTAGGGGCCGATTTGGTCTGATTAGAACCAATCAGGTCCGGTTAGATACGATTTTGACAGACTATGACCGATTATGATTTTAAAAACGGATTACATGAAATCGCCAAGGTCACAATCCGACTAGGGATTAATCGGCTGACTAGGCCTGTTTTTACAACACTGCTTCAAGATAAAATTTAGAATACCCCCACCCCACCCCTCTCGTTTCTCATAAACACATGAACCATGTAAACGGATATTTTCCCCAAAAGAGTATTTGTGTAGGTAGAAAACATCCATATGCATGGACAACAATGATGTGTCGGTAATTTATGTTTAGGGGAGGGGGGCTCTTTTAGCTTTACAACTTTACAAAGAAACTCACAAACAGAAAAAATGAAATTGTTCATGAATCATATATCATTTAACAAGAGTTTAAAAAGACTTACCTGCTCATAGAGCCCCTTCGGTAAAAAGGTAATAACGTTGTACTTTGTTGTCGATACGGCATTTCCCTGAAAAATTATTTACATCAAATGAAGGTTAAACCCATGCAGACCATTCTTTCTTAACCCACATATTATTAAATTTTGTACTTAAAACTAAAATGAAAGAACATGTCATACCATTTTGATATGTAGATTAATTTACAAGTAACTATCAATATGTTCTCTATAGGGGTAAAAAAAATAGCCTAAAAGTATAAAATAATTTGATATATTGCACCAAGAGAGAAGCAATAATGTGGATTAGACAAGTGAACCGTGCGTCCAACTTGAAGATAGGGACACAAGCAACACTAGTTTTAAGAGCAGAGTATGGTAAAGTTACTGATAGATTTTGCAAAAGTATTATTTATCTGATAAAAATATATGGTTCAAATGACACGTTCATCTTATAAGAAATAACACTTGACAAATAAGCTAAGACTGATCATTTCAAAAGAAAAATATATTGGATAAATGGAAGCTTAAAGTTGATATAAAATTATTCATATACATTTTAGAAAGAACAAAAGAAGGACATAGTCATTGCTCAGACAAAAGAGTTTGCGCATGGCACAAGGGGACTTCCTTTGTGAAGTATGTGTACCACTCTTTTATGTTAAATACTTATTTAATGAGGTGCTTACTTTCACGTTGCAACAAGGTGTGTGTCATATTACATGTTCTCCCCTATAACTATAGTTGTGTATGTCTTAAAAGATGTACCTAGAGATGAGGCTTATTAAGACACAACTCTAGGACTCACCTTGCATCGGGTCCAACGGATTCTATAAGGCACATGCCTTGGCCTTTAGACCATAACAAATGAAGTGTAGAATACATAACAAAATGAGATGCTAATCAACTTTCTATCTATTTTTTAAATGGAAACGTAGTGAATTCTTAACTTGTTAACTTGTATACTACAAAAGAAGAAAGACTTAAATCAAACGTCAATACTATGGGATTGGAACTTCTCTTCTCTTTATTTTTGTTAACGGGTTGGACTTCAAATTATTCTTAGTAGTATGTTTTAGATATTAACTAAACATTTTGTTTGACTAATTGATTTTAAATAGTTAATGCCTTAAATATTACTTAATATCTTATAGTTAATTGATATCTTTGATATTGATAGTTTCAAATTATTCTTAGTAGTTATGTTTTAGATTTTAACTAAACATTCTGTTTGATTAATTCATATCTTTATTGATTTATAGTGAATGCCAATTAGATATATATTAATTATATCTATTTTATTATTTATTATTTGATGAATGATTCTACAAATAATTCAATAGTCTAATCTGCCCTCCCCCACCCCCTTTTGTTTAATAGTTTTGTGTTCGTGAACTTGGATTTGCATAACTCATGTGCGTACTTCAAGAGCCACGAACCATGCCTCAAGGCTAGGGCCTAGGCATAACCTCTTCAGTTCCTTCTTTTCCTACCATCTACCTTCTCTGTTCACTAGCTCCTCCTAGGTTCAGAAATAGAGTGTACAAAATTGGTTGATCTGGATTTGATGACTGGTATTGACCATTGAGAACAGCATGCATACTTTCTTACATAAGTTCCAGCCTCTTCATTATAAACAATCAACAAATTCAAGGGTCACACTAGCTTGTGCCACCAAATCTATCATAAAGGAGGAAAATCCTTCATCACAGAACACCAAAACGAAAACTAACATGAATTGCAGACATAAAAAAATGAGTCGTCAGAAGGAACTAAACACAACACCTAAAATCACACCAGATCTACACATTCATATACAAGCAGTTCACACAACAATCGATACTCAAGCATTGCTACCATTGCATGCCTGTCAAACAATCCAACATTACTCAAACACATCACATAAAATCCCACCAGATCTCATCAACTCAAAACACTACCACTTATCTACACAAACTCTACCTAAAAGTCATCACTCTTCGATAATCCTAGTCCACTGAACTCTAAATCTATACAACAACCACAAAAAGGAATCAACTTTGTTAGCAATCATCATGTCCCCGACTAAACCACCAAATACTAGTCACTACACCCAAATCTACATATCACGACACGATTAAGCGAAACTAGACTATTAACCCAATCAATCACACACTAACAAAACAAAAACACACACCTTGTATTTAGCGAGGTAATTAGCTTCACGATCGTTGCAGAAGACGGTGCGATGACCTGGCGCCTGAGGTTGAACGCGACCAAGTCGTATAGTGTTCGACGAAAGGCTCCGATCAACAACAAGCGGCGCACCAGCGGAGGCACTGTCGCCGGACTGTCGTGATCCGGATGACCCCCTCCACCCCATCGCTACTCAACTCCGATCACCACCGGATGAATCAACCGAAATACTGTTCGAAATAGCTGATCTTAACACATACGCTTACAGTGTGTTGTTACAGAAGGAATGACGATCTACTGTTGTTTGATGAGATGATGTTTGAAGCCAATTTTCGCCCCTAATTCGTCTTCGTCTTCGAGGGTTCCAACTTCCAATACACCAATTGGATCGATGAGCTATTATGTGTAGCACACGCGCTGTGATGAAGGTGTGTATTTGTGGGTTTGGGGAAACGGTAGCGTTTTTGGGTGGGGTGTTGCTAAAGTGCGCTATTACGCGTTAGCATATGAGAGTTGACGCTGTTGTTTAAGAGTTAACGGGTATGGTAGTTAACCTGTTAACGACTTTGACTGGAGTTTAAGTCTTTAGTTGGGCCTGGCTCTTTAATGTTTAAATATAGGTCCCTAACTTAAATCAATGGGTAAAGAAGCAGGTTTAGAAACTAAAGTCGACAACCCGACCTGATCCGGTTGTCAATTTTTTTTACTTCAACCCTGTTTCAACCTGATCTGATGCATAGGTTTGAGATCGATTTTTTAACACTATTCGGTGAAACCAATTTCAATCTGTTAAAATCCGAACCGAACTGGTTTAAACCTGCTCATTTCCCTCATTCAAACCGGTTTCGACTCGAACCGATTTCTTTACTGGGTTTGACTTTTGTTGACCCAGCCCGAACTAGTTTCAAAATTGGTTTTCAACCCGATTTGTCGATTTGTACACCACTATTCACTACTAAGCACAATTCGTAATCTGGCTAAAGGTATGATTCACTTTTCATTTTCGATATATATAAATATAGTCATTCTCATATGGTCGACAGAATTATTCTCGTTCATGAAGAGGTTGGAAGGCGATACAAACAATTTGCTAGTTGTATATTTCTTTGGTTACTTAGGTGTTGTTTGTTTTTTCAGAAAATAGCTTCTTAAGCTTTTTTGTTTGCACCAAGAAGAGGACGGGCAGACATTTAAGGTTGCAGAATGTTTGTTTTTCGGAAGACATTTCATTAAAAAATGTCTTCCCGTCCTTTTCTTGGAGAAGATCCAACCCCACCTCTTCTAACAT
The DNA here is from genome assembly GCA_025506505.1 of Flaveria sonorensis. Taxonomy (NCBI): domain Eukaryota; kingdom Viridiplantae; phylum Streptophyta; class Magnoliopsida; order Asterales; family Asteraceae; genus Flaveria; species Flaveria sonorensis. The sequence goes on from CM046436.1 coordinate 8,507,518, forward strand.
CTTCCAACCTCTTCTAAATAAAAAAAAACTCCAACTCCAACCTCCTCCACCTCCACCCCCCCCCCCCCCCTCGCCTTCTCCGCCTTGAGCTCCGCCGACGCCGCCTTCGCCGCCCAACAGATCGCCGACATCGCCGAAGGAGACAACCGTGGGATTGCACTCCTGTTGCCTCTGGTTCCCGCCATCGCCTGGGTTCTGTACAACATCTTTCAACCTGCGGTTATCAGATCAACAGGATGAGGACCAAAGGAGTGGTCGTTGGGCTGGGTATCGGCGGTGGCTTAGCGGCGGCGTCGGGGCTGTTTGCGACGCCGGAGGCTGCTGCTGCGGCGAATGATAACAGAGGGCAGCTGCTGTTGATGCTCCTACGATTCTTTAGGTGTTGAATAATATCTTGCAGCCTGCTCTTAACCAGATCAACAAGATGAGATCGTGATTAGTGTTTGTGTAAAGGGTAATTGTGGTATATTGAACTAGTAATCTTGTAATTGCTTTCTTTATGAATCAAATTTTCTTGGAATATTGAACTAGTAATCTTGTAATCTTAATTATTGTTGGTTAAATCGGGGGTGTTTGGCATTTGATCTGCATTTTGAAGTTGTGAAATGTATAAAATAAATATATTTTACAGGTTCCTTATAAAGATATAACTTATGAACTTTGGTGATGGTGAAGAAAAAGATGGTCTCTTGATGGAGGTCATTGTTATTGCTAATGGAACATGCAATTGTTGATTTGTTTGTTATAAGTTTATGTGATAAATGGTACTTCATTAGTTTCTTTAACATCAACCTTGATTAAATTTTGTAACAATTCATTATCCATTTCATGGAAAAAAGTAGCAAGAGAATTGAGTAGTCACCATTTGATAATGTTTATTTTATCAGTCTGCAGACGTTAAAAAACAAACAGTTTTTTTGTTGCAGACTGCAAAGGTTTGATCCACCTCTTCTGCTGCAGATGTCTGCATGTGGTTCGCAGACCGCAGACATTTTCCTGCAGAAAAAATAAACAACAACTTAGTTATGAACGTTCTCGAATTAATGTTTAGCCTTTCCATTATTGTTATTATGAGACATTTAGTGTTCTTGTTTAACATTCATTCTGCTCAACATTCATTGGTGTTTGAGTGGACAAGTGTGTTCATTGAGATGAATGAGATTGTTATTTCGTGTTTTATAATCGGACAAATTATATCTTTGGGTTAATGTAGATTTATTATTTAAATATTAGGTTAGATACCCGTGTGTCACACGAATGGAAATAGAAAAACTATATAATAGATATTATATATGTATAATTTAATGTATTAATATAAACATATAGATTTATTTGTATACAGTGCATGATTTTATTTGTGCTAAAATTTAATGTATTTAAGTGCATGATTTTAGAAAAACTAGATTTATACTAACAAATAATAAATCTAGATTTATACTAAAATAAATGTAGACTTATACTATAATTATTATAAATGTATATAGTGCATGATTTTAATCTTTTCATATTAATTATATAATTATAATAGTATGAAAAATTATATTCACATCTAACATGCATACATTTTATAATAATTTTAGAACGTCTTGTTAATGATGATATAAAACGAACAGTTGGCTTGGAATTTAATTTTAATAAATAGATAAATGAATAAAATAAAAAATCTCATCTTTCAAAACTTTTAGTAAAAATATATCAAATGAACACAGAGTGTGTGAACGAATATTGATTCTAATATTGTATGATCATATTTAATTAATAAAAATAATTTCAAAAAAGGTTTGCAACTGTTTCCATATCAATTATATTTTTTGAAATATGAATTCAACAATTAATTATAAAGATGTTATTAGTAAATATGGATCTACCATATATAAGTTTCATTTTAGTGAAGACACGTGGACGAAGCTTAGATAGCGCTGAGATGGACTGTCTATAAATGTCATGTGGCTCTAAAATATTTTATTTTATTAGTATAGATTCATCTACACATAGATAAACCATTTATTTTTCGTTACCTACCCGTATGCTATGATATTGTTATTAAAAATGTATATTCATGCCATATGTTTTTTTTTTGTCATACATCCGAAAACATGTCAGTCTAAAGATTTATACGTGTAAGTTAAAAATATGTTAAGTGTTAGATTTATATTTAGTTATTCACTTGCGTAGTTACTTGCTTCAAAATTATGCCACACTATATTAAAGAGCTGATGATGTGGGTAGATCAATCATCAATACACTCTTGATAAGACCAATGTAACATGGTGATAGGCCCATTGCGCTTTAGTGGTAACTCGATTACTTATCTTTCCTTTATAAATAGGTGCTCACCTCGACGAATTCCATTATTTCATTTGAAAGTGATAACACCTTCACTTAACATCTCACTCTTCTATCTCTTTGTGGATAACTAACCTTCTTCCACCTCCCTCATCTATTTTCTCTTATTATTGTCTGGTTACTTCTTATATGTATTGTACATTTTATACACTTGATTATCTTGTATAAGACCGATGGTTTGAACGTCATAGTGTGTTTCCAAAGTTGTAACTCTAGGTCATCTTCTAACAAGTTATTTGTTGTTACAGTTCAAATCCAACCTCAAAACAGCCAAGCATGATTTAATGCAACATCAAGCCTAGATTTGATTGTAGCATCAATATTAAACTTGAATAGAATTCATAGGTTATTTATGTGAGTTGTTATTGATTTTTTATTTGATTAGTATTACAAAGTTTTAATTGCATTATTGATTGGAGAACACTGGAAAAAAAAGATTATGACCCTAGTGACAGATTTATGTTATAGTAGTCAAAAAAGCTGTCGCAAAACCATTGCTATTAGGTCAAAAAAATCTCCTCGTAATTCTATTTTAAGCCCGTTGCAAAAATCTATCGCTATTTCGAACAAAGGCCCGTCAAAGAAAACCATTGTTATGAAAGTCCACGGGAATTCTTTTGTCGTAAAATCGATCGCTATTTTGCGATAGAAATTTCATTGTATTCTGGCGACAGTTTTCTTCCATTCGATCAAAACCGTAACAAACTAGTGAAAACACACAAAAACATAGTAGCTAATTAAGGAGATTATAATTATTAATCAATTCAAGGTTACAAAATTTGCATTATTCTTTAAGTGAGAAAATTAACAAAAAAGGATTTTGTATTCAAGATTTACACTTGCATGACATATTTATGAAATGTTTAATAACTTAAAATGAAATCATTATGCATGCATGCAATAACACACGTACACCAAATTAACCAAGCTAACACCCCATGACTTTGTTAGGGTTTACCTTAGCCTTCTCGGGCACAGTGCCATCGTTTCCCGCGAGTGCGCGATATTTATCCTTACGGGTAAATGTTGTGCACTCGTATGAAAGGGTGGCTGCAATCACCCTTTGTATATAATTAGCCACCTCATGGCTAGACTTGCCACTACGGCAAGTCAATTCAAGCGGTAACTTGTTCAAAAAGGTAACTTCATAAACCGGACTAGGGTTCATGAAGAAGTAAAAAGGGTCCATCCCCTTCCACCCTCTCGCGGTGGTCCCGTGGAACATGCTCATCTTGTTAACCATCGCCACCGGCACGAGGTCATCGGTCAACTCCGCGAACATGGCGGAGAATCGGAGTAGAAACGGCTCCCGACATGTGGTGCCTTCGGGGCATATCGCTAAGTCGCCTTCCTCTAGAAGCTTCTTGATCATGGAGGCTCTGTGGCCCGGTCGCGGGATAACCGGACGGTCTTGATCGGGGAAATGATCTCGGAGAGGCGGGAGACGGAGTAGGTGACGGCGGGGATGGGGCGGCCAAGGGCGGTGGAGAGGAAAATGGGGTCAAGGAGGGTGCGGTGGGAGCAAATGAAAAGGACCCCGGTTTGGCCCGAGGCTTTCTTCACGGGTTCAGGAGGGTTTCCTTTGACGACGACACGAACGCCGAGGGCCCAGAAGGCGTAGTAGACTAGCGGCATCGGGAGGAGGGCGCCAGCAGCGATGCGGAGGCAGGCGAGTAGGAACCCAATCGGAATCCATAAAACGATGAGATGGCCCTAATAGGTGTGGGCTTTGCACTAGTCGACCATCGTGGAACACTACGGGCTTGTAGTTTTTTTCCTTTGGTACCGGCTTTAGTTCCGGGTTGTATGGCACAATATAACCCTCCTACAAAATATACAAAAGCGAAAGTAAGTGTAAATCTATAATGATCATGAACAGTACTCTTTTTAAATAGAAACCTAAATTGTAGGTGTAGGTATGTCACCTTGCATAATTGCATAAATGGAAAGTCAGTCTCGCGGTCACCGAGCCCGATCTCGGGTTGATCGTCTCCAAATGCTTTAACAAGTGCGCGAGCCTTTTGCTCAGCCACGAGCACACCGGGATTGAGCACAAACCCAGTGGCTCGACCTTTATAGGTTCCGATCTCGGTCCCCAAAACCATATCAGCTCCCAAAAAGTCCTTCAAAAACCCCTCCACCATGATCCTCGGGTTCGCAGTGAGCACACATTTTTTCCCGCAAGCCGAGAACACGCGCCATGACTCGGGATGGAGGTCACTCGAGTAGAACTTTGGCAACACAGCTCGACCCACCGACTCAATGTCGGAAACTTTCATTCCAACGTAGGTGGCAAATATAAGGACCTGAATCCCAGCAGACTCTGATACAAAGTAGTAAAGAAGTCCAGCCAATGGGGCTGACAGAAGCACCATAAGAAGCCGAAGAGCGCCACCAGCCTCGAACGCGACCAACGAAAAGTAAGGGAACGAGCTCTCGGCCGTCCATCAGCAAGGGTCCTCCGTCTCCAGTCAACCACAGTGTGACTCTCCCGTCCGATCGAACTACATGTTTCGACGGGCGGGAACGTCACAGTATCCTTCATTTTGGATATATATAAAACTATACTTGTGTACAAATTTTGTCTAAAAATTTGTTGAAATATGAACTGTTGGAGAGATATATAAATACATTTGAAATGAAGAAAAAAACAATAAAAGCGATATTTCATAGTTAACGACGGAGATGTCATCAAAAGACAATTATGTTGGGTGATAACAATACATCTACCAAGTGTTCTTGTTTTTGTAGCTACTTCAAAGTATATATTTATATATGTTTTTTCCTTAGAGCATCCCGCCGTCAAATATATACTATATGTCTTAAGGCGTTGATATAGAATTAATTTATAAGTTAATGTAAAAGTGTTGTATTTTAATAACACATTGTTAATTAAGTTGTGACATTCTTGTGTCGGTGAGCTTTAATTGATTCTGAGTGTAATTTCAATACATGAGGGAGTCATTTGACAAATCATGTGAGGTTTTGAAACTAAAGGTCCGTGAGTAAACAAGACCACATATCTCTGCCTACAGTCATTGGCCGAAGCTTAGTGAGAGCCCACGAGTGGCGGCTTTTTTTTCTTCAATAGTGTTAATTTTCGGTCTAATAGTATACATTTTTTAAACATATTTAGAGTTCGTTTACTTTCGTCCGCGTTCCTCCCATGATTTTTTTAAAGCTCCGCCACTAGCTACAGTTAACACATCACTGGTAATTCATCACCGACGTCTCGCCGTCCGTTTCTAGTTGTTGGAATAACAATGGATATCACCGTCTGGTCATCGATGACCGTTACTGACCGACCAACATGACATTATCCGGTAAATTACCGACTATGTATTTTTATCGCTATTTTCAACTATACATTACGAAACAAAAACTAACCACCATATTGTCATCAGAAATCTTTTGGTATTTTTGGTTTAAATAAATCTAAAAGTGTTTACAGTTTGTATTTATATTTTCTAAAAGTGGTTTAAATAAATATTATTGTTTTACCACAACAACGTGCGTACACCACTTAAATCGTTATTTGTGTCAATTGTTTCATTTATTGGTCAAGTAATAGGATGATTTATAAATTATAATAAAGAGATTTGTGGACATGACCTACAGTTAAGTTAGTTAAACAAAAGTGGTTTATGGTTAACATGAACACAAATAGAACAAAACACAAAACATATGATGATAATTATTGATAAATATAATAAATGATTCAATGATTACGTGTAATACTGATCAAATGGTAACAGAGCCATAAATTTTTATATACGACACTATAGTATTTTCTTTATTTAACCGACTATAAGTATAAATAAAAGGTGCAAGACACGTCTTTCTTGAAAAAAAATCAACAATTTCTTGTGACCAAAGCTAAGTGGAGCCTTTGCAATCGAATAATACAAGTAAAAATAATCATATAGAAGTATAATGTTTCATAAAATTTATCCTTTTTGATAGAGCATTTTGCCTTTTAAGTGGTAGGTTTCGGGTTCAAATTCGAGCGAAATTCAACGAACTTCAAGCTATTTGAATAAATTTAACTTGACATGATCGATACTTGACACTCCCCCAACCAATTCAAGAGAAATTCAGCGAACTTCAAGCATTTTGCCTGAAGCTCGGGTCGAGGTTGAACCGTGGATATTTTTTTAAAAAATAGGTGTTTTTCACAACGTAAAGCGGTTTCTAGGTAGTTTTTTGAGGTGTTTTTGTTTTTAGGTGTCCGCATTCTGAGATAGCGGAACTATGTTAAGTGGCAAAAACTCGCAGGTATGACATGAAAGTGGAGAGAAACTTACACCCGCCATCTCAACAAACGGGGCAAAACTTATAAATCCACTTCTGCTATCTCAAATAGCGGAGCGGAAGTGGCCTACACTTCTAGGCAGCAGTTTTATGTGAAAGTGTTTCGTGACCAGACGTAAAAAATCTATTATTTTAAATATGTTTCTTCTTATTTATATAACAACATAGTTCTCCTTATTTATATAAGAACATAATTCTCACTTTTTAAAACCTTCCAACTTATTTAAATCATGTCTTCCTTCAATCCATTTCTTATAAAATTATATTGGGGTGGGGGGTGATTTCTTACGTAAATGGATATGTTCAAGGTGATGAATCCACTTTATCAACTTCGTTTATCATGAGATTTAGAATGACGTATTTACAGATTGTTGATCAAATTTGTAACAATGTTTAAATTGATAGACAATCATGTAATCTCACTCTGTTACTCTATTACTCGTTTCAAGGGATACATGAAAGCTCATTTATCGTTGGTAACGACGGTTACATGTTATATATCTTGCAGAAAATACGATAAATACATTGATCATGTGAAAGTTATGGGAGGCAGTAGTACCGTTCCAACATTGACAACCCTAAAAATATATAATAAAAATAAAATAATAAATAATAATAATAATAATAATAATAATATAATAATAATAATAATAATAATAATACTAACAATAGTATAATAATAATAATAATAATAATAATCATAATAATAATCTAATAATAATAATTAACAATAAAATAATAATAATATAATAACAATAATAATAATATAATAATAATATATAATAATAATATTAAATAGTGTAGTAATACTCATTACAAGTTATGTGTTATTATTAGATATTCAATCATTTGTGTTTTCATATAATTAATTATAAGTTCACCTACTAGTATAACGTATGCACTGGATTCAAAAGTTAAACGTTAAAAATCTAAAATGACCAACACATAACCACCTTGTCATCACCTACCATTATTGCCATGCACCATCCCTTATCCTTGCCTTAATTCTCCCTGGCCACCTTTAAAAAACTATAACTCTACCATCTCCACATGCATACATACATCCATTAAACATCACCACCTTTCAATTCCTTGCCTTTTTAAAATCCATGATCACCTTCCCAAACCCACACCCCTGCCGCCAACTAGAGCCAACCATCACCCTCGTCTACCCTTTAAAACCCCATACACACCATGCATACATCCCATACATACATACATACATACATACATACATACATACATACATACATACATACATACATACATACATACATACATACCCACGACAGCCACCATCAAATCACCAACTTCCAGCCCTTGCCTTGCCTTCTACAACGACCCTAGACCACCTTGAACCACCGTTGCACTACCGTTTTGCCATACGAACCCTCCGCCACCTTTACTCTCTCTAAACGTCAAACTATCTCTCTCTAAAAATTGGTTACGTAAAACTCAAGAAAACAAGTGTTGGATACTACTAGGATTAAAGGTAGTTTAATAACTTTCTGAGTTTTATCCCTTTTTAATTATACGCTTATCTCAATTTAAAATATTACACTTTGTAATTTATTTAATAGAATTAATAAAAGTTTCAGTTGCCATGATACATTATGGTTTTGAAATAGATAGAACTAAATTTAATATCGTTACTTAACTTCATAAATAAAAATTGATTTACAGAATTTGTATTTTTAGAAACATTAAAATACTGAAGAATATATTTATATTGTAAAGAATACTATAATAGTTTTCTATGAAGTTTAGAATTTATTTAATAAGTTTTAAATTTATTTAACCCTAAAAATATTAAATTAAAAGCATGTGAAAATTCTAAAGATTATATTTTAAATTTAAGACAGTTAAAATAGTTTACTATAAAAAATTTATGATTTTTAAAAAAAATTTTTATTTTACTTCTGAATTCCTAAATTTAAATAAGTTATCAATTGTGATACGAAGTATATTTTAGGTCAACCTATATCATTAAAAAAAAGCAATAAACTATTTTACCATTTAACCAAACCACCATAATAAACGATTAGTATTATTATAAATATTAACTAATTTTTATTAATATATTTATCATGTCAATTAACGATACTAATTGATTTCCTAATAATAAGCTTTAATTGTGACACTTTACAGACACTAATTCTAATTCTAAGTATATGAAAAATACACATATAGAAACATAACAACTGGTTATTTCTTTTAAGTATAATAGATATTTGTATGTTCATACTAATCAAGACCTAACAAGTTACATACATTAATATAAGCCGTTGGTCGTATACAAATTAATACTAGAATATAATAAGTATAGTTACATCTATACAAAGATAATACTTGAAATAATACTAGTTTGAGAATTTCTAATATTTAATTAACTCATATGCCATTCAATAATTTATAACCTAACATTAAATGCTCACCGGCCATAACACTTTAAACAGATCAATGAAACTTAACGACATATACAAAAGCATTACCCTAATACCATATGCTTATGTTATTATACTAGGGTATCATCGGTGATCGTAGCACACCATAGACTGCTAGGAACTTTAGCACCTATTTATACCCGTATAAGAAACCAGGTGAGTCTTTGCAGCCCCTTTTTATTCACCTTTTGGGGTGAAAAGCATACTCGTTTTTATAAGATGTGCAATTATTTAAGACTTTATTTTGCTATTATGCACATGCACCGATTGTCGTTTTACACAACCATTAATTCTGGATAGAACCGGCTGATCGTATGGGTAGTACTACTTGGGGAATCCCCCACGCCCAGTGTGTCTTATGGATAGGCAAACAAACACTGAGATATGTAGTGCCGCTGAGCCTGTAGTGTTTACGCTGCATATTATCTGCACATGCTTATTGTTTGACAGTTCGGGTGTTGCTATTCGAGGGTTCAATCCTTATTAGATGGGGATTGGATAATCGGGGACCGGGTTGGTTGTGGACTTATTTAATTGGCATCATACGTGATAAACTCTGTTTTCGTTAAACCTGCGAACTCACCAACTATTTTAGTTGCACTTTTAGTATGGTTTTCAGGGACCGGAAACCAAGGATATCTTGGCTAGTTATATATTTCGCAGAACCTCCCGTAGCAGTTGTACCAAGTTCTAGAAGCCCAGATTGTGAAGCATTTAAGTATAATTTCAATGTATTTAGATTTTGATATTCTCTTGTAAATAATGTTGCTCTTGATATTCAGTCTAGTTGCACTCCTGGGCTTCCGCTATGTGCTGAAAGTAGGGGTGTGACACAACAAAGCATCTGTGTAGATCTTTTACGAATCTTTTTAGTATCTCATCAAGTTAGTGTTGGATCATCCACTGCACAAGAATACAATCCTTACTCTTCTCTTGATGTCGAATCTGGTCCGTCATCATACAACGCACAACAATGTACCGACGATCATGAAAATGTGGCCTTTGATGACTCTAAAGGTCACATGACCGAGGAAACAAAAAATAGAGTGAATTTCAGCCTACGGATAATGAATCTGAAGTCGAGGTGCCTATCCCTCCCTCATCACAACAATATAATTCTTGGGTTTATCAAGGTTTTTCTTAAAGACCGGTTCATTATGTTGAAGACGATGAAGAATTAGCAGATTATCGGCTTCTAGATTTTGATGATGAAGATAACATGGACATATGGAATATAGTCTTAGATGATATTCATCTTGGTATGTACTTCAAATGTAAATATGATGTTGTGTTCACAGTACGAAGGTCTATTGGAAGGGAGATATATATTGTTAATAGCAAACCATCCTTATGGAAGGCAAAATGTAAATTCATTCAGCCAAAAAAACCAAAATCCTCTCTAATAGGTAGGTGAAATATGTGAGTTTCCGGGCGCCATCTCTCGACGAGTGCCTCTATCAGACCATGGTCAACAGTCCGGTATCCAGAGTCAAGTACCCCACCAAAACCGGCATTGTCAACGAACTCTCTAACTCTGTAATGGAGACCGTACTCATTAAAAAACAGCCAAAATTGTTGATCACCACGTCTAATTGACAGTGACTTATGATCCTCCGATGTTCCGCTTTTAAACATTTGATATGCATGATGCTTTTTTTCTCAAAAACAAAACATCTTCAACGAGAGGCCCGGGATTTAAATGGTAGCTCATATTGTAAGAATCTGATTAGTTGTTGGAAAAGCTTTGACATTATCTTTTACAATTTATGAGATTATAAGGTAAATGATTTGTGAGATTTATAAGGAAAAAGTAATGTAAAAAATTAAACGAAGGATGACTGAATAGTTGTTGTACGGTTAGGTCTTGGTCAAAGGTAATCAATGATTTCTGCTATCTCAACTAGCAGAGGTGCATTGTTAGGGTACACACACGAACATATAAAAGCATTGATTCTCTGTATAGATTCACATTAATGGAACTATTGATTTCATAGACTTCATAGATTCCATTGAATAATGAGACTATAGTCTGTGATGAACTGTGTCACTTTCTTTAGTTGAGATAGTGGAAGTGGATTTAAAATGTCCCACCATATGCCGCTCGAAACACTCGCAGGGAAGCTTTGCCACATAAGGTACTTCCGCTATCTTAGATAGCAGAACACCTAAAAACACCTAAAACTACCAAGAAACCATTTTACGTTTTGAAAAACACCTATTTAAAAAAAAAATCTGAACCGTGCACGTATCATGCATTCCTGCGTGGTCTGTAGCATATTTTTTTGCAAATTTAATTCATTATATCATGTCAAAACTTTTTGAAACGTGAAGAAAAATTAGTGCTAGGTTATGTCTTTCCAACAAAAATAAATGTAAATAGTGGCCTTTGCTAAACATGTTTAGCAAACAACATCTTTCTTTTCCCATGACAACAAGGAAAGAATGATTGTTTTCTTATCAAAATATCAGTTACTTCCTTGTTTAATTGATCATTTTTTTTATTACCTGATATCAATTAAAACTAATCTTCTTACTCTAATAAAGGATAAATGGGATGTCACGTGTCAGCATCACATTTATTTTTATTAAATTTTTCTCGCTTCTTTCTCCTATTAAATAACTACATTAATAATTACTAATAATATTATTTATTTTTTTTAAATTATAACTGGTTTTTTTAATAAATTAAGAAAGAGATCTTTTTATTAATGTTACTTCTATAGAAATAGTTTTTGTAAAGAAAATTTTTAAAAATTAAACTATTTTTACTTAATATTTCAAATTAGTTTTTCTAAAGTAATTTTTTTAAAATAAAAATTATAGTTTAAAAATGAAAAATGTTTTTAAAATGTTATTTTTTTTGAAAAAATAGAAAAATTAAAACGTTCATATTATTGTTTTATTACTTTTAGTTATTACTAATACGTAATTCAATGATATCATGTTTTAGTATATCATTTTATAATTAATAATTTTTATTTTATTTAATATTTTATTTTTTTAACCCTTGTAATACACGGGTTTACTAAAACTAGTTCTTTTATAAAAGATTCATTCCAATAATCTTTGTCATATTTTTTTATAGAAGATTTAGTAATTTTTCAAAAGACTCACACTTGTTATATAAATATGCCCGAACTTCAATTCTGTTTTTATAACCATATTTCCTATAAATGTTATAAAACTTTACTTAAATCTATAAGATTTTGTTTACAAGCATTTAATTTCTATAAAACTTGTTTACATATACAAGACTTTGTTATGTGATATTCATCATATACATTGGTCTTCATTGACTTGCGCTTTGTTGCTTGATATTCTATTTTTATCGATCTTTGATTCTTGGGTTTGTCAATAATTAATCCATAATTGTAAACATCAAGGTCAATCCATTATAAGAAAAAAAATATCTCGTGGTTGGACGGCTCGTCCACTTTAGACCTCGGCATTGACCATGGGGTTGTTGCTTTGTTTCTGAACTCGTAATTTTGTTCAGCTAGCGAATGATGGATGCGTGCAAGGTATGAGTTACGACCCATCACTCGTGGTATTCCTTTACGGTCATGATATTTATTTGAATTGATATTTGGACAACCAACGCATGATCTAATTGCATCATCGAATGTGAGCTTCTATTCTTTACCTTAGGCATTTCTGGATATAGTTCAGACATAAACATTACAATAGATCAATGGCACATATAGTTGTTGACAATAGAGCGTTTATTTAATTTTTTGAAATCTTATTTTAAGGTTTCTAATTATACATTCTGGCCAATCAATGCTTGGTACATCGGTGCCATCATCGTTGTTTTTTTTATTCTTTTACGCTCTGTGATTGAATGATAGATTGTGAATATATAACAATTTGTAGTAACGTTTTCATCCTTGTTTTTATTTTTATTATCAATAAAATGATGCAATCATAATAGCGATCCATGTACACTAATACACACATATACACAATGTAGCATCCCAATTTTAGGCTTATTACACAAAACATTTAAGGTTTTGAAATGTTAATTTGATGAACATATCGATAGATGAATTGTAATGGGTTGATTATAGTTGAAGTAGAGTTAAGGAGACATTTACGGTAATATAAGGGTGATAAGGAACAATTTGTAAACAATGGAATGTAAACTCTATTGCAATGGAAGTCTAGGGACTAAATGTGGAAAGTTATCAAATTTAATAGAAAAATGTTCCAAACAACACGTGATTGGGAAGAAAGCTCAAGGAGTAGCGTGTGAGATGGAGAAAAATTAGTGGTGAGGTCAAAACAAGAGGAGAAAAATCACAATTTGATGCAAATTGATATTAGAAAATCAAGGGTGAAGGCTAACCAAGAATCTTCAATGTTAAGTTGAAGACATCATTTTGTATGTCTTTATATTGTATGAATTGGTTAGATATGTTTATTGGATCAAATTCAAGATTATAGGTATGTGAGTGTGAGAGGAATTTGACTAAACATGATGAAATCATGAATTTATGGTTAAACATATCTAACTACATACATGATGTTCGGATCAAGGATCAAGAAAGGGTGTTATTCTCTATTTGCAATATTTTAATTCATTTCACTATTTCGTAAATGTGATTAATATATTGAATATATCGACGTATAAGGGCTGAAAATGTAAACCTCAAGTTTTGGTGACCAATGCCAATATATTTAGATTTGAGGGGTCCAATATATGTATAAGTTAGAACCTTATAAACCTTATATGAGAGTAAATAGTCATGCAAACCTCATTGTTGGCTCACAGAACAATGTGTGAGATTGTGTGGTATGTAGCTGTTAAAGATGCATGGAAAAAGATCAAAGAGATATCAACATCCACTAAATTTGAATACCAAATTAGTCTCTAATCTATCTTTAAGTGCTTAAAACTCAAAGAAGCTTCTGATAAGCAAGTTTCTTCATTAAAATTTTCTTTATCAAAATATGATTTTGGAAGTGAAACATGGGATTTTAAGGCGGTGGGAGTTAACTAAAGTTAGGTTACAACCAAAGTCAACCAACATTGGAATGGAGCTGGCTAACGAAAATATTGTCTTTTAACTGTTTAATGCCTACCCAATGTCACAAAATGAATGAATGGTCGAGACGATTTGTGTGTATGTGTGTGGTGGTGGGGGTGCCAAGTGTGCATAGTTGATGAATCTGAGGGTTTTCGGACGGACAAAATAAAAAAAAAGTCTATTATTGTTGATCTTTATCGAACTCCCATTTTTCTAAATGTTATTAACATGTTCATATGCCGTTATTTTTTAATTACATGATACAAATTGAGGTTTTTTTTTTTAATATTTTATGTAGATAGAGTATTGCTATACTTTTTAAAGTAAAATAAACTAGAGTGTCTATACTAACGAGTCATAATTTCTACCCAAAATTAAATTAAAGAAAGAAGAAAATTGGATGCTTTTGCTCCTCACTCATTGGTACACACGGCCCCCTCCTCGTTTCTCACGCTTTTCAAGGTTATACATTTTCTTAGAATAACCGACGTGTACACAAATATTTTAATTCAAAAATCAAATTTTGAATTAGGTTAAAATGATAACAATTGTACACAAGTGGTTTTAATATGTCGAGTTATTTTCATCCATTAATGCACACATGTTCATACCACACACAGCAACATAGTTCAAATATAACCTCACAATGTAAAAGGTATATCCTCATAAATATCATACATGCATCACACTTTTAGAAAAATATATCATATTTTTAAAATATAATAATATTTCATCTTAAAAAACAGAATTTTTTGATTTTAGGCATATTTTTTCAGAAAATGATAAAGAATATAAAAAATATTTCTATTATATTTTTAGAATTTTCAACTATCACCTTAACATTCTAATTATTTATATATTTTTAAAATTTTAATATTTACCTTAATGATTCTGATGTTTAAACTAGTCGATTAGGGCTTCCAATCGACCAATATTATCCTGGTGAAGTCTACTTCCATCCCTCCGACAGGCCTCCGGAGGTTTGCCATATTCCGATACGGTCATCTATATACACTCATGATTCAGTAGGTTGATTACTCGAAATAATTTCAAACGTTATTCATATCGAAAATACCTTTGTGGGAGTATGTGCTTCTGTTAACAGCAGATTTCAAACTTCCAAGTGACATTTTTCATGATTGCTCTCACAAATGTTATATGATTTCTGATGCAAAAGTACTTTAATTTAGCTGAATTGAACACCTAATGAGGCAATTTGGGGCTGAATGTACACCTTTGAGTAATGCCCACCAACTGTTTGTGAAAATGCCACTTTCAAGAAACTATTGTGCCACATTGGTTTTGTGATGCTAATGACATGTTTGTTGTTACCCTTTCAAAACCAGATTGAGTAGCTTCTGTAAGCCATGCCAGAAGCTACAACTTACAATTCCTTTGTCTGGTGTTTCATATAAACTTCAAGAATCTATCTTGAAGCCAAAACTTGAAATGCGTTTATCTGTTGTTGCGAGTCATAGTTGTATGCCGCCTGCTAGCAATGTATAGATATGATGCATGGCTAAAATTTAAATGTGTGGGTGGGCTCGATACATGGTTTCGTAGTCATTGCTTATTATTTGTTTACTATTGATTGCTGTGATATGCTTCTATTAGTTCTGGATGTCTTGCTGACACGAATATGTGATATTAGTCCTGACCATATAATATTGTTGCATACTGTCATGATCTGAGTCTTCACAAGGAAGTTTGATTTTATAGTTGGTATTCTTGCTTCCATGAGCTTTTGGTTGTGTTCTGACTTCTGCAAATGACATAACTTTGATCCTGCACGTGTATTATACTGGGAATTAACTGATGTCAATTGTAAACAAGAATCTATATTGTGATGATTTGCTTATTTATGGGTTGATTGTCACTGTAACAGGTGATGTATTGAGGAAGATCCTTTATTCTTCAGTCTTTCTATATGGAGAGGGGTCATGGCAGCATTGAAAGCGGAATCAGGGAATGTGGTTTGATGCTAAGATATGAAGAGGTGTGCTGTCTTTGTGCCGAAATATTGTTGTCAAATATTATATCATCATATTGTTTCCACTTTCACATGTCTGCAATTTGACTTAACCCATTCAAAACGGGAGTTTTCATCACTTGGTTCAGCTAGTGCGAGAGGCTTTCCTGATTATTCCCCAAAAAAACCAACTATCAGAGATTCTGAATTTGTTTACAAAATATGCACCACCATTAAGCAACGCCGTTTTGAGCCCATGGAACGAATCCTGAAACCATTTGAATCGAAGTTTAAACCTGACCACTTTATTTGGGTTCTGATGGACATAAAGAATGAGTACAAATTAGTTTTAAATTTGTTTGACTGGTTGTGCTTACGTAGAGATCCATCACTTGAGGCTCGTTGTATTATCATTCAAATTTCTGTTGCTGCAAAGGACCCAAAACTGGCTCATGAGCTTATTCACGACTATTGGACTAAACCTAATGTAGATGCTAGTATCCCATTCGCTCTTTTCATGGAGAAGCTGATATACACTTATAAGGATTGGGGTTCTAACCCCAATGTCTTTGATATTTTCTTTGAAGTCCTTGTTGAAGTTGGAATACTTGATGGAGCCAAACAGTTATTTTATAAGATGTTAAACTATGGAGTGGTAATATCTGTTGATTCATGCAATTTATTTCTCTCAAAACTATCAGAGAATCATGATGGGTGTAAGACAACACCACAAATCTTTACTGAACTCTCTAAAGAGGGTGTTAACTGGAACACTGCATCACACAATATAATGATTCACAGCCTTTGTCGAATGAGGAAAGTGAAAGAAGCTCATAACTTACTCATCCAAATGGAGTTGCGAGGGTACATGCCTGATACTATTAGTTATAGCACTACCATAAATGGCTATTGTCAGATTGGGGAGTATCATGTAGTTCTTAGACTTATTGAAGAAATGCAAGCTAAAGGATTGAAGCCAAACATGTTTACTCTTAACACTTTGGTTTTTCTATTGTGTAAGATAGGAAAAGTTGTGGATGCAGAGAAGGTTCTCAGGGAGATGATATACCAGAAAATAACTCCTGACAAGGTAGTATATACAACACTAATTGATGGTTTCTGCAAAGCAGGGAATGTCACTGCTGCGTACAGGCTGCTTGAGGAGATGCATAGTATGAATGTTTTTCCTGATCTTGTAACATATACCTCCCTTATATCAGGTCTTTGTCGAATGGGAAATGTATCGGAAGCTCACAATCTGTTTCTTGAAATGCGTAGTAGAAAGTTGAAACCAGATGAAGTAACTTATACAGTACTTATTGATGGTTACTGCAAGGATGGACAAATAAAAGAGGCATTTTCACTTCATAACCAGATGGTTCAAATGGGGCTCACTCCAAATATTATCACTTATACTGCATTGGTCGATGGGTTATGCAAACAAGGGGAGATAGATACAGCAAATGAACTTCTTACTGAAATGTGCGCAAAGGGGCTTGAATTGAATATATGCACATATAATTCACTTGTTAATGGCCTTTGTAAATTTGGAAATATTGTACAAGCAGTAAAGCTGATGGAAGATATGGAGGTGGCTGGCATTTATCCTGATACATTTACATACACAACTATAATGGATGCATATTGCAAGGCAGGAGACATGGTTAAGGCTTATGAGCTTCTTCGCCAAATGCTGAATAAAGGGCTTCAGCCTACAGTTGTCACATTTAACGTTTTAATGAATGGATTCTGTGTGTTAGGGATGCTAGAAGATGGCAAGAGGCTTCTTAAATGGATGTTGGAAAAAGGTATTATGCCAAATGCCACCACATATAATTCACTAATGAAGCAGTATTGTGTACACAATGATATGCATACAACAACTGAAATCTACAAGGGGATGTTAGGTGAAGGTCTTTCCCCAAATGCCAACACCTATGACATACTAATAAGAGGCCACTGCAAAGCAAGAAATATGAAAGAGGCATGGTTTTTGCATAAAGAAATGACAGAGAAGGGGTATGATCCAACGGTGAAGGCTTATAATGCTCTCATCAAGGGTTTTATTAAGAGGAAGAAATATTTGGAGGCCAAAAACATGTTTGAGGAGATGAGGAAAAAAGGTTTAGTTGCAGATGGAGAATTATATAATTTTTTTATGGATATGAACTATCAAGAAGGGAACCTTGATCTGACTCTTGAGCTGTGTGATGAAGCGATAGAGAAAAATATTATGGATAAGACTAATAATTGAAATGTGATCGACATTCCAGATAAATAGATAATTAGTTTTTGTTGGGGGAT
Source organism: Flaveria sonorensis (assembly GCA_025506505.1). Classification (NCBI taxonomy): domain Eukaryota; kingdom Viridiplantae; phylum Streptophyta; class Magnoliopsida; order Asterales; family Asteraceae; genus Flaveria; species Flaveria sonorensis. The sequence continues at coordinate 8,525,919 of CM046436.1, forward strand.
CAGAAGTCAAGATTGTTGAAATTCTAGCAAATGAACCCGATTCATGAAGGTATATTATTTTGTATATTATAGTCTATTTATGAACTAAAACAACTGTAATATTCTTTGACAAACTAATTGATAACTATAGGATTATCAATAAGATCATTTGTTATGGCGCCTACTGTTTGAATCTAGGTTATGTGGTCAACTAAGACATGATTGAATTGAAATGTAATCTCAATTCAAGTTTTTGTAATTGTCTATGTTCAGTCATAGCCATTCAGACAGAAGTTGTTCCTGTAGTTGGTAAGTGTTTGCGATCCGCATCGCTTAGTTAAAGCTTAAGTTGCAGTTCAGTAGTCTGCTGCCTTGTTACTTCTATACAGAAAGCACACATAAGGCATTTTTTGACTAGGCAGTTGTTTATGTTTATATTGAGGTTTTTCTTTGCCAATAATTTAAAATTTCTCTCGTGATTGATGCTTCCTGTTGCATTTTATATAGAGTTTTTCACTGTATACATGAATTACTAATATGATAATTGTGTACGGAGTTGACCAACGTTGTACTTTTCTGTTCACACAAAGTCGATTTCAGTTGTGAAAAACTATAACTGACAAACCAGCTTCTGATTCCAGGATTAGCTATTAAGGATTTGTTTAAACATTGGAACAACCAAAGGACGGATGTATCATTAACATGAGTAGAAGTAAAATGTTCCACACTAATTACCTAACAACAATAACTTATACATTTGTTAACTGCCGAATACTAACAACAATTTGTACTTGAACTGTATTCTCATAGGAATTGGACAACATATATCACTGTTCTTGTACAATACATTGGTGCATTGAGGATTAATTGTCTCACAACTCACAGTATATGGAATCTACATTATTATGGCTTGCTTATTTTAGTAAGTAAAAAAACAACTTTACCTACTTTTTTACATTTAAGCTGATGCACACATACAAAGCACGATCCCTGATACTTATTGCTTTTGTACTTGCAGCATATAGCCTGCTAAGACCAGTATTAAAGCAACATATAACACACTCTAGGTGCTTACCACTTAAAGAAGGTGGAGAATTATGAGTATGAACTTGTGTTGCATTTTCCTGTGTGCAACTGTAATTGCAATGATTTTGGTGAACCAATCTCTATACACTTGTGATTGCCAAAGAATTTTTATCTTGTTATCTTCTTCAAATGAGTATATGTAACCTTCGACAGTTAAGTTCGTATTTGGAACAGAGTTGCACTCTAATGGAGAATCAATGGAACAACCGAGAGGGGTTGAAGTGGTGGTAAATTTCACGCTATTTGTTGGAGATTCAGCAGCTGCCCATAAAGCAGTGGTGTACAAATCTTCATACAGGTAACTAAGCATCTCTATATTGTTAATTTGTTATAATCTTGTATGCTTTTAAAGTATAAATGAGAAATCGACATATCGGTCTTGATCAATCAGGAAAATGGCCTTTATCAATCTTCACCCCTGGTTTTCACCCCTGCTTATAACATCAGTCTTTTCATAACGGTCTAATCAATCAAATTTTATCTCAGATCATAATTGGCTTCTTCTGGATACAATTTTGGATTATTAATTTTAAGGCTAAAGTGAAGAACATATACTTGGATGTTAAAAGTAAAACAAATTCCGTATTGTATCTACATCCACCTTCATGATCTTTCTAAGCAATGACTTCTTATTTTGAGCTAAATGGAAAGAACCATTTTTGCCTCCACCATCTCCCGGCATTTATATATAGGTAATTAGGCATCAGTCATCAGACCCAAAAAGAATCTGACCACCATATCCTCCTCACTTTTGTTGCCTGCAAACATGTTATTACAACATTCTCTAGATAAAAGTATCACTTTTATTGAACCTCGTTGTTTTTTCTCCTGTTTATAATTTTGGTATGCTTGCAGGATCTGATGCCGTCCCCTTAATAGTGTATTCCGCCACAACATTATGATACGAGCTGAACGGGCATGGGCGATCTGCTCCTATTTTTGAAGGGTCACAACTCACAGCCACTTTGAACTTGCAAATACACCTTCCTGAACATGTGGGTGAGGTGTCTTTGTCATGATTAAACAATAAACAAAGCAAAGAGACGTCAGTTTTTTAATTTTGAATGCATAAACCAAACAGCGACGACCTAAAGGTTGATTGTGTTTGCAGACTTGTCAGTGGCAATCTATTTATGGGTCACTGATATCTGATGTAGTGAAAGATTATGCAGCGATTAACTTTCGGCTATATATAAAAGATTTAGGTTCTGTTTGTTTTTTATGCAGGAAAATGTCTGCAGTCTACGGACCACATCTGCAGACATCTACAGCAGAAGAGGTGGACCAAACCTCTGCAGTCTGCAAGAAGAAGACTGTCTGTTTTTTAACGTCTGCAAACTGATAAAATAAATTGAAATTTAAATAAATTGAAATTTAAATAAATTGAAAGTATTTCAACGTTGAAGTTTAAATAATATGCTTTTTTGACTGTTTAACATGTTTACATCTTGATTAAAACCCTTTTACGACCCGTTAACCTATTTGACTTGTTTAGATGAATGTTAAAATGGATCATGTTACCATTAAACTATTTTTAGTATGTCCGGATTAGGTTGATGTCTTTGACACAAATACCATACGGATCGTGTTCAGGTTCAATGGCTCAACCACTCAACCCGACCCAATTCACACCCCTACCAAATTCTACTGTTAGTTTAGGATGTCTGAAGAGACAGATATCTCAAATACATTATAAATTCATCACACTTTACGTTGCTAGAAACACTAATCCATCAACCGAAACCAAACACCAAATCCAATTCCACATAAATGCCAACAAAGGGTAACAACAATTCAATTATTCGACATCGAACACCCTAAAACGAAACAAAATCAAATTACACATAATAAACCCAATAAACACGTTACCAACATCTACAATCAAAAGTTATACAACAAACAGAGCAATCAGTGAACCAAATCCGCAAAGAGAGTAGAATGAACGGTGTACCAGAGGTGGGGTGGGCACGGAGATAAGCGGCAGGAGAAGTATCCGGCGGTGGAGGAGGTTGGCGGTGGAGGAGGTCGGTAGGGGGGGCGGTGGAGGAGGTCGGTAGGGGGGGCGGTGGAGGAGGTGGAGGAGGCTGTGGAGGAGGTCGGCGGCGTGTGGCGGCAGGAGAAGTATCCGGCGGTGGAGAGGTCCGGCGGTGGAGAAGGTCGGCGGTGGAGGAGGTCGACAAGGGGGGCGGTGGAGGAGGTGGAGGAGGCGGCAGGTGTGTGGGCTATGGAGGGTTTTTTTGTGGAGAGGGTTTTTGTTTTTGATTAGGTTGAAGAGGTTGGAAAATCCAAGAAGATGTGGGGTTGGGTATTCTCCAAGAAGAGGACGTGAAGACATTTTTTAATGAAATGTCTTTCGAAAAACAAAGAGTCTACAATCTTAAATGTCTGTCCGTCTTCTACTTGGTGCAGACAAAAGAGCTCAAGAAACTTTTTTTTGAAAAAACAAACACCACCTTAGTGGTTTAGTGATGGTTTGTATGTGTGTGGAGGATGGGAGGAATTTAAAGTTATCTTGAATGATAGTTACGATTGCTGTATATAAGAGATTCACTGATGGTTCACAAAAAATCACAACTTTTTGAACTAAACTGACCCATCTTTTTGCACCCACAAAGAAACGAGTCACAACCCTTTGCATCGGGACGACCCATTCTGCTCTACCATGTGTGACTATTTGAACACTGTTGCCCTGCTTTGTGAATAGGTGCAAGCCTCTAACTAACCATCACAAGTATAGTCTACAGACGTCATCAGAACCTATCACAACCAGATCTATGCCATCCAACTAGTGCTGATGCGATCCTTTGAACCGCATGTCCAATTGTCTCAACCATTCCTCGAGTCAAACTCCCAGCCGTCATGTCTCATGACTCTAATAGGTGTGAATGTGTCGAAGAAAGGCTGAGAGTTTAATTAAAAAAAATATATTGGTGGCGCTCAAGAGTTGATACAAAAATATAAAATGTCATTAAAACACTACATTACGTCTATCGCCACAATCATTTGCATGGCATATTCAGCTAAACTATTTATGGGTTTGATCCAAAACCAATTTAAAGCTGATTTTGTACTAAAACGAAACCTGTTTGTTAGCGTTGCTAATAATTTCACACCCCTGTTAGTAAACTTGTGGCTTCTGATTTACAATTTTACATAGCGCTCGAGCTTTGTTGTTTAAAGGAAATGCTGTGAAATAAAAACTTACGTGAAGCACCAGTGGTCTAGTGGTAGAATAGTACCCTGCCACGGTACAGACCCGGGTTCGATTCCCGGCTGGTGCAAACATTTTTTTAATCAAATTTAAATATTAATATTAAAATATTTTATGAAGAATTAGGAATCGCATTGGGTTTATCACTATGGTTTAGTGGTTAGCAATCTGAAACATTGTGCATAGCAAATTTTTACTGGATTTTCAAATTTGCATGCAACTTTATCTTATGAACATAATTAGCACCTTGCACGTCTAAGAATTATAATCGTATACGGTTAATATTTAGCGTTTATAACCTCGTTATGAAAATCTAACTTATTCAAATTATTATCGTAATTACAAGTGATGCTTCATATATTCAGGCTAATGAATGTCACATATAGCCTTAATATTCATATATCATCAAAAGTTGCGTTAAACGTACCCTAATCATTTTATCTTAACTTATTACATCTCATCCTTTAAGTTGTTATATTAATAAAGTTCTATTATTTTCCTATTAAAAACAAAATTGATTCATCTGATTGGATATATTTAAAAGGATAGCATGTTGTTTTGAAAGCTAGAAGGAAAAACTAAAATAAAAAACAAAGAGTTGTGAACAGAGTATTTGTCATAACTTGGTTATTAAAAAAAGTGAAAGATCATATGAAAATTTTATAACTTTAGAAAGTAATATTGATGTCATAATAACAGCATCACCTACTTTAATACATCAATCTTCATACGTATAACATATTCTTAGATTTTGTTTTAACATACCTCAAACAGTTCTACAACTTTTAATTTAGGCCTCTAAATTTATAGACTTTTGTCTTTTTGGCTTGTAATAACCTTTATGAAGTCTTCTACTATTGGCTTTGGAAGTCTAACAAATAATCAAATACGATACGATGTGAACGTAAAAATTCTATGAAAACTGTACTTATTAAGGAAATGACGTGTATTTTTTTAATACCCTACTTAAATTCATCAAGGTGATGTAAGGATAAAAGTCAACAACATTTATATTTAATAAATTTATTATGTTAAGCAAGAAATCCATTTTATTAATTAATAATAACATAGTCCTAATAATCTTACACATTTTCTTCTTTCAATAACCGAATTAACATTATATTTTTTTTTTCTTTTTAATGAAGAACATAAATGTGCTAAGTGCTAACTTTCGAAGTATCTTCCGAGTATATTACAAAGACAGACAATTGATGAACACGCGTAATCTCGAAGGGTTAAAGTCATAACTTCGAAGGTGTGCTAACTTGTTGCATCTTTTGATGTTTATTCAAAGGAGGGTCCCACCATTCTTAATCCCACGGTTTATAAACTTTTATTTCATTTAATCATCAAGACAAATACTTTGAGACAAACCATTTCTTTTCCTATGTTATTATTTTATAGCATTGTCATCTCATCCTACTAAATAGAACTAAATTTCACTATACAATACTTTAAAACCAATGTTTTTGAGATGGACTGATATATAGATGCTAAACCGGTTTAGTTATTAACTACAACTGTTTTTAAGTGAATCAGTGAACCGAAGTGGTCGTACCATATCCCAACTTTTTTTTATTTAACTTTTAGCTAATTATTTAAAATTTCATTTACTAATTAATTTAATACTTTAGAGTTTATAAAATTATTTACCTAGGTCTTTTAAAATGAAATATATACCAAAACATCAGATATGTGTTATGACCTTTTGAGTCTTTAAACTCATCTAATTACTGTATTTGTATTATTAAGAAGATCAGTTTGATATTCCATCCAATTTTAGACGTGTCGCTTTAAACCAACACAAACACATAAAATACAAAAATAACTTTAAGTAGACAAGCATATAGCGTAGCTGAACACTTGAACGTAATCCCTGGTAGATATAGGAGTAGACAATCACATAATCGTTTCATATGCTACCATACATTAAAAAAAATAAAAATACACACACTTATTTTTTTTAGTTATCTATTTAAAAATTGGTTTTATTTTTTGATAACATCTTAAGGTTTTTCTCTTAAAGAATAAAAAAATATTAAGTTGTATTTTTAGTGTCGATTGAATTTAGATATTATCACCAAATAAAATGGAAACTAAACAAGTGATTATTATTAATCTTATTCATTCGTATTCCATCTTCTCCCCTATTCTCCTGTTACACACACTCTACAACCAACACATCAATGGAGTTCTTCACCAAATCCCCAGCAGTCCGCCTGAAAACCCACCTCGACAAATACCTAGTGGCGGACGACGATCACCTCACCGTCCGGCAGAGCCACACCGCCGCCGGCACCCGCCGCGCACGGTGGTCAATCGAGCCAGTTGACTCCAACCACCACGTCCTCCGCCTCAAAAGCTGCTACGGCAAATACCTCACCGCCTCCACCTCCGGCAGCAAAGTCCTCCAATCGCTGCCGGGAAACGCCAGAGACCTTACGATCGAGTGGCAGCCGGTGAGGGACGGGTTTCAGGTGAAGCTGAAGACGTCCTTTGGGACGTATTTGAGGGCTGGTGGTGGAGCTAGGGCTCCGTGGAGGAAGTCGGTGACGCATGAGGGTGGTCGTTGTACGGATGATGGGGTGTTGTTTGATGTTGAGGCGGTGGAGGTGCCGGAGGATGAGGAGTTTGTGGAGTATTTGGCGATGGTCACGAGCTTTTCGTCGCTCTCCGGTGACATCTCCGGCCTGGAGTTTGGTTCTCCGGCGTCGATTCATTCTTCTAGCTTTTCGCCCAGGACTCCTGTGTTATCGATGAAGAAGGTATTATTATTATTATTATTTTCAATCTTTTTTTATCATTATTATCATTTGATCGGCCTACCTATCCGTTTTCCAGCCGGACCATACATCCAACCCTGCCTCAACTCCGAGCTAAAGCAAATAGTAATTAGTTAATTTTCTTTAAGGTCGAAATCACAAACGCTTTAAATCTATTATTAAATCTGTATCGTAGCTAGTTTACTTCAATTTGTCACAATTTGTCACATACGATGCTTGAACCGTTGTCCTCAATGGAAGCATCAAGTATAACTCCTAAATTGGTAATCATCTAACTACTTTGCACATTTTACATTCATCTACTGATAATTGTTTTGAATTTATTCACTAACATGTAATAACTATAACTATGATTCGAAACGAAGGGTGTGTATGTATTAAAGTCATGAAACTTTATCAACTTTTAATATATTTTTCTAATAAAATTAGGATTCTTTTAACCAAATTTCTTACAAGTTTTAATATTAATGTTCTGTTATTAAATTTTTAAAAAATGTGGTTATGACAATAAGGATGTTGAAACTTTATTGGTTTTGTAGTTGGAAAGAAGTTACGATCACTTATAATAAAACAGTGAAAAAATGGTTACTAAGTTTGCATTTAGTAGTATTTAATTTTAACTAGGAATTTACTCCGATAAATGTAATAAAAGTTAGGCTACTGAAAATCATTTTTTTTTCGGGATGACACATCAGGATTACATCAATTTTTTTTTATTTTCCTCAAGTTTCTCTTTGTTTTTTTTTTTGTACGAGGTCGTCCTAGTTTTTCCTAATTTCTCTTAAGTACATGTCTTTCACTCTCTCGCTCACATTCTCAACAGGTGAGTACTTTTAAAAATTTCCCCAGTCCGTTTTTTATTTGTCATCAAGTTCAGGGGTGGTATTCCCATCCGAAAAAAAAAAAACCACCGGATGCCACCTGTACTCCCGGATAGCACCCCGAAACGATACCTGTGTCCTCTTATAATAGTATTTGAAAAAGTTAATAATGATCCTCATTTACAAGAATAAGTGTAGTAAATGAAGTAACTGGTGGAGTTGATTGTGTGTTATAGTGCACTGACCTATGGTGGCTACTAAGATGTATGTAAATAATTAACAAGTACGATAGTCGGTAATAGCTAATTAATAAACATATACCAGCGACTATATCCTATAATAATAAACCGAATAACATACTCATATCTATTACAAAAGGTTATGCCACAAATTATAACAAACAATAAGCAAAGAGTATCCACGACTCTAAAGGGTCACAAGCTTCACATCACCAAATCAACCGTAAATTAACCTTCTCTCGCCCCCTTCTCTTCCCTCCCGTATAAAATTCTACTTCTCCGTTTGTGGGATTCTTACCCACGAACTTCTCTTTTGGAAACCAATAAAGTTCATAGCTCTTCTCATCACCCTCGACACCATGTCACCAACATTAACGCTCTTGGAGTTCGTGGGGGTCAAAGCACTTCTATTGCTGATGATCTATAGGCTATAGATGAATATTTCTTCATATACAAATATTATCTATGGGGGTCTTGTGGGAATGCTATACATAAAAATCATACTCAACAACATACATCATATATAAGTTCTAAAGGAGGAAAATATTTTCATATTGAAGATAAATAATATATAGATAGAGTTTAGTCTTTCTTTGAAAAGAGTTGACTAATTGTGTTACTAACTTCTTTGTAAGCTTTAAACTTATCTCTTAGATTTATATGCAACTTAAAATAAATTCGATGATAGATGTCTTATAAAACAAATATAAAGACAAAGAGGTTGTACATAATAGAAAAATATATTATATTATGTTGCCCTCACTTTACTTGGAAAATTTTATATACACTCGATTAATAAAATCGGTGGGGTTTTTTTTTGCTTTTTTTTTTTTTTTTTTTTTTTTTAATTCTTCATGCATTTTAATTAAATAATATTGCTTGTAAGTAAATTCCATGACATCGATGCAACCCAGTGGTTAGATTGTAAGCTGGGTGGCGTAGGTTCGATCTCTACAATCTGTGTTTTTGTTTTTTTTATTCTTTTTTGCTTTAAATTTGTTAGGCACACCTTATTGAATTATTTAATTTACTTAACTATTTTTAATATGTTAACTAAATAATTGGTATTATCTTTTACTTATCCAATTTCTTAAACTCGAATTTGTGTTTCGTAACGATCAATTTTACAACCATGAAACTTTTCCATGACTTTTGATTTCACCTTCATAACCAGATTCATTGAAACATATTAACATCTGATTTTTTTTCACGAGTTTATGTTTAAGTTGCATGCCACTGGTTATAAAAACTCGTCGTTTCTCAATACTTAAAGGACCAAGATTATTAAAATCATTTATTAGAGACGCTATGTGTGAACTTGAAAGTGAACCACAAAGTGAAAATAGAATTTGAAATAAAAGTTCTGGAAGAAGTTGTATAATTTCCAAATGTTACCTCAATTGGGGGAAAGCGTATGTCGATCGGCACACGTAACGTGTCCCACGAGAATTGACTCATTCCAAATACGTGTATAGATATGACTTATGTGACTATTTTTGAATTATTAACAAATGAGTTTTTTTAATCATAAACCTTGTAAAAACACTACTTGGATGACTATCGTTATATCAATGTTTTCAGACTTGAATCGATTCGTCCGGTCGGACCGGGATTCGGAGGTTGGATCGGTGCGATCCAACTTAAATCATTTTGCATTCAAAGAACCGACCCGTTCAGATCGGTTTGATGATCAGACTGGAAACCTGGAACCAAACAAAATTATGTCAAAAATGAATCAAACATACACGAGTTATGTGTAGGGGTAAGCAACAGGTCAGAACCGAATCGAACCGGATCGACCCGCCCTTGACCCGAAACTGATAAGTAGTTTATATAAAGAACCCTGAACCGGACCATTTACATACGGTTCGGGCCGGACCGAACCAAGTTAAACGGGTCGGTTCAGCATAATATGGTGGTCCGAACCGCAAATGTTTTTTAGACTCGTGCTTTTTGCTGGGAGAAAAATTAACTTAAAAATATAAACGAAACCAATCAAAGGATTTGTTTCTTAGACTTGTTATTGTAACATAGACAAATTGGTATCATATTAAAATACAAACCGCACACTTGCTGTCGTCATGACCCCTTTATAAGCTAATTTAGGTGTAACGTGCAATAGTATTCATATATAACCGATTAAAAGTTTATTGATCTGAACATTTTTATTATATGCTAGTAAAACATTTTTTTCATTTTTGGTGTTCGAAGGCAACCAATATAACATCTAAAAAGCAAAAACCACATCTTTTTTTTTTTGCCTAACTGTAATCGGGCCGGACCGAAAACGAGCTCTTACCCGCGGGTTTGGACAGAAACCGACCCATAACCGTTTACAAAAGGAAAGACGAACCATGGACCAGAACCGCTAACCCATACACGGGTCGGTCTCAGTTTTCACAGGTCGACCCGAGGGTCTTAACCGGGTCGACCCGCGAAGTGCACACCGCTAGTTATGTCTAGTAAGTAAGATTAAATTTTGCCGTGTTAGAAAATTAAGGCCATGATTTTTATTATAATAATTTAAAGAACAAATACAACTTAGAAAATTTTCACACTTCAAACATACATAATAGGAAATTTTTTCTTCCACCGCATTTTAAAATGTTGTTAAATTATACAATTCATGGAAATTTAATAACCTTGGGATAGGGACAAAAAAACAACACGCCTTATAATTTATTAACACATGATCCATTACGTAATCTAACATAAGAAAGTTTCAGCTGCGAACTTTTCTTTTATAAAACTACAACTATTTTAAACCCCTGGGTATTGACCACGTTGGGCATTTTTGTTACAACATAAACACACTTTTTAAACCCAAACACCAATACATCCTGGCTGGCGCCGACTGTCAACACTCAAACCACCTCCTATATAACCACCACATTCATCTTCACACGTTATATTAATTTTAGACACACACCCAAATATTATTATTATTATTATCATCATCATCCGTCTTCAATCTCCATCGCCGGAAAATCTCACTTCCATTTGATTTGTAAATTGTAAATTTCACAACAGCAGCGGCGTGAACCACCGCCATCTTCAGCAATGGAATTCTTCCACCACGCGAAAGCCGTACGCCTGAAGAACCACCACCACAAATACCTCTGCGCCGACGAAGACCAAGAGTCCGTCACCCAAGACCGCAACGGCGCCTCCAAGAACAACCGCTGGACCGTCGAGTTCGTCACCGGAGCCCCAAACGACGACGTATCCATCATCCGCCTCAAGTCATGCTACAACAAGTACCTAACGGCCTCCAATCAGCCGTTTCTTCTGGGAATGACCGGCCGGAAGGTCCTCCAGACCGTTCCCCACCGGCTCGACTCCTCGGTCGAGTGGGAGCCGGTCCGAGATGGGAATCAGGTGAAGTTGAGAACACGGTATGGCCAGTACCTCCGCGCCAACGGTGGTCTTCCGCCGTGGAGGAATTCGGTGACCCATGATATCCCTCATCGTACGGCGACACAAGAGTGGATATTGTGGGATGTTGATGTCGTCGATATTGTTGTGCCGTCGCCGGCGCCGAGAGCTCCGCCGCCGTTGGTTCTTCATTCCGATTCTTTCACATCGACGGAGTCAAACTCGCCGGCGACCAATTGGTCAAAATCCCCAACTTTTCACGAGGTATGAATCTTTAAAACTTCAAAATTGATGTTTTTGAGCGTTACCCAGTTGAATTGATGTGAATTTATGTGTTGGGTATGATGAATTTTGTGCTGATTTGTGTTTTCTTGAATTTGCAGAACAGTGATGGTTCGCCTGTAGTGAAGGTGGAAGGGGGGAGGGCGATATACTACCATGTGGTTTCTGATGATTTTGGGGAGATGGATGAGAATGCGCAGGGGTTCTGCATTCAGTTCAAGGGGAATGATGTGAACGAATTGACCCGAAGGCTCGAGGAAGAAACGGGGTTGAAGAAGATAACGGTGTGCACGCGTAATCCGGTGAATGGGAACCTTTACCCTCTTGTGTTGCAGCTTCCTCCCAACAATGTTAACATGAAAGTTGTGGTGGTTCAGAACTCCGGTGCTGAAGATGAATGATTTGTGATCAAGGTGAAGTGTTAATGGTGTATATACAACATACTACAGTCTGCATACATTGAGGATTTTTGGGGGTTAGTTATACATTACAGTGTTATATGTATGGTATAGACACAAATATACACGGGTCATTGGTGTTTTTTGGTAAATGACATGCTAGAATTTTTTAAGTTCATCAAATAAATGAATTATATGATGCAAAATTGTGTACTGTTACAGTGTGCAACTTAGAGGTGTAGAAACCGGGGGCCAAACCGGTTCGGTTTCAACCGGTTTATTTTCAATCGGTTTGAACCCTAAACCGGTTCGGTTCCTAAACCGGTTTCAGGGCTAGGATATTCAAACCTATCGAACCGGTCCGGGCCAGTTTGAAAACCGATTTGGGCCCAATCCGGTTCGGGTTTTCATTTTTTTTTAAATTTAAATTTTCCAAACGCCCAAACAGATGCGTCCGAACAGTGTTCATGCGTCCGAACAGTGCTCATGCGCCCAAACAGTTCTCATGCGCTCACAGTTCTCGTGCGCCAAACTGTAAATTAAAATTATTTAAGTCTAATTATATATTTTTTTTTAAAGTTAGAAAAACTTGTAATTTATTAACTTTAGCATGAAATAACAAACTTAAAAACCTCAGGGACCCAAACTGTAAATATTTTTAACACAAACCCAATTTTTAGGCATTTAATGATAAAACCTAAATCAAATGGACTTAAGTGTAACTTTTAAAACCCAATCACAAACTTTCCGTTTCTCCGGCGAACCCTCCGGCCGAGCTCCGATCACACTCAAAATCTACATTTTAAAACCCCAAATCGAGCCATTCAAGTCGTGGGACCGTTTCGAAGTTAAGGGTGTCTAATAATTGAGTTTTAAACTCGGTTTGGTTGATTTTTGAACCCGAAACCGAAATCCATCAAACCTCAAAGCCGTTTCTACACTTAAATCGTTGTAATCATTCAATTAATCGGGCGTACACGTTCGCATAATCATTTGGAAATCATTGATGAGCTTAATTTCACCTGAAACCGCAAATAGCACATCCAAAATCCCACCCGTAACTCCCGAAAGCACATCCAACTCATTGAAGTAGAATCGGTTTAAATTGAAGTCTATAAACAGAGGGGAAAGCTCCCAATTGACCCTCTTACACTCTCTGAACCCTCAATTTCACCAAAACTCACACACGCATAACGATTGAAGCAAGACCAGTCGCGATTTCGGTTCGAATACTGTATCTGCCAATACCCCATCAATTTAGGTAATTCAATGTGGTTTTACACTCGGTTTTACATGGGAACAAAAGCCCTAACCTTTCATCGAATTACATAAGGATCTTGGGGTTCAATTGGATTGATCTTCAACCTAGGGTTCATACGAAATTGGGAATCTTTTCAAAGCATAATTTTTATTTATTGTTTTATGGATTGTGACAGGATAGGGGCGTTGGCCCAATGGTTAAAGCCTAAGGGGAATGCATAAGGGACCCGGGTTCGAACCCGAGCCCCTGCAACTTATTTTTTTAACCTGATTTTATTAAATAAAAATATTTCAAAAATTCTGAAATATTATTTAATTAAAATAAAAATCATTTCTATAACTTATATTAAATTAGTATTTAATTAGAAATATTTTATTTAAATTGTTAGAAAATATAAATTTTCTTTTATTAGCTAAAAAAATTTCCATAAAATTTACAAGTTTGAAATTATATATATATATATATATATATATATATATATATATATATATATATATATATATAATTAAAATGTTTCATTTATTGTATTTAATAATTAATTTTAATACAACATCATGTATTAATATTTGGTATTAAATTACTTATTAAATCAAATAGTATTTCAATAGATTCTTTAATTATAAAATTTTAATTTCTTAATAAAGAAATTAATTCTTATTTAGTTATTTAAATTCTAAAATAATTATTTATTGGGTTTATTTTATAATTTATAATCATTGGCTAAATAGCTTATAAGTTCTCAAATAAAAATTGTTATACTATTACGTTGTTATCTAAAAACCCAAATTCCAAAAGAAACCGTAGAGTTCCAAGTAGCCGTTAAAATTATAATAATTATGGAATAACTTAAAACGTCCTTCTCTAGTTTGAACTTTAACGAACCTTCGGCGTTAGTACAAGACTCCATATTTGTCCATCCTTATAATTCATGTGAGTTTTTCATACCCTATTTTATATTTTTTTACACATTTGGGGTGAAACATGTTAACCTTATTAAAAACACACTTGTAAAGACGTTTATACTCTTGTAACACTCGTGCAATTCATTTTATATTTTGTCATGGTTATTTGGATTTCTGTAATTATTATGTGATTGACACTTGTAAAATACAATCATTAACTATTGCTAGCCTAGCGATGTCATAGATCTATGGGCCTGACAAGCCTATTTGGTGCTAAAGTCGAGGTTATTGCCGGCTCCTGGTGACGTATTCTTGATCACCATAGGAACCAAGTACACTTAGCTAATCGTATAATTTCGTTGTGGCCATATTTTTCAAGGTTTGATTGTTACATTTGTTTATCCATTTATATTTGCATTGTCCTTTAACCTATGACATGAATTGCCATTTTTAATGTTTACATATATATGTATGTTCAATCTATGAAAACTCACCAACATTATATGTTGACCTTATTTTTAACATGTTTTAAGTAATGATCCAGCTTAGTATTACTCTTGAAGGCATGTACACATCTAGGATTGAACCTAGAGATTAATAAAAGGGCATATTTTATTACTTGATGCCAAATTAAACTTATGTTATGTTGGTTGTGTTGAGACTTATGATTTATCATTTCGTATGTCATGAACTTGGTATTTAATGATATTTACACTTTAAATTAGCGTTGTGTGGCATGAACAATCTTAACCCTCACATCTCGACGTTTCCGCCGTTAAGGTTGGGGTGTGACAGATTGGTATCAGAGCCCATAACTATAGGGATTTAGGTTATTAGAAATGGTGGCCTAGACTATGGTTAATATGGGGACCCTTTTCATGAATATTCGTTATGATATTGTAAGTTTGCTTATATGCCTATCGCATGATGTTACCTGCTGCATGATGAATCCCTTATGTGCTATTTGACTTTACTTAGAAAATGGTGCAGAACAGTGATGGTTCGCCTATAGTGAAGGTGGAAGGGGGGAGGGCGATATACTACCATGTGGTTTCTGATGATTTTTGGGAGATGGATGAGAATGCGCAGGGGTTCTGCATTCAGTTCAAGGGGAATGATGTGAACGAATTGACCCGAAGGCTCGAGGAAGAAACGGGGTTGAAGAAGATAATGGTGTGCACGCGTAATCCGGTGAATGGGAACCTTTACCCTCTTGTGTTGCAGCTTCCTCCCAACAATGTTAACATGAGAGTTGTGGTGGTTCAGAACTCCGGTGCTGAAGATGAATGATTTGTGATCAAGGTGAAGTGTTAATGGTGTATATACAATATACTACAGTCTGCATACATTGAGGATTTTCGGGGGTTAGTTATACATTACAGTGTTATATGTATGGTACAGACACAAATATACACGGGTCATTGGTGTTTTTTGGTAAATGACATGCTAGAATTTTGTAAGTTCATCAAATTAATGAATTATATGATGCAAAATTGTGTACTGTTATGGTGTGCAACTTAGAGGTGTACAAACCGGTTTTTGGGGCCAAACCGGTCCGGTTTCAACCGGTTTGAACCACAAACCGGTTCGGTTCCTAAACCGGTTTCAGGGCTAGGATATTCAAACCTATCGAACCGGTCCGGGCCAGTTTGAAAACCGGTTTGGGCCCAAACCGGTTCGGGTTTTCATTTTTTTTTAATTTAAATTTTCCAAACGCCCAACAATCCAAAGAAGAAACGCTCAAACAGATGCGTCCGAACAGTGCTCATGCGTCCAAACAGTTCTCATGCGCCTGAACACTTGGCCCAATTTCAGAAGTTTTTCTCACTTATCAAATTGTTCAAAACTTGTTTAATTGATCTAAAACATTATTTATTTTTATTAAAGATTACACATTTATATAAATTATTTATAAATATTAAAACATAAAACATAAAACATTAAATAAAAATATAATTATGATTTATGATACATGAAAAATTAAATATGATTATTTATTTTTATCAAAGATTACACATTTATATAAATTATTTATAAATATTAAAACATAAAACATAAAACATAAAACATTAAATAAAAATATAATTATGATTTATGATACATGAAAAATTAAATATGATTATTTATTTTTATCAAAGATTACATAAAATGTAAAATAAAGATACTATTCAAAACATATAAACAATTCAAATGACGTAAACTTTATTATTCGCCACCAGAACCCGAGGTATTATGAAGGAACTCGTCATATGCCGCATCATCATCGGTCATTCCGAGTGTCAATCCATCGTCTACTTCGTCTTCATATATTTCGGCTTCATATTCTAATTCTCCTTCAAGTGAGCATTTGTCTTGTATTCTTTCAGCTGCATCCAAATAATCCTTTAAGCAAATACACATTTCAACTGCTTCGGGAGTGAGTCGGGTTCTTCGTATTGATATAATCCTGCCACTAACAGAAAAAGCAGATTCCGAAGCTACCGTGAAAGCTTAGACGGTTAGTAAATCTCGGGCCATGGTGGATAGGATTTGAAATTGATCTTCCTTACCTTTCCACCAAGCCAACAAGTCAAAAATTTTAAAATCTTGTGGAGTCATGGTGGATAAAAAATTTGTTCCACTATACCTCTCGATTTCACTACTCGGAGTGTTACCACATTGACGTTTATTGCATTCATCTCTTAAAGTATTATACAAAGCAAACATTGGATCACTTGAACCTTCGTCATGTGCCGCATGTCGCATAGACTCATGTTTTTTAATTTATACGTTTTAATAACTTTATCAATAAGATAAAAAATATTTTGCACAGTATGAGGATAATCAAACAATTCAAACGTAATCGTACGTTTCATCATTTGCCACGAACCGGGTTCAACCCAATGGGCGGTGACACAAATATACGAGTCCGGTGAACCGTGCGGAGTCGACCAAATATCACTAGTTAAGTTAACACCGATTTGTAAATTTTCAAAATAAAATATTAATTCATTTTTAGTTTTTTTTCACATTTTTAAGCAATCTCTTCTAAATGTAGCACGACTTACATGTGTGTATCGCGGTTGGAGAGTTTGTTGAATTAGCCGGGTCAAACGTTCATTGTCGAAATGTTTGAATGGCAAACTTTCTTAAATTACAAAATGCGCCATTTGCTCACGAACCGCATCAACGTCATAAGCCCAAACATTCCCTTCACTTGTCATCGAAGCTTGACCTTGAGACGGTTCACCTTTCAAAGCCTTACAATATTTATTCGCAATGTGGTTTTTCAAAGTTGTATTTGTATATTTTTTGAAAAACTTATGACAATACTTGCAACGAGCTTTGTTTGGATGGACCGCTAGCCATTTGACATAAATCGTAATTGCACCATATTTCGGGGTTCCTATTCGTATGAAGGATTGCTACCACCACGTTGCTTGAAGAAGCATCACAACCAACGGATGATTGAGCACTTGATGAAGCCATTTTGAAATGAACGAGAGTATTGAGAGTATTTTTTGAATTGAACGAAAGTATTGAGCGTATTTGAGAATAGAGAGCGTTTTTTGATAGTAGAGAGTGTTTTAACTTGTTGTGATTCAACCAAAACATGCAATACATATTTATACTAGCTTAATGGGGGTATAATGGTAAAAAACACAAACAAACGGTCATAAACGGCTATATAACGGCTATATAGCGGCTATATAGCCGTTTTATAACGTATACTTTTTAAAAACCGGTTTGAAAACCGGTTTGGGAACCGGTTTGAAAACCGGGCCGGTTTGAAACCGGTTTCAATACATGAAACCTCAAACCTATTGAGGAACCGGCGGTTCAGACCGGGTCGGGACCGGTTTGGGCCAGAAACCGGTTCCGGTTTTTTTGCCCAAACTGGTTCCTGAACCGGTTTTTTTGCCCAAACTGGTTCCCAAACCGGTTTTTTTGCCCACCTCTAGTGCAACTGTGTAGTAGTTTAAAAGAGATTGAAGATGCTACCTTCACCCAGGAACATAAACTAAAATTTCAGATCATATAGCAAAACTCTTGATTCCATCACACGGGTTCTGTTTTAGTTAGATATAGGACATAGCTGGCATCTTTAATCATCATATAATGCCATGTGAGTGGTTAAACCATATGGGGTGGGTGGGCTTTTGTCATTTGTGTTTACAATTTTTAGGGATCTTTTGTCAAGAAATAGGAGTATGCTGTTACAGCAATTGGACAGTTGTTTGAGACTGAACATTTAGTGGTCAAACACAGAATAAGCAGCTTGAAAAACCAGAGATGGAGAAGAGTGCTTAAGGATTGCTAGTCACACACAGTGTCAAACACGGAGTAAACAGCCTAAAACATGTTAAAACCACTGGATGTGACATGTTTATATTGTGCGTCTTGAGCCTTTTGACTACCATGACACAGTGAACACAAAGCTAACAAGAATCAGAGAGAAGAAAATGCAAGTATGAAGAGTAGTCATTTAAGCTGCCTATCACGCCCATTGCTTCACGGATCTATAACTAAACACATGACTTATATGACTTGCTAGCCGACTTAACTATCATTAACTAACTCTAACTGATCACCAACCGACTCGCTTAGCTACCAACCGAAGTAGACAAGCATCAGAATATCATATAATGCAACCGACCGGACTCACATAACAAGAATTAAGGATTTAATTGTTTCAAAATTAGTAGAAAGTATGTATGTTCTTAACTTTGGTTTAATCTCAAAAATTTCACTGTGTTGATGACAGTTAAGGATTTACCACTAACATGTAAAGTAATTGTTACTGGCTCTTTCGGGAAATAACCATTGTCAATTAGTCATTAATCCGAACACAAGGCATAACATGTGAGAAGATTATACAACTATGTTCGTTGTTCGATCATACACATTTCTCAGTTGAATTAAACCATTCTTTCCTTCTTTACAACAATCTTCTAATATGTAGCTCAATATACTTGTAACAAAAACTTCCATGCAAACATGTGTAAATATAGTTGTAGCTTTTAAGAACTATATATTTGAGAAAGAGATGTGTCACCTGCAAAGAACTCATGAGCCACACCATCTATCTCAATGGTGCTGCAACCAGGCTCCTTGGCTACACCCTTATCATCCATTAGCTTTCTCACTGCACCAACCTCGTCCCACTTACGAGCCACTGCATAAACTCTAGACAAAAGCATGTACACACCACTCAAGTTACTCCCTTCTTCCGACTCCATAATCTTTTTCGCCATTTCTTCACTAACCTCTATCCCCATGGTTCGTTTAGAGCAGGCATCAAGAATGCTCCTCCAGATTACAACATCGGGCTTGATGGGCATGTTGGACACAACATCTAGCGCCTCAGCAATGAGCCCAGCTCGAGCCAGGAGGTCAACCAGGCAACCATAATGCTCCAACACCGGCTCAATTCCATAACGCGTTGTCATGATGTTGAAATAACTTCGACCCTCATCAACCATGCCACTGTGCCTACAAGCACTTAGCACCCCACTGAAGGTAATCGAATTGGGCGTTACTCCTTCATCAACCATTCGTCTCAAGTACTCTAAAGCGGCTGCAGCCTGCCCATGATTTGCAAATCCATGAATCATCGTGTTCCACGATGTCACATCTCGTTTTACCATTCTATCAAATACAAACTTAGCAGTATCCAATGATCCACATTTACAATACATATCTAACAGATAGTTATTAACCAAAACATCACCAGCCACTTCAGGGCTGCACCTTTTCAACACATAAGCATGAACCCACATTCCAAGTGACAAAGCCCCCAATCCAGCACACGCGCGTAAGACACTCTGAATCGCGAAACTATCCGCTTCGAAACTCTCCTGCATCTCACGAAAACACATCAACGCCTCATCAAACTCGTTCAACTGAACAAGAGCATCAATCATAACATTCCAAGACACCACACTTCTCTCAGGCATTTCATCGAACACATCTCGTGCATCCTCCAAGCACCCACACGACCCATACAAATGTATCAAACTGTTGTTTATATACACATCTGAAGCAAACCCAAGTTTAAGAATATGCGCATGAAGCTGTTTCCCCTCAAACAACGCAAACAAATACGCACAAGCCTTCAACACAAAGGGGAAACTATGCTTATCAGGAGCAACATTCCCTTCACACAACATCTTTCTGTAAAGCAAAAAAGCTTCGTGCTTTAGATCACTGCTTCGAGCACAAGCTCTGATAATGGTGTTCCAAGCGAAAGAATTGGGGTTTTCGATGTGGGTGTTGAAGAAGATGAACGCATAATCAAGATCGTGTAGAGATGAAAAATGGAGGATTCTACTGTGGAGGAAGAGGGTGTGTGGGTGAGCTGTGGTGGTGGTGCGTAGGGTGTGAGCGTGAATTTGCTTGAGGTGAGACATGGTGGTGCAGTGGTTCAGCAAGTGAAGAAGACGGTGGTGGTGGTTGGTTGTTGGAAGGTGGTTGTTGGTGGTGACCGTCGGCAAAAGTGCCGTTGCAAGAACCATACTTGTTTTCTGTTTATCCAAGTATTTTTAAGATATGTATATTTATATTTGTTTCTTTCTGCTCGGATATACGTACACACATACATGTTATACGAGTGTTGTTCGGTAAAAAAAACAAGGTGTCTTGCACTCGTGTTGTTAGATCCGAGCCGTACCAGACTGTAAAATATCAAATAAGTCAATGCATGTTCTTTTAAAGTGTATTAGTCGTTACGAATGGTGATGTTTTTATCTTACTGTGAGGTAAACTAGTGACGATTTCAGAAATTTATTTCATGGGGCGTAGATTTTTAAGGGTAATTTAGCTATCACAATATAATATATTTTTTGGTCTGGTTCGGGTCAGATCGGGTCAGATCCGGTTTATTACCAAAAAACATCGTTAAAATGGTCCCTAAAATCTTGTATTTTCATACATATCAAGAACTACATTAAAACAATTATACTCATAAAAGTGATTATATATAATGTTTAAGGCAATTATACTCATAAAAATGATGATATGTAATATGTGTGAAACAATTATACTAATCGTTAAAATGATTCCCAAACTCTTTAATGCCGAAAAACACATGTTTGAGAACAATGTCGGCCAATATAAATTTATTTTGCTTAATAATAAAAAACATTTATCTCGATATAATTTTTTATTCTTCCTACTAATTATTTGATTATTTGAGGGTGTAAGTACTAAAAATCTACCAGGTTATAGATTTCGGTTAGCGATAAAATATGATTCGCTGAACTGTAACCCAATTGTAGTTCCACCCCGACGATGTGTTTGACACATTATTGTTTCCTCTTCAGTTTCAAAAGTTCAAAGGGGGCGGTCGGGATTTTCCCACACTGGTATTAACTATGTGACCATAAGTAGGGATTTCTTACATTTTTTTTTTAATTTTAGATATTGATTTTCTGATTGTTTATTAATTTTATTTAGAGTTAATTACATGAAAGGTCCCTGTGGTTAGGTCTGTTTTCACTTTCGATCCCAGGTTTGAAAAACTACAAGGTCGGTCCAATGGTTTGTCAAAACGTAACACAAAAGGTCCCCGTCATGGATGTCGTTATCTTTTTTCGTTAATTTTTTTAAAATAACCAAATTGCCCCTGATTATTAAAATAGGTCAGTATGACGACCATCTCATCTTCAACCTCAATCTAACCACCACCACCACCACCACCACTCTGCACCACACCACCATCCACTGTGCACAACACCCACCACCATCAGTACACATCCACCTTCAAACCACCACCATTGGTCCATCTCCACAACCTCCCCAGCACCACCGGTCCGTCGCCACCAAAACACACCACCACTACCGCTACCCTCCTCCACCGGCGCAATGCTCTGTGAAGCAACCGGAGCCACAGGGGCAAAACTAGAAGTCGATGGCGTGCTCCAACAACCGCCGAATCGTCTCACCATAAAAAATACGCCTTGATTCCACGTTAAATGGAATATTCTGAGGAATGGCTCATGTTCTTTTGTTTGCAATGGTTCTCTTCCTCCATTACAATCCATCGTAGAGCTTCAATAAATGAAAAACAGCTCATCAAAAGCAATACTGATTACAACTTAAGTCAAACTCTTGTTAAAATTAAAAACCTTCGGTGGCAGTGGGACTTTTAGGGTGGTGGTGGGATTTTTTAGGGTGGTGGTGGTGGATTGGTATAGTTAAAAAGGTTAAAAGGTTGAAGATGAATGTATTTTGGTCATTAATTTTTATAATACATAGGGGTATTTAGGTTATTTTACAGACATTTAACGAAAAAAGATAACGACCATTCAAGTTGGGGACCATATGTGTTACGTTTTGTCAAACCATTGGACCGACCTTGTAGTTTTTCAAACCTGGGGACCGAAAGTGAAAACAGACCTAACCACGTAGACTTTTCATGTAATTAACTCTTTTTTTATTGTTTCTATGATTTTGGTTTATTTATATTACCTTTTGGCTTTATTTTTTGTTTTTGTAAAATAAATGTTTACAAATTTAATACATAAACATACTTTTAAGTAAACCGTTTAATTAAACATGAGTAACTCAATTTGTTGAGATGAAATTTTCTGAATTCTGATGGAACGACTGTTGTAACAATCGAACAGAATTAAAAGATTGAGTTCATTAGTTTTATTATGGGTAACCAATAAACCATTTATTTATTATATTTATAAATAATTAACTGTAAAAGCAAAAATAATATACATTAATAAATCATAAAATATAATATAATATTATATATATATGGGAGGGTTCCTGAGAAAACCAATAGTTATGTGAAAACAAAAAAAACACAGAAACCAATAACATAATTCATAATTTTTTGTTATTTTAATTGTTAAAAAATTATTTAAGTTTTTGTTACATATATGTTGAACATAAATACGAGAATGAAGAGTTACGTATACGTAACACTATGTAAAATGAAAAATGATTACGTATACGTAACGTATATGTGATATATATGTAAAACCATGCTACGGTTTTTCATTTAATCCATACCCTTATTTATATATACGCATACACAAATATAAATAATAGTGAAAAAAATTTGTAAATTATATGACCTCTTTCGTTGGTTTTCTTTACTTTTCACATAACATTATGGTTTTATTAAGATTCATCACATATATATATATATATATATATATATATATATATATATGAAACCGGAAAATTAATTTAAAAATAAAAAAACCTTACGGCCATGGTGGCACGTTACCACCCCAAAAGGTAAAAACATAATGGGGCATAACAACAAATACTACCATAAAATCACACGAATTGACTGATTTAATATTTTGAGACAATACGACCCATATATGATAATGCGATCAATATCTAAAGTATCGGCATAACACATTGGATGTATCTATAACATACCTCAATTTTTTTGGTTGGATTGTACATACCAGCATACCCATATTAATTAAGTAAACACTTATTTAAGAAAAACTATATAAAATTTTACAATATTAGTGCACAAAATATAATACACCTATAAGTAAATTATCAACAACACGTTTTTTGTATGTTCTAACCATCACTAGATTTCATCATAAGTTATTTAACTCGACATCATCTTCCATGACTTCTATCTTGCTCTTGTATACGTACCTAGAAGCAACTACAACAAAAAATATCATGTTTGCGACTCCAAGTCCGGCTATCACATAATAATAATAATCAACTCTTCCGGCATTAATGTCAGCCGTTAACCAGTCTGGCCGGTCATGTTTTCCAGTGACCTTATGAATGACCATCACCAAACCACTACTAACGTAATTAGCCAACCCAAATATCACAAACAACATCGAATTCGCGAAACTTTTCATGTTTTCAGGAAATTCCTTGTAGCAAAACTCAATTTGTCCAATAATAGTGAATGCCTCAGCGAAGCCCATTAGAACAAGTTGTGGCGCGAGCCATATGACCGATAGGGGTGCAACCCCATCTGATTGGTTGTGGTCCATAGCTGAGTGTCGTCTCATTTTCTCGACTATTGCAGCGACTATCATAGATAGAACGGAGAAAACCATGCCTATGCCCATCCTTTGGAGTAGTGTGATACCAGTTTCATGTTTTGTGATTTTTCTAAGTGATGGGACCAGGATGCGGTCGTATAAGGGGAGCCATATGCCGATGGTGATCATGGAGAAAACTGCGAGTGAGCCAGGTGGGATTTGGAAATGCGGGCCTAGGTGGCGGTCCATTTTTAACGCTTGTGATATAGTGAAAGTCCCTTGTTGAAGTATCGCGACATAGCAAATGATCCCGGAAACTAAAATGGGGATTAGTTTAATTAGTGATTTTACTTGTTCGATTTGTTGAATGCTTGCTAGTTTCCATGGACTAACTCGAGATCCATCAGAATTAACTTCACCATCTAATATGATGCCAGCTTTATTTAGAAACCTGAATATAACAAACAAACATATTTATTAAAATTTTACTCATAACATGTTCTTGAATTAAAAAATCTATATATGTTTATAATATTATAAACATTGTAAATATATTGCTATAGTCCATCACTTCATTTACATGCAAGAACCAACCAACAAATTATAAGTTTGAAATATTCCCAAAAATCAAATTCGTTGAGTATTCAAGCTCCACAACTTGAACACACAATTGAGCAAAAACACAGCCCACTTGTCTATCTTTGTTTGAAAACACAATCAACATGAACACCTCAGCTACCTGACATGTGCATTATTTGAAAAAAAATAATCTTAGAAAACAACGAATGTCTACCCTAAGATCTTAGTATGGTCCGTACAAATATCTTAGTACAGTACACGCAGAGATTTTACAATCCATACTAAGATTTGTATAGTCCACAATAACATTACATGTGTCAGGTCACTCGTGTGTCAACATGGAGTGTATTTTCGCACAAACTACATGGCCGACATTTTAGCACCAAGAGTAGATGTTTATTTTGAGAATTTGAAAAGTCAATGCTAATTTTAAAAAAGTAGACCTTCTATATTTCTCTTATGAATGTTTTCCTTATAAGTTACCTAAACTCATCAGTTAACGGAAGCTGGTATGTTCCTTTCGGGTCATAATACTTCACCTCGATGCCAGTATCGTTGGGTTTAGGAAGCCTGAGATCGCGTTTCTTGAAAGCAATGATGAAAACCTGAACAATCCCGGAGAAAATACTGCCCTCGGGTTTGACATAAACATACAACTTAGTACCCGCGAAGAACAACACAATGGAGGACACCATGAGGGCGGTTGGGATGGCGAAACCCCAGACCCAACTAACCGAGTCTTGGATGTAGACCACAAGTGTCAAGGCAATGAGTAGAATGACAGTGAAGGTGGTGTAGTACCAATTGAAGAAACTATTGATGTCTTTCCTACCTTCATCAGTGGTTGAGTCAAATTGGTCCACACCAAAGGGAAGGCTACATGGTCTGATCCCACCTGACCCTATGGTCAAGAACCCCAAGGCTAGGACCAACACACCCATGTGGATAGTGGTTGGACCCTGGCATTGGTCCAAGTGGGCTTGTTCAGGGGTGCATGAAGCTGGGTGTAATGCTGGTATTGCAACTACTAGGGTCAAGATCACCATTCCCTGTATGAAATTAATGTTGCACAAAGTTAATTGTAGCATATTTATATATGTTACAAACTACATATATAGCATATTATAAGTTGTGGGAATGAGATTAATTGCAAAAGTATATATAAATAAATAAGCACTGATAACACAAATTTAAAATTGATTCCATGCAAGTTTAATTTGACATGGATAGCAACATGTTAGAGAAAATGGCATGAATCGTGAAATTGATTACATCTAGCTTAAAAAATCAGTATATTATGAATCAAAAACTTAAATTGTTGGCATTTAATATTCACCAACGACTATTTTATTTGAATGAATAAAATGATTATAAAATAATTACAACGAAATCAAATTATAAAAATCAAAGAATTCTCTCATTACTATTATACATTTATACACATGTACACTAACTATCTCTAGCGATTTCTAACAAAAAAAAGAGAGAATACTTTGTTTTTAAATGTAAATGCATTAGTAGAGTCGGTATTTATTTTGGTCTTGCATGTCTTTAAATGTAAATGCATGGGGTTAAAATTCAACGCGAATAAGGATTGCGGCATTAACTCAGGGATCGTTTGTCAATTTATGAATGATTAAGTGCTTAAGCAATAAAAGGTCTAAACCATTAAGTGTTGAACCATTTATAGGTCTGAACCATTAAAAACTAGTATATCGCTTAACTATTCAAAGGCAAATGTCTGACCAATTCAGATAAGAGGTCTTAACCATTCAGAGGCAAATGTCTGAATCATTCAGACATTTACTCGCAAAACAAACAGTCTGACCCATTAAGTGTTGAACTATTCAGACATCCGAACCACTAAAAGTCTGATTCAAATGCTGACAAACAGCTCCTTAGCTTTATTTCTTGGATGTCTTTAAATATAAATACTATCTTTTATTTTTTTACTTAATATATATATATATATATATATATATATATATATATATATATATCACTTAATAATTATGCATTAAATATAGGCGATTAAGCTTCCTATCAATTGTTCTATGTAGTATCTTACAAAGTTATAACATAACTTGATATTTGATTCTAAAATAAAAGATTAGTGGCAATAGACCATCAACAAAAAAAATTAGAACTAATGAAAATGTTATCTACCACGTATATACAAATGTAACTTTATATAATTTCCTAATTTCAATAGATACCTTACGGATATACCCAAAGAGTAATTTTATAACTTTAACGGGTATATACGACTACCCATGGATATGGCTGATACCCGACGAGTAAATACCTCATACATACCTAACGGTGGGTGAGATTGGAATCTTAGGGGTTGTTTGGCAGCATCTGAATCAGACTCTTAATGGTTCAGATGTCTGAATTGTTCAGCATTTAATGATTTAGACTGTAATTTCTTTCGCGAGCAAATGTCTGAATGATTCAGACATTTGCCTCTGAATGGTTAAGCATTATACTAATGCTGAATGGTTAAGACTCTTATTTGAATTGGTCCGACATTTGCCTTTGAATAGTTAAATGATATACTAGCTCTTAATGATTAAAATATTTTAATAATTCATTATTTAATTGTTCAATACTTAATGATTTAAACTTTTTATTAATTCAACACTTAATTATTCAAATATTACCAAAGAGCACATAACAGTTAATACGGCCCTCTTCATTGATGCCACCAAAGTCACTAGTCGATAAGCCAGTTGGACTAAAATAATAGCTAGCATTAAATATTTCATTGGGTACAGACGAATTAATTTATGAACATGATTGTTATTTTGATAAAGATGTATACATATTATTTATACAGCAGTGCATTCATTCAAGATATTATACTGCACTTTTTCATATGTAAAAAAACCTTTAAATCAATTTATTCATATGTTTTTTTTTTAAATTTTGCACCGTTACCTACACATGTGGATCTAATATATCTTAAGTATGAATTACACGTATGTAAATTATATCTATTTTGTTATACGTGTTCTTGTAATTTTTAATGCTCAACATAGATTCTTTTGCAACGTATCTTACTATCATAATATACAAACATCTTTTGTGACACATGTCATTTTTTAAAATCATCTTTAGCCATATGACATGTTCTGAAATAGTCTACATTGTTTCCTAAAATATCTACATATTAATCTATAACCTCTAATAAAGCAAGGTTTTCTTTGTCGCTTGTCATTTTCTTATCTTATTTTTTTGCCACTTGTCATTCTTCTAGACATGCACATATCAATTTTCCCTTCAAAAGGGTATTATAGTAATATAAATATCAAACAAATTTCTCTCTCTTATTAAAAATGAATTATATTAATTGTTATATTTCTCTCTCTTAATAAATTCAAACTATCTTTTTTAAAAATAGATTTTATTAAGGAAATTGGAAATCACACTAAACCTTTTTTAAACAAAATATTTTAAATCATTTTATTTTTAAAAAAAGTTATAAACAGGTGAATTTTTAAAAAAAAACTATCTTATTGAACCAACAAGAATCATTATAAACCAGCATTTTTAAAAAACAAGAATTTTATAAAAAAAATATTAAAAAAAACTTAAAACGAATGTTTAAATACAAAACTTTTTAGATAAGAGAGTTAAAAGTAGTATAATTGTTTTATTTCTTGAACTATTACGTATATATAACTATAATTATATTTTATATTAAAGTATTATACTGTAACTCTTCGTGTTTATTACTAAGTATAATCCATTTAATTAATGGTTTTTAACCTATCCATCTATCTATAAAAAAAACTAAAGTAAGCGTGAAACAATTGTAAGACTTATTATTCTTATTTTTTATTTCTGTATGTTGTTAATAATAATACTGAATACTAATAATATTACTCGTACCATATTCACATTAAAAATGTATAATTTAATAAATTAAAAACTTGTTTTTTATTAAAAACACACTTTTTAAAAACAAAATGTTTATAAAATACAGAATACAACAAACTTCTTTTATCATTTTTCTTAAAACAAAATATTTAAAAATCACAATTTTTTAAAACAAAAGTTTAAAAAAATACATAATTGTTTATTTACTTAAAATAGCTATTTGTACGTAATTATAAACATATTTTATCTTCAATCATGATATTATAATGCATAATTTTTTAATACTAATTATTTAATATTTTATTTATTCAATCCGTGTAATACACGGAACTAACCTAGTTCAATAATAAATAAAAATATGTTTTCTTCTTTATCTCCAAATCATAACTAATAATTGATTTTATTTTCAAATTATCTACAACTTTAACATAAACATGAAATTCAATTCTAAAAATTCAAATAATTTTATTTCAAATTAATTACTAATCATGATATTCTGTTAAACTTTTTGGTTTTTATTTATTTGTATATTCTTGAATTTTAAATTATTACATTTGATTTCATTTTAACTCCAAATCATATTCATAAATTTACGAGGTTTCCAACTTTTTGGTAAATTATAAACAATAACTCGGAAATCATTTTAAAAAAGATGAAAGCTTTTATTTGATTTTTTATATTTTTAACAAAGCAATTTCTACTTTTCTGGATTTTGAATTTAATTTCTATTTTGAAAGAGTTTGGTCTTTCAATAAATTGTTCAATACTCTATCTCTTTTTCTCTATATAATAAAATGATATCTACTTAACTTCGTTTCATTTTATTTTATACGCATCTTGATATAGTCAAATAAGATAATCATGCTAAACAACCTTGATGTTAAAGTTTAAGATCTTACTTTAAGGTTCATATGATACGATTCTAAATACAATAAAGTAATCAAAACTCCAATGAAACCTATTATGTTGAAATGATAGTTGATGAATAAATTTTTTATTTCTATCAAATATATATTTTTGGTAGTTATCATAACTTTTTATTAATTATTATTCATTACTTATAAATATCTTTAATAGTACCCTTGTGCATACAACTTACTTGAGTAGGTTTTTTAAAACAATGAGTGTATTTTAATATTAGTTGTCATACGATTGATAAAAACATTTAATATTTTTTTTCTACAATCAATAAAAATATTAAATAATTTTAAATATGCTAACAGTCCATATAAGATTTATATTTTTTATAATACCAAATTGTAAAACACAATGAGAGTTTCAGGTCATTTCATAGACTTTTTCTATTTAAATCCATTGATTATAGAACTGATCTAGAAAATAAAACAATTGGTATGCCTTTTTTACTTAAGACAAAAAAGTAAAGTTATAAATCAAATAATAAATGTTGTATGTAATGATGTATTTAATAATTTGTAAAATATTTTTATATATTTTCATTCAAAATTGTTGTATATAAGAATATGTAATTTAAATCTATAACAATTATGTTAGTTTGTTAATTTAACTTTTTTTCATTTAGATATAAAAGGTACTAATCCTGGTTTTAAAAAGTGCGCCTGAGGCTCAAGGCGATTCTTGAGTCGAGGGTGTGCTCTTTTTGTGACATAAGACGCATGGTGTACGAGAAGTGCAAGAAAAACACGATTTTCTGGGAAAAAATCCCTCTACGGCGCCCGTTTCATGTAGAGGAGGTGTTTTTTTGCTTTAAAATGGTATACATGTTGCTAAAAATGTTATACATATAGGTAATTCATATATTAAAGCATAATAAACCTTATTTATAGCTATATTTTGAGTGGGGATGCTAAAAATCTATAGGATATATTAAAAAAATTACATAAACGTTAAGCGCTGCGCGTACGAAAATCCTGTTGTTTTTGCGCTTTGAGCTTCGGTTTTAGACCTTGTCGCCTCGGTGCGTTTATCGTTTTTTAAAATCAAGTTACTAATAGAATAATAAATGTTGCATGTAATGAAGTGTTCAACAATTTGTAAAATATTTTTATATAACAATATTAATTTAAGTCTAACTTTTATCTCAATTTTGTTAAGTTTAACCCATTTTTTCTTCTCTACCCGTGTATCATACGGGTTTATAAGCTAGTACACATTATATGAAACATGTAAACCGCAGGAGATGAAGAAAAACGTACGAGTAAAGAAGCAAATGAAGAGAAGGCAATGACCCAAAACTTTCCAACATGCGCGTCGGAGATGTAAGCGCCGATGAGGGGAGTAAAATTGCCAATTCCCGACCAAATATTGATCACATACGAGGATGATACTTGACTCATATGAAAGACCCTCATTAGAAACACAGTAAAATTAGCCAGTAACCCAATGCTTGCCAATCTCTCAAATGACTCCATCCCTGCATACAACGATACTGATATTGTTACTGATACGCGTATGGTTTTATTCAAAATCATTCGGTAACTTATGCTTTAACAAATGTTGTTACCTAGTACATAAGGCATGGATTTCCAACCACCGGGCTTTTGTTGGCCGGACTTTGATAATCGATGATCATCGGGTTTATGTGATGGTGTTGTAGGCATGTTTGTAAAGAAAATTGAAGTAGAATATGAGAATGTGGTAATGAGCTTGCTCTTCAACACATATTTATGGAACAAGCTGGGGGGCTCATGATAGAGTGTTAGGTCCAAGATTTGAGTGATGATTGGAGGAGCTTGCTTGTCTTCATCTCTATAAATTAATTGGACCTTTTCAACGGTATAGGACGCATGATATTAATTTGTTACATTTATGTAAAATGATTTTTAAAGACTTCACTTGTGATGCATATGGGACATTTATGTCGGTATTTGTGTGTTTCAAGCAATGATTTTAAGAACAAGGCGATTTAATAAATAACAGAATTTATAATATCTGGATAACAATGGTGTTATGAAAGAGTCGGATTTCTTAAGCCATGTCACAAAATGTAGTTGTGCGCAACGGCTCTATCATGGAAAATTATTCGTGATTGTCCATAATGTTTTCAATTTAGGTATTTTGCTTTTTTTTTTCGAATCGCTAATCTCGTTGTTGGGGAAACAATCAAATTCAAGATTTTATTTGTTAATTCATAAGGTAGTAATTATGTAAAATGCATAACTTTAGAACACACCACTGATGCAAATCACAAATTAGCGGGGGCAAACAATTTGTTTTTAAAAAAAATTGCAATAAATTCGTGACGCATTGCGACCAAAAATAGTTGTGAGCTGGCGATTGCATATCGGTCGCAAAAAGCAGTGATCACAAAAAAAGTTGGTCGCGACACGGTCCCAAACAAGTAGTAGCAAAGTAGTCGCAAGATTCACAACGCCAATATTGGTCGCACCATTGCAAATATAACAAGGGTTATTGGATTTTAATAATCCCAACTTTCATTTATTGGCGGGGATTAATCCCAACTCAATAAATATTGTCAATCACTCCTAACTTTAAACTTATTTTCCTCCAATGATCTTTTACTAACTGAGAGTTAACCGTCGTTACTTATTTGATGAAATGAGACCAACTTTGAGCCATTTTTCAACTCAGGCACCGTCTAGTCTCAATTAGGTCCGTTTTCCATTGTCTAGCCTCCGTCATCACCTGAAATCTACCTCCAACGAGTCGGGTAGTTCAAATCAGGAGATGGAGATTGACGGTTTTTTGGGTGTGCAAGTTTCAAATTGACAGACCTGATGATAGATTTCAACTTTTTGCTTAGTGTTTTGGTCACAAAATTAGTCCACGTCATCAAAAAACTAACGGGGTTAACTCTCAATTAGTAAAGGATCGTTGGAGGAAATAAACTAAAAGTTGGGAGTGCCCGTAACATTTACTGAGTTGGGATTAATCCCGGCCAATAAATAAAACTTGGGATTTTTAAAATCCAATTACCCATAAAACAATAGTCATAAAATAGTTGCAACAGGACAACTATGACATGTGTTGTTCTTAACCCATTTTCAGTCACTAAATGATCGCAACTGGACAATTGCGATCGTTTTATGATCGAAAAACAATCATAAATGTCTGATCTTTTAACAGTATAATAAGCCGACAAAGTAAATGAGGATTGTAATGGTGTTATGGTGTCAAGTGTATAAGAACATTCATATCAGCATCCTCATCAATATCATCATGTTTAAATTATAAGAAAACATGAAAAAATATGAAATTTTACACTTACATCAACTTACTCACCCCTATATTCATACTCTATATTTTCAAGGAAAATCATATTGACCCCTCCTATTTTGGGATCACCATACATGTCTCATATTTATTATGTAGGAATATCGTTCACAAAATAAAATAAACACTTTCTTGATAAAGTGCTTTGTTTACAATATGAAAGAAACAAACATTAAAAAATAAACGGAATGATCAAACAATACGAAAGAAACTATGGCTGAGGATTTATGTTAAACAGAGGTCCCTTAAAACAGATTTCGGGCCACCCACGTGAATCCCGTCTGTCTCCCAGGGTACAACAGCCGGAGCAGAAGTACTGCCGGAGTTAGCCTAGCACCCGAAACCACTACCTGAGACGAGAGCACGAAGTTGCGAGAAAGCTGGAAATTGTTCTTTCTGTGTGTTGTGGAACATGTAAACCGGTAAATCTGCACAAGATACCAGGTCTTGTATATATGCTGTGAACTCTGAGGCAGTTAGGAATTGAAGCATCCCTTAGTTAATTCACGAGTTATTAATAGGGATGTGAACTGACGGTCTGTTACGAAAGCGAACAGACTATCTGTTACGAAAGTCCAACAGTCAGTCAACACTTCAAAAATATTTAGGCGGCACTCAAGCGGCTCGCGGCGATGCGAAGTGCAAAGTGCAAAGTGCGCCATCAAAGCACCACATTGCGCCCATCGCCCGAGCCCGTGCGCGTTGGGTGCTTCTCACCCTTGTGCTTGACCTTGGGTGTCCCTCAACATATGTGGGAACACAATCCCTTGAAAAGTCCCACTTATAAACTAATTTATAGTTTATCATTCCACCAATGTGGGACAACAACTTCCACTCAGTTTTTCACAGTTTTTTTTTTTTTGTTTCAACCACACAACTTTGAGCATCGATATCTCATTCATCTTAGCTCCATTTTGGACACGGTTTAGTTCGTTGTGTTCCTCTCACTTAGGAGAACACATACGAAATGGTTTGGTAATTAATTGCAACAAATACAATTAATTATTAATGTCCCAAAATGAGTGAGAAATCATATTTTTCTCACTAAATTTCCAACAATCCCCCACATGAATGGAGATCGATCTTTGCACTCAAGCATCAAGATATAGTTTCAGCAGTTGAATGTTGCAGGATAGGTAGATATTCTCTTTGAACCTTCCTTTGTGAAGCATACTTAGTCTCCTAGCGATTAGTAGACTCGATGTCTTTGAACTAACCCCTTCTTATGTAGACGTTATTACACTTCACACAACATTCTCCTTGATCTGGCTAGCCCCTCATTGTTGTGTCCGTTATGGTCATGGACCACTAGCCTGGTTCTACAAGAGCTCTAGGATTTGTGCCCCAACAAATCCATTCGAAGCGACCCTACTTCTCTCTCACATAGGTGGCTTCACACAAGTCATTAAAAGCCATAGGCTTAACCTTCTTTGCTATCACTGATTAAATTTAGGAATGGACTAGGAAATGTTCAATTTCCATTTTATGATTTGGGGTACTCCCCCACAGTGACCTTAGTTTGTACAATTAGGTTGTCCTATTGATCCTAGATCTTGGGATCTCCAATCTTCTAGGATAGGTTTTCCTTCATACACACTTACTCCAAGGGCTTTAGTCCCATTCCTCTCGACGACTTGTATACTAACTCTCTGCTTAAGCCTTTTGTCAACAGATCCGCAATGTTATCCTTTGACTTCACATAGTCAATAGTAATAACTCCAGTTGAGAGTAGTTGTCATATTGTATTGTGTCTACGTCTTATATGTCTTGATTTGCCATTATACATTGTACTTTGAGCTCTACCAATTACTGATTGGCAATCACAATGTATGCAAATAGCCGTCACAGGCTTTGGCCATCCTGGAACATATTCCAAGAACTGACGTAGCCATTCCACCTCTTCTCCAGCTTTATCTAAAGCGATAAATTCAGATTCCATTGTTGATCTGGCTATAACAGTTTGCTTGGATGACTTCCAAGCTATAGCCGCTCCCCCAAGGGTAAACACATAACCACTAGTGGACTTGGAATCTTTTATATCGGATATCCAATTTGCATCAGTATATCCTTCCACAACAGCTGGATCTTGAAGCTGGATCTTGACCATAATGCAGTCCATAGTTCCTTGTGTATCTCAAGTACCTTAGAAGCCTTGTCATAGCCTTCCAATGTTCAGAGCTTGGATTGCTAGTGTACCTGCTTAGCCTACTCACTGCATATGCAAGGTCTGGTCGGGTACAAGTCATGAGATACATAAGACTACCAATAATCCTTGAGTACTCCAACTGAGCAACGCCCTCTCCTCTATTCTTAGATAGATGATGAGTGGTATCAACCGGGGTTCGAGTAACACTTGTGTCCTTCGTATTGAATTTTTCAAGGATCTTGTCCACATAATAAGATTGACTTAACACAAGACCATTTTGGGTTCTAATGATCTTTACTCCAAGAATCACATTAGTTAAACCCATGTCTTTCATGTCAAATCTCGCTTTCAACATATCTTTTGTAGATCTAATCATGTTATAATCACTCCTAATGATAAGCATGTCATCTACATAAAGGCATAATATCACATAACCCCTGGGTGTATCTTTCACATATACACATTTGTCACACTCATTGATTTTGAAACCAGAATCAAGCATGGCTTGATCAAACTTTTGGTGCCATTGTTTTGGTGCTTGCTTCAAACCATACAAGGACTTGACAAGTTTGCACACTTTGCCCTCCTGGCCAGGAGAAAAGAAGCCCTCAGGCTGCTCCATATAAATTTCCTCATCTAAATCCCCATTTAGAAAAGCGGTTTTTACATCCATCTGATGTACTTCTAAATTTCGTAAAGCTGCAATTGCAAGCACCAACCTAATAGAGGTTATTCGAGTGACAGGCGAGTAAGTATCAAAGTAGTCTAGACCTTCCTTTTGTCTGTACCCTTTGATCACTAGCCTTGCCTTGTACTTATCAATTGAGCCATCATCTTTTATCTTCCTCTTGAATATCCACCGATATCCAAGTGCTTTACAACCTGGTGGAAGATTTACTAACTCCCAAGTATGATTTTGCAAGATAGACTCTATTTCATTTTTGATGGCTTCTTTCCATTGAGGTCCTTCTGAAGAAGTTACAGCTTCTTGATAGGTTTTAGGCTCAGCTTCAACCATATAAGGAAGAAAGTCAGGGCCAAAGGATTTTTCAATCCTTTGTCTTTTGCTTTTTCTTGGCTTTACCTCTTCAGCCTCTGATTGTTCTTTTCCATCAACAATCTCATCAACCAGGTTTGATGAACTCGCCTTATCTTGAGATAAACAAGGAAACACATCTTCAAATA
The DNA here is from genome assembly GCA_025506505.1 of Flaveria sonorensis. NCBI lineage: Eukaryota > Viridiplantae > Streptophyta > Magnoliopsida > Asterales > Asteraceae > Flaveria > Flaveria sonorensis. The sequence goes on from CM046436.1 coordinate 8,562,225, forward strand.
AAGATGCATTAATCGACTCCATTATCGTGTCTTTGTGTATCTCAGGATTCTTCGACTCATGTACAAGAAATCGGTATGCCTTACTATGTTCGGCATAGCCTATGAATACACAATCCATAGTTTTGGGTCCTATCTTTTGAACCTTTGGTGGTGGCACTACCTCTTTGGCTAAACACCCCCACACTTTCAAGAATTTGTAAGATGGTTTTCTACCCATCCACAACTCGTAAGGTGTAACATCCTTATTCTTGAAAGGAATTTTATTCAAAAGATAAGTAGCTGACAAAACAGCCTCCCCCCATATCCTTACTCAACCCAGAACTTAACAACATGGCATTCATCATTTCTTTAAGGGGACGATTCTTTCGCTCTGCAACGCCATTTTGTTGTGGAGAATAAGGAGCAGTATACTCATGGATTATTCCATTTTGAGCACAGAATTCAGCAAATGGTGAAACATATTCATCGCATCGGTCACTCCTTAAAATTTTAATCTTCCTGTTAAGTTGATTCTCAACTTTAGTTTTGTACAAAACAAATTTGTCTATTGCTTCATCCTTACTTTTTAGCAAATATACACAGCAATATCTTGTACAATCATCAATAAAAGTGATGAAATATTTATTTCCACCACGTGTGGGAATTGACTTGAAATCACACACATCAGTGTGAATCAAGCCCGAGGGCTCGGTTATTCTTTCAACCGATTTAAACGATGATCTTGTTTGTTTGGCTTCAACACACGTTTTACATTTTGAGTTTGATTCAAAAGAAAAGGATGGGATATGATCTAATTTAACCAATCGACGTATTGAATTAAAATTAACATGACCAAGACGACCATGCCATAAATCACAAGACTCAATCATGTAAGCAGAAGAAATAGTTTTATTCATATCTTTCTTAATAGCAGTTACATTAAGTTTGAACATACCATTTTGGGCATAGCCCTTTCCAATAAACATTCCATGTTTTGACAAAACAAAATTATCACTTTCAAAAACTAATCTAAAGCCAAACTTGTTTAGCAACCACCCGGATACAAGACTTTTGCGTAGATCCGGAACATAAAGAACATTGCTTAAAGTGAGCTCCTTCCCTGAAGTCCACTTCAAGATCACTTCGCCTTCACCCTTGATGTCGGCTGTTGCTGCATTTCCCATGTACAGCTTATCATCACCCTTCAACTCTTTAAACGTATTAAAGAGAGTTTTATCGGGACAAACATGGCGAGTAGCCCCGGTATCCACCCACCAACCTTTAGGGTTGTTAGATACCATATTCACCTCTTCTTTCATTGCTGTAAGATCTGAGATCATGGCAACAAAAGGCATCCCATCATCTATCATCATTGCATTGTCACGTTTTGGTGCCTTACATTGATCGGCCCGGTGACCGGCTTCACCACAATTGTAACATTTCCCTTTGAAGGGAGCCACCTTCTTCTTCACACCACCCTTTCGAGGCCCAAGATCCACAACCTTACCCTTGCCTCGGTTCTTGTTATTAAACCTTTTTCCTCCCCGGGAGGATTGACCATGTTCAACTAAGTTTGCCTTAGCAAGTGGTTGAACTTGAGTCCCCTTGTGTGCCATACGGTTGTCCTCCTCAATTCGAAGGCGAACCACTAGGTCTTCAATTGTCATCTCCTTTCGTTTATGTTTAAGATAATTTTTAAAATCAGACCAACTAGGAGGCAATTTTTCAACCATGGCAGCGACTTGAAATGTTTCACTAAGAACCATTCCTTCGGAGGCAATGTCACTTAGTATAACCTGTAACTCCTGGACTTGACTGATCATAGTCTTGGAATCAACCATTTTATAGTCCAAGAAACGGGCGACAACAAATTTCTTCGTGCCGGCATCCTCCGTCTTATATTTGCGTTCTAACGACTCCCATAATTCTTTGGCAGTCGTTATTTTGCAATACACGTTATACAAAGTATCCTCAAGGCCATTCAACACATAGTTACGACATAGATACTCGGAATGTTTCCAAGCATCAAGTGCACTCACTGCTTGAGCATCGGCCCCTTCAGCAAGTGTAGGAGGAGACTCAGTCAAGAACCTCGCAAGGTTCAAGGTAGTCAAGTAAAATAACATCTTTTGCTGCCATCTCTTGAAATTCAAACCAGAGAATTTCTCTGGTTTTTTAGCATAGCTAGCCACAACCCGGGCAGCATCAGAACCAACCAATGGTCCCATAGTGGAGTTAGATGTAGTAGATGTAGTAGAAGCAGAAGCCATTTCTGAAACGATATAACCAAACAAATCAGTTCCAAATCAAGAATATGTTGCCTTTCAACAAAGTTGTTTTCAAAACACAAATCAAAGTATAAATTTTTAAAACATAAGATGAACGATGTTTCGAGGTCTGTTTTAAGTTTGTAGGAATATCGTTCACAAAATAAAATAAATACTTTCTTGATAAAGTGCTTTGTTTACAATATGAAAGAAACAAACATTAAAAAATAAACGGAATGATCAAGCAATACGAAAGAAACTATGGCTGAGGATTTCTGTTAAACAGAGGTCCCTTAAAACAGATTTCGGGCTACCCAGATGAATCACGTCTGTCTCCCAGGGTACAACAGCCGGAGCAGAAGTACTGCCGGAGTTAGCCTAGCACCCGAAACCACTACCTGAGACGAGTGCACGAAGTTGCGAGAAAGCTGGAAATTGTTCTTTCTGTGTGTTGTGGAACATGTAAACAGGTAAATCTGCACAAGACACCAGGTATTGTATATATGTTGTGAACTCTGAGGCAGTTAGGAATTGAAGCATCCCTTAGTTAATTCACGAGTTATTAATAAGGATGTGAACCGACGGTCTGTTACGAAAGCGAACAGACTATCTGTTACGAAAGTCCAACGGTCAGTCAACACTTCAAAAATATTTAGGCGGCACTCAAGCGCCACATTGCGCCCATCGCCCGAGCCCGTGCGCGTTGGGTGCTTTGCACCCTTGTGCTTGACCTTGGGTGTCCCTCAACATATGTGGAAACACAATCCCTTGAAAAGTCCCACTTATAAATTAATTTATAGTTTATCATTCCACCAATGTGGGACAACAACTTCCACTCAGTTAGTTTTTTTTTTTTTTTTTTTTTTTTTTTTTTTTCAACCACACAACTTTGAGCATCGATATCTCATTCATCTTAGCTCCATTTTGGACACGGTTTAGTTCGTTGTGTTCCTCTCACTTAGGAGAACACATACGAAATGGTTTGGTAATTAATTGCAACAAATACAATTAATTATTAATGTCCCAAAATAAGTGAGAAATCATATTTTTCTCACTAAATTTCCAACATATTATTTTATATTTTTGTGAGTAGTTATAAGTGGAAGAAATATAAAAAGTAATTAAAAAAGAAATAGCTAGGTATTATTTAATTGAAATAACAATAAATATGAGCAAGCTGATGTGGAAAACGTTTATGAAAATATATAATTTTTTAGGGATGATGGTTTTTATTAATTTTGAGGGATGAGGATTATGAAATTATCGTATAGAGTTTGGATTGGGGGCGATGGGAGGTGTAAGATGAGTTATTGGGTCGCCATTTGACTATTTGAGTGTTGGAAGGGAGATATGTTGAGAGGCACACCTTTTTTTTTTCCCTCAATTTCATTGACGTTGACTCATATGGGTGTGATTTTGGTTTCTTTAGATTTTTCTGAAACAACTTCTGCTGTCTTTAGATATTTCAAAAAAAATTTGTAAATTAAAGTCCTTAAACATATTTAAGAGGCACGAAATTTCAAAAAAAATTGATTTACTTTATAAAAGTGGCATTCAAACATTTTTGTAAAAGAAAAATGATATCATTTTACTTTAAACAATTTAAGAATTAACAAGGCTTTATCTAAAAAAACACAAAATTACATGTATTTTAGATAAAGTTAGGAACTTTAGTATATAAAAATTAGTTTTATGACTTTTTATATGTGTTTTACAAATCAAGAGACTTTAAAATTTTCACTTTGGTGATTTTTTTCATGAAAAATAAGAAATTGCGTTGTTATTTTATGGTGCTAACGCTTTATGCTATATTTTTCTTGTATATTATTCTTTAAATTTACTATACTTGATTTTTAGAACTTAGATTCTTTACCTATTTTTACTTACTTTTATAAATATACAAAAATTCTAATACATTTAAATTACAACTTGAAGTTTTAATCCCTAATACCCATATTAATTATATATATCTAAAACAAATGAAATATTATATATTATTAAAAAGGTCTCTTTTTATGCATTGAATTTTATGTGTTACATCAAAATTATTCATTCAGTTAATCTAAATATTGTTATAAACTTATAGTGTTTAATAGCAAAATAGCCTATAGTCATACTTCATGAAAAATCAACGTTTATCCCGTAATTGTCAGGTCGGTGGCTACCTAAGGAAACTCCGATTCGATCCGCCCCCCGGCTGGGAGGCATCTACCTCATCCCGATCACAAGGAGAGGTTCACTATGATGGAGGGTACTTCTTTCTACGTTTATGTTAAAGTAGGTGGCTTATTGTGTGTACTCTAGATGGTTACAATTAGGATTCAATAAATGATTGCCCAAAGTATAAACAACTTCTTCCTTCAAAAAGTGGGTTTATCTAATAAAGAATAATAAAAAAACAAAACTCATCTTGTGTATATTCCTTGTTTTTTTTAGGTTACCATCTTTATTAAACACGTGTATTACACAAGTTGAATATATAAAAGTTTAAATAAACTAAAATTATTTATTACAAATTATTATTATTATTATTATTGTTATTATTATTATTATTATTATCATTATTATCATTATTATTATTATTGTTATTGTTATTATTGTTAGTATTATTATTGTTAGTATTATTATTATATTACTATTATTATTATTATTAATATTATTATTATTATTATTATATTATAATTATTATTAGTATTAGTATTATTATTATTATTAGTATTATTGTTAATATTATTAGTATTAGTATTAGTATTAGTATTATTAGTATTATTATTATTATTATTATTACTATTATTGTTATTGTTATTATTATTATTATTATTATTATTACTATTATAATAATAATAATAATTATTATTATTATTATTACTATTATTACTGTTATTATTACTATTATTATTACTATTACTTTTACTACTATTACTATTACTACTATTACTATTACTATTACTACTATTACTATTATTACTACTATTATTACTACTACTACTACTATTACTATTACTATTACTACTATTATTACTATTATTACTATTATTATTAGTATTATTATTTATTATTATTATTATTATTATTATTATTATTATTATTATTATTATTATTTTTATTATTTTTATTATTATTATTATTATTATTAGTTATTAGGAGTAACTTTATAAAATAGTAACAACTTTTAAAAGTGTTTCAATTAGGTGACTCAAGTTTTAAAAATTTAACAATTATGTCACTCACCTTTCATGTTTTATATAAATTTATAAGTCTTAACATGTTTTTTTACCTTGTTATACTTTTTGTTTCAATTAGAAATTTTGTTTTTCTTTCTTTTGATGCTGATGTCAAACAGTGAAGTGAATTTTAGGTATTTTTTTAATTTTTTTCATAATTAACATGTTTTTTTATTTTTTAACATAATTTAATATATTAAAAATTCTGAACTCCACGTCTTCTCCTATGTTACTTTCTTAACATAAGAAAATTTAATGATGTCTCGATTTGATCGTTTAGGCTTCAATTTGAAAAAATAAATATGCACGAGTGGTTAAATTAGAACAATTTTGAAACTTGGTTACTATTCTTATGTTATAGTTGACATTCGCTCACTGAGTAAATAACAATTTACTCAGACGTACATTTCTTTTCTTGTACGTTAGGTTACAGGGATACTCGTTAAGGCATGGACGCGAAGGGGGGGGGGGGTGGTGAGGGAGGGCGCTCTCGAGAGTAAAAAGAAAATTAGTTTTGTAATTGACTATGTTTTGTATTTTAGTTGGAATATTGTAACATTCTAAATCATTTAACTAAAATATAAAACGTTTTTCACTCTCTCAAACCCCCCCCCCCCCAATTAATTTTAATTCTTTGGTCTACATGTTTAGTGTCAGTGAGCCTTAAATCATTTGTCTGGTAGAAGACGTTTGATGGCTTTCTAATATGAAAGTCATAAGTTCAAGTTGATGTAATATGTTCCAGATGGGTAGATTTTATCATAATGGTCATTTGGTGGTTGGTTCCCTAGAATGGTGGACAGATCGGGTCACTAGCATTATCTGTGTTTGCAGGACGTAACAAAATACAAACGTAAAAACTGAACCTAAATACAAACCAATGAAAGAAATTTAGCAAAACTGATTGCAAATACCAGCAAAAGCATATTAGAGGAAGTTTCAAAACTCTAAACAAATTTAACAAATAACGGGTTTTGCACTTTTGCCCCAAAACCTTGAATCAAACCTAAAGTAATAAGATACATGCAGTTAATGACGAAACATGAACTTAGAAATCAAAACAATGAAGTAAAAAAAGGAGAAGGGAAATAATAAAATAAATAATTAAAGAAAAACTGATGAAGAAAGTGAATGCACTGTACGGCAGGCCGTCACCAAGAATCGTTAAAAAGATTTAGGCTCTGAGCAAGTTAAAAATATGGCTCTCTATAATATTAAGTAATAACCCATATGTTGAAAAAATATAATATGACAATAATTATTTTACCAATAAACAAAAATATTGTAGCAAAATAATTTAATTTACTTGTTGAAGTGAATCGTGAGACTCTTCTAGCATTTTTTGAATTAGTTTAGATTGAAGAAATGGTTGTGGACTAAAGTAATAAAAATGTTAATGGGCCCTGCATACCAATTTAATTTAATTTTCTCACTTAAGAGCATTCATAGCCGGTTTGGTATATTTATGTAAGTGTAATCCTTAAATTATATGGAATGGTTGTAAGTGGTTGTGAGTGGAGGAAAGAGAAATGTTACTGTTCAATATGTAAATTTAAGGAATTACTGTTCAAACCCTTATAATTTTTTAATATTTTTAAAAGTTGTTGTGAGTGTAGGAGAGAGAAAATGTAATGATAAAAGTATAAAAAAATATTATTTAATTAAAAAGATGAGAGAAAAAGTAGTGTTTTAGTGTAATTATATGGATAAAGATAAAGAACCAGCTGTGAATGCTCTAATATCATACTTAAGTACGATCTCTTTTTATTTGACACATAAATGATATATAAATATATACGTATAATGATATACAGGAGGTGTTTTAAATAAAAAAATCACTTTACCTAAACAGTCTAAAAAAAGTGTATGATGGTCATAAAACTATTTTTTCTAAGTCTTCACACATGTATATTGAACAAACTAATATTGATATCACTAACTAAGTTAAATATTTCAACTAGCTTTTGTAACAACTTATTGTTATAGTAATACTCAATAAGCTGATTGAAAATATTAATTACTAATTTGAAACATCTTATTTTTTCAATACATTTCATCATATTGTTTTGTTTTGATGTGTTGGTTTGTTATGTTGTTTTGCTGTGTTTGGTTATTGTATTGTTTTGTTGTGTTTGTTTGTTGTGTTGTCTTTAATGTTTTATTGTGTTGGCTTGTTATTTATACTACTTAAAATATATTGTGACGTTTTACGTTTTTGTGCTAGTATGTTATTTTTGTGTTGTTTTTATATTATTTAATTCTAAAATATGTATTTTTAGTAGTATCGTTTTCTAATACTGTAATATTTCACCATATAAATGTGGTGGTTTTTGTTATAAATTACGTGTTGTTTTATTCATTACATGTGTTGTTTTACTATTCATGTGCTGTTTTATGAAAAACCAAACAATTTCATATAAAACAACACAATTTTATGCGGTGCAATTTTTATTTTTAGAAAAAATATAACAATACTATACTCAAATTAAAGAAAAAACCACGTTTGGTTTAATAGTGTAATTTTTAAAAAAAAAAATAATATTGTATAAAAAAGTTATTAATGTTTAAAAGAAGTTGCGGAATTTGAAAAAAGTAAATAAAATTATTTATACTAAATATACACATTCACCTTTTTTTTTCACCTCCACTTGAATCTTAGTCTTTGATTTAGATTAGAAAATCCAATGAACTAGATTGTTTATTAGACTTTTTAGCTAAAGTGAACTTCTTATTATAACCAACCCTTGATATACATATATACACACATACATATACACACACATACATATACATATATATATTAGAAGAAGATTTAAATAATAAACTAATTTTTGCCTAAGAAAACTAAGAATGATTTTTAGCCGATTCAAAACATGTTCAAATAAATCCGATTAAACTCATTTCAGTATCGTTGGATTATTCTCTTCTCTAATAGAGATAAACAAATGAAGTTAATGCATCATTGACCCTTATCGTTATATTAAACTTTATTCAGAATTATTATTGATAGACTCATAAAAAGAGTATTTCTTTCTTTCTTGAACACAGAAACCTTTTGGACCACATAATAAATGTGGAAAATAAGATAACATAGTTGAATTTTGTGGATGAGTTGACTATGCCCGTTTGAGATTTTTTTCTCACAACTTTTTTATTTGATAACCATCGGATATGAATATAGCAGCTTTTTATCCTAAAACCCCAACCTCTTCTCCTACATCTTCACCCCACTCTAAGTTTGTTCACACCTTACCAGTAATGTCACGAGACGTGTGGGTCAGGTCACGCAACGGGTTAAAACGGCTACATGTTACATCGGGTTTTAGCCAAAAAAAGACGTTAAAAAAGTATCTTTCCAGTTTTTATTAAAACCGATTTTTTTTTTAAATGAGTTTACCTTCAAATATGGAGTTCTATTAATAATAAAAAGAAAAGGTATCATATTGGTTCTCTACTTCTCTAGCTATATGACTTTTATGGCGATTAATGAAGACTGATGGCAACTGCTGTGATAGCGATGATGGTCGCTACTAGTCGGTTGTAGTGAATACAATGGTGGAGGTCGGTTTAGTGAATAAATGGTGGAGGTGGTGTTTACTCTTTTGGACCCATTTTAATTAAAGATAAAATTGCATATTTGGTCCTCATACTTTAAAAATTACAAAATTAATCCAAATTTTTGTATACTTATTATACTTATGGTCACTGACATTAAATTCATTCAATTTTTATATATTTTATAAAGTTTGGACTAACTTTTGAATTAAATTTTAGTGATCAAAAGTGCAACACCCACATAAAAATTTAAACTAACTTTACAATTTTTAAATTTTTGAAGACCAAACTTGCAATGATTACACAAAACTTTGGACTAGCTTTACAATTTTCAAAGTCTAAGAATCAAATTTGTAATCTGGTCAACCATATGGACCATTTATGCAATTTTCTCTAATGTCCCATATCAACTAGTTACATATATATATCAAAATTTTCGATTGTATAATTTTGATAGACACTAAATTTACCAGTTTTATAGTGTTTAGGTAAATCCAAATTGTTTGATTGTATAATTTGGATAGACCCAAATTGACATCTAAATTTTTTTTTCAAATCAATCAATTTCTTGATAAATGGATCATAATCGCCGGGGTACCAGCTTTCAACCATGTGAAGCAGCCATCATATGCTTCATGACATCTATATATCATGTGTTGGCTAAAAGTATCTCTTGAATATTCATCTCACCCCAATTTAAAAGCATCAAATCAAGAGAATTTGTTTTCGTATTATAGTGTTAATTAAAAAAAAAATATTACTGATAAGACAAGTTAAAGAAACATTACAACGAGTAAAAGTTGAGAATACAATCTATATATCACAACCCTAATAATATTAATAGATCTTGATTTGTTATTAATCATGTGGGTTAGTGGTATCATGTTATAAGATGCCTTGCAAAAAAAAAAAAAACTCCCTTTTGAAAAAAAAAAAAGAAGAGATTAAAACAAGCAATTACCTCATCTCACTCTCATGTTGTTGTATATCATAAATACCCATATGAACTTCACATGAGATAGATATTATTTTAAAAAATAACAAAAAAATAATGAAATTTCCATCACAACACAAATGTGTCGATTGACTAGTACTCATAAAAGAATATATGAATGTGCCAATGTGGTTGGTTGGTTAGTAGAACAAAAAACAATACACAACAAGAAGGCTAGGTACGTGAGGATGGCTTATCATTAGAAGCTCAAGGCGAAAGTAAAAATCTAAAGTCTTAATTCTTTTCAACTAAGAAACTAGATTAATTTTCTTTTTCCTTTTCAAACAACTAGATTCGTATTTTCAATTTTGATTTCACACAAATAAACTATTCAACTAATTAATTAACTAATAGCTAATAAATAATAAACAAAAATCAAGTTTTAGTTTCAAATTACTATTCAACTAATGAACTACTAAAAACGAATTTGAATAATATTAATTAAATATTTTGGATATTTTATCAAAAACTTCGGATATCCAAAATAAATTTCAATAAAAGGTATTATATTTTTATAAAATTTATTAAATAATAATACCCCTACTTAAATTACAACATACCAAAGATCCAAAATTGATTCATTTATTGGAAAATTAAAAGGATTTTATATTGGAGTAATATATGTGTATGCATGCATGTATGTAGAGAGAATGGCTCTTATGGATAGACTCATAAAAATGAGTATTTATTGCTTTCTTGAACATAGAAACTTTGTTGGACCACGTTAGGAGTGTGTTAAATAAGTTAACATTAATTTGTTGAATTATTTTAAGGATTTATTTATCGTAACATACATTTTTAAGGATTTAAACTCTTAACATTTTAGTTATAAATAGATCATTTAATCATTAGGATATCTTTTAGAAACGAAAAAAATTACATAGTTAGAATTTTGTGGATGAGTTGACTTTGATCATTTGAGCCTTGTTTTCCACTACTTTCTTTATTTGACCATGTCGTCAAACTTAATTGCGTCACCCCCAAAATGAAACGGCTGTTAGACAACGAACTTAAACCGTCGTTTAAAATTCAAGAAGGCCATGAGATTTGACGTAACCTGCAAACAATCGTTTAACCTTATGCTCAAACGGCCATTAGCTTGCAAATGTTTGTTCTGTATGTTTTCAAACGACCATTTGTAGGTGGTGTGGGATTAGATTGGGAGTGGTGTGGGTATAGTTGACCCCATTTGATAACCATCAGATATGTGTTTAGGACCCTTATAACAAAAACTAAACCATGTTCATGCAAGATTCGCTCACACCCTACTATTATAGTTGCAAGACGTGTGAGTTAGGTCGTGCAACGGGTTAAACGGGTACAAGTCAGAAAGTATCATTTTAAAAAGTATAAATTTGGTTGTGGTTGAAACGAGAATTGATTATAAAGGATTACCTTAACATAGGTCGTTTAATAGAATATCAAAAATGGATTCACTCACTATGCTTGGTTTCATAACGACTAATGCTGGCAGATGCAACGACAGTTACAACGATGGTAGCAAAGACGGTAATAAAAGGTGTCGACAACGGTAGCGGATACGATAGTACCAACATATAACAGAATTAAAACTGTTCACAGACTGTTTAAACTTGATTGGTAATATGGGTTGACCTATAATTTCAAAGTGCTATCTTGCTTATTGTCTCATTTTGCCTACTTGGAATAGAGAAATAAATATAGCAGTGACTTCAACCATCAAATGCTACTCCCTCCGCCTCTCTTTCTCTCTTGTAATTTGGGTGCATATATAAAATTATCATAACTACATCATGGTTGTCATAACTTTCTTTAAAATGAGTTATGATTGATACATAAGGTTTTGTGCAATAAAAACAAACAATGAAAAACTTTCAACTTGTTAACGGTGATTTTTTTAAGGTATTCTTTATTTGACCAACTAACGACAAACATAACCAAACTAACATATGCTCATATTAAACCATATATGAATGTATGAATCACCTTTTTTAAAAAGAAAACGAAATTTAAGCTAGAGCTTCATATTTACTTCGCTTAGGGTCCCAAAAGGCTTAAACGGCCTAGATGGTACTCACCTTTTTGGACCTATTTTAAAGTAGTAATTATTATAATAGCGACCCAACTTGACCCATCAAATTGTTAAGGTAGACCCAATTCATTCATCGTATACTTTTAATAGAACCAAATTGACCCGTAAATACAGTATTTTCTTTCCCAATTTCTTAATAAATGTATAATAAGTGTTACGTGCACTAGCTTATAACCATGTGATGTGGACAAGCTATCCTTCATGACCACTTATATACAATATAATAACAAGGCAAATAATAATAATAATAATAATAATAATAATAATAATAATAATAATAATAATAATAATAATAATAATAATAATAATAATAATAATAATAATAATAATAGATCCTTTCAACCCAACTTGCTAGCTTTCATTTTCTCATTACCAAATATATAATCTTTCAATTATTTCGAGACTTGATGAATAGAATCTAAAAGTAGTAATTATATGGGTCACCGGTATCATATGAGCAACAAGAAAAGAGAGATGAAAATTCCATCACAACACAATTTGTGTTGATTGACTAATACTCATAAAAGAATGTATGAATGTGCCAATGTGGTTGGTTGGTTAGTAGATTCAAAAACTGTACACAACAACAACAACAAGAAGCTATGCAGATTATTCGTGGACGATAAGACGGTTATTCTCATGCCCGTTGCTGTGAACCACAGGAAGCATAGGATCAACTCTCCACACTCCATCAACAATGAATTTAATCTACAAAAAATGGCCAAAATTAGTCAAACTTGTTAGAAAAATAAGTGTCTGTTTATGTCATACTCATGGATGTATGTATGCATGTATGTATGTAGAGAAAATGCCAGTTACCTCATATTTTCCTGGATACAACTTGAGTGATGTAGAGAAAATGCCTGTAAATGTTTTCTCCATCTTCACCTGCATAGTTGCTGATCATCATTCTATTCTACTTGCAACATGTGGATGATCATGCATTTTGCCACATTAAAGAAATCTGTAATGTTAATCGCGTAGACAAAGAATTTACAAAGGGTACCTGATTAGTCCAACCGTCAAAAGATCCAACTAACAGAACTTCAGATGCTGAATGCGTCCAAAATATGCAGGTGGTACGAAGAAGCTTCAAAGTTGCACGAGCACTATCGATTCTCCTTTGTTTCTCCTCTACTAGTTTCTGTGTATCCCTGAAACCATATGCACAAAAAAACAAGCACAGATACAACTGTGAACATCTTGTAATTTCAACTAAGAAAATTAATGGAGAAATAGAATGCATACATCACCGATAGTGCCATCTTTCCTTCTAAGACTGCTAATTTTGCACGTATTGATCTCAGTTTATCCCCAGCCTTCATAACCTCATTTTCCTGGAATTCCCATACATCTGAAAGCTGCTGCAACTCACTACCACGACTTTCATGAACCTAATCAAGATTTTTATCAACATAAGTGAAGTTCATGCATATAGCAGGCCCCTACGCCAAGTTACCTAGAAACCCAAATGGTTCTAACTTATACAAAATGCACTAGCAGAAAACTATAAATAGCACAGTGAAAGGTAAAATTGTCAGATATAAACACCTTGTTACAAGTGAGGTTGAAAATAAGAATGTTGATTTCAACTGCTTAAAAGTTGTTCATGGAAGAATTGCTGACCTCTGGGTTAAGTGTCAGGGTTATGGACCTTAGTGAACGAATGGCAGAGGATAGCTCTAGTTGCATATGCTGAAGACGCGATTTGATCTTATCAGGGTTTGAATCCACATTATTATTGTTATTATGTCTCTGTCTCTCTTGGAGTTGTGAATCAATCTTAGCAGCTGCATGTGATGTAAACAAATTAGTAGATGTGAGCAAGCATTTTGGTGAAGACAGATGTAAATCATTAAGACAAGCACGTCGCAAAAGAAAAGCCACTGAAATTCTGCATGTTACGTGTGCATATCTTTCTAGGTCTAGTCATTCAACCTTTATAACAAAGACTAGAATGAACCAGGTAACCGACACAGTTCACATTCTAGATACACATGTGCACAAATCATAATACTAGCCGATAAGAACATAAACCATCAAACTGAACTGAAACCAAGTTCACAAAGACACAGTAACATTCACATCAAAACGTAAGCTGCAACATCACGCATCAATGGGGTTAACATGCGAGATTAATCTTAACATTGAGATAACTTGAAGCACTATGGTTTGTAGGCAAACAAGAATCACAAGGAATTGCAATATGGGAATAGTAAATCTTCAATTAATAGAGTATTGACAACTCACCCGCATCGGCTGACGTGTTAAAATCTATAAAACCACCATTGTCAGTGCTGGCAGCATAAGTACCATGCTTGTTTTTCTCCATATGAATGACAAATGACACACTCCTATGTTTCTCCAGTCTAGTCAGTATACCTTCTATTCCTTTATCTTCTTCAGCTAACATTTCACTGATCAAAACAATTATTTTGAAGTCAATTTAAAGTATTATTTGCAAGTAAACTTTGAACCCGTTTTCCATCAATACGTATCAGGTTTCTCTTGGTTAATAAACAATAGCATCAGCACAACTTTATACACAATCAAGCATCTAAAACAATGAAAGCAAAACTTTCTGCTACATAAAGATTCTCAAGGAAAGAAGCATGAGAATGATCGATTCAAAGAAGTAATTTATGTACAATACTACGATACTACGATGTTCTTGCTTTCGTTACCATACCCTCTACATCAGCACATATCCTCAAAGTTAAGTGTGAAGTAGATCAGATTTGTTGAAAAAGGTTCTGGCAACAGATTTCTGGGACAAACATTGTTGCCTAGAGCCGGGGTCAAGGGGAACCGCGCCTTAAGGGTTGTCTAGGGGCTCTGCCACTATAAGTAATACTATAACGAATCACCCATTCTGTATGAGAACTTAACCTAATTCATCTGTCTTTATTGTTTTCTTTTCTTGTGTGATTCTACACTTCTAGGTTGTGTATTTGTGTGTTTGTAGAGATAATAATCACTTTCTAGTACTTTCTTTATCCTAACTATCATTGCTTTTGTATTTAAAGAACCCTAAATCAAGAACTTGTAAGAAAGACATACAAAATCAAAAACAAGAATCTTACAGTGATCTGCCAGAGGATGAAACAGACTGTTGTGACGAACTTGAAGAACCCGAAGACAAATCACACACATTATTCCAATCTTGAAACCCCTCAACCCTAGTCTGTAACTCCCTAACATCATCCAACTCATTACTCTTGAAATTATCTTCATCTTCCGAACAATCCCAACCCAATGCCAACCAACCACCTGTCTTCACAATGGCATCCGCTAAATCACCTCTCCCAGCATCCAACAACTGTTTCTTAGATGGAAACTCATTTGGGTCCTTCGAATTCTTCATGAACATCAAGATTTCTCTCTCCAAATCCAACTCTGCTTCACTATCCAAATAACCTTCACTAGAAAACCCACTTCTTGTTCTTGATTCTTTCAAATCTTTACACCCACAAACCCCGAATCTTTTCACCAAAATGAAGGAAACCCGTGGGCTAATCTTCAAATTGGCACTCAACCCAGTACTTGAAACAACAGGGGAAATCAAATGACGCACAGTTGAAGAGGGTATAATCGACACCATGGTTCAGGCATTTCATCGAACAGATGGTGTGTGTGGGTGAAAATCTGCAGAAAGATTCTGCATTTGCAGTGACGTAAAGATTATGGTGAGTGAAGAATGCGGCTGAGGGATCGAAAAGAGTGAAGAAAGAAGGGTCTTTGAAGCAACGAACAATACAATACAATACAATACACCCACAGGAAGCAATGGGATGAGTCGACTACTATTTAATGGATGGTGTGACCGTACACCGTGGAGTAAACGCTTGTTGTGTTCTCAACTGCAAGGAGTTGATTTAGATGGGTCTTTTAACGATTTAAATCAGATAAACAAGATTATTTTTTTTCTTTTTAGTTATATATGGTTTAAGTTTGTCTCATTTGCGCAAATAATCATTTTAGTACAAAGTATTTGTATGATCTTTTTACTATGATAGTATTATTTTCGTTTCAATCAACTCTAGTTGTCGAACAATATCCATTAGATTTGTTAATATATTATAAGTTGATCTATATAGAAGTTAGAAAAACAAAAAGAAAAAAAAAAACCCATCCAAATGTGCAATTGACCTGTCAATTTTTGCAAAACATTCTTTGACCAACATACCATGACCAATTTCAATAATTCTCATCTACAGTAGGTGTGTTTATCGGTTTGGTATCGGTTTGTTCGATTTATTCGGTTTTGAAATTTTTTCAGGCATAATTGAAAACCGAACCGAATTGGAAATATGGCTAACTGAACCGAATTCAACCTAATTCAATTCGGTTTGGTTTCGGTTAAAAATCAAAAAAACTGAATTGAACCGAAAAAAAAAACAAATTCACCATCTGTTTATCTGTTTAAACGTGGTTAACTTTAGATTACTTGTATGAGAATCACTCTCCATATATATTTTTTAAAAAATATATATCGAATAATTAAACTCTTGAATTGTTAACAATCTCGTTTTTTAAAAATATAAATAGTCGACTTTGACTCTTTAAAAAATAAAATTTTGAGACTAAAATTTTGGTAATTAAAGTTGGCTGGCATATAAAATCTTAGTTATTTGGTTTAAATAAAACCACCTTGAAAATTTAGGCTTTGAGAAGTTGGACTAAACTTACAATTATAAAAAATATATAAATTATAACATATTGAATTCGGTTAAATCGAATAACCGAATTCAAAAATTACCACGAACCGAAAACCGGATTCCTAATTCGGTTTTTGTTACAAACCGAACCGAAAAGCGAATTCATAATTCGGTTTGGTTTTTTTGGGTTATGAATGCGGATCGGTTTTCGTTTTTTTTTTGTTTTCGGTTTTTTTGCTCACCCCTAATTCACAACACAAATCTTGATGGTATTAGAGGAAATTGGGATGCAAACAAACCTTACATCTGCCTGGTCTTTTATGGTGTGTGTCTTCATCGTCTCATGTTCGATTGAAATCGTAATAAAGGTGCTTAGTCTTAGAGCAACTAATCTGTTGATATTTTCCCTCTAAAGTTGCTCGACACTATTCTAGTTGCGCGTTCAAAACAAGTTTGCTTTCATCAACTACCTAAGGAAATATCAACTGCGAAAAGCATGCATAGTAAAACTAACCTCTACATCAACCTTGATAACTCATCTAGTTCTACCAAAAATAGGATCGAGTTCAGCTAGAATCCTTAGTAGAGAACAACCTCGACGGATAATGAATCAGTATCTCGCACTCGCACGCGAACTCTAGTTTGAGTTTTATCATACATATCTCTTATTATGTCTATACCTTGCGGTGAGCCATCTAGCCTCTAGACTATCCTTAATTAGTCTACGAGGCATACTACCATAATTCTTTTTTAGGCTAATGAATACGATTGTCCATGTTTTTCTATAAACCTCGTCAGAATGTGCATTGCTTATGTGATTGACCTCAGAGATACCGAGGTCACATACTCACATCATAGTTTCACCGTATCTTCAATTAGAACAAAATATATTAACATGACACCTTAGAAATACATATGTCATATTATGTCGCCACCGTATAGCCAACCCAATACCTCGGCGATACAGAGGTGACCACGTATTGTCTTGTTCTCCAACTCGTTTTTTTTTATGCTTTTCATCTACTTAGTGGATTCAATATTGAGAAAGTTTTAGTAAACAGTGTTTTGAAGATTTTAATTAATTTTAATTTCACTTGTGAATATCACATAACAAGTTTAATTAGTTTTGCAATCCAGCTTCAAGTTTTTTCATTTTCATTTTTATTTTACTAATAACTACTTAATTAAGTAATTAAATAATTAGTTGATGGATATTTTGTAACGCTTGATTTTAACAGGTATCGTTATAACTTTTGGATGTTATCAACTCTCCTACCGTTGCGACATGCTTATTCTATCATTGTTTCGACATGAACTTTTAAATCAGTTTGTGTTTTTTACACAAGCTTTCAACGATTGTCCTTACATCCGGTGTAACGCGTGGACCACGTAACAATTTTGGTTACACGTCGTAACACGTGTGTTCAATACTAATCTCTACTATCTATAAGTCATTCGGTTCAATAGTTCCAACCAACAAATTGATCAATTTAGTATCCGGTCCATTGTTAAAATCATTAATAAAAAATACCCATTTATGAAATATAAGTGTGGAAATGCGGCCAATGATTCCTTGGTCTAATGGTTCAAGGGGGGGTGAGAAGCTTTTGCTTCTCTTAGTGTTTATGGGTTCAATTTCTGATATGAACGTATTTACTAACTTACTAACAACTAACTTGTCGTAAAAAAAAAAAAAAAAAAATTTGGAAGATGCGTCTAAATACGACTTGCATGTGACGTGGAACTAATCCACAAACATAACATGTTGATTTCTCAAAACAAAACACCAAGACACCCAAAAAAACAAAACACCGTTGACAGAAACACGTGGCATCTATATCTCCGGTCATCTTCAACTTTTATTCCTTCGGGTCCTAAAAACCCCCAAATCCTCCGTAAACAATTTGATGATTTCATCCTTCAACAACAACAATAATATGATATCAATTCGATCGTCTTCATCGTTTCCGATTTTCTCTTGTTTCCGATCATCCTCCACCAATCGTTCATCCACAAATTTCATCTCTCCACCGTCAACAATCAATCACTCCAGATTCTCCATGGTTTCAGCTTCTCATGGATCCCAACATTCATCATCTTCATCATCATCGGTATGCATGCTTCATTCTAACCCTAATAGATTCGTGTTAGAACATATGATGGCGTATGATTTGTGTTTATTGTATCCGTGTAATTGAAATAGGAATTGGATTGATCACAACTCACAAGTGAGTTTGTTTGATTGTTTGTTTCGATTCACAGGATTATGGTGATCATTCGTTCTTTAGGAGTGTGCTTTCCAGTATGGAACAAGTGTATTTGAACCGAAATCCAACTGCTAACACTATTTTGGAACTTGTTAGATCTGCAGATGCTAATCAAATATGCTATGATCACCTCGCATATCGCACTTTTGGTGTATAATCCTATTCAAAACCTTGCTTAATTAGTGTTAGACGTTTAGAATGCTTGAAGATGTAGTGTAATGTTGTTATTCGTGTTGCATGATATAGGTAAACGGTCATGGGATCGAGTCTATGTCAAAGTTGTTTCTAGATTTTGGTTACAGCGAGCGCGAAGAGTTAAGGTTTCCCAAAAAGAAGTTAAAGGCGCTCTGGTTTTCACCGCCTCCCAATGCCGGTGGTGGCTCTGGCAGCGGCCTGTTACATGGGCCGCTGCCTAGGATTTTCATCTCTGAGCTACTTGTGGATCAAATGAGCCCAGAAGCCCAGGTTTGTGCCACTTTAGGTTGGTTTGGGTTGGGTCCACTATATTGGTACTCCTAGTAGGTATCTAAAGATATAATCATTGCGTTGTTGTTGAACCAATAGGAAATAATAAGGAAATACACGGGGCTATCGGGTGCTGGACATAAACACAGCGCTGTGTCGAGCGCATTAGGTTGTTTGACGTGGCCGAAACCATCACATTCAGAATTCCAACAGTTAGCCAGGTTAGGTGCATATATTTTTGCCCTGTTCATGGATAATAGTATAATGCATATAGCGATTCTCCTAAACAATGAGTTGTTGGTTTGATTTCATCTAGGGAAAGCGAGTATGCTGCATGGACTCTGGTCAATGGGTATGCGGTGAACCATGTAACCATATCGACTCATAGGCTCAAGGCCCCCTTGAACGACATCAACAACCTTAATCACTTCATTCAGGACAAGGGCTTCAAGTTGAACTCCGAAGGGGGCGTTCTCAAGGGTTAGCTTTGTTCTTTTCAAATAATAAAGTCAAAACAAAGTCCAGATTATAATCATAAGACGGTTTGGATATGGTTGTGACAGTGAGCCCAGATTGCCTACTGCTTCAAAGTTCAACAGTCGCGGATTCTACATCGTTTGAGTTTTCTGATGGCGTCAAAGAACAGGTCCCTTGTTCGTACATTGAGTTCGCGCAACGCCTTGTGTTGCCACAATACAAAGACTTGCCTGAAGATAAGGTTGTGCAGTTGCGCAGTTGCTCGCGCTTTCTTTATGTTTGAAGTAGAATTTGTGATTGATTATTGATTTTTGTGTTGTGTAGGTTGAGGAGGTTCATAGAAGAGATGGTTTTGAGGTGGGCAATGCAGATAAAATATTCGAGAGCACCTCAAAAGATCAGTTAACTAGGGCAGCTTGATTTGGTGTGCACCAAAGTTATGTTAAGTTGTCTGTTTACTAGAATAAACAAGAAGCAGATGTAAAGTTGTTTGTAACTAAAAGTTAACTTAAAGTTGTGCCTTTCTACCAAAAATAGGTGCTGTAAAAATACTGTCTGTTATCCCATCAAGCGAACTCATCACCTGGTTTTTGTCAAACTGACACATGATGAGTTCGATTGTGCAGACAGAAACACACCATTTCTACAAATACCTTAAAAAAATTATTTACAGAGGAAATTCTTCTGTAGTCGATCACAACTAACTTTAGTGAATCTGTAGTCGATCACAACTAACTTTAGTGATGTATTCAACTGCTAGAAATGCCACAAACAAACAAACAAAAACATGAACAAACACATGACTTGTCCGAATGTGACCGGGTTACTAAGACACCACATATCATTCTTATCCAGACAAACGAAACAAAATAAGTTACATCATCTTAAAAATCTTCTAATTACGCAATCGACATTCATATTTTAATGTCTTGTGAATCGTGTGCCCTAATCACAAAAGAAAGATGAATAAAAAAAGAGGAAGCAACGAGAAAAGTTTAAATTAAGTGCTTTCCAAGCAATGTGGGTGAGCATTGTTATTATCTACTTACAAAACAAGGATTTTCTTAGTTCCGACCAACAACATTGTAATCATAACCAAAAACTCTATATAATCATATCACTCAACTACATAACTCCTCCTAGTAATCCCAAAATCTTAGCTTTCCACATTATGGGCAGCAATACAAGCAAACTCACTCACGTCAAACCCTCCACAGGTTAGTAAAATTCAACATCTCGAATACTCAGAACATGATCACGTGCATTAAATACACAAATTGATACCGCGAGACCATATATGCACCACTAGATGATGTATAATATATGTTTTTATCTGCAGAGAAATCAGGGGGAGAACAACATGATAACAACATTCATACCCATAGGCCAGAAAATTTTAGCTATGGAGTCTTGAAAGCGGCGACTGAGAAGTTCCACAACAAGAATTTAGCGGGGCAGGGAGGGTGTGGTGATGTCTACAAAGGGTGGTTAGACTATCGAATCAAAGTGCCTGCTAAACCAAGGCATGGATTACTAGTCGCCATTAAAAGGATTAAGAAACAAGGATACCAGGGATTAGACGAATGGAATGTTAGATTTTTGAATCCATAAACTCTGTTTTTTTAAGATAAAATATGATTGAAACCCATACCTATTTGCTTTTGTAGAACGAGTTGAGGATTTTGAGTAGTTTTCATCATCCAAATGTGGTTAAATTGTTGGGATATTGCGCCGATGGTGTGCACAAGATGTTAGTGTTTGAGTTTGTGCCTATGGGAAGCTTGGAGGAAAATCTTTCAAGAGGTAACTAAGCTCACAAAATTACTTGTTTTGCCAGAATTAAACTTAAGTCTAAGATTTGATTGATGTTTTACAGAATGTTGTAGAGAAGTAAATTGGAGAATAAGAATGGAGATAGCTAACGGGTTAGTAAGGGGTTTAGAGTATCTTCACACCATGGATATACCAGTCATCCATCGTGATATCAAGTCTGCTAATATTCTGCTTGATCACGTCGGTTCAATTATGTTTAATTTAGTTGATAAAGTATACTTTAGCCAAAATTATATGGATGTTTTAGTTAAATTTCCTTTTGTTCGCCTACCTACAGGATTTCACTCCAAAGATTGCAGATTTTGGTCTATCCAGATTTGGGCCCCAAGGTGACAAAACACATATATCTACGAGGGTTCTCGGGAGTGAAGGTTACTTTGCTCCAGAGTATATTGGAACAGGTTTACAATATTATAAGTATGATTACGAAATCTATAGTAGTAAACTAACTATCATATTGTTTTTAAATAACACAGGTCATGTGACACTTAAAACAGATATATATAGCTTAGGAGTAGTATTGTTGGAGATTCTTTCAGGTTTAAAAGCAATTAAGAAATATTCAAATGGAAGGCGAAGGGAACTCTCGTATTGGGCTTCACCGTATCTAAGTGACAAAAAACAACTACATCGTGTAATCGACAATAGGATTATACATAATGTGAACATGAAAGAAGCTTACGCGTTTGCTACCATAATTTCACAATGTCTCAACCGAGATCCAATAAAACGTCCAACAATCACCCAAGTGATGCATAGTCTCCAACACTTGGACAAAACATGACACATTGAATCACACTTCATATCATATATCCTAAGCTCTATACATTTTTTAGGGCTTCTTACCTTGCTATTTCAAAATGTAATGTACGGATGGATCCTTAGGCTACTTAGGATGGTAGTTTACATGTCTAACTCATGTATTGATTGGTTTTCTTAGTCCATAAATTATGTCTCGTTCATCAAGAAATGAGTTGATTTTCTAAACAAATTGGTTATGGTTCATTTTGGTGTGTTAATTGTATAACCGGTTAATGTAGATCTATTTAAAATATACAACAGATTATTATTATAAAAATTGCTTAAGTTAAAATGAGTTGAAGCAAAGGACATCCCTCACCATTTTTGTGAGTTACCACGATATAATATTTGCCCCTACCACCATCGCTCCCACGACTGCCGCCACTAGCTTAGCTAACAATTTTGCTCTCACCCTCTTCTTTCATTTACATGATTGATAAGAACCTTTGTAACACAATGGTCATATGCAAATTGATCTCATCCGAACATTAGCAACACGACTATCAATTTAACAACTTAGTCATGACAAGAAACCGAAAATTACAAATGGTAAAAAAAATGTAAAAATAAAAAATGTTTATTAGTCTAATTAATCAAGTCTTACAATTCGGTCTTGATTATTTCATTAATCAAGTCTCAACTTACCTAATTAATCAAATCAAATTTGAATGGATTTAAAGAAACACTTAATAGAACTTGAGAACTAAAATCAACATTACCTTGAATAGCGAAAGTTAGAACCCTTCAAATCTGTAGACACGTTGAACTTTTGAAAGCTTAAATGATATAAACAAAAATACGAAGCTTGAAAAATTGAAATCATCAACTCGTGAGAGATAACAAAATACCAGTATATTATTGATATGTAGCTATTTAAACATTAAAATACTCAAATAAATGCCTAAAAATACAGAAAAGTGCACTAAATATAAATGATAAGTTTATAAAAATATGTATTAAAACTTTATAAATATAATATAACTTTTTTTTATAAATTAATTAATAAGATACAAAGTTACAAACCAATAATCAAATCTCAGCAGTTACTATTTTGTCCTACGTGTATTCCCCAGCCAATAGTCTAACACCATCACATCACCACACCAATCACAACCTTCCACGTAAGTAAAACAACGTGGCTTCGAGAAATATAAATACTCCACTCGAAGACTCTTTTGCGACTACACCACCGTCACGAATACTCCCGTCGATTGTCAGATCTCCGACACCGGAGACTGAATCCACAACCTACTCCGGCGATAAATATTCCGGCACCGATGGAGGCTCACGGCGTCGGTCTCCGCCGTGTTCTGGAGCTTGCATTTTGCGTCGCCGGTATCTGGACGGCTTATATATATCAAGGCGTTCTTCAAGAGACTGTGTAAGGATTTATAATAAAAAAAACTCATGAAATTGTTACATTTTGTGGTTATTACTAGATTTGACTATTAGGTTATGTGATTTTGTGTTAATTGCGTGTTATTTGGTCATTTCGTATACGATCATCTAATATTCCGATTAAGTTTCATATTTCAGATTTGTAGCAATAAGTTGTGTGAAGATTGATGTTATATCGTTTTTTAGTTATTGATTTTGGAAGTAATGATATAGTTGCAGACTTGCAGTTGATTGCTTACATTGTTTAGAAAGCTTGGAGTTTCAGGTTTCAGTTGTAGGTTGTGTCAAAAGGAGTTTGATCACTTAACATTATTTTAGATTTAAATTGTCATTAGTTATGCAGATTTTAGGTCTCTACATCAGGAATAGTCACCATAGAAACAGTTATAAGTTCCTTGTTTTGCTTGAAGATCTGCCTAAAACTAGAGTGTCTTCTTGGATTATCGTTATCCCTAGGTAGATTCCGTGCAGCTTGAGGCAAACATGCTACTTTTGGAAAGTGTAAAATTTCTATTCAAGTTACCATCGATTATCAACAAGTTAACAAGCTTGAAACCTATATTTCTAAAGATTCTTAGTTGATTACTTTGTAATGGACATATTGGAAAAAAGTGTTGGTCATGGTGATCAATATGAGCACAAAGTGTTCTTTGTAGGTGTTAAAATCATTATACATCAATGACTTGTTATGTAAAAATTTGATGGGGGTTTTGTTGGGTACGAAATGAATATCTAACTTCCTTATTTATTGATTTCAAAGTAAATTTAAGGCTCTTTAAAACATAGTAAACGACTTATGGTTTTTTACTTTTTAATACGAGTCTTTATTATTAATTTTCAGCTCTACCAAGCGATTTGGCCCAGATAATGAGAGGTTTGAACATCTGGCATTCTTAAATTTGGCTCAAAGTGTTGTTTGTTTTATATGGTCATTCATGAGTAAGTATATGCCCTTTTTCTATAGTTATCTTCAGTCATTTATTAGTTACACGATGAATAGCAGCTGACATTTGTGATCACTAATCAGTGATAAAGCTGTGGCCCAATAGTAGTACTGGTCGTGCTCCCTGGTGGAGCTATTGGAGTGCTGGCATTACAAATACGATTGGCCCAGCTATGGGGATTGAAGCCCTAAAATATATCAGTTATCCTGCTCAGGTATCTTGGAGTTTAATCTGTCTGTGAGACATTTTTCTCTTTGTTTCAATATTCCATAACTTTCCTTTTAACAGTGGGATTAAATATTTGTTAATCAACCCCTCCTGTGAAAAATCATTTTCTTGGTTCTGTTAATAGCCTGTTTTTCCTTGGGAACGCTAATCTCTCTTCATTGATAGTGACCCTGTTTGTAACACAGTCCCCAAATTCACCCTAAAATGTCGTAGCGGAATGTTAAAATGGTTAACATTTAGAAAGCTTTACAACAGATTAGTTTCTTAAAGATGATTTATAAAAAAGAATAATGACTCGGGTACAAGTTTCAAAACACATGGTTCAAAAGTAGCTTAATAATTACATAACATAACTACAACGAGCATGAACACATAAATCAATCCATAACAAGGCTTTACCTTTCGAACTTGGCTTCCTTGGATGTATTACTTAAAAGTATGCACCTCATACACATTAGCAAGGTTAAATGAATACATAGAGGTTTGTTCTCATAAAACCAGCCCGGAAGTACTGGGAAAAAAACTTAAAACGTTGTCGTAAAAAGAGTTATACTATCTCAGTATGACTGAACGGAGGATAGAGCCATTTTGCTAGGTTTATCACATTTTACTCTAGTTGTGATACAAATATCACATTCACTTTTCTTCCTATTTTTGTATAAGAATTTCTGATGTTTTCCTTAAATTGATGCATTGGCTGCTTCATTACCCGTGTGTTTTTGTCAACTGCAGGTCCTGGCAAAATCTTCAAAAATGATTCCAGGTGAGTACTTGGTTTGATTTATAACTAAAATCAGTGCAATAGCGCAACTGCCTTAAACTGTTGGTTTTAATTTTTATGGGTGCCTTAACTCATTTTTTTGGTCATTTGAGAACTTCAAATTAATAAACACTTCCAGTAATGTTCATGCCCCCTACTTGCATAAATTAACAAAGAAAGTAATTTATTGGATGATTTTGAAATATAATGGAAATTGTTCTCTTTGTAGTTGCTATACATATTATACGTTATACTTATCCTTGTATTTTGTTTCACTTCGGGCTTATGTAGTTATGCTGATGGGGACACTCGTTTATGGCATTAGATACACTTTTCCTGAGTATATTTGCACTCTCCTTGTTGCTGGTGGTGTGTCTGTGTTCGCACTGGCAAAGGTGAATATCACTTAACCCTATAGAAGTGTAGTTTTCAAAGGTGAAGTTGGTTGGATGTGGTTAACAATTAAATTACAATTCTAAGTAAATGATACGAGTATACGACACGAACAAAGGATGAACGTATGAACCACGATTAACAACCAGCTTGTCTTGTCTTTCGATGGATACTAACCTCGTTCAAGCCTGAATTGGTCTATTATTTCCTCGCTTCCAAGTTCCACGTTATCCATCGTTACACTTTTTTTGTTTCTTGCAGACTAGCTCGAAGACAATAAGCAAGCTGGCTCATCCTAATGCACCGCTCGGGTATGGATTGTGTTTTCTCAATTTGGCATTTGATGGCTTCACAAATGCAACACAAGATTCAATTTCAGCAAGGTTAGTTTGTCTGTTAATAAGTAGACAAGATTAAATTTGGTCCTTTTGTTTTTGTTAGAGGTGGCGTTTATTACCCACTCATCAAGAAATGGGTTGATCCAGGCAAATATATATTTTCTTACGGGTTCATTTGGGTCTGTTGACATTATACAATGGCTCTATTTTGTTTTGCACAAATTATACAACGGTCAATTTTGGTCACTATTGTAAACTTGATAACTTAAAATGAATCCAAATGGATGAGCATCACCAATGTCACTATCACCTACTAGTCATTGCCTCCACCACCAGGTCCATTGCCCGCTGCCACCCTCCCTCCCCATCCACCATCTCCCCGGGTCGTCGCGGCCACCGCTAACATCCATCACCACTAGCCGCAAATGTAAAGGGTGAACCCATTTTGAAAATTTTTATAACGAACAATTTCAAGATGAATCCATTTTGGTGTATTCGTGTTGACATGAACCAAACTGATACTTTATTTTTTTAAAACGACCCATTTGCCCTGGACTCATTTTGGATAAAAACCAGCTTGACCCAAACCATCACCCGACCCGACCTGACTGGCCCGTTTTTACAGGCTTAATTTTTATGATTTATTATTCAGGTACCCAAAGACAAGCGCATGGGACATAATGCTAGGAATGAACTTGTGGGGAACCATCTACAACTTGGTGTTCATGTTTGGTTGGCCCCAAGCAAGTGGATATCAAGCAATTAAATTCTGCAAGCACCACCCCGAGGCCGCTTGGGATATCCTATACTACTGTTTGTGCGGTGCAGTCGGGCAAAACTTCATATTTTTCACCATTAGCAGGTTCGGTTCTCTAACAAACACCACCATCACCACAACACGTAAGTTTGTGAGCATCGTGGTGTCATCGGTTGTTAGCGGTAACCCCCTATCTACCAAGCAATGGGGGAGTGTGTTGATGGTGTTCAGTGGCTTGTCATACCAAATCTACCTCAAATGGAAAAAACTGCAAAGAACACAAAAGAAGAGGAAGACCACCTAAAAATTAACCTTCATTCTTAACCCCAAGTGTTATGGAAAACTTTTGCTTATGGTACATGAGATGATGACAAGTATACTTTAGTAACTGCTGTAAAGTATTGTTACTACTGCTAAAGTTGGTAGCAGTATTATTAAAAAAAAATCGGTAACGTTGTTAAAAAAGTTTCAAATATTGTTATAATTAGTACTATACTTTCAAAATTAGTGCTAAAGTTGGTGTTTTGACACCCTATGTTAGTTCATTTTGGTTTCTTAAGCCCAATGCAAATTAATTCTTGATGGGAGTTTTTAAAATAGTTCAAAATGTTGTATGTTTTTGTTGGTTAAAAGTTTAAATTCGTATACAAGTCCGAATAGAAAACACTGCAAGTGTCTTTGGACTGCATAAAATAGTTCCGAAATTTAGATATCTTGGTTTTTGAGGTCAAAATCACACGTCATGCTGTGTCATTCACGATGAGTTTCTGAAAATTGAACTATGTGATGTTGTTTTTATATGGTTTTGTTACTTTTAAAAACGTATGAAACTACTATATAATGTCATTTTACTTAATTATGTGATGTCATTTAAAGTAGTCTGTACCATTTGCTGAGAATTACCAAGCGAGTAGGGCACAACTATGTAAGTATTATCACATAGCCGCTTTGTTGATCTTGACTAGATCATTTAAGCTCACTCAACGAGATTTTATAAATATTATTACTAACTCACATACAAATCAATCACAAGCATTGCTTACATAGACTGGTACATCCTCTATCCAAGTGAGACATGCCTACAAAGGACAACAAGGATGTTTGGGTGTCTAAGTGAGCGATCATGATTTCTTATTGCTTTCGGTCACCCTATTGATCAAGAATTCAAGAAAAAACAAAAACTCTAACCAAATTACAGAAACCTTTAAAACATTCAATTACTCAAACACCAAATATACAAATATATCAGGTTCACCCTCAAATCCAACCATCAAGCAACCTGTTAAACAAATTATACCATCAAGTAACCGAAAATCTTGATCAAACCTTCAATCAAATCAGAAGCCTTTAGGCCCACCTGTATCATCATCCACTTCACCGGCACCACCATTAGCAGCAGAAGCCATTGAAGAACAATAGCTAGCAATCGCCCTAAACTTAGGCACACTTCTCAAATCCACCTTCGTTCCATCTTTCAGAGTGATGATCACATCCCCCCATTCACCAATGAACCTGGGTACAACCTGAACATCTTTAACAACTTTGTATGAAAAGTCACTTCGGTCTTGACCCGTTAAGCCGGATATGACGGTGACCCGGAGGTTGGTGAAGCGGTAGCGCAAGAAGAAGCCGCGGAGCACGGCGGCGAGGGTGAGGGGGAGCCAGAGGAGAGTGAAACCCAGGAGGAGGTTGGCCACGAGGTCGCCGTAGTGGGCGCCACCGTCGAAAAAGATGGTTTCTTGGGTGGGTTTGGTGGTGGAGGAGATGGGGTTGTTGGTGGGGGAGGAGACGTGGAGTCTGCTGGTGGTGGTGGTGGTGGGTGGTCGGAGGTGTTTGAGGGAGGGGGTTTGGTGAAGGAGAAGTGGAGGAGGGTGTGGTGGGTAGTGGTGGGGTAGAGGTGGGTGGTGGTGGTGAGGGGCATGGTGGTGGTGGTGGTGGTGGTGGTGGAGATGGTGGTTTTGGTCGTTGAAGATTGGGAGGTGTGGGTGTTGAAGAGGGGGTGATGATGGGGTGGGTGGGGGGGGGGGGGGGGGGGGGGGCGGGGGGCCGTGGCAGTTTGTGTGCCACTTATAGCCCGGGAGTATGAAAACGAAATGGATCAGTTTTTAGGAAGTTATTTTGAATTTTTAATAGTTTATCCATTTCATTTTGCTATTCTTTTATATAAGGTTGAAGAAAGAACTGAATCATTTTGTGATTTAATTTACGGTTTAATGGACACAGTCTTATCTAAAACAAATATTATATATCAAAGAACTTGTAAGACCATCTCCAATAGATGGTTTTCGCATTCCAAAAACAACCATACGAACATTTATCAAGTTTTTTATCATTGAAAGGGTTATGTTTTTAAGACACAAGTTTTTTCCCATGAAGTATTAAAAATGAGTTGGTGTGAGACTCTATGTGTACTATATACATAGAATATTAGAGAGAGAAAAAATGAGTGGTTAAAAATAAAAAAGATAATGGTGATGTGGTAATATTTTTAAGTTTTGTTATTGTAGTGATTTTTCGGGGTTTTAAAATTGGGTGTTTTTTTATATATTAGCCGACTAGGCACGTTTTTTGTCGTTTTTAATGCTTTTCTATTGGTGATGATCTAAGAGTTTCTAAACTTGTCTAAAAAGGTACTAAACTTTATTTATGATAGTGATTATAATATTCTTGAGTTAGGGGCTGTTTGGCAATTTCTAGATAAATTAAGTGTTGAACCAACAAGAGCTCTGAACCATTAAGTGCTAAACCATTAACATCTCTGAACCATTAAGAGTTAGTATATCGCTTAACTATTCAAAAGCAAATGTCTGATCAATTCAGATAAATGATCTTAACCATTTAGCATTAATATTGTTGAGGTGTGAAGGTCTTTGGGCTTTTGGATGGAGTTATGGGCCTGGCCCATTGGAGCTTCTTGAAACCCTAATTTATCTTTATATATAAAATATGTCATTGTATTGTAATCTAGCCCCTTAAGCTTAATAAAAATACCTAGTTGCAGAGAGTGGACGTAGGTCATCTTGACCGAACCACTATAAATTCTCGTGTTCTTATTGCTTTCCTGTGCGTACGTGTGTTTTGTGTTTATTTCCGCTTCGTAAAGATACCTAACAACTGGTATCAGAGCATCAGGCTCTGCACGTACTAGGGTTTCTGTTGCCGCCTAGGGTTGCCGCCGCCGCCGCAATCGCCTAGGGTTCTGCGCAGCCGCCGCAATCGCCTAGGGTTCTGCGCAGCCGCCACCGCCTAGGGTTCTGTGCCGCCACCTAGGGTTTCTGTGCCGCCGTGCCGCCTGGGGTTTCTGCCGTCGCCGCCGTCACCTAGGGTTTCTGCGCCTCCGCCTAGGGTTTTGGTTGGAAGTACCGGATCTGGTTTGTCTATCCTTTTGTTGACTGGTTATCAACTGTTCAGCGTGCCTGTTTCTTTTGAGTTTTCTTTTTATCTCTGTTTTGCTATTATGGCTGAAGACGGGAAGACTGTGATCGAAAAGTTCAATGGCACTGATTTTGGTTGGTGGAAAGTGCAAATAGAAGAATTACTGTGTCAGAAGGATTTGGATATGGTATTGGAAAAGAAACCGGAGAGTATGAAGAAAGCTGAAGAAGCAGTTTGGAATTCCAAGGACAAGAAAGCTAGAGCGGTTATTATGTTATCTTTGATGAAAAGCGTTGCTTTTAACATCATGAAAGAAACCACTGCAAATGGTATGATGTTGGCTCTGTCAAATATGTATGAAAAACCGTCTGCTGCTAACAAGGTGTTCTTGATGAGGGAACTGTTCATGACGAGAATGAAAGAGGAAAGCTCAGTCACCTCTCATATTAATGATCTGATATCTATTCTTACCAGATTAGAATCAGTGGGAATAAAATTCGATAATGAGACTCGAGCTCTGGTATTGCTATCTTCATTGCCTGATAGTTGGTCCGGGACTGTAATTGCTGTTACAAATTCTATGGGGGCTAACGAAATGACATTTGAAAAGATCCGAGACATCATGATAGGTGAAGACACACGTCTGAAAAGTGAAAATGTTGGATCATCTTCTGAGATGTTACATGTTGGCTGATGAAGGGAAAATAGCCGAGGCAATGGGAGTCGGGAAAAGAGTTCAACTCGGACTCGGAAAAATGTGAGGTGCTGGAACTGCAACGAGGATGGACATGTTAAGAGTCAATGTCCAAAGAAAGGTCTGAACACTACTGCTGAGGATGTCAATGATGGTGATGTGTTAATTCTTGAGGCTGAAAACAGTGTGGACTCTTGGATCCTGGATTCTGGTTCTTCGTTTCACGCCGTACACAGCGGTGAAATGATGGTGAATCTGAAAACAGGCGATTTTAGGAAGGTACGTCTCGCCGATGACAGAATGCTTGATGTAATGGGCATGGGTGATATTGATTTGGTGACTCCATTAGGAACTACATAGAACTTGAAGAATGTCAAGGTAATTCTGGGTTTGAAGAAGAATTAATTTATGTTAGTAAGCTAGATGAACAAGGACTGGAAGTCAAGTTTGGTGGTGGTAAATGGAGGGTAATCAGAGGAAACCGGGTGATTGCTCATGGTGATAAGCATGGGTCATTGTACATGGTTGAGGTACCTGCTGAGGGATTGATCAACCCAGTTAAGCAAGTCAAAGTCGGGTTAGCTAAATCTGCTGCTAAGAAAGTTCATTTTGCAAACATGAAGTCAGGAGCAGAGATTGTAGCTGAATGGGGTCAGAAGTCGAAACCAATCAGAGGATTTTGTGGCAGTGGGAGCATGGAGCATGTTTCGGGTACAGTCAAGAAGAATCGTTAGGTTTTGAAGACTACGACTGGAAAATTCTCTCCTGTGATTGTTTGTTGAATTTGGAGAGTGTTAGTGGTTCTCGGTGTATCTCTGAATCTGGTGGATCGTGTAAACTAGTTGAGACAGAGGATGGGTCGTTGGTGGAATTTGCCACGACTGAGTTGGAGCTCGGGGGAGCTTCAACGAGCCCTTTCAACTAATTGATGAAAAGGGGCCTTTACAACTAGGGGATTTGGATTGAAATCTTAGCTTGTTCTTTGGAATTGAAGGCTTGGAGGATTTCTGTTACTTGAAGATTATTGAAGACAGGGTTGCTTTGTACTTAGATGGCTAGCTGGAGTATTCGCAAGGCCTTCAAGTGGGAGATTGTTGAGGTGTGAAGGCCTTTGGGCTTTTGGATGGAGTTATGGGCCTGACCCATTGGAGCTTCTTGAAACCCTAATTTATCTTTGTATATAGAACATGTCATTGTATTGTAATCTAGTCCCTTGAGCTTAATAAAAATACCTAGTTGCAGAGAGTGGACGTAGATCATCTTGACCGAACCACTATAAATTCTCAAGTTCTTATTGCTTTCGTGTGCGTACTTGTGTTTTGTGTTTATTTTCGCTGCGTAAAGATACCTAACAAATATAATGCTTAACCATTCAGAGGCAAATGTCTAAACCATTCAGACATTTGCTCGCGAAACAAACAGTCTGAACCATTAAGTGCTGAACCATTAAGAGGCTGATTCAAATGCTACAAAACAACCTCTTAGTTAAAATTCCATAAGATTCAACATATTTAAGAAAGAAAATAAAATTTTATACTATCTTATTTTGATCAATTTGAAGATACCAAGACAGTAATTTTAAGTAAAATAGTATATGCAATTTAGAAGTCCTCAAAGAGACATGCTAGTAAGAGACATACTGTTAGTGTAGTGTTTCTCATCTAAGAGATTTAAGGTCCAAATTTTACAAGTTATATTATGAATAATTAGTAGAAGTAGATTTAAGAGTTTTTTAAAGAAGCATGCATTGTAAAAGAAATTTTAACATACAAAAATTAGTTTAGTAACTTTTTCTTTTTTTAATAGATGTTGAGAGATCTTGATATCAATAAAAGTTAGTAGGGCTTTTTAAAAATAAATAAATAAAGCATTTTAATTTTTTACAGCATTAACCATATAATTTAATGTACTTCAAGTAAAATTAAAATGCAATCGATAATCTCAACTTTTAAGCTATACAATTATTAGACAATCATTAGACATGTTTATATATTAGAGGGCTTAATATGTAATTATTTACTCTATTTATATTCCTGTAATCTTTGATCACAATTACAATACACAATACAGTTACTCTGATTCACTTGGTATCAGAGTCAAGTTTATCTAACCCTAATTCTGCCGCCATTCTTCTTCTTCCCTGTTACTATTCCCTTTTTCGATCTGCAGCCTTCTGCACTCATCTTCTTCATCATCAAAATCCTACACCACTCCAACCATGGCCCTTCTTGTCCAATTCTCCTCAACCGACAAACATAGTCACAATTCTCACAAGTTTGGTTTTACCCTTTCACCATCTAACTATGGTCATTGGAAAACCATGATACATCCATTCCTTGTCACAAACAAACTTTTTGATTACATTGATGGTACCATTCCATGTCCCGAACCCACCCTCACTGTTCCAAACACAAATTCAGAATTACCCCCTACAACTCAGCCAAATCCTAACTATACGACGTGGGTCTCAAATGATGCCCACGTACGCATGCTGCTCCTGTCCACGATCTCTGAAGGCGCATTCCCACACGTTCAGGGTACCACTTCTCGAGAATTATGGTTAGCCCTGGAACGTGCTTTTGCCCCGCATACAATCTCTCGTGAATATACTCTGAAATCACAGCTGCTCCGAATCCAGATGAAACCTGATGAGTCCTCTACTGATTATCTTACCCGGGCCAGATCGTATGCTGATGCCTTAGCCAACATAGGCGAACCTGTTAAAGAAAAGGACCTGGTCATGCTTGTTGTGACTGGACTTCGTGAGGAATATGATGGCTTCAAATCCCACATTGTTGGTCGTTCCTCCCCCACACCCTTTTCTGATTTGTTTGCTTTACTTGCTGATCATGATTACATGGTCAAGAAACTAGATCTGCCCCCTACTCAGGCTTTCACGGTCACAAGCAGCCGTCCCTCATCGTCTTCTGCAGCCTCTTCATTACCTGCTGATACTATTCAGGCTCTTCAGCAGGTTATGTCCCAGCTGGGTCTACAAGTTCAACCACAAGCATCATAGCAGCAGCCCCTGTCCAAGCCGCAAGCTTTCTATGGGGCTCGAGGTCGTGGTCGAGGCCCCTCCAATCGTGGTCGTGGAGGACGTAGCAGCTCTCGTTACAACAATCATGCCATCAACAATCTCTATGACAACAACAGAACTAATAAGGTCAATTTAATTGGGCATCTAATCAGAATACAGTTTTTGGTACTTGTAACAGGTGTGGAATAGGGCACATTCCGTCTCACTGTCCTAACAGGGATCCCAATACTCTAAGGACATCATCACCAACAGCAAACTTTGCTGACTATCGCTCACAGGCATCAACATCATGGCTACCCGACACTGGATGCAATGGTCACGCTGTCATGGATCATACAAACCTTGATCACTCAGAACCATACTATGGTAAGGATTCTCTTTATGTTGGCAATGGTAAAAGTTTACCCATTCTACACATTGGTTCAACCAAAATTCATTCTCCACACAAGACTTTTACACTTTCTAATATTCTTCATGTTCCACAACTTAAACGCAACCTTCTTTCTGTTCAAAAATTTTGTCAAGATAATAACGTGTTTTTTGAATTTCACTCGAGTTTTTTTGCTGTGAAGGACACGTCTACACGGAAAACCCTCCTCACGGGTCCAAGTGAAAACGGGCTCTACTCCATTTGTCTACCATCCATTCGTCCTTTTCACAAAGTGGCCTTCTCTGTTGTTCGTACCTCTACTGATACATGGCATCGAAGACTTGGACATCCTCATCCAGATCTATTGAAGTCTATGTTATCTATTTTTTCTCTTCCAGTTAGTAATAAAAGTTTGTCATCATCTTGTACTTCATGTCACATGGGGAAATCCTCAAAACTTCATTTGTTTCCTTCAACATTTAAGAGTACTTATGTTTTGGATTTAATTTTTTGTGATGTGTGGGGTCCTGCCCTGGTTAAATCTTTTAATGGTGACTCTTAT
The DNA here is from genome assembly GCA_025506505.1 of Flaveria sonorensis. Lineage (NCBI taxonomy): Eukaryota > Viridiplantae > Streptophyta > Magnoliopsida > Asterales > Asteraceae > Flaveria > Flaveria sonorensis. Next base: position 8,597,675 of record CM046436.1, read on the forward strand.
TTTTTGTTATGTGTTGATCACTTTACCAGTTATATGTGGATTTTTCCTTTAAAACACAAATCTGATGTATGCCTTACTTTTAAAAATTTTCATGCTATGATTGAACGACAATTTCAGACCAAACTCAAATCGGTTCAAACCGATTGGGGTGGAGAGTTTCGACCTCTCTCCTCATTTTTTACCTCTCACGGTATCATTCACCGCCTCTCTTGTCCTCACACCAGTGAGCAAAACGGTTTTGTAGAGAGACGTCATCGTCATGTGGTTGAAACGGGTCTTACCCTTCTCGCTCAATCAGGTGTTCCTCAAAAATTTTGGCATTTTGCATTTGATACAGCTGTATATCTCATCAATCGGATGCCATCTAGGGTCGCTTCCAAAATTTCTCCCTTTCAACATCTATTCAACCGTCCACCTGATTTCTCATTTCTTCGTGTTTTTGGATGTCAATGCTACCCTCACTTACGTCCTTATAATCCTCACAAAATGGATTTCCGCTCCTTACCGTGTGTTTTCCTTGGTTATAGTCCATCTCATTATGGCTATCGTTGTCTTGATCTGACCACACATCGGCTCTATGTTGCACGGCATGTTCGGTTTAACGAACAACATTTTCCTTTTCTTGACAAATCTTCAACACCTTCTACCTCACCTTCCACCGTTCCATCTCCGTATGTCTCTTCCTTTCCAGCCCACCAACCTGAAACTGACCCTACATCCACCTCCTCACCAACTGGTCCAACAAGCCCACACATCCCACCCACACACTTCACAAACCCACCTTCTCCATCACCCTCCCCATCACCCCAACCCACCCACACCCAATCCACATCTCCCCAACCCACCCACACCCAATCCACATCTCCCACGGAGACCACCCATACCACCAACTCATCTACGGCCGCCACTACATCTGAATCCACTGTCCCAACACCTCCACCACCTCCACCACCACCCACTCGCACTCGTCCTGCTAATCTTCGTCCAAATCCTCCCAAAACCAACAGATATAACCCCGCCGCCTATCATACCACCACTTCCTCTACCGATGTTGAACCTACCACTTTCACTATTGCTAACAAAAGTCCTGAATGGCGTCATGCCATGTCTGAGGAATACAAGGCCCTTATGAACAATGGCACGTGGACACTTGTTCCACCAGTTTCGAATGCCAATGTAGTTGATTGCAAATGGGTGTATAAAATTAAAAGGGATCAAAATGGTGCTATCAAACGATATAAGGCTCGCCTTGTTGCCAAAGGTTTCAAGCAACAACCTGGTGTTGATTACCACGAAACCTTCAGTCCCGTGGTTAAAGCAACTACTATTCGAGTTGTTCTTTCAATTGCGGTAACTTGTGGCTGGTCTCTCAGACAACTTGATGTTCACAATGCCTTCTTACATGGGGATTTAAAAGAAACTGTCTATCTGAAACAACCACCCGGCTTTGTGGATCCTGCCAGACCGAACCACTTATGTCTTCTCCGCAAATCACTATATGGCCTAAAGCAGGCACCTCGAGCATGGTTTCAGCAGTTGTCTCGGGCTCTTCAGCATTTGGGATTTCAAGGGTCCAAAACTGATCCTTCTCTTTTTATTTATTGTTCTGGCGGTACACTTCTCTATATGTTGGTATATGTTGATGACATCATATTGACAGGCAACAATCCCACAGCGATTGATAATATGGTTCGGAGCTTGAGTTCCTCCTTTGCGCTTCAAGACATGGGTCCCTTATCTTATTTTCTGGGTATTGAGGTTCAGTCACATGACTCTGGCTTGATTCTTTCTCAAAGGAAGTACATTATGGAGCTCTTAACCAAAGCAGGACTTTCACATCTAAGCCTGTTAGCTCTCCGTGTTCTACAACCGTTCCTCTGACCCTTGGTGACAGTCCAAGTTTTGAGGATCCGGTTCGGTATCGTCAGATTGTGGGGGCTTTACAGTATTTGACCTTAACTCGTCCGGACATAGCATTTGCTGTTAATAAAGTCTGTCAGTTTATGCACTCTCCCACTACCAATCATTGGTCTGCTGTTAAACGAATCCTTCGGTACTTGCAGGGTACCTTGAACCATGGTCTTCTTTTCCAACGGTCTTCTGGCTCCACTTTGCATGCTTATACAGATGCCCATCATCACCCTCTTACCGCCTACTCTGATGCTGATTGGGCTGGTTGTCCCGATGACCGTCGATCCACCGGGGGATTTGCTATATATCTCGGATCTAATCTTGTTTCTTGGTCGGCTCGAAAACAACGAACTGTCTCTCGGTCATCGACTGAATCTGAGTACAAAGCATTAGCTGACACTGTTGCTGAACTTACTTGGTTAGACTCACTTTTGCGTGAACTTCGTGTCCCTATGAAATCAACTCCAATCTTATGGTGTGACAATCTTGGTGCTACGTATTTATCTGCTAATCCGATCTTTCATGCACGCACCAAACATGTTGAAGTTGACTTTCATTTTGTCCGAGAAAAGATTGCTCAAGGAAGACTAGCAGTTCAATTTATCTCTACACATGACCAGATTGCCAATATATTTACAAAACCATTATCTTCAGAGAGACTTATGACTTTACGGGACAAGCTACAGCTCGTTTCCCGCGCTTAGCTTGAGGGGAAATATTAGACAATCATTAGACATGTTTATATATTAGAAGGCTTAATATGTAATTATTTACTCTATTTATATTCCAGTAATCTTTGATCACAATTACAATACACAATACAATTACTCTGATTCACTACAATCAATCATCAAAAGAAGTTTTAGCTTGTTAACTAACTTAGAGTAAAAGTTATTGTAAATAAAAATAACACCATAAGTAGCTAAAAAACTATTGAAGTATATGGTTATTGACTAGAGATATTGTATTTAGTAAAATCAACTCACAACGATTAACAAAGGGCGAATGCGGAACGAAAAAGAGATCACAAAATTGATGTGAATACAATGTGGTTGTCATAAGCTACCCTACGCTTTGTCACTATACATTTGTCGTATAGATGAGGTAAACATGTTGATAGTGTATAAGTTGGTAATGGTCTCAATGTCGCCGGGGGAGGTGGATGTTACCCAAAATGAAAACCCGTTGGTTTGTAAGAAGTGCTGGAGAGAGCTGGAAGCTTTAGAGCTGCAAACACACCAGCAGCAAGCGCGCTTAAGGAAGCAAGAACAAATGCCGGCGCATTCCCTCCACCAAACAACGCATCCCATGGGCCCGCACCAAGTGACACTATCATCTGTAGAATAAAGTTTCATGTTTTATCTTTGATGGTGTTTGACCTCAAGAATGACAAACAACTGCCATGTGGATGTAGTTGCATGTTTTTTATTATTTTTTTGGAACTGCAGAACTGTTACCAAAAAACTCACAGCATCCATCAATATCATACTGATCAAAGAGATCAGGTAAAACACAGCTTACGGGGGCGATCCAAACTAACAATTTGACCAATGACGCTCCTAACTTTTACTTTCTTTGTCAAGCGCAATCCCTCTTTAACAAATTAACACTCTATTAATAGTTATTACACATTTACACTTGATTTCAATTACAAGGTATCTTTCACAATTTCGATTATGATCATCCTTACAAGAGAAATAAAGTGAAACTCTAAGTGTAAATATATTATGTTTATGCGAGTGGGATTGTCTTATGGTAACAAAAATGAAAGTTACTAGTTTCATCGGTCAAATTGCCAGATAGCTTGGATTATTGTAGTTGTTATTACTACTATTAATATTCATGGTTGTAAAAATCGCTAAGCGCTAGTCTGGCGATGGGGGGGTACCGACTAGCGATTAATCGGGATTAATCGGATTGGAACTTTTATAAGTAATTTTCGGTTTTATATATATACACACTCATCTTTATATGCTTTTTTTTATAAAAATATTCAAATTTATATATATACAAACACATTTGACCAAAATCTACACGTATTTGGCCAAAATTTCAAGGTTTGACCGTAATTTCAAACATTTGGCCAGAATCTGACGAAAATGTGACCGGAATTTGGCCGGAACCTAGTGGCCAATTAGGACCGATTTGTCCGACCAGGTCCGATTTTGTCTGACTAGGTCCGTTTACCGATTTTATCCACCGATTACATGAAATCGCCAAGGTAACCGACCGACTAGCAATTAATCAGATTATTACAGCACTGCTAATATTATTGTTGTCATTGAAATTTATGCAAAGCAGAATACATGCAGCTGCAAAAAATAACATACCTGAGGTATGACAATTGCAAGATTCAGCACTCCGATAGCCAAACCTGAACGCAACAAACAAATATAGAATACACGTGTTAGCTTTCCTTATATTAAAGGGAAGAAACATAATACAAAGCCCTAGTACAAACCTTGGCCACCTCCTGTATCAGCAGTCAACTCTGCTGTGACAGAGAAGGGAACACTGTAAGTGATCTGTAAAATTATTGCATATCAGAAACTTCTCATGAACAAAAAAATGGAAAACAAAAAAGAATTTGCATGCATAAAATAGAGGAGCTGGGCAATTAAGAAATGAATCTGTAGTATTTACTGCAAGGGGAAGACCAAGAATGGCAAAAATAACCAAGGATGCATTCTTAATCGTCTCGTTTGTTCCAACAGCCATGTTTTGTACAGTAGAATCTCGGACAGAAACTAAGGTAATGATAGCAGTGCCCGCCATGCAAGCAAACACGACAAAGTTGCTCAATGCCCATACTAATCTCGAACCTATCCACTGACACATTGGCTCAATCAGAAAAGAACTGATACCAAGAACAACCTGCCCAAACATATAAGGATATTGTGGTGAGACAAACAAAAATAAAATCCTACAAAGCTACCCTGATAACATGACAAATTAAACATATGTTGAATCAAAATTTGATCTAGAAAATGCAAGAGCAGATTGTTGATGCTCAATTTTGAGTTCTTACTGAATTCAATAGCAAACCAAATGCACCTTCTCTGACACCTTGATCGTAAGCACGAGTTTCAGCAGCATCCCCTTTTGGGTCGCCATGATAAACCTCCCTGCCCATCCAATCCGTATCAAAAAGGAAAAAGGGGAACCATGACAACTGCACAAGTGAAAAGTGAATCATAATGTGAAAGTGAATACAAACAAAGAGTACAACATATTATAATTTGCATTGCGTTGTGTTAAACTCACCCATGTAAGAGCCATTACAATAAGCACAGCGTGCATCCCAGGTGGTAAGTGCCGCAAGCTGGTCAGCAAGTTAACCAAGACTGCTCCAGGACTGTCGTTAAAAGTTTCAATTCCAGCATCTTCCTCAGCCATTACATTAGTAGTAGTAGTGGTAGCATTAGTAGTAGTAGCAGCAGCATGTTTAGTTGGGGAGGTATTCCCGGTTACCCCATTTGATTTCCCAGCCTCATCCAGAAGGGGAGCAGAATCCAATGATCTCGGATGCTGCTTTGGTGCCAACGGAACCTCCTTTGCAAAGTACAGTGTCACCAACGTGCACAAACTAAGAAAAATCTGTCAACCACACCCCAAAACTACGTGTTACGCACTTATCCAATAGATAATAGGGACCACATAACAGCATCTAAGCAATATACATGCTACGCATTTCTCAATTTTATTGACATTTGAAAATTCCAATATAGATTCCTGTTCAACCAAACAATTAAAGGTGAATGACTAGAAGAGGGTCACGAATGCTATGAGCTTCTAACATATTACAACTTAGGAAGACGAGCTAACAGATACAGCCACTTCAAGTAAATACTTCGACTATTTCTCCACCCTTTTATAACAATAATGTACAAGCATGTAGTTTTAATTTGATTACAAGTGCTCTCAAAAAACAAATATTGTTATTCTCATATGTGGACATCTTGTAAAAAATAATGCCAGGACGTCCAGGGGACGGAGGATGCATTAAAAAAAACAGTTTTAAAGCAATATTACTCATATTTCTATAACACTTGATGATAACAACAGAATCATGCATGATCAACATAACCTAATTGATCAGCTAAAGCCTCTAGCCAAGCCTCAAGGCACAATACGCGTAACAAAATTAAGACACATGGCAAAATCAAAGGTAAAAATGAAGGAGAAAATGCATCAACCATGAGTCGAACATAGACATACTGAGGTGAATTATCACTGCAACTAAAAAAGCTACAGAGTAACTAGTATTCTGGAAAGTAACCTTAACTGCATGCAAAGTTAAAGGTGCCTAGTTTTCTGAATAGTTAAAGATGCATCAACTATTATGTTTCTTACAGTAATTATAAATTTACCACTGCAACTAAAAAAGCTGCCTTCAGATTTCCACATGCCTCACAACAAGCTCTACTCGTCAAGAAAGGAAACCATCTGCCACCCAATGACACTATGTGAGAAAAATCTAACACCACACCATCAATAGAAAACTTAAAAAAGAAATTAGAAATTCAAACATCTGCTCCTGAACCTGTGTCTAGATCAAATAATAAAATGAGTTACTATAAAGCCTTTTTTAATTATGGGTTCCATATGTCGCACAAAAAGGAGGCATTTGTAGATGATTCACTGTACTAATAATTGCTTATAGATGATTTATACTAACCTGTGCCAATTTCCACTAGAACCAGATAAAAACCCTAAGATGTTTCCAATTGCCATCCATGAGCAAAATATGGCATTTGCCGAGTTTCTCTGATCAGGTCCTATCGAATAACTTTTAATATTAGTATCTCTAAAAAGAAAATCATCACAACATAAAAGCCTGAAACATGCAAAAGAATGTTTTAGAAAAGTGTCCTCTTAAGATCTCAAAAGGAAACTTGGGTACGGACCTGCTAAATCAGCCAGAAGAGCTCGAGCAGGGCCCTGAAATTACTAAAATCATTATTTTAACATATACGTGATACTTCAAAATAATTTATTCAAGTTATACACAGACACAAAACATTGGTTCAGAAATCCTTGCCTGAACGGTGTTATTAGCAAGATCCAGTATCCAGAAACCTACGATGAAGACAAAAGCTGCCCTTGTCCGTGTACCTTTGAACGTGCTGCATGATGTAAATAGGTTATACAACTAATTATAATGAAATGATACAAAGACACGAGTAGAAACCTGCAATGTTCCTTTGTATCTCCGATCAAGTATCCTATGTCTGCAGAAAACCCGATAGTTATAACCTAGAGTGCAAGATGTAGTTTAGTGGAACCAATTACCAATATAGATTAAACACAAATAGGTAAGTGATTTTGGTAAATGAAAATCACATATTCCAGTAATGATGCCCACCGCGATTGATATCATGAGAGATCCAACAAAAATAAATGGTCGTCTTCTCCCATATTTTGAAGAGCATTTATCACTCCATATACCAACACAAGGTTGAACCTAAAAAAATGCAATAACACGGTTAGTTTACACATATTCAGTTGTTGTGTTAACAATTAACACATTCTTGAGTTTGACTTGATCATACATGATGTATTATAGTATGAACTAACGGTGATCAAGTATCTTTTATGTTGTTTCCAAGATAATCTAATGAGAATTTGTTGTCTAACTTAAGTGAGTTGAGGAAGAGTCATTGCATGGGTTTTTCTCGACCTAGCAAACATATTAGTACAAAAGCCTCTAGAACCATGTATGAAGAAGTGTATGTAGCAAATATATCTACCTTTAACAATTTGAAAAGCTATTCACCCCATCTTGGTTTTCATCTACAGCATAGTTTTTATAACCATCTAATATATTATTTACTTGTAAAAATTGGTACAAAAGATGTTGACAAATCACCTCGACCTGTTTTAACTCGTATTAAAAGATTACCCACTTTGTCCCCAAATTTACAACCTATATATGCAGCAATTACCAAAGTAAGCAAATGTAGCCATAATAGTACATATACTGGTCAGATCACTAGATCATTCTGAATAGACAAGTATTATAACTTACCACAAGACCGGTAATAGGACCACAGAGCCAGATAAACGAAGAGAATGCATGACCTATTCCAAGGGTCTGCATCCAACAAAAAGCATGAGTCATTAAAAAGTTCAAAAATGTGAACAAAATATACATTTATATGCTAACCTGGCCATTAATTTACTGAGATAAAGCCATCCCAAAGACAAGTTTATTTGTATACAAGTGTGAATGTACTAGAATCAATATGATTAGTTGATTGCTATCATAATAAACCTATTACCACATTGTAAATCACCAATCCATGTTGCAATCATGTAGTTTTTTTTCTTTAATAATCATGTTAGTAGTGTATCATCTTAAATCTTAATAATGAAAATTACTCCATATCCTAGTCCACATGAGAAACAAAAACGCATACGCGCATGCACCAAGTCATAACTAGCCACACAAATGATTTTCAAACTTCCTAAATTTTGTTACAGCTATATTCAACATTAGAATAGGCTAAATTTAGAGCAACAGGTGTGGTTACTCCTCCTTAGTGATCATTTAAGTAAACGTCTTTGCAAAGTGCAAGAAAAAAACATACACAGCGACTTCTCTTCCCAGCAGTTTTATTTTTACATAAAGCATACCAAGACACAATGGTCTCACAAAATTATAAGCACAAGCAAAATGTCAGGGAAATAGTCAAATATGTAAAACCACCCTATGAAATCTTGTAGCTCAAAGTCAATATTATTAGTATTATTCAAAGGACAAAGATGTCAAGTGTGCAGAAAAGTTATATGCATCGAAAATAGAAATCTGCATTTAGTTGCAAACATCCCAAGGAGGAGAAAATGTGCTTACTTAGAACAGCAGAGGACCAATTAAGATTTTTTTAAGCAAATGCGCTTTTAAAAGTGATCACCAAAACCAATGTCTTTTTTTTTTGTTTTACAAAAGTACTATAGCCATGGTTGCTAACCCAGTTTTATTATTTCTTAAAATTAAAAATTCGTGATTTAAGACATTGATATTCATGCTTATAAACCAATGACCATGTTGGATGTCATTGTCTTGTTAGTCACAAATCGTAACGACATAACCAAATGGTAAAAGACCCTGAATTCTCGGTTGTCAGATGATCAATGCCAAAAAATAAATTAGTATATGTTGGTTTTATGTTCTGAAGTCCACCTCCATAAATTACTAGCATCAACCAAATACAAAGTCCAACGTATCAAAAGTGAACACCCAAGTACAACATAAAAATACATATATATGACTACCAAATAAGATTTAAAAAAAGTAAACCTTTGACATTCAGCAAACCAAATTTAAACCTAAACATGACCATTAAAAAAGCATGGCTGCAACAATTAAGCATTGGGGAAAAAATGAAATCTTGTATTTTGCCAGAAGAGTGATTACATACAAACATGTATAAGTAGATTACCGTTGCCACAAAATGTTATATAGTTTTTAAGCAAAACAGCTTTAAGTTTAACATGCTTAAAGTCTTTATATTATTAGTATTTTTTTTCATAGCTAAAACCGAATTGTTGGAAAAATATGAAAAAAAAGGTTAAGTTTAACATGTTTAAAGTTAACTTATCACTTAAAACCTAGAGAGTGATCTGTAAAAACAAGCATAGCTGCAACAATAAAGCATTAAAAAAAAGAAAATTCAATCTTGCATTTTGTCAAGATTTTATTAGAGACAAACATTTGTGATAAAAGTATCTTACTATTGACTTGCAAGATATATCATTATACTATAAACATGTTTAAATATTTTTTAATTATTAGTAAAATACTAGAACTTCAGTTTTAGCTATACACAATACTTGTATATATGTATATACTAATGTATCTTTTTCACATTGATTTGACAGCCCGAGAAACCCGGGCCTTAAACCCCAGGTTTATATCATAATTACAAGTGGCTAACGAAAAACATCTTACACAAGTATGGATTCAAGGTCTTGAAGCGTGGGTTTGCAATTTCAAAAAATAATGAATCTAGGGTTGGCAACCCCAGTTACAATACTTTTAGAAAAAAACAAGATAAGTTCTAATACCCATTACTCACCAAGGTTTAAAAGTACGGAATCGAGCCTCGAGGCGTTTTCCCTTCGCCTCATGAGGCGTAAGCCTCAAGGCGTAAGCCTCAAGGCGTAAGCCTCAAGGCGTAAGCCTCAAGGCGTAAGCCTCAAGGCGTAAGCCTCAAGGCGTAAGCCTCAAGGCGTAAGCCTCAAGGCGTAAGCCTCAAGGCGTAAGCCTCAAGGCGTAAGCCCGAGGCGGAATTAAAAAATAAATATAAAAATTATATATTTTATAAAAAATAAAATACAGACTAATTTCATCATAAGATTCATCAAAAACATCAAAAAACACACATTAAAAAGACATAGAATGTTTGAAACTGACACAAAAAGTCTAAAACATCGAAAACAAAGTGTAAAACCCCCTGAGGCGCCTTGAGGCGCACATGAGGCGCAGCATTTCTCAGCGCCTCAGCCATATGAGGCGCACATACAAAATAACCCCCTGAGGCGCCGCCTCAGGCTCTTTTCTGGGCGCCTCGCCTCGAGGCGCACGCCTCAACCGTTTTTTAAAACCATGTTACTCACTTTTGAAGAAACAATAGTTTTAACAGTGTAACATTCTCATTAACAAGTTCACTCCACAACCAGTCACTACTTAGATTGACATTAGTTACAGAATAGCCCATTTAGATTAAGATCAACAACATATTCACGCCTACCTTTCATTTAGCTGAAGCCTATAAAAAACCTCCAAAAGAACTAATAAGAAGTTGGGAGACAAAGTGACAAAGCACAGGTAAAAAGGTGAAGAGCATATCCAAGGTACAACAAAGGACTAGTATAGACTACTAAAACTTATCTTTTTCATGTTTAACATAGCATATCCCTATATTAGCCACAACTATGTTTAGTGTTCTTGGATCTTAGAATATTCGTAAAAGGGTCTTATTAAGATTTATTAAGAAAAGTGGCACATTACAAGATATTTTGTGATTCATTAGAAAGGTTAAATAATCAACTTGCACATTAGAGTTCAATGCATGCCCCGTCAACACCATGGGCCTTGGTGAGGGCAAGGACCTAGACTTACGCATCAATGTTATCATGTCCCTAATCCCCAACCCACACAAGCCTAAGAACTTGTTGCATCAGGATTGCCCTCTTTAATTCAATATGATTTTCTCAAACAAGCACTTCACAAAGCCATCGCAAACCCAGTTAGATACAATGAATATGAAATTGATAATATAGGTTTGTTTTAAAGGTAATTGGTTGCTATTAACCATCATTAAGGTGATTAATGAGACATGCTTCAAACATTTAAACTTGAGACTATATAAGTTTCAATTCAACTCTAGTAAACTTTAACTGCATAAAAAGAAGACGAGAACTCTTAAAAGCAAAATCTAATCACTCTAAGATTTGAAATTTTGACAAGAGAGAAAGGGATCATGTGTATGGGGTGTGATGTGATGCATCTAATTTTTAACATCAGTTATTGCAATGCATATGCCAGGCACCACTGTTGAGCTTCTCTTCTATTTCTCATGTGTCTTTGCTTTTGGTTTCTGAATAAGTCAACAAAGAATATTCTAGTAGCTACAGCTAGCACAGCAAGGCAAGCATGAGTGCTCTCAAAACAGAGTTCCAAAGTTCCACCAAGGTGATCATCATTATATTAAAGTTATTAAAACATTATTTTGAAACCTCCACCATAAATCAGCACAATAGTTTCAGGCAAGTCACCCATTGTAGCACGAATGAGATCTTACAGAGATCAGAGTATCAGACAACTGGTGAAAGAGTGTCGCTGAGTCCTAAAGACTAAAGAGCCTATCATGCAAATGCAGTCATATAGTGGCCGCGACCAAAGTGATCAAAGACTTCAGGGTTAAATAGAGACTGGGTCAAAGCTGCTGCGTTGAATCAGGGTCGTAATAGTAGTCCAGAATTAAATAGAAAGAAAGTGAATCAAGACCTTAGAGTTAAAAGAATTAAAGTCCAACAAACAGCATCATGTTAAAGTTACAAAATAAATGTATTGATTTCCAAAGTGCTATCTGTCAGTTGTCACACCTAGAGAAAGCGCAAAGCAATGTAGCACAGCTGAGGCCCAGTCCCTACGCCTGTCCTAGTTGCAAACCTTGTGCATGTTTGACTACTATGATCCCATCCACCCAAAACAATAAACTTTAGATCACTATAAATAACATCAAAAAAGGCTAAGAAATATCTATGTATCATAACAGATTCTAGTTTCAAACACCACATTTCACAAAACTCACAAGGCATCTGCAGCACATAGCCTAAGAAGTTTCCAATATCTCCATCATTTTTAAGGTAGGTTTTTCTCAATCAGGAAAGCTATTAGTTATAACCACTAGGGGCCTAGCCTAATCACCAAACTTACATTCAAACTAACTGCAAATACACCCAAATATGCATCCATCAATCCACACATCAACCAACACTTCCTAATCAACGTAAAGGCAAAACCTGTATATAAGGCGTAAGAAGCGAGAGTTGCAACGCCCAACCAAATTGAACACCAGCAGCCACCGTACAGCTCAAAATCAACGTAATCAAACTACAGTTCTCCGTCGGCGATCCTCGCGGAGAAGAAGCACAACCAGAATCATCACCATTAGAAAACCTATCCGAACGTCCAGATTCAACTCGTCCATTCGATTCATCTTCGAAACTCATCATCTCAACCTCCGCATCCACATTATGCTTGAGGTTTCTGTACGGCACGCGTATCGACACCGAATCCATTGCTTCAATGCTCAATTGTTCACAGTTGCGTACACGAATTACGCATTAGACATTAGAGTTGATGTAGATCTGGTGAATTGAGGACGTTTGTTGACTTTTACCGGTAGCCGGAGATGACGTAGAGTTTAGTCGAAGTGACCGACACTCGACACCGACACCGTCAGATTTCGCCGGTGAGATGTGTATGTGACTTTGGATCAGCGGAAAGTGGCACTGCCGTTGATTAGTCAAGTGGCCCCGCGTTTGATTCCACTTTGTAGTTTTTCGTTCAAGAAAAGGTTTTAAAACTTAATTTGGCTCGCGGGCTGAAACCAGGTTTGTTAGACTCGGTTCAGTTTTGATTGAATAGTGAGATTAAACACCGGAGTGTTTTAAAGTTTGATTGAGATTACGGGTTGAAACTTGAAAGTCGGGTTGTGTTTTCCCTGTCTAGGTTTGTATATGGTGGTTGGAGTTTCGTGCTTTCATGATTTGTGTTTAGTGTTTTATGTTAAATATTATGTTTGACGGGTTAGGATTTAGGATTTGGAGAGTTTTTAGTTTTTGTTTGGTTGTATGATCTACGTGCACCTTGATTGAATTATGTAGTTAATGCGTGAATTTAACTACTTGATGAAGTATCATGTTGTTTATTATTGAACAGTCTCAAACAAACATACGTCCACTCATTGACAAAATGTACCACACATATGTAAACCCAACAACAATCCAGAAGTACCAAAACAACTCTTAGATGCGTCCTGCACATCATCATCGAGTAAAAGTATATGTAAAACACATCTCCATTTCAGAAAAATTTAGGGTTTATGATAATGAACACCAGATAACCGCTTGGAATGCAAACATTAAACATCAGTGGGGCAAGAGGAACCACCGAAACAAAAAACCAAAACAAACTTCCTGAATGATGTTATTTCACAAAGAAAATCGCCAACAACACCAGATGACTAAAATGGCTCTCAGATTGTCACACCCTCAATTTCCACAAACTGAGTTTTACCGTTAGGCGCGTGACATACCAGGATCCCAGTCGTTAGTTACACCAAACGACAAAAAGATTACAAAACGTAGTTGTTCAATATTATTAGAAAATCCCAAAAACATAATTAATAATGAATTCACGAAAACATTCGCGGAAGCGTAAACATTCACAATTCAAATAGCGCAAGACACTCGCAACCCAAAGAATATATAATTTGCAAAAACAATGTTTAATCGTTTAAAGAAATCAGAATGTATGCAAAAGTGAGATGCTCCTAGCCGTGCACACCTTAAGGACCTGAAAGAAACATGCTAAAGTGTTAATACAGGGTTAGTGAGTTTAAAGGTTTTGATAAACAGTACTATAATCGAAAGCAGATCCAGTAAACAAAGTAATATCAGTAGATAGCTAGTCTACGTAACAAGTTACATAGTGTATGAAGTTCGCCACGAAAGCTGACAAAGTAAATGTATGCCTCGGTTGTGGCTACCAGGCCACAACAACAGAAAATTAGGTCAATTAAACATCCGTTTGACGTGCAGTCGTGCTAGCGCGGGTGGGATTTGTCAAACCCAATAGATCTACTCAGAATTACCTCGTTAAAGTACATAAATTAACGGTTCGAAAGTGAGGACTTAAATTGGTACAACACTAGTAAGCATGTGATAATACAGTAATACTGATCAAATGAATGAACGTTTAGAAGAACATGTGTCTTTTTCCCAAAAGGAATATATGTAAAGTGGGGTCGTAAACTCACCTTGAATATACAGCAATAAATAAAAGCAAGCACAAGGGATTTGGTTCCGATTAACCTGAATTTACATTAGTATTATATTAATATAATTTCCAAAACTTTCTTTTTTTTTTACAGTACGGTTTCGTGTTCTCGACTCGGTTACTAGGTCAGCCAACGACGTTTACCCCCATTCCCAAACAAGAACAAGCATACTCAAACTCACCCAAGCATAAAACCTAATTATTCACATATACTCCAGACCTTCATGAAAGTACTCTTCATATATTTTAATCACAAACTTTTTTATAATAAAACTCAACGTTTGATTATACACACCCTACACATCTTAAAGCATATCGGTCCATGCGTGACACAATTAGGGTAACATATATCTGTAAGAATTTATACATTCAGAATATTCACTTTACAATTAACACACATATATTACATTATATATATTAACATGTATTTTATATGTAGTATGCAATACACCACTCATGCATATTTTATATTATATACCACAACGCACATAAGCATTTTATTAAGGTATTTGCATACACATGCATCAGGAACTAATGTGAATATATATATATATTATATATATAATATATATATATATATATATATATATATATATATATACTAGTAGAAAACCCGCGCGATGCGGCGGCGATAGCAACAATTTACAACATGATACTTATTTTTTTTAGTAAATGTATCCGCTTATGATATATTGTATTATACGTCTGTTAGTTTTCTTATTTATGTTTATATCTATATATACCATGAAATTTATTTGCATATTTATTTGCATGCATTTATGTTTATATGTATATTATAACATTCATGTGTAGTAAGATATGTTAAAATGTTTGCAGATTTAATCATTCACTGGATTGTCCTTGTGGCGTTGACCATTCAAAAAATCCCCTCTATTAAACGTGAATAGTAGAAAACCCACGCAATGCAGCGGCGTTGACAAAATAGGCCGTAGAAAAGAAATACTAAATAATAATATGTTATCAACAATGGTATACGTCAAGCTAATTAATTTTTTTTTTCCTATGTTGACTATTGAAGGAAATACACAATTTTCTACGATTCTTAATCAAATACGACAATGAGAAAGCTCACATGTAGTAGCCATTGTAACAAATTAACTCCAAGAGGCACACATACAAAGAACTTAGTGTTTCAATACAGAATTAGTCTTGACTTGTTGGGATTTTGTGAACACGATTAAAACAATTTTGCAAAGTTAAATAGATAATGTATCACACACCATTCACGAGAAAAACACCTAAACAGGTTATATTAACAAAAAAGAATGTGTTTTGTTACTTGTATAAACTTTTCTTCCTAGATTAATGTCAAAAGGAAGCAATCGCTATAAAGAACGATAAGGAATAATCAACTTCACTTACAAGAGTAGGTTCACCTCCACCAAACCTAAAGAAATTCACATCATATACAAATAAAAACAACTTGTATGAAACTTAATTTGTTTTCTCGATAAATGTACAAAATTGAAACATTGCCCAGAAAGATGTAATATGAATCACATGTGAAAGGAATTAATGTAATATGAAATGTGGTTTAGAGCGACTTTTGTTTTGGATACGTCCGCACCATAAAGTATATCTATTTCATTTGTTATTTCACATCGACTTTTCATACATTTTGCATTTTTTCCAGTGTATACTTTTCAATACATGCATAACATTCTTTTCATATGATTAATGAAGGTAAACAATTATACTCCCTACAGTACTTTTTGGTTATTTTGAGGTAAATCATTTATATATTAATCACCGGATCCACACACTAAATCCACCGCATGTAAACCCTTAAAGTGATACCCTTAGGTATAAAGTGCTCGTCACCGTCACCGTCACCGTCGTATCCCTACCATCATCCTCGCCAAGAATGAAGCTACGACTAAAAAACTAACCGATTATGTAATAGTTGTCATTGCAACAAACTTCACAATTCATACACAAAAAACTAAACCTTTAGCATGTTCAAAAGAGAGGGTTAAAAGTATACCTTAAGGAAAACGATATACAGACATTCGTGAAATTAACAATACTATATATACAGACATCCATCAAATTAGGTTATGCCATCTTGTTCAAATCCACAAAGTAACTTTCACGAATTCCACTTGTTTTGTAAATGGCAATGCTTTAACAACAAAAACACAATGAGGAAACAATATTTATAACCAAAGACAAGGAATTTTACACTATATACTTGATCACTGGGTTGAAACAAACTTCCTGCAAAAATATAACATGAAGTTAAATCATTAATAATAGGATTACATTAATTAGTTATCAAAAAGTTCTAATGTATTACTGGGAATCTGTCTATTTAAAGCAAATTTTCTATTTAAGTAAAGAAATTAGCAATTGGATTTAATTTGATAATTAAAAGAACTTACACTAACATTTAGACAAACGTCACAGCCTCAATCAAAAACTTATCAAATTGAAGAATAAATATCGATCATAGTTGATAAAGAAAAATATAAACCTTGGTAACCAAAAACAAACATTAATGAAAAATCACAAAAAAGTAATTAATTGTTGAAGTTAATTTACCTATATCCAAAAAATATACCAAAAATACATCTCCATGATGTCAGAGATTGACAAAATATACAAAAAAGTTCTAATTGTTGAAGTTAATGTACCAAACAAAAAATATAAACCTTATCGTCAAGAATTCCACTGGTCTTTTCGTTTCCAGCTCTTTCTAATATACCTATATCACAGAAATGGTAATACTTTAACAATAAAAAATGAAACAAGCATCCTACAATCACACATCCAGACTTTTATGGTAAACATGCCACACATAAGATATTACTTGGCAAACCATAAATTTTAATTCTACATAGGACTATCCATCCAAGTATGCTTGATACCCATTTAACTGCTTGAACAAGGGAACATCATTTAGGCAATGTTTGAATGTGTTTAAACATTTAGTGCACTGATGCCTCATCTTTTCCTCTAAATCTGACTTTTCTATCCTTAAAAATGATCGATACCAGTTTCGCTAGAGACTATAAACTAAGTATTTTGCACTTTTACTTTGCAATAATCACTTTTGTAACTGATTTAAACATCATGTTTGCCTTTTACCAAAAAGTATGGGTATACAAGGCTACAAGCATAAAGTATAATATTTTACATAATTTCAACTATGTATTGTACTCTTACACTCAACTTTGACAATAGTTTCATAAGCATATTTATCATATATTTTTTAATTTTAAACATTGCAATAATGCAGATGACTTTAAAAGTGCAACTACATACCTATAGATCATGATTTTTTTTGTCACTAATGCAGTAATGCCTAAGCTTTTTTGTTGTCAGCCTGGTCTTAGTATAATTTGGGAGAAATATTATGAAGAGGCACATGCTGTTCGTTTTGTAGTTGATGCATCTTGGCCATCATGTTTTAAATATTCTAAATCTACTCATGGTAAATTATCTTTTTTATTACGTTAGATGCTTACCTTTTGTGGTAAAATATTATGACCAGAATATTAATATCACATATGCTTTTACATGGTTGTTCAAACTTGAAGCTACCCTAAGAGTTCAGTCATACTCTATACCAAAAGTGTAACACTGGACTTCATAAAGGAAACACATAACTATTATAAAAGAATACAAGTTTTTGCTTCTTTATTACAATTTTATGGTGATTTGATCTCATATATCCCCTAAATTTTCAAGATTTTATCTAGGTTATTGTTTGTTTCATCATTTTATCTCCAAGCACAGACTTGCTTGGTTAATCTAATCCTCATATATCATTTAGTTGCTATTTTAAAATCACTTTAAAAGTCAACTATCTTAGTCATACATAGAACATATCTATAGGTGTATAGGTAGGGCTCATTTTATCATAATTTGATTTGAGAGGAACTTTAAAAGGTTCAAGAGTATAAATTTGATCATACCGTTGGTTTTGTCACTTTAGTTCACATGTAATCCATAAGAGAAAAGTAAGTTATTCTAGTGAAATTTAGTATCAAAATTTTAGGAGCATCGAGTTGGTCACATCTCATTGATGCTATGCAGTTATTTATACTAGTTATTTGCTTATCGGGTTCTAAATCTAATATATCAAAAGGCAGATTTAAGGTTGTTTGAAGTTGTTTAGTAAGCAGTCCGAAGTAGCTTATTTCCAAAAGAAATGTTCACTCAAGAAGTAATAGTAGCCAATCAATAATGGTCAGGCGAACAAGAACAATATGAAAAAACAAAAGATAATAGAATCTACTTTTACACATAAGGTGTTGTGAGTAAATTAACGTCCTGAAATCTACAATGAAACTAAAGAGGTCTAATGAAGTGGCATGTGAGGAACCTAAAATATGTCGCAGTTGTGCCATGTAAGCTAATTAACACTCGCCGATGTATGAAATCAACTGAAGGTGTGCGCCCCTGATTCACAATAAGAAAGCTCAGCATGCGTATACCCACAGACACCGAGAAGAAGAAACGAATTGTACCTAATGAAGCCGACACCCAACTCGTAACCGGGTCATCATCATTTGCATCCTCTTTATAAACGTTGGGGATGGATTTGGAAACGGTCATGACGAATGAAATCGTGAACCGATCGAGACTATTTGATTACCAATTAGCATTGATGATGGGGGATCCAATCGGTCGTGAACCGGAGAAGGGCAAAGGAATGGCCAATGGGACGCTTGAACCGTCGAGTGGAATAGGCGGAAGGAAGGGGGAGAAGATCGTAAACCGCGGGGGTGTAGCGGAACGATGCACAGTTGAATGGTGGTTTCACTAATAGTTGCTCCTCCTCGGATTGAATGCGAGGGTAAAGCAGACAAGTGAAGAATAAATGAGTGATTGAATGAGAGGGTGGAGAAGAAGAGGAACATGAGCGTCTTACAAACTGGATGGAAATTCCAATTTTCCTAAGTTCCTGCATTATATAGTAAAGAAAGATATATATATATATATATTATTATATATATATATATATATATATATTATATATATATATATATATATATTCTCTCGCATGCATAACCAAATCATTCAAATCATCACTATCCAAGAACACTCACACACGACAGAACAATATACATACATAAAAACATACGTGCAGCACACATCCATCATCAAAATCACACCCCAACCAAACCTATGGCCACCCTCCCATTACCACTAGAACCCATAGCCTCCAAACACACACAAACGCACAAGAATACCCAAGCTATGCAGACCGAGAGCACCAATACACACCCGAAATAGAACATACATACTAAGCATACAGTCGCTCACACACAAACATATATATATACATATGCAACCAATCGATACACCATAGCGGACAATACGTACAATATATACATGAGGCCACGAGCACACACACGGTTGCACACCACAACCAAAACCATCCTCCCAAACCCAACCGAAACACACACAACAATAACATCAAACCGGAACCCAAACGAAACCCGTCGTCAAGAAATAGTAACCGAAACGAAACTATAACGCACCGCAATGAACAACATAAGGAAAATCATACCGTATCGTTTATGGAAGGCGACGAAACTTGCACAAAAGAAGGGGGTGTGTCGGTCGACCGGAAGCACCCGATTTCGGGATAGAGAAGTAACGGAACAGAAAGGCTGTCGATATGCTTGCTTGCTTGGGTAAGGGAAGGGAGTCGACGACAGGTTTCTCGCAGCAAAAATTAGGCTTACGGGGAAGAAGGTTGTCGATGTGGATGGGGAACCATGGGTGGGTTTGGTTTACCGAATGGGATGCCTAAATAATAATAATATTAAGGTTAATTGCAGTTTAGTCCCTTCTGTTTTATAAAGTTTGCATCTAGTGTTTTAATTAGTTTTGGTTAAATAATAATAATAATAATAATAATAATTAATAATAATAATAATAATAATAATAATAATAATAATAATATAATAATAATATAATAATAGTAGTCATCTCATTTAACGATGGTAACCTGAAAACGTGGGTTGTCACACAGACGAGGCCAGCACGTCATCATCAAGCAACCCAGAACCATTAAACGACAGCTGACACGGATAGCATGTAGAGGTCACCGGCGGTGGTTCTCAAGACGGAGGTAAGTGACGACGGTGAAAAGAATCGTTGGATGACCATTGGTCTTCACTACGACATAGTCGCCACCTAAGGCGGCACACACAGACCATCACGTGGCGTCTATCGCGACCTTCTTAGATGGTCCACCGGCGAGAACAACGTGACACACCACCGTGGCCACATACCCCAGTCGAGAACAACAAAGCATTTGCCATTACGTCAAAGTCGGAATGCCACTGTCACCGCCTCCCATCACCAAGGCCACCACCATCTGCACAAAATCCAAGAATAAAGGGAGGAGCCATGCACCAACAGTAACACATGAGGGTGCCGACAGTACCACCCACGACGACTTATGCTCCACCGCCTAAACCCTAAAGATGACCAGCTTTCCTTCTCTATAAAGACATAATGCATGAGGGGCTTGTACGCGATGGGAACCAAGGGCGCGAACGTCTAGCCGGAGACAGTGATGAGAACCAAGGGGCGAATGTTCAGGCGGAGCAGGTGGCTGACCGGAAACATCCACCAGCCGGCAGGTCCCTCACACACAATCTCTCTCTAGAATGAAACCCTCAAAACAAATGAACAAAGCTATGAAACAAAAACCCTTTAAAAGCAAAACAAAGTAAGAAAACAAAACCCTTTAAAAAAACAAAACAAAGCATGCAATGCATACTTGTACCCTGTGCATAAAAATCACAAAAACATTATTCATCACGTTACTTTATTCATATATAGGTTAATGAAAGATTACAAGAGATGGAATTATGAAGATAAAATAAAGAGTTAAAAAGAAAATATCATGTAATTTATCAAACATTGTTTAGGAGTTTGACGGAAATTAAAAATAAAAGTTATTTGTTACGTGTTTCTAAGTTGAAAGAAAGAAACAAAAGTTACTCATATGTGATAATAAAGGACACACATTCTCTTCTATGTTAAGTGAACGGGTGAAATTACGTTAGTTATGTATTTAACTACGTCTTCTAAAAATCCATCTATTTAAAAAAAAAAAACCAAAAGCTTCTATTTGCTCTCACTCTCTTTCTAAAAAGATTTGGGAACACTAAACGTGCATATCAGGATTTTAGAGTTTGAAGTTAAGTTTTTAGTTTTCACAGCAAAATCTTAAAATTCGATTTGGATGTAAATTCGTACAAATCTACCCAAAATGAAGACCAACTCGTATCACTTCACACTCTTTCTTCTCCCACTTCGAAAGTGTAACCCTCGCTTTCTCTCACCCTAAAAGTTCATCTCAACTCCAGTTCAGCTTCACGACATCATTTATTGGGTACAGATTGAGCGTATACGTAGTTAATTGTTGCTGATTGTAGCTGATCTGCTTGGATTTTGCTCTGAAACATGAAAGAACACAAGGATGAGGTGTTGTTGAGTGGTAAGGAGTCTGCTGGCACTGTTGATTCTACAACAAGTGATGAAGTTGTAACCAGGAGGGGGAAATAGAGGGGCTTTTTGGTGAGAGAGATGGTGAGGATATGGTGGTGGATGTTGTGAGTGCTGATATGGTGGTTGATGAGGGTGGTGGTGCTAAGGTTGATCGTGTTATGGAAGACGTTGGTGTGGTTAAAGAGGGTAATGATGATGTGGTTGAAAGTAGAGTTGAAGCTTTAGAGAAAGTTGCGGTGGAGGTTGTGAGTGAGGAGGGTGTGAAGGGAAGTGTAGAGGTGGTTAAAGAGGTTATTCAGGAGAATGTGGTGACTGCTGTTGTGAGTGGATCGGATTGTGGTGATGACAAGTCTGGAAAGAAGCCAGTGATTGGAGATTCTAAAACCCGGTTGTGAAGCATCAAGCAAAGAGGCTGAAGCCGGTAGAGGAGAAATTGAGGTAATAGAATCTGTTCAAGAAGCGGCTGGTGGAGATCATGTGTTGAATGAAAAATCTCGAATGGAAACTGAGGTTTTAAGTTTCCTCAAAGATTCAAGAGTCAAGAGAAAGCCATGTGGTGACAGATGAAGGTTTAGTTGGCAAAGATAAAGCTGAAGATGGTGTTAATAATCAAGGTTCAGCGAATATGGTGGTTGATGCTGGAGCATGTGAAGATAATGTCCATGTAAACACTAAAAACACGGAAAGTCAAGCTGGAGTTGGCGAGATAAAAAAGAGAGTTTTCAGTCAACAACAAAAGCTACAACAAACGATTCCCAGAAGTCTGGAAACGGTACTCAGGTAGGTGAATCTAAAATGGTTGTTGAATTAGACAGAGGTGTGACTGAGGAGAAAGTGGAATGGCCTACAGAGTCTGTTCAAGAAGCTGCTGATGGGGATTGTGTGATGAGTGAAAAAACTGGAAAAGACGAGGATTTAGATTCTGCAAAGATTCCAGATTCAGTGACCAAAGTTGACGAGGTGATCACAGCGGAGGGTTTGGCTGGGAAAGATGAAACTCAAGGCGGTGTGGCTGAGGATCAAAGTTCAGTTTATCCTGATAAACCTAGTTTATCAAGTGAAATTGCCGATAAAGAAACATGTGCAGCTGCTGCTGTCCACGAAGATGCTGTAAATTTGGACCAGAATGATGATCAGATGAATAAAGAAGAAAGTTCACAATCAGCAACAGAAGTTGGAACACATGATGCTTCAAATTCTGGCAAAGAAACTGAGGTAGGAGATTCTAAGATGGAAAATGAACCTGAAACCGTTAAAGGAGATACTGATGTAATAGATAAAGGGGATGAAAAGGAGACTTTGGAACAACCTGTGAGCTCTGTTCAAGAAGTGACTAAGGGAGATCCCGATTCGTCAAAGACTCCACAGTCATCAATCATGGCTAGTCTTGGATTAGAGGAAGTTGATGTGGTTGCTGTAGATGAGGGTTTAGAAGAAAAAAATGAAGCCCAAGATCGTGTCCCTGTCGAACCAAGTCTGGTTAATCCTGATCATCAAACTAATTCAACTAAGGTTGAAGATGGAACAGGTGAAGTTGACCTGAAAGCTGAAGTTGATTCACCTAGCAAAAATGAGAATTCATCAATAAACCTGTAGTCGTTGATGCATGCAATAAAGTTGATGAAGTAGCAATTGCTCAAAAGGAACAAAATCCAGATGTGCAAGTGTCCACTGATGGCGGGGTTTCGGTAGAAAATCAGAGCATTAATGCCAACACGGTGACAGATAGCTCTAAACCTGATATAGTTGCACGTACTGAACCAGAATCCTCTATAGATAAGATGACACCTGGCATTGCTAATAAAGTGGTAGAAAAAGACACAGGAGGCCAAAATTTTGAGGTGGAACCTGCGCCTGTGGGTTGCGAATCAAGTGGTTTTCAAGTAGATCAAGGGTTAAATGCCAATCATTCTAATCCAGGCAATGATATCACGGCATCTCATATCAGGGTTCCAGATTCCACAGTAGAAGTTCCGACCACAGGTGAGCCCCAATCGTATTCTGAAGATACAGGGATGGACATTGATGAAGTGCTCGGTTGGAAAGATGAAATACCATCCGTGCAAGAAGACCAGCAGAAGGTGGACCCTACAAATCTCTCAAATGTTGAAGTGAAAGAAACAGAAGCATTAGAGCCCACCTTGGAATCCGAACAGTGGAATAAAACATCTGTTTCACTGCAGCAATCGTGTTATTTCCACCCACCTGAAAACGAAGGTGAGTTTTCTGTTTCTGATTTGGTCTGGGGTAAAGTCAGGAGCCATCCATGGTCGCCTGGGCAGATATTTGATCCTGCTGATGCTTCCGAAAAAGCCTTGAAATATCATAAAAAAGTTTGTTTTTTTCGTGGCATATTTTGGGGACCGTACTTTTGGGTGGAATGATTCAACAGTTTTAAAACCATTTCGGGAAAATTTCTCCCAAATTATTAAACATCTTATGAACTCAGAAGCTTTTAATAATGCAGTTCACTGTGCTTTAGAAGAAGTATCAGAAGGGTAGAATTAGGTCTCACATGCTATTGCATTTCTCATGACATTTGTGAGAATATTAAGTATCAGATTGTGGAAAATTCAGGAATAAAACAAGAATCAAGTAGAAGACACGGTGTTGACAAATCTGCAAGTGTGAGCTCATTTGAGCCTGATATGCTTGTGGATTATGTGAGATCATTAGCGAAGTCTCCATACGGTGAAGGTGATAAAATGGAACTCACAATGGCTAAGGCTCAGCTATTATCGTATGGTCGTTTCAAAGGACACCGCCAGCTGGCAGAGTTTCAGTTATGTGGAGATTGTTAGAAGTTGAACAAGTTATTAAAGATGAAACATATTCTGAGGATGGTTCTAGAAAACGGAAGGCTCTTGATTCCATTTCTGATGGTTCAGAAAAACGGCTAACTCTGCCAACTGACACAGTAACACCTAAGTCATCTTTCAAAGTTGGTGAATCCATTCAAAAGGTAGCAAGTCAACTGACCGGACCGCCTGAACAAGTAACCGGTAACATTGTTTCCGTTCAAGGGGACCTGCTCAACTGGGAAATCAAGCGGACATGCTGTCTCAACTTCACTTAGCTGCTCAAGATCCCATGAAAGGGTATGGTTTTGTGGATAATATAGTCCCATATTTCAATAGTCACCGGACAGCTGTTGTGAACAAGTCTAGGTTAAATTCATCAAATGATGCTAAGAAGAGAAAAACAATGAACGGAAATGATCCTGAAGAGTTTGAATTTGATGATGTTAATGATTCTTACTGGACGGACAGGATCATTCAGAACTATCCGGAAGATAACCCATTGCAAGATAACCAGAATGGAGGTGGACAGCATCAAATTGTGGCTTATGAACAAGAAAAACCAGTGAAACCGACCCGAAGATCAAATAAAAAACGTTTTTTTAGTAGTAATCATGAAATAGAGGCAAAGGAACAATCAGAGCTTATAGAAAGGAGACGAAAAAATTTGGCAACTGAGGTTTTAATGAAGTTCACCGAGGGTATATACTTTCCTTCAGAAATACATTTGAATAAAATGTTTCGACGGTTTGGGCCTTTAATGGAATCAGAAACTGAAGTTGATAGGGCGGGTGGGCGGGCCCGAGTGGTTTTTAAAAAATGTTCTGATGCGGAAGTTGCTCATAGTAGTGCTGGAAAATTCAACATCTTTGGTTCCATCAATGTAAATTATGAGCTCAATTATACGCCATTGATCTCCTATAAGCCTTTGCCCCTTCCAACGACACAAGATCCACCGCATGCATGCTAGTTCTTTCCAGCCAGCTTCTGGTAATTTGCTGTTTTTTTATTTTTTTATTTTTATTTTTTTAATTTCCTTTTTTTTTACAAGTATGCAGCATGTATAACATGAACCATTGCATTGCAGCTGTTGGCAACAGGATTTGGAATGAGACGGCCCCTATAAAGATTCATCCTTTGATGAGTCATGAGAGTTATAATTCTATCGCTTAGTTTCTTCATGTGAGGGTCTTTATGGACCATTTTTTGGAGGTGTTCTCCATGACGCATGTGACGAGTTTGGATTATTAAATCCTGCAGATAAATGGATAAATGGATAAATGTAACGAACTCCTGCGGCTTCTGGAGCTACAATAGCTACAATTAAAGGCAAGTATCTCTGTCGATGTAACTTGTTTGTGTTTTCAATAAACTAATGAAGCAGAGACTTTATTCTTGATTAGTTTTTAGCATGAGTTGTTATCTTCAATCGCCTAGAGCAATTGCTGTTTTGATAGACTGTATTTTGTGCAATAATAGATATGTTTGTGTTGTCATCTAGGAAAAGACCTGTAGCAGGTAAGGTAACAAGTCGGAATGGGCTGGGTTAAATCTTTTATAAACGTGTGATGACAGGTTGACCCTTTTGTAGCTTTGTTTTTATATTTGACACGTTTGACTTGGTAAAAGACGGACCAAATAGACCCAGTTGACCAACTCCATATGGTCATGCCGCTGAGTTTCTTACAAAACTGTATCGGGGGGTTGTTAACTCTACAATCTACGTATGTAGTTTAGTTCTTTTCTTCGTAATCACAATTAGTCTCTAATATCAACGTTTGGTTTTTACATTACTATCAGTGAAGCAATGTTGTTATCTTAGAACGGCTAACTCACTGTATTGTTTTAATATTTTTGATCTTAATCTACATATTTTGATCATAATAAGACTTGAAACCATAACGGTATGTCCATATGCAAAGAAAGAACTTTTCAACATGTGATAGACCTTTTCAACACGTGATGCTGCCAGGTAGGGTGTGCAAAAACCGAAATAACTTAACCGTAATCAAAATAACCGACGCAACCGAACCGAAATAACCGAAACTGCTAAAAAACCGATGGTTTGGTTTGACAATTTTTAGAAACCGGATTTTTCGGTTCGGTTTTGGTTTTGTTTGTAACAAAAACCGAAAAAACCGAACCAAAATCATACAACCAAACTTGCATATTTAGAGTTGTAATTATACACTTATAAACATTAGTAGCCTATTAGTTACTTAATTAACTTATGTTATCTAAAAGAAAATAAATATTTAGGTTTCAAGAATGATTTTAAACTTTTTTTTGTTTGAATTAATAGATTAAAATGTTTTATTGAATTTTATGTTCTTATATTTTATGGATTGTATTGAATTTTGTTGTAAACTAATTTATATGAATATATAGATTATATTTAAACAGCAACACAATTATGTAAGTCCAAAGTTTTTAGTTTGAATTCATTACTTTAAAATATTTTTTCCTTAGAAACTTGAAGCCCAAACGGTAAAACCGAAAAAACCCGAAACCGAAGTGAAAACCGAGAACCAAAAACCAAAAAAACCGAAACCGAACGGTTTTAAAAACCTAGAAACCGAAATATTGGTTTTTGGTTTTGGTTTTAGACTAAAACCGAATCAAACCGACCATGCACCCCCATAGTGTTAGGCCATAGGTCTTTGATGTCAACCAATGTTATTGGGCCTTGTCAAGCAACCCAATATGCACTCATGATCTTATAACCTAGTAGTATTAGTGATTGTCTTTTATAAAATAAGTGTGAGTTCGGATAATTGGTATTTAGGAGTAAAATTATTGTTGAAAAAAAGTAACCCCACGTGCTTGGTTCTTTAATGTATACAAATTAAATGCGTAAAACCAAAAATCAATACATGCAATTCGTTTTGTTTTTGACAATGATATCAATATTTTTGTAATGATGCCGAATTATTAACATCTAATCCATTCTATAATTAATAATCAACAAGCTCAAAGTAAGTTCATCATCTTGTTAAAGTTAACCCTTACATAATCAATCCAACTTTGTGTGGGGAGGAAGAAATATTCATCATATTCCCATGAAGGCATGAAGCTGCCATGGTCCTGATGCTTGATGGCGATCATCACCCTGAAGAACAAAGGAGATGTAGAAGTGGTGGAGAGATATGGGTCCAACATGATCTACAGATAATGTTGGAACTTAGAAAGAAACTATTTTTTTTTGTGGGGTGTGACGAGTTTTAAGGATATCTTTGTGGTGGGTATGGGCTTTTTCTGGTTTTATTTGGTTTGTAGACTTTTCAATAAGTGGTGCCCAAATCGGTTAAAAAATCCAGGTTAGTAATTAAGAGAACTGGTTCTCCAATAATCGGTTCTAGGTGACGTAAAACCTACCAGTCCAAATCAATTAGGTTATTAATCGGACAGTGTTTTTTCTAAATTTATAATAAAAAATCAATTTAATACGGAATATGTAAAGTTATAAAGTTTTACTTGTATTTATTTTTAAAGTTTAAATAACTAGGTTCATGGTAATATTTAAACACATGTTTAATGCGGTGAAACGATTAATAATGCCAAACATCTCTTCAAATTACTTTTTAAAACGTTTGTTTCAACTATCATTTGTTGAAAAATGTTGGATTCATTTTCAAAATCATCTAACTTGGTACACATTAAATATAATTGGTAAAACACCAAAAACTCAGGAAATAATAAACTTCTGATAATAATGTAGTTGTGGTTTTAAAAACTTCAAACAATTCTATTATTTTTTTTTAATAACTACCCAACTCGTGGCAGGAAAGCTCATAACCTACCCTACCCTGAGAGGCAAAACGATTATGAAACATTTCTAAAGTATGAGTGTTTTTTTTTTTCAATTATTAAAAGACGCTCTAAGTATTTTGTGAAACCATATTATTCATAATACTTTATGTTGTGACAAGACTAGGTTAGAGGTGTAGAAGATGGATAACGTATTTCATAACATGTCAGCATTGGTGATGTCCTCTTTGCATAGTTCCAGTTCCAAGGTAAGGGAGAAAGCGAGTTGCACTCGCTAACCGACTTAAACCCTTGCAATCATAGATGTAGAAATTCGTAGAGAGCTTTTGTTAGGTTTTGTACACCTCTTTTGAGAAACAATTTATAAGGCAGAAAAGATACACAAACCGTCTTGATTTGCATCAAAACACCCACTAGAGTCCAGTTACAAGATTTTAAAATCCAATAGTTTAAACTTTTACATACAACAGATCATCGACCTTTTATAAATCATCGATGATCGTATGCTATTCATTTTATAAATAAGAGGGACTGCATATGAAAAATGTATGTCAACATTAAAAAAAAATAATCGTCGACAGCAGGGTTCGAACCTGCGCGGGCGAAGCCCAACAGATTTCAAGTCTGTCTCCTTAACCACTCGGACATATCGACCTTTTGTTATTCAAATGTTATCTTATTTATAAAACCGAACATAATACTATATACTATATATTATAGTCTTAAAATGATATACGAAACAATGATTTAAACAGTAACACACAAACTTCTTATATACATTCAACACATGTACACTGCAATCTAATAGTTCACTTAACATCATTGATTCATTACACCAAGAAACTTTTTGAATTTTACAGGTTAATACTAACATCCTTAACGAGTACCAGAACCAACTCTAGATGACATGGATAACCTACGACCACCACCACCACCACCACCAGTGGATGTCGTACTGGATAACGAAAGCCGTCTATTGGCGGACCCCGTCGTTGGTTTCTTTTCCACGGTCCCTTTCTTCCCAGACCCTAACGGGCTTGGACTTGGGCTACGGCTCGGGCTCTTGATCGGGGTTGGGACCATGGACTTGGTCTTAGTTGACCTTGGTGAGTTAACACGTGGTGAAGACACACGAGGTGAAGAAACACGAGCTGTAGAGTCTTCACGGATTGAAGAATTTGAAATGCTATGCCTCCTGTTTCGTGGGGAGGGTGCAGGGTCCATTATGGCTTTTGGACTTGATAGTGTGAGCCGTCGGTTTGATACAGATGGTGACCGTGGTGATGAAATGGAGGGTGACCGGTCCAGTTTTTGGCTCATGTCTCCAACGGATGACGAACGGGTTAGTTTTGCTTGTGGTTGCTCGTTTTCAGTCGGGCCGCTGGTTTGGGATTCCCATGGCCGGGCTGCCATCCACCTGTCTAACCAACTCCAGCCCCATTGTGGATTGTTTGGATCCATAAATGTTGGATTTGTAGACCTTGATGGGTTCCTCCATACTTGCTGTTTATAAACACCATAAAACATATATTCAATTCATATGGTATGATAAAAGATGAAATGATGTTGCATTAAAAAGAACTAGCTCTATAAATTATAAACCAGTTACATGATAACATTTGTTCTTACTAATATTGCACAATGTTTGGTTTTCTTATTCCAGACCACTTAATATTTGTAACTAAATTACAAAAATAGAATCAATATTTTACAAGAATGAACCATTTTGGCAAAGGTTAACAAGTAAATTCGTTAATATTATATTTATGATTTCAGTTTTTACAAAAATTTCTCAATCTTAGGAAATGTAGTGTTTTTAATTTTACAATTTTATGGTGGTCGACCTTACCTGTTGAGTCTGTGCATAAGCCAGAGCGCGTTCCCTTCGTGCAGCAGCCTCTTCTTTGCTTTGCATTCTTGCTTCGATTTGCTCTTTAGATCTTCGAGTATTATCCCATTCGGTTCCCAACTAATTAAGCATTTAAAACAACATGTTTCAGTCATTATTCACCACGAGAAGCATTTCTTGAATTATACATGACAAAGACAAACCAAATCACTTACTCTTCTAATAACCAAAACAACAGAACATGAAAAAACAGTGTGAAATCCCAGAGTTTCAATATATTTGGTGTGTATCTAAAACTTACATAGGATTTCATGTTGTCAAGCTCTCTCTCGCGTTTCTGCATAAGCTGTCTTTGAAGGGCCTGGTTTTCTTCAGACATTCTGATCCTCCTGGCTCGAACCTGAGACTGCACACGGGCCAGAGTCTGCATACATCTTAAAGTGGTTATTGCTTGTCGTTTCACCGATTGACTTTGAACCAACACTTTTAACCTCACAAGCCCTTTCAAAGCCCGTAACTTTCTCCTTGCCTTCAAACACCCAGAATCATTATATCAGCATCCTTACAACGCAACAATAAAACAACTTCAACATTTGGTTACAATAAATACATTACCAAGAAACGCCGAAAAGCTGTCTGAACCTTAATGGCAGCCACTTCTTCCTTGGATATACCCAAGAACCGTCTAAAAGCTGCTGCTGCTGCCGCTGCCATGGAACCAGGTTTGCTCGGTTCATTCTCTGGTTTTGTGGGTTTCTTCTGCTCAACCTCCGGTTTTGTGGGTCTGCTCGCATATTCAGGCTTTGCAGGTTTGTTAGGCTCATGGTCAGGTAAGGTGTCTTTGCTTGGCACATTTTCTTGTTCTGTGGGTTCACTCGTTTCAGCCTGTTGTTCTGCAAACTTAAGGTCATCCTCCTGTTCGGGTGGAGGAGAACGAAGTGCAGGCGTGGCGAATACAGATTCGGGTTGTGAGGAATCTGTTTCAATGTTCTTTTCTTTTCCAAACCATGATTTCTTAGAAGTGGTTTTCTGAGGCTTCTATGACAAAAATATGATATATAAACAAGTGTTATAACCACATTGACATTTCGTCGAACACATTGTATGCATCATTTGATGAAATCTCAAAAAGACACACCTTTTCTTTCTTTTCCTTTGAATCATTACTAGAAATGAAAGCCTTCCTCACTGCAGAAAACCAACCCCCTTTCTTCTTCATTAACTCGTTCAATCATCTTTGAAACAATAACAAAAAATGCTCAAATTGCAGATTGCAAAATCTCAATAGAAATTAAACCGAAACAGAAACACCCGTAAATTCAAATTCAACATAAGAACATGATTAATCAAATGAAACTACAACACACAGACATTAATTAAAGCCAATTACCTGAAGAAATGAACAGAAAGTTGAAATCTTTCTATCAATTCTTGTTGAAAAAAATATCAAATTATTAGAGGCAAAGAAATGTCCTACAGAAGGGGTTTTCGACTTTTCGCTATTTTGGGTAACGGGCAGTTAAGAATCGATCATACAAAAATCATTCTTATTTTGTTATTTATATTTATTTTTTTGTCCTTTTATAGTTATTTCTTTATACTTGTGTCCTGCACACAAAATAGTTTTATTGTTACAGAATACGTCAACTTAAAGTCAACCCCGTCACATCCAGCTAATGTTATTTGTAAAGTCAACCCTATCACATCACATCAATGTTTTAAGGGTCAGGCCAAACAGTTAAATTTGTTTCGTGTTACTTTTATTAATTTTATTATGATATTCTAGATTAAATAAACATATACACATATACATATATTGTTATCTTGTGCTTAAAATTGGTCCAATAAGCGGACTTGTAAGATAATTGGTTTGGTGTCTCGTTGTGATTGTGAAAACATTGCATCCCACCACCTCCCCCATGAGGCCATATCCCTCCTCAACATCACTTTAACATTGAATTCTTCTGTTACAACTAAACCCATATCTCATAACTTCATGGAGATCACACATGTACTTCCAACAAAGTTATTCCCAACAAGTAGCAGAAGCAATAGCACCATCATCTTAAGAAAGTGTACTTTGCAACATATAATTTATTTTCTTGTTGCTACTAATCCATTTAGACTGTTTATTTATCTTTATTAAATTGAACTTGTATCCGAATATCATACATATGTATACTAAAAAAATCAATATGTTTGTTTTTTCTAACGACCATCTACTAATGTAATAGTGACACAATCAACTGAAGGTGGTGATACAGTTGATGGAATCAAGTTTAGTTCAAAGGCGGTTTTCTCGGTGAAGAAGGCAGGTTGTTTAGGAGGTGGCAACGGCCCATCACCGCCCAACATTGATACCACTGAAGACATAGTTGGTCTATCTTCGGCATGATCTTGCACACATAATAAACCAATATGTATTGACCGAAGTACTTCAAAGTCCACACATGAGTTGCATAAAGTTGCACTAATTAGCTCAAGAGACTTCCCTGCTTTAAACAGTCTCCATGCCTGAATCATAAGTTCAACAAGGAAAAATAGTAGTAATCTCATATAATGATTTATGAAGTCTGGTGAAACAGATGAGGTTTACGTTTACAGGCCTAATTATTTATGTAGTTTGGTAAGATTGCATGCGCACAATATATATAAACGCACACAAAAACAACACATCTGCATATTAAGGGAACATGCAATCAGATTTGCCAAACTTACATGTCCAAGAAGATTATCATTATGATCTTGATGAGAGAATCCTCGGTTTTTCTTCCCACTCACGATCTCCAACAACAAAACTCCAAAGCTGAACACATCTGATTTCACTGAGAAGTGCCCGTTTGCTGCATACTCTGGAGATATGTAGCCCCTGAGTTGACGTTAGGGGCCTATAAGCTTATGTAATATTAAGAAAAGTGAAATGAGTTCAAGTGTCCAAAAAGTTTATTGATTCTTACAAAGTCCCAACAACTTTGTTAGTGTTTGCTTCACCCTCATGTCCACGAAATCTTCTAGCTAGACCAAAGTCAGATATCTTGGGATTCATGTCAAGATCAAGCAAAATGTTTCCAGCTTTTAGATCTCTATGAATAATTCGAAGGCGTGAATCTTGATGTAGATAAAGAAGCCCTCGAGCAATACCATGGATAATGTGGAAGCGAGAAGGCCAATCAAGCATCAAACTTTTCACTTCATCTGCACAAAGATCATCTTAAACATGAAACATGCACGTGCTAGTTACATGTTGAATTAAGAATTTATGATACATATCATGTGATGAGAGTCAAACCAAATATAAATGAATCGAGGCTTTTGTTAGGCAAGTACTCATAAATTAACATGAATTCATCTCCTTGTATACAGTATCCCAAAAGCTTTACAAGATTTCGATGCTGAAGTTTACTGATACATCTTACTTCATTTTTGAACTCATCAAACCCTTGGCTGGAAGTTTTTGACAGCCGCTTTACAGCAATTTCTTGTCCATCCAACACACCCTAAAGATTATAGTAGATAAAACTAATGTCATAATATTTTATAGCACATATTTATATAAAATAACAACCTATGAGGGCATGACCATACATAATCCTGTAAACAAAAATAAATAGTTTTGACAAGGAACTTGTTGCATTAAATTTGGACAGGTTTGGTTCTCTTTTGCACCTGATTTAACCTTAAATGAAAAGTACATGAGAGACGGATGTCATGGACATAAGTTGAATACCTTGTAAACTGGACCGAAACCACCTTGTCCGAGCTTATTGTTGATCGAGAAGTTATTTGTAGAAGTGGCGATTTTAGACAGGTTGAAAGATGGTAACTCTGCAGGTTCTTTCTTGCTTTCATTGGTATAATCTTCCTCAAAGCTTTGTGCCGGTTTTCCTACAAAGTCATATATCAATGTGCTTCAGATTTGATTATAGATTAGTATATAGTTAATTAACCATCCTTCCAGTAAGCCTTTGACTGTTTACTGGACTCATATTCCTAACCTTTTCTCGGTATGCAGGATCGTTTCTTCTTTCTCCAAGTATACAAAGCCAGAAACAAGCATACCACAAGCAAACTAAAAGAAGTTGACAAGACCACTTTGATTACTTTCTTGTTCTTGGACTCATAGCTCGGGGAACCTCGCAATTGCTGACCTGTTAATGACACGATTAAACTTGTTTAATAAAAAATATATTATTTACTTTTTTACATTTTTTAAAATAAATAAAATCAGAATGCTAGACTCTATTATTTCACATTCTTGATTCATAAAAACATATAAAAAAAATTATAGACATAATATATAGGTAGTTAAACAAGTCTTTTGCACGTTTATACATGAGTTATATGCGTCATCTCTAACCTGTTAAACACGACAAGACTTGTTTTGCCAGCCCTGGCTGCAATGATTACGTATTATATCAACAAAACTTTACTAGTACGCACGTTTAAGTAATTATCAAACTTTGTTGGTTTCTCCAAGTCTAAAGCATTCTACACTGTTTTAAAGTCCACTAGCATAAGGTTTAAGACATAGACAATTCACAGGCTAAGCTACCAAAGGGCTTGTAGTGTATCATGATGTGTAGTAAAGGTGTTCCTCCTCAAGTGATTGATGGTTCTAGTCTCATAGTTGGCATGGTGTATATTTAAGAGTAAGTTTACAGAGCGTGTGAGTTAGTCGTTCTAAAAAAATTTACAGGCTCAGCTTTTAAAATTTAAATGTTATTCAAGGTCGATTCTTACCTGTCAATCTTACATATAGATCTCTTCCTCCACTGTTCTCTCTCATGTCTTCAAGAGAATCAAACCATAGCAAGCATCCGCTCTGGATATCTAGAGTTGCATAAGCTGTACACGAGCAATTCCTATCGCAGGTCATGTGACATTCGTCAAGTGTCATGCTCACATTGTACCATGTACTCCGCATATCTGGCAATTTCATATCTGAAATTTTCTTAAAGCCATCCTTAATGCAATCTAATGGCACTACCCGTTGACACCCACTTGACCAATCTGCTATTTTCCATTCTTCTGGTTGTGTTGGTTCAAAACCTGCTAAACAACTACACATAGGAAAGTTGTTGCTGCTACAGGTTCCAAATGGGCCACAAATGCCATAACGGACACACGCATCATAAGATGGTTTGCCAAATGATGTTTTCCTGATCCGTAATCCTTGCATCCCTCACAACAAGATTCCCAGTATCCAAAAGCTGTGCCATCGGATAAACACTACTGGAATTCGCCGACCCAGATGCCCAGATCACAGTATCACCGCCACTGAGAAGCAGTAACCTTCCATCACTACTGAGTTGAACACACCAGAAGTATCGTTGATTGGATTTCCACCGTTGGAAACACAAACAACTGTGCCGAATGATATCCTCTTGTACCATATCCCCAAGTAGCGATCATCTGAATCCTCTCGGCTGAAGAACCCCAGTTCAAAATTTTTACCAGCTGATACTATGGTCTCCCCATCTTTGATGGTCTGGTTTGCAGCTATGGTGTCTACTGCAGCACAGACTGTCAGGATGGAGACCAAAACACCTGCACATAATGAAAGTCTGTTAAGCTTCTCCATCATTGTTTCATTGCCCCTCTGATGAGCTTGTTAATAATTCAATTACCTAGTAGACTTTATGATAAACTTGACTCGGTCAGCCAATCTATGATTATTATGATATTATGGCTCACTTTCTTTGACTGCTTTGGTGTATGCAGCAACTTCCTTATGGTGTTGCCATGTATAAATCTAGTAAATTGGTTAATGGGTCAACTCATAATTTAACGGGTCATGCTCGGGTTAACCAATGATTTAAATGGGTAATGCTTCGTTTAACCGGTTTATTAAACACGTCTTATTTGGTTAACTTTTTTCAGTAAACATGTTATAGTAGCTAACCCAGGATGTTTATTACCCAACAAGGAAGAAAAGTTGTGAACCCGCATAGGAAATTAACTAAAGGTCACCAGTTGACAGACTTGACATTTTATAACTATTTTGGCATGAAGCACAGAAAGTCAAATTAAGGAAATGAGTGTAAGAGAGCCTGGGAAAATATTAAAAGTCGCTTGTTTGAACGGAATAGCAAGATGTGACACATTTACTGCTTTTTTATGTTAATGATTATCTAGTAATTTATGTTGTTCCGGACTGCACATGTCTACAAAACATTACATATACATCTATAATTGTATCGACCAAATATAATATAAGAGAAACCTACGGGTGATCATGGGTCAAGGCTGAACCGATTAGGACCGAATAATCCCACGAATAATCCCAAGACTGAAACCAAATAAGATGAAAAACGAGGACCAAGGCCTGGACTGATTTTGTGTGTTTCGGGTCAATCTCTGTCCAGTCCGGATCAGTTCATCGGTTTTATCGGGTCCACCCAAGAGAATTGTATATGGAGTAATGCATAAATCTAGTAATGATTTATGGAAATGCATACTTGTTTTGTTGGAAAATAATTGGATCGAGCACAAAAAAACACAACCGAATTTTTGGCCCAACTCTGGGTCAACTGTTTTTCCTATTGTTAAGATCAAAACAATTACAAAGACCCTACTATCTCCATCCAAAAAAAAACTTGCTCCCTAAGTTACCCTACTAATAATTGACTAATTGTGGGATGGGTTGAGATCCAAGAGATTAAATGTATTAAGGATAAACAATTTGGATGAAGACAACCTGCATGAGATGTGCAGATGTGTGTGTGCATGAAAGAACCAAAAGGGAGAGAAAATTTTATATATTTATATTTCAATCCATTTGTTACAAATAAAGTTTACATGGGGTATTTATAGGTAAACAATAATAACTATAACTAACTAATTGTGTTAACCATAACTGACATAACTACCAATAACTTTCTAACAATTTGTAAGGGAACTACGTACTATTAATAGCTTTTAGTATCAAGCATCCAGTAGTGTTATAGTGCATTCACCAACAGATGGAGAAATATCAAGTTCATGAGAGCTCTCTCCGGTGACAAAAGCAGGTTGTTTAGGTTCAGGTAATGCTCCATCACAAACCAGCATCAGAACCTCTAACTACATAGTAGGCCTATCTTCTGCGTGATGTTGCACACATAATAATGCAACATGTATTGATCTGAGTACTTCAGAGACAATGCATGAAACCCGTAAAGATTCGCTCATGAATTCAATAGAGAATAGACTTGCTTTCTTTATGGAGTCTCCATGCCTGCATCAAACCAAAACTCAATTTTTAGTATATACTAAAAGGATACTTTTTAGAAAAATAATAATTATATCTCACATGTCCAAGAAGATTATCTCTGTGGTCTTCATGAGAGAATTCTCTATTTTTCTTACTATCTCCAACACCCAAACGCCATAAATAAAGTGCTTATTGCTTGTCGTTTCAATGATTGACTTTGAACCAACACTTTTAACCTCACAAGCCCATTCAAAGCCCGTAACTTTCTCCTTGTCTTTAAAAAACCCAAATCTTTGCATTAGCATAATACAATGCAATAATAAAACAGTTTCAAGTGGAGCTTACAATGGAAATATTACCAATAAATGCCAAAAAGCTGTCTGAACCTTAATGGCAGCAACTTCTTCCTTGGATTTACCCAAGAACCGTCTAAAAGCAGCAGCAGCAGCTGCTGCTGCAGCCATAGAACCAGGTTTGATCGGTTCATTCTCTAGTTTTGTGGGTCTGCTCGGCTCATTTGGCTTATTACCCACGAATAAATGAATCAAAGATCGAAAGATGATCAAACTATACTTGAATTCAATAGAAATTGCAGGAATTCATCATCATCGATTTGTTTACATTGACCCATATATATACACTGCACTACAGTTTCTAAGATAGACATATACACTAAGAAACCTTTGACTTTACAATAATACAAAATATACACAAACTATAACTTATCATTAATTACTTATTTGACCCGTAACTTCGTATCAAACTTGTATCCAACATTTAAGTCCAACAAACACCCCCCTAATTGTTGATCAAAGTTTGAGTCTTCATCTTGCAGATCCTTGTTCCATGCTTCCTACTCCACATAGTTCTTTTCATTTGCGTCTCATGAACTTTGCTTCACACGAACTTTTCTTCACGAGATTCATATCACACGAACTTCTTCTACTTATCTTTTGCCTTTTCTTGTGTAGTTATCTCACACAAACTCCACTTGGTCTTGATGTGACTATCATATCTCATGATCAAATCTACCTCACATAGATTTTGATGATCTTCTCCGGTTGTTCTCGTATCACACGAGTGTTTGATCTATCACAAATCATTTTACTAGATCGTATCACGATTTAATTTTTCATACTTCCTTTGTTGCTTCACACAACGAGTTCTGGTTTGATCACCTCACATGATCTAGATGCTTTGTTTTCATCCTCTTACTGGATTGTTTGTTTACACCCCTCACAGGTAGTTTCCGAATCACATGGTTTTCTCTTTGCTTTGATCATGTAATCATCAAGAGAGTGGGTTCTTCGTCTTTTGTCTCAATAAAAAGAGATTCGTTACTCTTGTGTTTATTTAGACATTCATAAGCATAGTGTTCAAGTTTCTCACAACTATAACATTTGATTTGAGATTTATCTTTTGTACCCATTTTTTCTTGATGATAGATATATTCTTTCCCTCTATCTTGAGAATTTCTCATGCCTCGACCTCGTGACGAATTGAATCTACCTCGTCCATGATTTCCAGAGTGGTATCCACGGTTCATGTTATTGTCATGTTGCGTGAACAAGAGTTCGTCACTATTGTGAACATGACTTTTCTTTTTCGACTTAATTCTTTCTTCAAAGGTTTTAAGTCTTGCGATAGTATCATCTAGAGTTACATTATCTAGATCAGTGAATTGCTCAATGGAGGCAATTATCTGAATAAACCTATCTAGCATAGAGGTCAAGACTTTTCTAACTAGTGTGGGCTGGTCATATTTCGCACCACAACCAGTTGCCTTACTAACAATATTAGTTAGTCTTGATATGAAAGCATCGATGGTCTCATCGTCTTTCATCAGCAATTTTTCGAACTCAGACTTAATACTTTGCAACTGTACTTGTTGCACTTGTGTTGCACCAAGATGTCTGGTTTTAAGCGAATCCCATATTTCTTTAGCAGATTTACAATCTTGTATGTGCAAGATTAAATCTTCGGATAAAGTCTGGCTAATGTATGCCATTGCATACTTATCTTTTTTCTTATCCGAACTCGCTTGAGCAGTGGGTTCTATAGTTTCCCAAAGATCATTTGCATCTAGCATGATTTTCATTCGAATTGTCCAAGTTGCGTAATTTGTAGATTTCAATATTGGACATTAAAAATTTGAAATAATTGTTCCTTTTTCTTTATAAGTAACAACGGAATTCTTTCTCCGTCATGGTCACCACTTAAGAAAAAATGTATACACAAAGTATAACGAGATTTGGTTTCTTACCCTTGATTAACCAAAAATGATAGAAAAAAATCAAGTACAAAGAACAAATCTTTGTTTGTGATTAATCAACCTTAATCAAATCAAGGTGGGTACTAACGACCAACCAAAAGATTCTATCAATTAATTCCTTTATATTCAAAGGAAAATAAGAATGTTCTATATCAAACCAAGAACAAAGTGTCTAACTTGAACCAGGACAACCCTAAGCCATCTGACTTTTACAAGTCTTGGTCAAAATCAATGAATACAAACTCAAAATCAAACTTAAATTTGGAGCCTTTGATTTTGACTTTTGAAATCTTTGGTCGATTCTAATTAACCCAACAGGAACCAAAAATTCGGTCCTGAACGGCTATGTACAGCCCTTCAACAATCTTTCGACTTGGAACAGAGATCCAACACACCCTTTTGGTTTTGAACAAGAATTGGAATAAAACAAACCAATCAAACCTATGTGATCGGTCGATGATCAGATGATCAAATAATCAACAACAATTTGATTCTGATCTAACTAACAACCCCTTCAAATCTTTGAATTTGCAATTTTAATCAACAACCGAGTACCCGTTCTTAATTCTCGATTCTAATCGAGAACCGATAACATACGGTCAAAACAGCCCCACTAAGTGCTTTGATTTTGCGACTGGTATCAAAATTCAATTTCGAAATAGGCAATCAAACAGGGACTAATCTTAATCACTTTGGCCCTTCTTGCTTCTCCCGTTTTTGATTGTGCAACTGAGAGACAAGAACAAATCTCAGTTCTCCTTTCTGGGTTTAGTGCACGCAACAATAATACCACAGAGAATTTCGAATTTTGATTTTTCACCAAATCCAAAATGAATCTGATGCAGAGACTAACAATATCAATCACTGATTGTTAGTACAGGTCGATTTTCTTTGCTGATACCATTTATTGCCCAGGAATAAATGAATCAAAGATCGAAAGATGATCAAACTATACTTGAATTCAATAGAAATTGCAGGAATTCATCATCATCGATTTGTTTACATTGACCTATATATATACACTGCACTATAGTTTTTAAGATAGGCATATACACTAAGGACCCTTTGATTTTACAATAATACAAAGTATACATAAACTATAACTTATCATTAATTACTTATTTGACCCGTAACTTCGTATCAAACTTGTATCCAACAACTAGTCCAATATGGCTTTGTAGGTTTGTTAGGCTCATGATCAGGTATTATGTCTTTGCCTGGCTCATTTTCTTGTTCTGTGGGTTCACTCTTTTCGGCCTGTTGTTCTGCAAACTTGAGGTCATCCTCCGGCTCAGGTGGAGGAGAACGAAGTGCAGGCGTGGCGAATACAGATTCGGGTTGTGAGGAATCTGTTTCAATGTTCTTTTCCTTTCCAAACCATGATTTTTTAGAAGTGTTAAAACTATAAAACCACATTGACATTTCGTTGAACACATTGTGTGCATAATTTGATGAAATCCAAAAAAGACACTTTTTCTTTCTTTACCTTTGAATCATTACTAGAATTGAAAGCCTTCCTCACTGCAGAAAACCAACACCCTTTCTTCTTCATTAACTCGTTCAATCATCTTTGAAACAATAACACAAATTGCTCAAATTGCGGATTGTAAAAATCCCGAAAAATCAATATAAAACATGACGAACACAAAAAGTTCATGAACACAAACGAATACAAATGATCATTGATTTATTTTAAAATAAAATTTATATTTTCATCACAAACATTACACAAAATCCTTCAAAAATAAATAACTTACTTAACATAAATATAAAAAAAAATACTTGATATAATTATCATTAAAATAACTGACAAAATTAAAAATATAAACGAACACATTAACGAAAATAAACGAACACATTGTTGAATGTTCACGAATGGACATTAACGAACATAAACGAACACATTATCGAACGTCCACGAACGGACATTAACGAACATAAACGAACACATTATCGAACGTTCATGAACATAAATGAACAAACGCGGCTTGTGTTTATGTTCGTTCGTTTAACTAAACGAACATAATTTTTTTGTTCGTGTTCGTTCATTTACTAAATGATAAATGAACGAACATAAAAGAACCTCTCGCGGAACGATTCACGAACTGTTCGCTGAACGTTCAGTTCGTTTTCAGCCCTAACGCATTCTTATGATAATTATGCTTTTTGTTCATTTGTGTTTAAAGTAATTATTTTGTTACAGAAGAGTTTGGTTCTCTAGACGTTATTTTTTAAGATCTTTTAAAGAGTTGGTTCAAATTTTTCTAGACACAAAAACATTCAATGGAATTACATATTTTATCATTTACTTGTATTGACAATTACATATTTTGTTATCTAACTTTGATAATTTCTCTTATCGTCATTTTCATTCAATATTCATTAACCTATATTGATTAGGAACCAGATGCCTAATCAGTCCTTTTAACCTATTTGTGGACTACGCTAGGAGGTAACACCCTCCCACCGAATGTCATATTATGTTATATACTTATATGCATGTGACGAAACATTCATACATGTAATATGACATCTTTGTAATTGTTTATATTGGATATGTATTTATTTGTATTACATATGTTATATGCATATCTTCCTATTCAAATAAAAGAGTAAACGAAGGTTATCACGTTCATTTTTATCAAATTTTTCCCGCTTCTCTCTCCTATTAAATAACTAAATTAATTACAAATAATATACCACATTCATTCTTATCAAATTTTTTCCGCTTCTCTCTCCTATTAAATAACTAAATTAATTACAAATAATATTATTTATTAATTTTTGCATTATAATTATTGTTTTAGCAAATTAAGAAAGAGATCTCTTTAGTAATGTTATTTCTATAGAAATAGCTTTTTATAAAAAGATTTTTTTCTAAAAAATCAAACTATTTTTAGTAATATATTAAAATTGGTTTTTTTAAAGTAAATTTTTTATGAAAAACTAATAAAAATAGGAAGTTATAGTAAGGAAATTTTTTAAAAATAAAAATTTTAAAACGTTATTTGAAACAAAATGTTTACTTTATCTTTGAAAAAAACAAAAAAAAATTTAAAAAGTTCATATTATTATTTTATTACTTATAGTTATTACTCATATGTAATTTCAATCATATCATGTTTTAGTATATTGTTTTATAATTAATAATTTTTATTTTATTTAATATTTTATTTATTCAACCCGTGTAATATACGGGTTCACTAAAACTAATATGTTTATATTGTAAATATGAAAACAACACATGGGCTGTATGCACATCTTTACCCAGAAAGATGTTTGATATCCAAGGTGTCTCAATTGTTTCATTGTTTGTGCATTTTTAGCTTTTATGTTCACAATTTAATATAAAACAACTCATAATTTATAAACTGTTAGGATTACGGTAACACAAAAGATTAGAATCATGATCAATCTCAAAACATAACATAACATGTCAAGTTTCACCAGCTTCTATAATATTTCCCTTGTTACCTTTTTTTCATTCATGACATGTTGTATAATTTTTATAAAACACCTCGATCGATGAAACGATTTAATTATACAGATTTAAGGTTCAATGTTCAGGGTTTAGCGTACGAAAACACACCCGAAAAAGAAAATATTTCCTGAAATCAAATTTGAAATAAACATGGTGAGGAAACATTTTTCCCAATCTACTTTTCAAGAAAGCTGGCGTCTTCTCTCATGCCACCATCTCCACCTGCCAAGAGTTAAAAGGTGCAATAATAAAGTTACTGCTTTATGGTAAAATAATTTTACTTTTTTTGTTTAAAAAGACATACATGTCCTTTTTGTAGAATCAATTCTTTTTTTTTTTGTTTGATGTAAATATTGATCATTTTGTGATGGTTGGATGCGTACCAAAAGAAGTCCCATCTGGGTCGGACTTTGGACATTCGGTTTTCCCCATACGGGTAATCGGTCTCTGCCCTTCTCGTGTTCCTAAAGGCGCAACATCCGATGCAGTATATGCCGATTAGTAGAAGAATCATTATAACATTGAGAACTGAGAGCTTTCGCCAGTCCCTCCTCACGTCCTCCAGCACCCCGGCTTTGCACGAGTCACACTCGTAGCATAATATGTTTGGATCACTGTTCCATTTGTAGCAATCTATGTTTTGAGCCATCATTGACATCTCATAGTTGCATTCATTTGGTGGTTTGCAACATCCTGACTATAAAAGAAATATATCGAACACGAATAGTTTGTAAGTAGGGGTAGACCTACGTAAGTTACTACTTAGTACTACAAAACAGATGCTTAGTGAAGAACAAAAGGTTGCAAATATAC
Organism: Flaveria sonorensis; assembly: GCA_025506505.1. Lineage (NCBI taxonomy): Eukaryota > Viridiplantae > Streptophyta > Magnoliopsida > Asterales > Asteraceae > Flaveria > Flaveria sonorensis. The sequence goes on from CM046436.1 coordinate 8,641,827, forward strand.
ATCATTAAAGGCCTTTTAGGACTGCAATGGTTATGGCCTTAATTTGAGAAAGAAACCCGACGTTGATCACGATACAACAGTGTCGCGACGTACGGAAGAAATCGGAATTTTCTTCGCTAACCAACGAGTGAGTTTGCACGTATATCGAGTGACCGTTGTACTATAAAATTATGTAGTGACGGAATTTGAAACATAATTTTTGGTTTTTGTTAAAAGGTTATCTGTCGTCGCTAATACTCATGCAAATATTACGAAATAAACATGTTTTTCTTCTTACAGTTTTATAATTTCATATTTGTTTGTTATTCTAATCTGTAAGTATATTCAAAATAACACTCATACAAATAAAAATTTTTACCTCCGTCATAATAAAAAGTTAATGTTGTAATTATATGTATCCAACTATTATACTTGTGTAAGGAGTAAATCAATTAGACACAGTTTAAAAACCATTTTATAATAAACAAGATACATATACACGCATAATAAGTTTATAAATACATACAGATCTCCAAAACTACTGTTTACTGAAGTCACATGTCAAACGTTTATAACGTAATAACGGTATGAATTCAGAACCCAAATTTATAACTATAGTAAATCCTTAATTACCTGAATAGGAGACATATCTCTAGTCAAATAGTCAACAGGAGACCACATAACAATATCCCTACAAGTCTTTGACCCCAAAATACAACTCCTTATAGTCATCCAATACTTCTCATCTTCAACTCTTTCCCTCATCCATGGCGAATAATCCTCCAACCGATACTCGTTATACAACCTGCCCGAAACCGAGGTCCCACCACCCGCTCCTGTCACGATGAACCCGAAGATCGTGAGCGCGATCAGGCCCGCGATCAGGAGCAACATGACCACAAGATACACCCACAGAGCCCATGCTAGGTGAAAACATGCACCAATGAAGCCAATCAACGATACGATCAAGATTATGAAGCCGATGACGAGAAGTGGTGTTTGGAGGAAGCTTTCGCAGGTGGCGCTGCTTCGGGTTAACCATAAGGCGCCTCCGATGATCGGTATGGATGCTATGAGTGTGAAGAGGTTTAGTAAACCTATTACAGTGTTGCTGAACCTTGACATGTTTGGTTTTATTAGTTGTTTTGTCTCTCTCTCTACATATATATGTATTATGTATAGATATTTTCTCTCTAAAGTTGGGGATAATATGTGGTGTTTTGGTTTTAAAAAAATAGATGAAGTCATAAACTTTGGTTCAATATTACTATTTCATGCAATTGGGTAGAGGGAATATCATGAAATTAAGATAGGTCGAAGTGACGTGGCAGGTTTAATTTTTTAAATGTAACCTTGATGATATGTTTATCTCAATTATTAGGTTATTCTAACGGCTAGTTGTACAACTTCTAGACCTACTTCTACATAGTTTATATATTATGTAAGGTTACATTCACAATCCATCATTTATCCTCATCCATATAATTACACTAAACGTCGTTATTTTTTCTCACTCATTTTCAATTAAATAATATTTTTTTTCATACATTTATCATTGTATTTTCTCTCTCATCCACTCACAACCACTTGCAAAAATATTAAAAAATTTATGAGGGTTGTACCGTGTTTCCCCAAATATGGAAAAACACTGTACAATTCTCATATATTTTATACCTCTTTTACTCACAATCACTCACAACCATCCTCATAATATAGAACACCCACTCACATATATATTGGGAACGGACTGTGAATGCTCTAAGATTTGAACCTCAATGTTTATTATAGTTTTCAATTTAGTCTTTCTCCTTATCCCTTAAACCTATCTTTTAAAATAACGTTTTAAGAATTAAATAAATAAATTAAAGGTGTGTTTGGTCAGTGTGCTTGGTGTGGTTTCTTTTTTGGCAGGGTCGAGTATGTAGGGATCAGATTTTCTCGATTTATGTATGCAACTTTACCATACATTTTATTTAAAATGTTGTTTTTCTTCACTTAAATTTGTGATCTTCAGGTTACAAAACAACAAAGTTTCTTGTTGCTGTAAGACCTGCCCTCCAATACATCCTACTTTCTTATTATAATCCTCCCCTCTCTTTTCATTTTCAGAATAGTTACTAGTTTTATTTTATACTCATATGCCTAATTACAAAACAACGATTTTTAAATCTATATTTTTTTAATTTTATATACAAATCTAACCTCTTCTGAGTTTAATAATTTATCACAACATTTGTAACTTAAAATATAATTATACAAAACAGCAATTAGTTCGTATACAACTCTTAATTTGAAGAATGCATTTGTTACTAGTTTATTAACAAACTTGTCACACGATCAAGTTAATTATTATCAGTATATCGGGGTAAATAAACTTGATGTAAATATAAGCATCCTTAAGAAGATATGAAGTAAACACAATTATATTATTTAAAAATAAATAATAACAAATAGTACTTGTTAAGGATAGTATTTATAAATTAAAAGGTGAGATATTATATATATTTAATCCAACGTGAGTGGATGAAAATAGTATGAATATGTACACAAAATGGTAAACAAAAACACTACATAACCTAGTGTGGCCAGAAATTTGGGATTCCATTTTATCTTCTAGACATATTTAGGGTAATATTTTTATTCCTCATGTCAATTCTTCATCATGTTTCGCATCATGATTAAACTAGAATAAAACATAAGAATAAGAATTATGTTTTTTTCTCACTAGAACACGCTCCCGGAATATATTAATGTTATGTTAATAATGAAATCAAATAAATCATAGCTTATGTTAGATAGATGATCTTTAAAAAATAAAATAACTATGTTAATGTGTTAGACATGTTTTATGATGGAGTTATTTTAGTTTAAAATTAACCAGTTTGGTTCTGATTTAATTCGAATCGGAGTATATTTTAACATGTACATACAAATCTAAAATAATAATAATGAAATTTTAAAAAAAATCAAAGAACTATCTTAGTTTGGAATGATTGAACAACAGGTTCTTAAAATATTTATGGATTAATAAATCAATCAAAATAAAGTTAAGAGATATTGTTTTTTAGAACTTATGTACAGTATTAGTATACCTTTGCCTAAAAAATAAAAGAACCAAAACAACAAAACAGAGAGTATAAGTTCAAAGTTCAGTACCCCAAGGAAGGAATATATTGATGGGCAACTTGGTGAAGTTATATAAATATTAAATAATCAGTCTTATATATCCATAGGACATATTTTACTTCTTTACTAAGGAATTGATATATGTATATGGAAATAAAATGAAAATTTATTCATTTCAAACATATTATGTCTAATGATAATTCTTATAAGAAAACTACAAAGTAAAATAAGCTAAATATCAAACACAGTTCATCCAAGCAATGTGGAAGACAAACATAGTAATAACATCTTACCTTCGTTTCTTATTTCACACACACATGTGAGTGTATGTATGCATCTCCAGTGAGTTATATGAATAAAACAAAGAAAAGTTAGCTAAAAAACATTAATTAGTTTAAACAAAAAAAATTTAATGTTTTCAAATAGGAAAAGTGAATTATAATAATCCCAATTATACAACATCCATGTTAACAACTCAATCAATAATAATTTTAACTTTCACTTTTATTATAAATGATTATCTTACTGGTATAATCATCATGCATTTAAACTTAGGTTTCAACTCAATATTACTCACAATAATTATTATGAGCGAAACAGAGAAACTCACATTTGAAAGCAAAATCAAGTGTAGATCGATTGTAAATCTATGCTTATTATTCAAGTAGTGTTGTCTTTAACGGCAGAAGTAAAAGTTTGGAGTTTCATATTTCAAACTATCAGTGCAAATTATTATCAGTAAATGGGCCAAATACAGGATCGACGCTTGAACTTATCTATTCAATGTACATATATGCGTGTGTATAAATTTACCAATTTTATAAGATTTTGTCATCATATATAGGACTCGAAGTTGGTAGATTATGGGCGTACATGCATGCATACATGATACATCAAGGAATATTTAAATGTTTGTGCGTGTCCTCCTCTTATCTTGTTCAATATGCTTCCCTTTCTTGATGCTCTTTGGCTCCACTAATTTTGCTTTTAGTGGGAATCTAAATATTCATTTTCCTTAATTATTCTATTTAACTTTATTTATGTGATTTTCAGAAAAAGGAACATTTAATCCGTTCAAAACTAAAATGATTCTCAATTAAAAAACACACTAACTTTGCCTAACCACTTGTTTAATTAATTAATATATTACACTATCATCCAAAGGTTAAAATTTACAGACAAGATAACAAGTTTTTCTAATTAATGATGTGATGTTTAAATAATACTAATGGGATATGAACTTAAGTATGGTATAATCTCGTGTCATTCACTAATAGATTCAATGATGGTTTAACACAACATCACCTGGACAAGATAATGCCACTTGAAATTAGTAATGTAATATTAATATTCTTGTACTTAAGAATCATCGAATATGTCTTTAAACCTCGTCCATGTACTTCTTCCAAATAGAAAACAATAAATAAACGCCTTAACTTTTAAAAAGTGATACCTGATTGGACCAGAAGCTACCACTTATCTGGCCCAACTAAGATGCCCAAGCTTCTTGCTAGACATGAAAGCCCATCATCTGCCTGCACTAGGCCCACCAGCAGGTTGATCAAGTTAAGCAGTTTTTGGAACATTATAAAGCTTATAACCATTCTTATTCCTCCTAAAATGTAACATGCATCAAGCTAAAATCTAGTGCTTGACCAATTGAAATATAGGATAATAACATGGTCTCAAGTAAGTCAGCGATTCGCTCAAAAGATGTATTGGTATACGAACGAATAAACTGCAGCCAGTAGAATGTAACGTGTGACGGGGCCACTCATAAGTCAAACTTTGACCAAAAAACAGTATGTTACTACTCATATATTTGAAACATAACTAGTTCGCTAACTGTCAAAAATGTGTGATACAAGTTTTTTGCAACATGTATTGACCTGATAATTGATGGGATCAGCGCAGTGTGTTTGTTCATTCTCCTGACTCGTGACGTAAGAAGACAGGGGGTAGTGGTGCTGTTATTTTAACCACCTGCAAACAAATAAGCCTGTAAATCTAAACATTCAAACATGTTAAACATTTAGAAAAGCTAGTTCAGGTTATATTTTTCTTCTAATATTTTATGTGTACATTTAAAAGACTTGGTTAAGACGGGAATAGGTCAAATTGGTTGAATGGAACCAAAGTGTATATCTTTACTACTCAATCACTTAATTCAAAATATATTGATTACTGTGTAATCATATTTAATATATGAAGTGTTTACATTATTCAAAGTGGCCTGACACCTCCTGGAGTCTGTGCATGGAGGACCTTGGAGCAACAACAGGTTAGAGTTGTGGAAAAAGCTTCTTGCAAAAATGCAGGGCAGGGATGAGTACATCAAGCACAAAGTGGCATGACACCCCCGGATCTCACACATGCGGGAACCTCATCCACCGGGTTGGCTCTTAAGTTTTTGTAACTTTATATAATTTAAGAGAAGCCAAAAATTCATGTGGTCAACCGACCCAGTCTAACCAATTTTGACATAAATTACCATTTCTAATCAGTTACCCTCCCAAAAACAGCCCATTCGGCCACCTCTCTAGAGCTTGTGTTCACTTTTTTCCTAACAACGTGTTCTTTTATTTTGCATTTCATATGTAATGAAATGCCAAAACAACGGTTTAATACCATGACGGCGGACCAAATAACTCAAAATTTTGAAATTTAAAAAATAATGCAGAAACTTGATCACAGAAAACATGACATACGAGTATAAAAAACTAAAACTTCATTGTGCATATAATTCCAGAAATACCTCATTTGTCATTGGATGATAAAGAACTAACTGATGCGCATGCAAGTAGTACCCACAGTCTCCAGGAACAGGATTTGTAGGCCTGTGATACCCTCTAAACAAATAAGAGAAAAAAAGCAATTACTACATGCAATCAGCTTCTACGTATACAGAACTAAATTAATTGTAAAAGTATAAAAAACTAAAGCTTAACTAATTATGTTCAATAAACCAACAAGGCAAAAATATTAATGTCTAACCCTTGAGAAGGACAAAATAAGAGTTTATAGAACTTGGGATAAAAAAAGCGTTACCCGTCTTCAGCAAATGTTTCATCTATGGTCTCAGGAACTGAGAACTGTGGTTTTCCACCAGTAACATAAAGTGGATCACCTGCCAGAAAAAAGGTAAAAACCATTACTTCCTGAAATTCCATAAGGGGTTGTAAGATACAGCATTTTCTATCTAATTATTTGCTGTCTTGATGATTTGATAAGAGTTCTCAAGCATAAACCCTTTTCATGACAAAAGACAGATCTTCAATTTAGAGTTCTAAATATTATTCTTCTGGTGTAGCCAAAATTTATTTAAATATGACATCTACCATCCAAACTAGCTTGGGGCATCGTTAAGCACCTTGATTCTTTGTTTCTTTGATTTGACAATTATTTTCCATGTTCATTTAGTTTATGGAGGAAAAAATAAAGATTTCTCACAGAAAAGGGGGCATTATCAAAATAAAACATAATAACTAGTAAGGGTTCCAGAAGTAAACCTATTAAAGGGTGTCCAATGAACGCAAGATGAATTCGGATTTGGTGGGGCCTACCAGATTGAATTTCCACCTACTCACATTGCCAAAATAACACAAAAGCCTAAATATTAGCACTGATTAAAGAAATAAAGATTATGATCTTTTTAATTTTTATGTATATACATACATCTTTTAGTGTCCAGGTAAAAGAAATTTTCTTACACTAAAAGAGATACATACAGTATTAGCAGTTACTCTTCAACAAAAAGTTCAAAATTTATGAATGTTGAGTACTGTTGTCTTGAGTGCGCATATGCCATGCAAGTACGTGAGCATATGATCAATGTAAACAACAGATACATTATTCTAGTTAATTTGGTGATATAATATCCTTCCATTTAAACATTTACATAAATAAAAAGTAATTTGTTTCAATCATATTATTGATGGCTGACAAATTTTCTTTCAGTATACTTCTTCAAATGATTTGTTTAGTTTGGTAAAATACATATTTTTGGAGACTTGATAAATCATAACACCTGATAAAACATACTCACACAGATATATACACACATAAAAATCTACATTTCTTAATCCCAGCACCTGAACAACTGTGAGGTTATTCTGTACATCTCTCTTCAGAACATGAACTTTGCTCAACGCTGGTTTCCCTATACAGAAAGACATAATAATGAATAATGATTAGCCAAAAGGTCATCAGCAACCGGTTTTGATTTTTCTTAACTTTTTTATGGTAGGCAATTTCCCTAAATAAACATTATTGACCAACAAGTATCTGCTTATAAAGTGAGAAACCTGAAGGAGAAGCAACATATAATCCTTTAGCAACGCCAGGATACTTCACTGTTCCAATTGGCTGATCAATGACAACCTGTAACATGATGTGTTTATGTTGTGATACTACATCACATTGATAATATTTAAGATAAAAACAATGTAAGTTGCCTGTATAAAATGGTAATTTCTTTTTAAACAGAAAAATAATTAAAAGAACCAGATCTGTTCAAAGCTGTCACCTCGTCCTCATTTATGATTCCACATGCCAGTGCCCTGTATATCTTTGACATTTTTCCAACCTTATTGACCTCGTTGTCAATTTTTCTGCCCACATAAAGATTCTGTTATCAAAGACCGAAATTCACCACATACGAAAAATTACAAATGCATCAAAATCAAAAGGAATGATATTATCCTAACGGCCTAACCTATTATTCACAACTGCTGATGTTTTGTCAGCAAAAAGAGCTGCAAGCCAAGTTTTTGCGAGCTTTGTTTTTGCACAAAGTAGTATTCCTGTCAGGAGAGGAAGCAAAAAATAATCAAACCTTATCAAGATCATGAAGTTTAATTTTGAATAATATCAATAACACATGAATGCCATGGGCAACATAAGGGTCAATTTCGCAATCACCTAACTTCAACGAACTTTTGTTTGCTCATATCAATTCCCAAAATCATACATTATCTAGATTATAAACAACTGCTACAGTGCACTTAATATTAAAAAAAAGTTACCTGATGTGCCTCTTCCAAGCCTATGAACTGGAGCAGGACATAATTCTTGATCTGCTAATAAGGATTGTTGATTCTTTAAATGCCATTGTAGCTGTGTAAGGACAGTTCGCTGCTGAAATAGTCCCCCAGGTAAAACTTGTAGACCAGATGGTTTATTTAGAGCAATCTGAGCACAAAAAAGAACAGATAAGCTGATAGCGACATATATATAAATAACGATAACAACCAATAAGCAAACGATAAAGCAGCACTTTAAAATCAAGTACCATATGATCATCTTCAAACAAAACCTCGAGCAAGTATGGTGCATATGGTTCTTTCCATGGACGTCTGTGATATACTAGTTCTGTACCAGTTCTAGCGAATAAAAACAGTGTCAAAACCTGCATAGTTTCTAATGTATGTATGAACTGATATATTAAATCACTGGTAGGATAACCTGAGAACAGTGTGAGGATCAGAAACAACTGTTCCATCGACTGTTATCTGCAAGCCACAAAATCTGTCACTTGAAGAAACACTATTTTCTTTGACACTCGGTCAAAGGTGAAACTGAACAGCAATTTGCAGATACCAACCTGACCATTTTCGATCCTCTGCAACCAACTGCTTCGTATTTAGTACTATGAAGATGCAACATATACCACACATGCATGTAATTGGCTTATATATGATCTATCCTCCAGTTACATTATATATCTATTATTATGGCATGTCTGTTTCTCCAGGGGATTTAAGATATTTCATAGTTTTGCCACTAAAATTACCCAAATTGTAGAATGGTCCTCAAACCACATTCTAATTCCAAAAGGAGAGTTCTTTGATTTATATAGTTGATCAAGATGTTAGCTTTAAATTCATTGTTTATTTCATCTTTTTAACATATAGCATTTTACGTTATTAAAAATAGCTACCATGTTTTATTAAAAAAAATATAATTTTAATAGTTCGTATTAATGAATTTATTACCTTTGGAAATTTTAGTTTAGCAATGCTAATCATGTATATATCTTATAAAACTATCTTTTTGTATAACAGTTAGTTGTTATATAACATTGATGTACTCCTATGTATAAAATTATTACGACATATCGTTTTCAATTTGTTACGAAAAGAACCCCGCAGCAACGCGCGGGGTTCAATTTTAGTTTACAATAATGCAAGAACTAAGCATAAACAATGGAGTTTGCTTACTGGGAATAAAGTTCAGTGTTTTCTTTTATGCTTATAAGTATGCAAAACAATGAGTTAATAATACTCTGTTTTATTGTTAAAGATGCAAAGATTGTACTGATAATTGTATGTTTGCAATTTGAGTTAAAACTTACTGATTGAAACCGTTAAACTTATTTCCATCCAATTCCAGTTCATACTAATGCAAATGGAGTTCCTAAATATACGAAACAAAGATGGTGAAATTACTAAACCTAAACCCTAATTTGAAACCCTAAGAAGGTTTGAAGGATTTACATGAACTGAAGCTTACCCTGGTGATGGAGCTGAGCTTTGATGCTTGCGAGTGTAAAACTCAATCAACGTCAAACCTGCACAATCAAAGGTTGAGTTTAAGCAAACTTCATTGTTTTCTGTACATAAAGTTAACAGAGGGTAGAGACATGGTTAGATAGAGAGAATAACCGGAATCAGATGATCGGACAACATCACGATACGTAAGGCCGTCGTTGAACTCCGGCCAAGGCTCGCCTAACGTCGCCGGAGATGGAGTATGGGTTACATCTGCATTGTTCGTTGACATCATGTCGAAACAGTCGGTAGGGGACACCATCACTAGACTGTTAATAAATCCTAATAGATTTTGGAAAATAATGAAATTTAAAAGATTTGCTAGTTATTAGATTTATTCCAGAATCATAAAATAACACCAATGTTATATTATTATTAACGATCATCAACATTGAAATTGCGGTGTTTTAATACGGAAAAATAAAACCAACACGTAAAACATATAAAAATATTACTAAGTCGATTTAAGACTCACGCGTTGCGACGAACCTGTTAAATGGATAAAATAGACGTAAAAATGATAAGCCACACACGCATGTTGTGCTGTGTTAACTCACAAAATTTAAAACGAAACGTAAAGCGAAACGTAAAATTGATGAATCGCACATGCATGTTTGTGTCGTGTTAACTTGCAAAACCTAAAACAAACGTAAGACGAAAATTTGAAAGTCAATTTAAAGTAAAAATAACCAAATTTTAAAAGGTTATTTTGCAAAATATAAAAACCTTTGAGTTAAAAATGAAAAGTCAATTTAAAAAAAAAAAACCTATACATAAGGTACAACACCATTATGCATAGAAATGTTGATAATTAATATAATATAAAATTCTTGTACCTTGACGGCATCAATGTTTTCAGAACGTGGAGGGATTCGTTGGACTGAATCGGTTCGGTTATGTCTATTTAGGTCGTTTCAAGTCAAACCAACCAGTGTGGAATTTACACATTAGACTTGTGAGTGTAGACACTGTTCATCTAAGATGATTGGCTGAGCACCTGGTGCCGCCAAAAAGGTTGTCAAGAGTTCAAGACCACGCTGTCGGACAGTTTCATACAAAATATTCCGGCAACTGGTCTTCTGGTAAACTATGGCACGTCAGCATAAGGATATTCAATTTCGACATTTTTTTGACCTGCTATGCCTATAAATAGTTGGCCCCAGAACATAAATTACATTATACCTTTCTTCTTTGATATTCCCCAGATTATCTCTCGGCTTCACTCCCGATCATCTTGCAAATAGATGATGAGGATGTCACGAGGTTTAATTGATAAGGAGAAAGGGACGAGTGGTGGGACTTTCATGTTGTGGTAAAGGCAACAAAAAACGAGTGTTGAAGGCAATGATGGTGGAGCTCTCCGCACGTTGATGTGGAGGTTGTGGTGATAGCGACTTCCACACCATTGCTACGAAGGAGTAGCAGCAAGGGCGGTGAGTAGTGAGCAACATGTATATCGTATTATCTTAAAACAATGCATGCGTATGATATAGTTTATTATGCTACAATGTCTTGTCTAAAGATCTCTAATATAAAGATTTGAAAATATTTTTTAGCTCCTTGGGCGTTGTGACTAAACTTTAATGTGAATAAACGTTGACCAATGCATTAATATTATAGCTTATTAATATTGATAGAATATTGACTAGCGACTGATAGTTCAACGTGTGTGCTAGATAATGTGAGGGAGCGGTACTTTTGATGTACAAACACACTATCATCATTACGCTATCATCGTACACTTAATGTTTGGTCCTCTTGACAAGAGCTGGTCCAAATTTTGTCTACCGAAACCGATTATGTAAGTAAAGACTAATGACTATTAAGCTTTCGTTATTAGGTTCGGCCTCAAGAGAGGGTAACTCAAATAATCAATTATGAAATTACACAACTATGCAACCTATGTACACATAGATGTGTCATTATACTAACAAACATAACTTTTGCTTATAATAAGACTAGAGTTGGTCTGAAATTATCTTTCAAAACTCAATAACACTAATTCCATAAGTGAAAGACTATTAAGTATTAAGTTCTTGTTGTTAGGTTCAAACCTTAAGTGATTTGGATCAGAGGGTTACCCTAATAACTAAATTTTGATATTAATCTTGAAGTATTTTTCATCCTGTTTGAGATTGTTTATCCAAATATGTACTCAAATAAACAATCTTACAAAAATTAAGTTGCATTCTCAAGGAAGCAGGACAATGTGTTGATAATCTTTTAACTTACATAGTACAACATACAAAAAAACCGTTACTTTATAACTCCTGCAACAATTGTATACATGTTCATTAGCTCTTTTGCCTATACAAGCAAAAGCTCAAGAAACCGGCCTAACGGCCTGCAGAGACGCCGAGTCCCACTCGACAGACTCGCCACAACGTGCACCCATAACCTCTAATTGATGGCTCACACCAGTCTTTGCTTTAAGCCTGAACCTTTCAGCTCTAGATCCAATCACCTGACCCAAAACAGAAGCAGCTATTGTAAAAGCCATGGCGGATTTGGGCATCAAAACCGACTTTCTAAGCATGGCTATAAATGGAACTGCAGCATGAACCGCCACGAACCATGATGGTGAGAATTTTTCGGTGTGTTCTCTCCATATCCCTAGTGGGACATTAGCCGCCATGCCCATGACACCAATCACTAGTACTTTTGCAGGCAGGGGTTGGGGTCGGAGGTTCTTCGCAAAGGCGGTTTTAGCTAGAGCGGTTCTAGCCGCCACGATGATTGGTGGACACCTATAGGCTATGCCTGATGGTGGTTTGAGTGCTTTCGCCATAATTGGTAGCACATTAGTAACTGATCTATAGGATTTAGCCATTGGGCACTTGCCATTTTGCAGCCACTCTTCACCCAATGCTTCATGGTTAGAGTCTTTGTTTTGTGAAAAGTCTTTCTCGGATGGTTTGTGTCTTCGTTGATGATTCTTGAACATCTCATTTATTGCATCAAAACCGAAGGCCCCACCAAAGCCTGAGAGACTGATTGTAGCCGCCCTGGCGGCTAAAGGGTGGAATTGTTGTGGAACTGGCTCGGACCTCACCTTCTGAGGAGCATGCGATGATGGCTCAAAAAGTGGAACCACGCCATTTTGACCATGGAAAAGCCTAAATGCCGAATCAAAACTGGGACCATCCTCAAATATAGGACCTTTGGTTCTTCGTACCTGAACCACAAAAAAAAAAAAAGAAACTGTGAGAATAGTTTCAAAAAGGGTATTTTAGACATTTAAACTGATTGAGTAGTGACATTTTCAATACATAACCAATTAAGGAGAAAATCGTGAAAAGTGCATGAACATTTGTATGTAATGCTGATCAAATCAGTGGGAGAGAAAAATAGAGGTGGTATATAACACAATAAGTACATGTCTGCACACAGTTCTCATAATTCTTCACTTAAATTTGGTTTTACATTAACCACCCTGTGAATGAGTATATACAAGAAAAGATAGCATACACAACTTTCAATTGCAATTTAATTACTATATTGAAGAAACAAATGGAAGGTATAACCTACCGGCAATGGGATAGGCACCGATGAAGAAAAGGAGAAATTAGTTGGCTCGTTAATGTTACGCAAAAATGGGCAACTGACAATGTTATGTCGGGAAGTTGATGATTCCTCGGCCATGTTTCTATATAAGAAGTTAAATTTTGACCGGAAGTTGATCTGCACACAAAAAAAAGGTTTATAAGTCTCAATTTTGTAGCACATAGTACAAAAATATGCAACTTTTCACATAACAAAACCACAAAATGTTAAGAGGATACACAATTACACTTCAATAAACCAATTTAATCCAATAAAATTTTGTAAAGAACAAATACGTCTATAATATTAATACCACTGTTGTGTATAGTAGCTGCTTCTTATTGAACTTATAAGTCAAAGATGAACTGTTTTTGATGATATGAGTACACTTAACTTTCTACATAATACTCGATAATCACATTAAAAGACAACAATATTTGCTATAAATAGAGAGAAAAAGGTCTTAAATTTGTGAATGTAACATGTTATAAACTTATAATTACAACTTTGGCAAAGAGAAGTTTGACCTTGAAAAGTCAAGAGCATATCATCACAAATTTTAGCTTCAACAAACCATTAAACGGAACATATTCCCAAATTCATCAAATACCCATTATACCTAAATCCAAAACTCAAAAATTGAGCATCATAAAGTTATCAGTTCACATGAACAAATGGAAAAAGTAAAGAATTAAGATCAATTCCGCTAAAGAGCTTTATATTTCAATGCATCAAGGTTCAATACTCAGGATCTAGCAATCTAGCATACACAGCCCATCTAATTAATCAACCTAATCCTCAATTTCAATAAAACCCAACAATAATTCACCTAAAACTTCGATTCAAACAAACCCCAAGATCAAAATTCAGTAATCGAATAGATAAAAAGGTGCAATTCGATCATACCCTTGAAGACGACGACGATGAAGACAAATGAATTGACGAAGAAATCAACGAGAACAAGTCTAATTTTTTATCAATAACAGATGAAAGAATGAAACAAATGATGAATGAGAGGAGTAAAGGGAAGATGAAGCGTTTAATACATATGGCATCCACACGCACTTGTTTGACTTTGACAATCAACAACTTTTTCGACTGATTTTGGTCAGACCTTGGGGGCTAAATATGTTATTTTGATAAATAATAATAAAAGCATGACCCATTCTTATTGATCATCTTGCTGCCTTCCTTTGACAATTGACAATTTGCCATTGGAAATTAATAAAAACGCGTGTTCAAAGTCTTAATTGTTTACATATTCTAGAAGCAATACCTCATGAAAAATATGTCTTTTTTTATTTAAGTATTATATTCTTATTAATGTTAATATATCACACTATTTTATTAACATTAAAGGTCGAAACACCTGGGATCACCCTGACAAATAAACTATTCTTTTTTAGCCCGAAGAATAGAAGTGTGGTGACCTGGCCCACCCCATCCAATAGAAAACTCACAACTAAGATAACCACTCGGTTCACCCGAAGCAAATTACCCCAGACTAGAAGACTTCGTGGTAATGCATCACAATTAAAACCCC